>JAYESD010000011.1:27216561-27816561 GCA_036927565.1 Tuctoria greenei | reverse complement strand
GATTTGACAAATAAATAAATCATCATCAAATTGCTTGGTAAACAAGGTGTAATCAGCTTTACCAATTTTGAAGCCATTTTCAATCAAAAAAATCTCTAAGGCACTCATACCAAGATCCAGAAGCTTGTTTGAGGCCATAGAAAAGAGCCTTACGCAGTTTGAACACATGGTTGGGGTACTATTGATTTTCAAATCCGGGTGGTTTCTCCACGTACACCTCCTCCTTGATCGGTTCGTTGAGGAAGGTGCTTTTTACGTCCATTTGATACAACTTGAAATCATGGTGAGTAGCATATGCAAGTAATATACATATTGATTCAAGCCTAGCTACAGGAGCAAACGTCTCGTCGAAATCCAAACCTTCAACTTGTGAGTAACCTTTGGCCACAAGTTGTGCCTTGTTCCTTGTCACTACTCCATGTTCGTCTTTCTTGTTATGGAAGACCCATTTCATGCCGACGACGTTGGACTTGGGTCTTTCAAAAAGTTCTCATACTTCATTCCTCTTGAAGTTGTTTAATTCTTATTGCATTGCCATCACCCAGTCGGGGTCTTTTAATGCATCTTCAACCCTGTGTGGTTCCAAAGAGGATACAAAAGAATAGTATTAACAAAAATTTGCTATACGAGATCGAGTTTGCACTGCCTTTTGTATATCACAAATTATGTTGTCGACGGGGTGATCTCTTTGTATGGTTTGGTGCACTCTTGGATGTGGCACTTGTGGTCTTGAGTCCTCATTATCATCATCTTTTTCATTCCCCCCTAGATAGTTGCCCTCATTGCTATTTTGATTATCTTGATCTCCTTGAGGTTGATCTTGTGTGGAAGATCCCCCTTGATCGTTTTCCTTCGTTTATGTTTCATCTTATTCATTCGGATTTTGAGGTGGTGTTTGTGGTCGAATATCGCCCCACACCATTCTTCTCAATGCTTGACATGGAGCTTCTTCTTGATCTATTACAAACTGGTCAACTTGCTCTACTTGAGAGCCATTAGTTTCATTGAACACTACGTCACGTGCTACTTCAACAAGTCCAGAGGCTTTGTTAAAGACACGATAAGCGTAGGAGTTCGAATCATATCCAAGCAAGAAACCTTCATCGGACTTCGAAGTGAACTTCGAAGCCCTAGGCTTCTTGTTGAGAATATAACATTTTGAACCGAAAACTCGAAAGTATGAAATATTTGGTTTGTTACCAGTGAGTAGTTCATATGAGGTTTTCTTGAGTAGACGATGAAGATATAATTGGTTTATGGCGTGACAAGTGGTGTTAACCGCTTCAGCCTAAAACCGATCCAAAGTCTTGTATTCATCTAGCATTGTCCTCGCCATCTCAATGAGTGTTCGGTTCTTCCTTACAGCTACTCTATTTTGTTGAGGAGAATATGGTGCTAAAAATTCATGCTTTATTCCTTCCTCATCTAGATACTCCTCAACTTGAGTGTTCCTGAATTTTGTCCCATTGTCACTTCGTATGTTCTTGATCTTCAATGAGAATTCATTTTGAGCTCGCCTTAGAAAGTTCTTGACTGTTCCTTGAGTTTCTAACTTATCATGCAAAAAGAAAACCCACGTGAAGCGTGAAAAATCATCGATAATGACTAAACCATATTTATTACCGCCGATGCTTATGCAAGCAATTGGACCAAATAGGTCCACGTGAAGGAGCTCGAGCGGTCTTGTTGTAGTCATGGCATTCTTTGCGGGATGAGGTACTCCTACTTGCTTCCGCACGCGCTACAAGGCCCGTCTTTCTCAAAAAGAACATCCTTTAAACCTCGGATGTGATCGCCTTTTAGAAGTTTTTGTAGATTCCTCATACCAACATGTGCCAGCCGTCTATGCCACATCCAACCCATGTTAGTTTTTGCAATCAAGCATGTGTCAAGTTCGGCTTTATCTTTGTTGAAGTGAACTAGATAAAGTTTTGCCTTTAACACACTCTTGAATGCAATAGAGTTATCACTCCTTCTAGAGATGATCACACCCTCATTAGTGAATAAACAATTATAACCTTTGTCACATAATTGAGATATGGACAAGAGGTTATAATCTAAGGAGTCAACATGTAAAACATGAGAAAGTGCATGCTGTGATGAAATTGCAATTTTACTGATACCTGGCACCCTTCCTTGACTATTATCACCAAAATAGATGGCTTCGCTTGAGTCTTCATTTTGTTCATATTCCACGAACATTCTTCTTTCTCCAGTCATGTGATTGGTGCATCCACTATCTAGCACCCATTTAGCTCCACCGAATGAATAAGCCTGCAAAAAGGAAATTATGCCTTGGTCTTAGTTACCCAAGCTTACTTGGGTCCTTTGAGGTTAGCCACAAGTTATTTGGGCACCCACACATGAGACTTGGTTTTCCCATGGCGTGACCCGACATATTTAGCATAAACTCTTCCAAGATTACTTTTCATAAGTACATATGAAGCATCAAAAGTTCTAAATAGGGTTTGTTGTTCATATGTGTTCAAAATCTTAAGTTTATCAACATTATTAAGTTTTCTAACTTGAGAAGAGTTTAAGGCAATGTGATCCTTATTATTCTTGTGGCTTCTAGCATTTTGCTTTTCACCATAAGAATACCCAATGCCATATTTGACATTAGGAGGTCTTGTGACCGAGTATGCACTGCGTGCATACTTGACCTTCTCCTTGTCAAATATGTCACTTTGGGAAGGATGCTTGTCCTTTGTCAAGTTTAGCTTTTCCTTCAAGTTAGTGTCACTTTTAGCACAAGTACAAGTAATAATAGTCTCAAATTTATTTGTTGGGAAGGTGAGCTTGAAGAGGATGAAGAACCACTTTTCTTGAGTGACTCATCTTGTACCTCAAGGATCTTGTTAACTTTGATTAAGTTAGCAAGTTCATCCTCTATGATAACATTTAAGTCTTTTAACTTCAAGCAATCTTCCTTGCTTGAAGCTAACTCAAGTTCTAGTGATTTACTTCGCTCCTTTTCAAGTTCAAGAAGCTTTTCAATCTCAAGATATTACTCCTTTTTGGAGATGATCATATATTCCTGATGATTGACTAACTTCTCCTTATCAACAATCTTATCAAGTAAAAATTTCATTTTAGCAACAATCTTTTTATCTAAACCCCTAATCATGTATTAATTTCCATCACTGCTATCATCCTCACTAGAATTATGACTATCACTAGTAAAAGAATGCAAGGAGGAAGATTTAGTTGTTACCTTTCTTTTACCTTCCTTGGCCATTAGACATGTGTGGTCGGTGTCCTTGCTTGCGCCCATGGTTGGAAAAAGAGTGGATTTCTTGGCAGGCTTCTTGTTGGCTATAATGGCCATGTCCTCTTCTCTTCTTTAGATGAGGACTCATCATTGGAGTCCCTCTCCTTTCCTAGATATTCTTAGCCATATTGCTTCTTCTTCTTGAATACCTTCTTTTGTTGAGACTTGTTGTCTTTATTCTTCCTCTTGTTGTCTTCATGTGGACAATCAACTATGAAGTGATTGTACTCTCCACAATTATAGCATGCACGTCTCATCTTGGGTCTTGGTTTGTCCCTATGTCTTCCTTCATTTGCGCTACCACCCTTTCTTCTTTTCATCATTTTATTGAACTTCTTCATGAACAAGATCATGTCTTCTTCATCCACATCACTGCTTTCATCATCTATCATCTTCTTCATGAGCTTCTCAAGCTTCTTTCTCCAACCGGCTTGCAGGTTGCTTTTATAACAACCCCTTTCTTCTTTTCTGAGGTAAGATTGGCAAGTTCTTTGACATGCTTGGCTTCTTTCTCCATCATTTCAAATTTGATGATCTTGCCAAGACGTTCATCCGGGGTCATTTTGCGATACCCTGGACTTTCTCTAATCATAGAGCACAACGTCAAGTTCTGAGGCATGAATGCCTTAGAATAAACTTCACAACTTCGTGATATGTCCACTTCTTTCTTCCGTAAGCTCGAACTTTGTTGATGAGGGACTTCAGTCGATTGTACATGTCTTGGGGTGTTTCATCTTCTTCTATAGCTAATCTTCCCAATTCACCCTCGATCATTTCGATTTTGGCTTCACGTACATGGCGATCACCTTCATGTGTTGTTTTGAGAGTATCCCAGATTTCCTTGGTGATCTCGAGTCCATCCACCTTGGTGAACTCATCTCTGCTCAATGATGAAGTGATGACAGATGCGGCTTGAGCATTTCGATGAATGGCTTGCTCTTGACTTGGAGTTAACTCTTCATCATCATCTGGAATATCTATACCTGTACACACTATATGCCAAAGACTTGGGTTAAGAGAAATAAGATGCATTTTCATATTTTGTCTCCACATTGAATAGTCATTTCCATCAAAGTAAGGTGCTTTGCCTAAAGAAATTTATAAGTAATGACTATTGTGAGAATTTAGACGTTCATAGTTAAAAGGATCTCGGGAGTAGTCTGTGTGACTACTCCCCTTCGTCTTCTCATCTTGAATCTTCTTCTTCCCTTTTGGAGATAGTGCCTTCTTCCACAAAAGAGGTCTGAGTTTCTCCAGTCTTGAATGGCATCAAGGAGTTTCTCAATCTTTTGGTTCTTTTCGTCATCACCCTTTTCATTGTTGAAGCTCTTGTGTACATCCTTGATGTCATACATCGTCTCTTCGAGCACCGAGTATCTTTTGAAGAGTTTTGCTCTAATACCAATTGAATATAGCCTAGAGGGGGGTGAATAGGCTTTTTGAATCTTTGTCGATTCCTGAAACACTTAACAGATTGAACAAATACAGGGAGGCCGGACTAGTCCGGTATGGTTCGGACTAGTCCAGTATTCGTGAACTAGAACGATCAAGATTGATCGTTAATTACACTTCTAGTAGCCTATGCAGCGGAAGGCAATTGTCAATTTGAATGTATTATAACAACAAAACACTATAATGCAATGACCAACTTTAATTCCAATATTTCAATGTGAGTTACACAAGACTATGCAAACCCTAAAATATGATGAACGATAAAACAAGAACACACAAGAGACAAGATTTATCCCGAGGTTCGTACCCACGGAGGAATCTATGTCCTTGTTGAGGAGTCCACAGAGGACCGGGTCTTCACCAACCCTTCCCTCGTTGAATCGCCACGGAGGTGGATTCTCAACCACTAATCACAAAGGGGCAAATAACTTATTCAAGGGGCATTCTCACAGGTTGAGGGCACCCCAAGAATTACAACGATGAACACCACCAAACACACTCAAAATATATACAATAAACAATGAGAGTGTGTGAGAGATCAAACCCAAGAGCTCAAGATCGTGTGGAACAAGTTCTCTCCTTTGTCCAATCCCTAATCCTCAAGGATTTGATCCTTTTAGGTTTAGAATGAGTGAAGAGATGTATTTTTGGCTCTTGGGAGGTGTGATGGCGCAGAGAGTCGAGAGAGGGTGTTGTATGGCCGTAGACCTCTATTTATATTAGGGTTTCCAAGTGTTACCGTTAGGGTTTGCGAAGTCCGGACTAGTCCATGGTGGACACCGGACTAGTCCGGTGTGCGGTGTGTGGAAAACCCGAAGTGTTGATGGATACTGGGCTAGTCTGTTAAGGTGCGGACTAGTCCGATCTGGGCACAAAAACTTTTTGGACTAGTCCGATTGATATCGGACTTGTCTGGTGTGGTGAACACTGTGTAGAACTAAGAACAAGTTCGCACTTGGAAGGACTTGCCCAATTTTAGTCAAAGAGTTTTCGGACTAGTCCAGTGGATATCGGACTTGTCCGGTGTTGTGAAAAATTGTAGGGCTAAGGACAAGTACGCACTTGGAGGACATGTCCGATTTTAGTCAGAGGATTATTGGACTAGTTCGGTTGATATCGGACTTGTCTGGTGTTGTGCAAATGTGAAGTGTTGCGGACTAGTCCACACTTGGGGGGACTTGTCCGCTCTTAGTCATCGAGATATCAGACTAGTCCAGTTGATATCGGACTAGTCCCCACATGCTGATTTTTGTGCAGTGAGTGTAATATCTTTCGCTTGATCTCTTGGGTTGTGTTTCTCCAACACACTCCATACAAAAATAATTCTAATCTTTTCAGCTCTTGAGCTCTTTTCCGTTTGGATCCTCATTCTCCTTTCCTTTTTGTGCTTTCTTCCAAATCGCTTTAATACTTGCGTTCATCTCAACAATTTTGTTAGGATCTCATTTGTTTGTCATTAATCAACCAAAACCCACATGGTATGCATATATGCACTTTCAATTTGAGGATGAAGTCTTCTATGGGTGATATCCTTCTTGATGTGATCCTCGACACCTTCTCAATCAAACACATCACATATGGTGCATAGTCAAAAGACCGATTGGGTGTGTGTGAGATTTTAAAATTTTCTTCATAGATGTAGTCAACAACATTGAATATTTCCTCTCCATCAAGCAACATTATCAAGTGTCTCAAGTTTCCTTGTATGGCCCCTGCATCACCATCTTTAGGGGCTATGGTCTTCCTCAAGATATGGTTGAGCACACTGTAGAATAGCTTTATGTTCCTTATGTGTCCCGCCTCATAGACCGCATGACTTGGATACATATAGTCCAAATCATCTCGTGCAACGGCCTTGAGATTTGAAATGATCATCTTGTTGTCGAGTTGATCCTCCAAGCCAAGGATTTGAGCAAACTCCCAAAAAGTGATTGTGTATTGCTCACCATTTGTAAGCCAGGTGATTCTTTGGTCTCCTTGCTTGTGGAAGTACACGGTGGTGTAAAACTGCACAATGACCTCAATATTCCAATCATACTTGAAACCCATGAGGTCCTTAAGCCCATGAAGCTATAGGCTTCAATAACTGCATTAAAGGCATTGTGATCCTTCTCTGCCATATAGTCCCAATCAATCCAGTGGGCTCTATCACTGGCGTATGCATCCTCATGTATACAGTCCGGTAGTAGTCACAACGGAAGTCACACCAAAATAGAGGGTCAACGGTGTGCTTCTGAAATCTGTACACATCATCCATCCTCAAGCTCTTTGCTTTTTCTGCCCCTTTTCCTTTGAATAGATTGGATTCAACTGTGGCTTGTCAGTTGGGATTCCTTGCGGGCAATGACATCTTCAATGGGCCAATGGGTTGTAAGGACCCCCTTTTATCCTTCCCTCTTAGGGTGATGCCAACTTGCGCCTTGCTAGTGAGATTCTTTGCAATTGGTTTCCTCTTCTTTGGTGGTTCATCCGTCGATGCCTTGCCTTTGTCCTTGGTTCCTCTAGCCTCTTGAGTTCGCTCTTTCCCCCCCATAGTAACAAGCCTCCTCTTCCTTGGGGATTGTTCGGCGGCAGCTAAGTTATGAGCCTCTCGTTGTTGTTTCTTTTCTTTCCTAGCCTCGCTCCTCACGGGCATGGCGATAGGTCTCTTGCCTTGCCACCTCGACGCTGGATTGGATAGGGGCGAGTTGCTATCACGGCTCGACATTGTCCCTGAGAAAAGATGAATAGGAGAATGTATGAGTTCAAGGAAGTGGAATATTGTATTAGATTTCACTAAAATGATAAAAACTAGGTGTTGTAGTTTGGACCCCGGACTTGTTCGCCCAAGGGCCGGACTAGTCCGGTGCACACGACAAGAATCTTAATCTTGAAGTTTTTCGCAAAATCTACGGATTGGGGCACAATATTCCTAAGCTAGGATCACAATAGCATGAGGAAAAACATTTGTGAAGAGGTGTCTACCAAAAGACCTAAAAAATTTGAATTTTGAAGGATCTGGGGCTAGGTCATGAATACCTCTTTGAGTCTTCAAGTCGCCAAAATGCGGATGAAGAAACGAGCAAGGATGTGCGGTGAATAGTTCCCACACACCTTGGGGCTTCAATCCATGGATTGGAGTTAGTTTTTGTTGGATGGAATCCAAAATCACCAATTTAGGGTGCGGTTTTCGTGGTTGAATAGAGAGAGTGAGGTGGGGAGAATGAAGAGTTGGAGCCCTACTGGGAGGTTAAGTCCTAAGGGGTCGGACTAGTCCGGCTGGAGGCCCGAACTAGTCCGCTTTACGGACCTATCCAACTGCTAGGGTGTCCGTACTTGTTCAGCCAGGCGGGCGGACTAGTCCATTTTGGACTTGTTCGACTGAGTCCGGATAAGCTGGAGTCCGTACTTGGTAGGCCTGTGTGGCGGACTATTCCGGTCCAAAGGCTGAAAACTCATACATAGTTGAGTTTTCACCAGAGATTTGATCCTTTTGGACTAATTTCACAGAGGATCTTTGTACACATGGTCAATAAGTAATCAACAATCAAACTATGACCATAATTTACAAAGATTCAATAATGTAGAAAATTGAGGGGGATGAGGTTTTTGCAAGCATGCATGAATTTTGAAGCAAATACAAGTGACAACCAGATGTGCAGGTTACAAGCCACATTTCGAGAATCTACAATATTGAGCTCACTCCTAAGTTCACAAACTCTCTTCTCATCTAAGGGATTGGTGAAAATATCTTCCAATTGTCTTTTTGTTCTCAAATGGAAAATCACTATGTCTCCTTCAATGGAGTGATCTCTCAAGAAATTGTGGCGGATATCAATGTGCTTGGTCCTTGAATGCTCAAATGGATTGTGGGCTATTTTGATGGTGCTCTCATTGTCATATAGGAGAGGGATATGGCACAAGTTGATGCCATAGTCCCTAAGAGTTTGTCGCATCCAAAGAAGTTGTGCACAACAACTTTCGGCAGCGACATACTCTTCTTCGGCTGTGAAGAGCGCAATAGAATTTTGTTTCTTTGAGGACCAAGATACTAAGGACCTACCCAAGAATTGGCATGCCCCACATGAGCTCTTTATATCTACTTTGCACCCCGCATAATCTGCATCGGAATATCCAATGAGATTAAACTTGGAGCCCTGGGGTGCCAAAGTCCTAGGCTTGCTGTATGAACCAAATATCTAAGAATATTTTTACGGCGATAAAATGATACACCTTGGGAGCGGCTTGAAAACGTTCACACATGCAAACACTTAGCATTATATTGGGCTAGATGTACAAAGGTAAAGTATTGAACCAGTCATGCAGCAATATACCTTTTTGGTCCACACTAACCATCTTCATTAAGGTCGAGGTGCCCATTGGTTCCCATTGTAGTCTTGATGGGTTTGGACTTGTCTATGTCAAAATTCTTAAGTATGTCTTGCGTGTAATTTGTTTGACTAATGAATGTGCCTTCCTTGAGTTGCTTCACTTGAAATCGTAGGAAGAACTTCAACTCCCCCATCATAGACATCCCAAACCTTTCGATCATTATCTTAGAAAATTCATCACAAAAAATTCTGTTAGTAGAACCAAATATAATGTAATTGACATATATTTGGCAAACAAACAAATCATCATCGATCTGCTTTGTGAATAGAGTATAGCCGGTCTTCCCAATTTTGAAACCATTTTGAGTTAGAAAGTCTCTAAAGCACTCATACCAAACTCTAGGAGCTTGTTTGAGGCCATAGAGAGCCTTACGCGATTTGTAGACATGGTTTGGGAAATCTTGATCTTCAAACACGGGGGGTTGCTCCACATACACGTCTTCTTTGATTGGACCGTTGAGGAAAGTACTCTTGACGTCCATTTGGTATAGCTTAAAATCATGGTGAGTAGAGAAGGCAAGTAATCCGCGAATTGATTCAAGCCTAGCTACGGGAGCAAAGGTTTCATCGAAATCCAAACCTTTGACTTGTGAGTAACCCTTGGCCACAAGTCGTGTTTTGTTCCTTTTATCCACCTCGTGCTCATCTTGTTTGTTGCGGAACACCCACTTTGTGTCCTAAATATTAGCATTAGGCCTCTTCACGAGCTCTCATACTTTGTTTCTTTTGAAGTTGTTGAGCTCTTATTGCATGATCACCACCCAATCCGGATCTCGTAGTGCTTCTTCAACCTTGTGAGGTTACAAAGAGGAATAAAAGAGTAATGTTCACAAAAATTTTCAACACGAGATCAAATAGTTACCCCCTTGGAGTTGTCTCCAAGGATGTTGTTAACGGGATGATCCCGTTGAACGCTTTGATGCACTCCTGGATGTGGAGCTTGAGTTATTGGAACTTCATCATCTTCCTCCTCAACTTCTTCATCTCCCCCTAGATCGATGACTCCATTTTGATCTTGATCTTGTTGAGATGCATCTTGAGGGTTTTGAGCTTGATCGTGTGAGGAAGAACTTGCTTGATTTACGGGATGGTCGCTTGAGTCTTGAGATTGTTCTTGTGGACGAATGTCTCCAAGTGCCACCCTCCCTATCATAACTTGTGGAGTATCTTCTTGATCTAGTACACAACGATCAACTTGCTTCACTTGGGAGCCATTACTCTCATCAAACACCACGTCACGTGCTACTTCAACAATCTTGAAGGATTTGTTAAAGACACGATAGGCATAGGTGTTTGAGTCATAACCAAACAAGAAACTCTTTTCGGACTTTGAAGCGAACTTCAAAGTCCTCGGCTTCTTGTTGAAACTATCGCTTTTACTCCCAAAAACACGAAAATATGTGTGACACCCGGTTCCTAAAATGAACCAAGTGAACACATATGTGTGCCCAGGACGTTCAACACACATACACGAGTGCATTCACAAAAGGATATACAAAAAATTACCACAAAACAGGATTAATATACCACTTTTATTACACAATTCATAATATCCTTGAATACAAGCTCTAATGAATATTAATTACATGTTTGAACTAATGTAGCAAAAATAAACTAATAAAGCAACTATGCATACTAGGCAAATAGGGTAGCGCAACTCCAAGCAACACACAGTCAAAGCTGACGACAGACACGGCCTAGAACTTCGCAGTATCAACGTTATACTCCCATCCTAACATGTAACTGTTGGTGAGGGAATTGCAAGAGTTAGTACATGTCATACTCAACAAGTGTGGAAAGTATGACATGTAGCAGATTCAAATGACGAATATAATAGTGGCTAAGTGCTGAAAAGTACATCAAAACATTTGAAAAGCAATATATTATATGTATGTGAAGTAAACCCATCATAATCCATATAGTGATCATAATACCAGTCCATATTTTAATACCACCATCCATATACCAGATTTCACCATTACCATTAACCATGTTCAATACCAGTTTAGTCCATAACCAGTCATAACCATATTACCAACCATAACCATCCCAATACCAAGTTTCCTCTAATCACGTGAGGGTCCATGTCGCTCATAACCGGGAGCATGACTATCATGATAGTTTTTTGTAGGATCGAAGAGCACGTGAAAATCTACCAGAGGGGGGGGGGGGTGAATGGTAGATTTAAAAATCTCACGCAGCGGAAACAATTAAAACCCCAAACCCTTTCGACAGAAAAACGATCTGTTAAAGAAATCGTGTATGAGACTAATGTAAACGTGTTTCACCGTGACAAAAGTGATAATTATCAGAGAGAATACAGTCACAAAGACAACACAAAAGGAATTACTAAAATCCGTCGAGAAAAGCTCAAGTTATGATCAAAAGATCAAACACTGGTCAATCTGACCTACCCGAGAAAAACAGTTTCTGGAATGCTGCAAAGAAACTCGTGTAGATCAAAAAACACAAATCCAATGACCGTGAAATTTTGACAGATGATAGACAATCAAGTTGTGAAGACAACCCAAAAGAATCATGTCAATTGGATTAGTAAAACTCAAATTATGATAAAACCACCTACGAAAGGTAGTGCTGTCCAGAAACTCGACGAGTAAAACTTGTCTGGAACAAGTCGGACGAACAAGGCACAAAAGTTCCTTCAAACTATGAATTTTATTCAATAGAACACAAGAGTAACAGCCCCAAAGTCGTCTCTCACACGAGCTTTGGCCTTCCCTCACTTATATAACCAGCCCTTAGGCCATCCCAATCTCAACTAGGACTCCAATCCTAATCCGATCACAATCGGAACTTTCCATAACTGCTTAGGACTCTTCTATACGCAGATAGAAGCAATCTTAAGACTTCCAAACACCTTAGGAACGTATCCCACATTCCTAAACAACTCAAATTCGTGACACACACGAAATCCTAACATAACCAACTCGATACTTTCCATACCGAGCCATAACCGACTTCGCCGCAGCCAAAGTCATCAACCGATACGATCCGATCCTTCCAACCAGATATTTCCTTCCTTATCCCATCTTCGGAACCATGTTGCCACGTCATGCACCGCATTCATACGTGCGAACACCTTCCTTCGACGTCCAGTAACCTTCATATGCACTGCCCTTGATTCAATCATCCTGCGCGACCTCCTGACCCGCTCAACCACAGTTTCTCCCGAACTTGGTTGTTGGAACCTCATCTCCTCCCTGAGACTAGTCCAATGGATCCTGTCATCAGCCATGACTTGAACTCAAGCAACAACTGCACATGAACAAACAAACAATCCATACAAGCCCATGTCCTCGACTTGACACAAGTTAGTTCCGAACACAACACCCTACGTGAGAACCTCACATAAGCATGTTGCAAAACCATAGTAACACGATATCATCCATATCATCCAAAACACACCAAAAACTTAGCAAATGAATACTAAGCAATCTTTCCAACAATGTAAAGCAAGTATGAAACATTGCAAATGAAAAGCAGAAGCACTTAGGTCAAGTTCCGGATCTTGCCAGAGCAACCCGGAGCTTGAGCCGGAGCTAACAAAAGCTAGTAGAACCTAGCGCTGGAGCTTACCAAAGCTAGTAGATCCTAGCACCGGAGCTTACCAAAAACTAGTCAAAACTAGTCAACCCAAAACCGGAGCTAGACAAAGTATGTCGGAGCTTAGCAAAAGCATGCCGGAGCTATCAAGTATATGCCGGAGCTATCAAAGACATGCCGGAGCTAACAAAGACATACCGGAGCTAAAGATAAAGCTCACCGGAGCTAACCAAAGCTAGTCGGACCTTACCAAGAAGCCGGACTTAGCATCTAACGTAGCCGGAGCTACCCAAAACAAGCCGGACCTACCGTTGGACCTTGCTGTAGCTCAGAGCTAGAGTCAGACCTTGATAAAAAGGTGTTTTGGTGATATTTAAAACTTTTATCATCAAAGCCAAGTGTATTCACTACAAGCCAATGTATTCAACACACATAGGTCTTACAATCTCCCCCTTGATGAATGCATTGGCAACACCATCTAAAATCCGAACATTGGCTTATTCACATAAAAGTTTTTGAGAACAATTTCTCCCCCTTTGTAAATCAAAAGTAAAAAGAGAAGAAAATGAAAATCTCTCCCCCTTTATTATCTCTCCTTCTGCCCATATTCTCTTTCTTTTCAAGCTTATCTCTCCCCCTTTGACAATGTATTCAGCAAGTCATGAGCATGTAAACAAATTATCTCTCCCTCTTTAGTTGTTATGAGCATATTATAACATATACATATAAACAAAGCTCATCCAAGTCATACTATCAAGTACTATACATTATCACATCAATGAAATACATAAAGTAGTGTAAGCCATGCTAGAGATCATATGTAATTTTCGATTTAATCGAGTCATGATCTCACAAACTTAACTATTTAAAAACCTGAAAGCATGACACTAGTTGCTGCATTTTATTATTTTACAAAGCATAAATTTAGATCATACGATATTTGCAAGAGATTATATGCGCATCTGCCTTATTCTAACCAACCAAGCCAAGCCTATGTCATTTGACAATCAGAAGCATAAGGACATGGTTTTAGTCATACACAACTTCTTCCAAGTTCATATCTAAGTGCAATGACAAGCCATCTCAAAAGAAGAAGTGCGATGCATGCATATTCTCTTGATCTTTTCTCAATTTATATTTGTTCATAAAAACTCAACATGTGAGTTGATTACTTGATGAATTCTTAATGATTAAAAGCATTTGTGAGCATGCAACAAGTTCAAAACAGCAAGAAAGTTCGACCATGACCAGATTTAGTGTAAGTAATTATTCCAATTACTAGACATGGCAAAAACTACAAAATGTATAACACGAGTAATGTAGTAAGAACTTTCAGCATGTAAAAGGAATCACAAAGTCATATTTGTATGAAATACTATGCTCATATTAATTTCAGATTCACACATAGACTTCCCAAGTTTCAAAAAACTCCCCCTCAATTTAAGCCATAAGAATGCATAACCCCTATTTCACTACGAATGTAACAAAAACGAGTGAAATCCAAAGGTTTTGTAAAAATGTCAGCCAATTGATGTTCGGTATCTACATGGTGAAGCACAATGTTTCCTTTTTCAACATTATCTCGGAGAAAGTGATACCTAATATCAATGTGCTTAGTTCTAGAATGTTGCACGGGGTTTTTGGCAATGCAAATGGCACTAGTGTTATCACAGAACAGTGGAACACTATCTAGATCAACCCCATAGTCCTTAAGTGTTTGGATAATCCAAAGAATTTGAGAGCAAGCACTAGCAGCAGCTACATATTCAGATTCGGCTGTGGATTGTGCAACTGAATTTTGTTTTCTAGAGGACCAAGCAACAAGAGAATTACCAAGAAAATGACAAGCACCGGAAGTACTTTTCCTATCAATCCTACAACCCCCAAAATCAGCATCCGAAAAAGCTTTCAAAGTAACGGTTGAGGAAGAAGGAAGAAAAATGCCAAATTCTTGAGTTCCATGTAAGTACCTGAGAATCCTTTTGACGGCTTGACGATGTGAAACACGTGGGGAAGCTTGAAACCGTGCACAAAGACATACGCTGAATTGTATGTCCGGTCTTGACGCCGTGAGGTACAAAAGAGATCCGATCATGCTTCTATATTCTTTTTGATCCACAGATTCACCATCTTCATCAAGTTCAAGTGTTGTTGCTGTTCCCATTGGTGTCCGAAGAGGCTTGCTTTTGTCCATGTTGAAGCGCCTTAGGAGGTCTTTGGTATACTTCGTTTGATGCACAAAGGTACCCTCCTTGGTTTGCTTGATTTGCAGCCCCAAAAAGTAAGTGAGTTCACCCATCATACTCATTTCAAATTCGGAACTCATCATTGCTGAAAACTTGGACACAAGATCATGAGAAGCACAACCAAAGATAATATCATCCACATACACTTGAACGAATAATGAGTCATTGTCATGCTTAAGCACAAAAAGAGTTTGATCAACCTTGCCCATGGTAAACCCCTTTTCAAGTAAGAATGTTTTTAACCTATCATACCATGCTCTAGAGGCTTGTTTGAGACCATATAAGGCTTTGGACAGTTTGTAAACATGATTAGGAAAATCTGGATTTTCAAAACCCGGTGGTTGCTTGACATAAACCTCCTCATCTATGTAGCCATTAAGAAAAGCACTTTTAACATCCATTTGATATAGCTTAAAACCTTTAGATGCTGCAAAAGCTAACAAAATTCTTATGGCTTCTAATCTAGCGACAGGAGCAAAAGTTTCATCAAAATCGAGACCTTCAACTTGAGTGAAACCTTGAGCAACCAACCTAGCCTTATTCCTAACCACAACCCCATCCTCACTTTGTTTATTTTTAAATACCCATTTAGTTCCAAATTAAAGCGTGACCTTGAGGTGGAGGTACAAGTTTCCAAACATTATTTCTTTCAAAATTTTCTAACTCTTCTTGCATGGCAATAATCCAAGATTCATTAGTGAGTGTGTGTGATATATCTTTAGGTTCAAAAGAAGCAACAAAAGCAGAATGAGCATGAGAGTTTGGATCGCAAAACCTGGACCGTGTGACTCGTTCGTGCAAGCTTCCAATCATCTGTTGTGGGGGATGATCTTTGTAAAAACGTAGGGGAACAAATGTCTCACAAGCTTCTTCTTCATTGGGTTCATCATAGATTGATGAGCTTATGACTTCTGGACGATCAGGACCAGCAGAGGTGATAGCCGGAGCTTGTTCAATGTCCGGAGCTGGACACATGTCAACTTCGGAACTACCAGGCAGTATCACCGGCTCTTCTTCATCTTCGAAAATACCCTCCCCTTGAGGATACAGATCTGGTCCTGCAACACCGGAGCTAGTACCTGGGCTAGCTTCATCAAAAGACACTTCACAAGTCTCCACAATTTTGTTAGTGTCAAGTAAGAGCACACGGTAGCCTCTAGTATGAGATGGATAACCAAGAAACATGCCATCAATAGATCTAGGTTCAAATTTATCAAGATTACCATGTTTCTTAACAAAGCATTTGCAACCAAAGACCCGAAAGTGTGTAACACTAGGCCTATGTCCAAACCGGAGCTCATATGGTGTTTTACCTAGCTTAGCACGCAAGCAAACACGATTTGAGACATAACAAGCGGTTGCTAACGCATCAGCCCAAAATTTCCTAGGAGTTTGATATTCATCAAGCATAGTCCTAGCCATCTCAACTAAGGTTCTGTTCTTTCTTTCTACAACACCGTTTTGTTGAGGTACATATGGTGAAGAGAATTGATGATCTATTCCATTTTCAGCACAAAAGTGATCAAAAGATTGATTTTCAAATTCAGTTCCATTATCACTTCTAATTGCCTTTAATGATCCTGGGTGATCAATTGATAATCTAAGAAATAAAGTTCTAAAATGACAAAAAACTTCATTCTTAGACGCCATAAAGTAAACCCAAGAGTATCTAGAATAATCATCAACAATAACAAGAACATACCATTTACCTCCGAAGGATTGAACACGTGAAGGTCCTACGGTGTCAAGATGAAAAAGTTGACATGGTTCAGTTGTCATGATCATTGTGAGAGGAGTATGTGAACCTGCAACCATCTTAGCATGTCTACAAGAAGAGCACACAATTTCTTTGTCCCCTTTAAGATTAGGCAGCCCACATATGCAATCAAGAGCACTAACACGCGTTAGGTGATCAAAGCCTACGTGACCAAGTCTACGATGCCAAAAATATAAGTCCTTTGAATCATTAGCAACTAGACACCTATGCTTAGAGGAAGACATATCAAAATCAGCTTTAAAAACTCTTCCAAACTGAGACATGTTAAAAATAAGCTCACTATTTGAACCTACAACTTTGCAACAGTTTTTATTGAAAATAATTTCTAGATTTTCATCTAGCAATTGTGAAACAGAAAGCAAGTTGTATTTCAAATTTTTGACAAGTGCCACATCCTTCAAAGTGTAGTGATCATTTACTCTAACCGAACCCTTAGCAATTATAGGAGTTGAAGAATTATCGGCAAAAGTAACATTCTCTACACGTGACACAAAAGAGAGGGAGGAGAACCAATCTTTGTTACCGGTCATGTGGCGTGAGCAACCTAAATCCACAATCCAAATGTGTCCTTCCTCAAACGTGTAACCTACATAGAAGCACAATACGTCGATGACTCAATACTGGGGTTAGTCAAAAGGCATTTAGGTATCCAGTACTGAGTCACACGACGTGCAGTAGGAAAAACACGCGAAAGATGAGACAAAACAACATGTTTATGAGTCAAAGATTGAGGTTTTCTGTTCTTAATAGTTGATTTAGAAGTTGTTACTTGTTTAGAGTGAAAACCAGTAGCTCCGGAGGTAAAAGCATAAGTTCCAAAAGACAAGGCTGAAGCTCCGGAAACAAAAGCTGAAGTTCCGAAGGAACCAACAGAAGGTCCGGGAGCTCTCGGAGCTATCGGAACTATCGGAGCTGCTTTTGCGGATTTCTTACCAGAAGGTCCGGAAGCTACCTTTTCAAATTTCTGACTCACTAAAGCAGGTTGTGTTTTTCTAATTGCATGAAAGTTATAAGATCTAGCAACCATTCTTTCCCTTTTCTGTTGTTTAGCTAGTCTATAACAAATCTATGACATGACCATCTCTACCACAGAAAGTACAATGAAATTTAACTTTGTGTTCATGTCTAGATGAGCAAGCAATATTTTTATTTGAAACCGAATGAGGTAACACTCCTGCAAATTTGAAAACCACTTCTTTTTGTTTAGGAACTGTTTGAACCAAACCACTTCCTAATGACTTTACAATTTTAGGTGGATATGCCTTAGCATGAGCATGAGAATCAAAACCTAAACCAGTTTTATCTTTGCAAGACTTGGAAGAATTCAGAAGCAAGTTTAGATTCTTATTCCCATTACAAAACCGACCTAGTGTCCTATTCATGTCATCAAGTTTCTTAGACAAGTCTAGGCAGTTTGCACATGAAGTTTTTCCTTTTAGTTTGCAATTGGAACAATTTTTAACTTCATGAGATCGTAAAGCATTGTTCAGAATGGAAATTTCATTCATTGCATCTTTTAGTTTCTTATCAAGATTTTCACATGCAGAACAATGCAAATCATCTGTAAAACAAGAAGCATCTTTTAAGTTTTTGTCACTAAGTGCAACAAGCTTTTTGTTCTTTTCAATTTCTTCATCAAGTCTGTCTAGAGTGGAGGAGTGTGCACTTCTTAGGGAGGACAATTGTTCATAGATTAAGTCACATGAGGAACAAGAATCATCACTAGGAATTAAGGATTTCAAACGGTTAATTTAGATTCTAGTGATTCAATTTTAGCAGCATTATCCCTAAGCTTTTTGTCCTTTTTCTTGACAATAATAGTTGCACGAGAAATAGCATCACACATTTCATTGCAAGTAGAACATACCTCATCGTCTTCACTGCTGTGTTCTGCATCCTCCTGACTTGATCTTGATCTTGTTTTGCCCGCCATGAAGCATAAGTTGGCCAGATCGTCATCATCTTCATCACTTTCAAAGTCTACATCACTTGAACTAAGTTCTTGAAGTGCGGTGATGAAGCTGTTAATCATCTTGCGTTCTATGGTACCCCTCTTTTTCTTGTTGGAATTTCCAGAGGAGGTACGGACCTTGCTTTGTTTCTCTTCCCGGGTGGTCGGACCTGAAAGGTTAGGGCATTCTGTACGAAAGTGTCCTGTTTTACCACATTCAAAACAACGTTGAGGTCCGGAGCTTCCTCTCCTTCTAGTTCTCACATTTTGCAATGCTTTTGAGAATCTAGTAGAGATGAGTGCCAACTCCTCTTCTGGAAATTCTTCAATCTGCTCCAGGGTTAGTGAGGACAACAAAGCAAGAGTATTGCAAGATGATGATTGGCCGGAGCTAGACGTATCACGTTGTGAAACAAATGCAATAGACTTATTTGGGTTCTTACGTGCTAGGATGTCAATTTCATGAGTTTTTAGTTTAGAGTAAAGTACATCTAATGTAAGAGAACTCATGACAGTTGATTCATGAATGGATGTTACTTTCATCTCCCAAACTGACATGTCTAATGCATTAAGAAGTTGTCTAGCATTCTCAGCATCAGAAAAATTAACATTGACACTACGTAAGTTGCTGAGAATTTTATTGAAACGAGCAAAGAGGTCATCGATAGACTCACCTGATTGCATCTCAAAACGCATATATTCCTTTTTGAACATATCTTGTTTTACCTCTTTGATTGTGTTGGAGCCTTCATGGTAATCACAGAGAGCGCTCCAAACATCGTATGCTGATCGGAGGTGTGCGACACGATCAAAGTCTCTTTGAGTGAGTCCTTGGATGATCAAGTTTCGTGCTTTGTTGTTGTTGTCGACGTCCCGGAGGTTCGTAGCCGTAACTTGATCGTTAGGCGGGACTTCATAAGGTTTGTACACCTTTTCCCATATTGCGAAGCCTTGCGCCTGGATGAAGGCCTCCATGCGTGCCTTCCAAACCTGAAAATCAATACCAGCAAACACACAAGGTTTGGCGGAGTACTTCTCCATGATGATTAGTCAAAAACATGTGCAAATCACAAATATTAGAGCACCGTGGCTCTGATACCAATTGTAGGATCGAAGAGCACGTGAAAAGCTACCAGAGGGGGGTGAATGGTAGATTTAAAAATCTCACGCAGCAGAAACAATTAAAACCCCAAACCCTTTCGGCAGAAAAACGATCTGTTAAAGAAATCGTGTATGAGACTAATCTAAACGTGTTTCACTGTGACAAAAGTGATAGATATCAGAGAGAATCAAGTCACAAAGACAACACAAAAAGAATTACTCAAATCCGTCGAGAAAAACTCAAGTTATGATCGAAAGATCAGACTATGGTCAATCTGACCTACCCGAGAAAAACAGTTTCTGGAATGCTGCAAAGAAACTAGTGTAGCTCAGAAACCACAAATCCAATGACCGTGAAATTTTAACAGATGATAGACAATCAAGTTGTGAAGACAACCCAAAAAGAATCACGTCACTTAGATCTGTAAAACTCGAGTTATGATAAAACCACCGACGAAAGGTAGTGCTGTCCAGAAACTCGACGAGTAAAACTTGTCTGGAACAAGTCGGACGAACAAGGCACAAAAGTTTCTTCAAACTATGAATTTTATTAAATAGAACACAAGAGGAACAGCCCCCAAAGTCGTCTCTCACACGAGCTTTGGCCTTCCCTCGCTTATATAACCAGCCCTTAGGCCATCCCAATCTCAACTAGGACTCCAATCCTAATCCGATCACAATCGGAACTTTCCATAACTGCTTAGGACTCTTCTATACGCAGATAGAAGCAATCTTAAGACTTCCAAACACCTTAGGAACATATCCCACATTCCTAAACAACTCAAATTTGTGACACACACGAAATCCTAACATAACCAACTCGATACTTTCCATACCGAGTCATAACCGACTTCGCCGCAGCCAAAGTCATCAACCGATACGATCCGATCCTTCCAACCAGATCTTTCCTTCCTTATACCATCTTCGGAACCATGTTTCCACGTCATGCACCGCATGCATACGTGCGAACACCTTCCTTCGACGTCCAGTAACCTTCATATGCACTGCCCTTGATTCAATCATCCTGCGCGACCTCCTGACCCGCTCAACCACAGTTCCTCCCGAACTTGATTGTTGGAACCTCATCTCCTCCTGAAACTAGTTCAATGGATCCTGTCACCAGCCATGACTTGAACTCAAGCAACACCTGCACATGAACAAACAAACAATCCATACGAGCCCAAGTCCTCGACTTGACTCAAGTTAGTTCCGAACACAACACCCTACGTGAGAACCTCACATAAGCATGTTGCAAAACCATAGTAACACGATATCATCCATATCATCCAAAACACCCCAAAAACTTAGCAAATGAATACTAAGCAATCTTTCCAACAATGTAAAGCAAGTACGAAACATTGTAAATGAAAAGCAGAAGCACTTAGGTCAAGTTCCGGACCTTGCCAGAGCAACCCGGAGCTTGAGCCGGAGCTAACAAAAGATAGTAGAACCTAGCGCCGGAGCTTACCAAAGCTAGTAAATCCTAGCACCGGAGCTTACCAAAAACTAGTCAAAACTAGTCAACCCAAAACCGGAGCTAGACAAAGTATGTCGGAGCTTAGCAAAAGCATGCCGGAGCTATCAAGTATATGCCGGAGCTATCAAAGACATGCCGGAGCTAAGAAAGACATGCTGGAGCTAACAAAGACATGCCGGAGCTAACAAAGACATGCCGGAGCTAAAGATAAAGCTCACCGGAGCTAACCAAAGCTAGTCGAACCTTACCAAGAAGCCGAACCTAGCATCTAACGTAGCCGGAGCTACCCAAAACAAGCCGGACCTACCGTTGGACCTTGATATAGCTCAGAGCTAGAGTCGGACCTTGATAAAAAGGTGTTTTGGTGATATTTAAAACTTTTATCATCAAAGCCAAGTGTATTCACTACAAGCCAATGTATTCAGCACACATAGGTCTTACATTTTTAAGACACTCTTTACAGAGGTTGTACCGCTTTACCCACATGTTTGTGATTTCATCACCTTGCGGTGACTAAAGAATCTCAAATAATGCGTCTCACACTTCCTTAGGTGTGTGGCCAAGAGATCACAAAATAGCCTTTACAAAGGGACTACTAGCATGTACGAACCCACTGAGGTTTCACCGGTGGCGATGTCTCCAACTGAGCACATCTTCAACCAAGGACCCCCTCTGGTGCCATTCGGATCCCTGGGAGTCCCGCCAACCATATACAAACTTAATCCGACTCCTCTTCCCCCCGTGCACCAAATGATCCATGAAGTACTAGCAATACCCTGATTAATCAGCTACGCCACACCCATACTTGGCCTCGTGGTGGGATTGTAAATCCTGGATGGTCGCTCTACGAACCGGTCTTTAGATCTAAAGCAAGCGAAACCACCATGACATCCAACCCATCCACATACCAGACATTCTTAGATCACACTTTACCATATCATATTGACCAGTTCATATTAACCATAATCTCATTAGTGCATAATTAAATAGTATAGTTGTTTTCCCATCCCAATTAATTAAGCGAAGCAAAAAGGTAAAACGCCCTTCCGACTCTCTACCATGTATTCCAGGTGCAAAGGGTGGTTAACAAAGCTAGTAAACTTCCTACCATAGGATTCCCATCAAATTGACACAAGCATGCAGTTTTGCAAACAAAACATTTATTGTCAAAATAGGATCAATATGTTCAAGGACACTTGCCTTGCTCCTGGGCTTGGTTTGGATCAAAGTCTTCAAAATTCTGGTACTGGAGGTCCTCCGCAACACTCTCTAGCGCAACACCTTCTATTCTGAGCGACAAACATACAAAACACACAATTCAATCAAATAATGCCCATATAGTACTCAATATTTCAAGACAAGCATGATTAAGGTAATTATGAAGTAAAACTTGTTAATGAGTTGCTATTAATGTTCACTAACTGGTTTGAATAGTTTTTAACAAGTTTGGACAGGTTTGGAATTGATTCGAGTCAATTTGGAAACGATCGTGCCCTTTAGTTCTTCTTCCATGCTGGCAGTTGAGATCAACACACCTATCATCATCATGCCCACCACAATCATTTCTGAAACGGTTACAAAAACTATTTTGAAATCTAATTTTTTGCATCAAATTCTCCATGTTGATGTACTGGAGTCCTTTTACCCACTGAAGAAAGATGTTTATCAAGCATCCTCTCCATAGCCTTCAATAGCGAGTTTCCAGATTAGTGTAGCTCAGCTAGTGAAACTCGGCTGTCATTTATATAATTACCAACACGAACGCTTGAGTCATAACCTGCCATGTTAGAATAGTGGAGAGAAAATGGTATGAATTTTTTTTTTTGTGAAATCACACAATCTCACCTCTTGCATACCAAAGTTCTTACCCTTTCTCAAGGACTGCAATTGTGCATAATATGGTAGTATCCCTACTGTGATTAAGAGGTTGAAAGGATTACGAGTCGAGATATCTAGTTATGATATTTTTTTGGAGCTAGGATGGCTGAACAAGGAAGGCTTGTAGCACCATTAATCAAGTATCATAAACCAAATCAAAAGATAGATAAATCTTGTTGCGCAATCTGAAAATTTGCACTAATGATTATAACTTTTCAGCCCTTGGATCTTTATTTTTCACTCTTTTTTTTTACACACTCTTTTTTTTCACTTGTCTCCTTTTTTTTATGCGAACGAGATTCGGCTGAGCAACACAATGTAGATTAATATGGAAACAAGAAATGATTTAAACGACACAAGATCAGCGGTACTACACAAAGGTTCGATTACTTTTGTGGTGGTTTAATAGACTATAAGTACGACATGAAAACACGAGAAGGACAGCTGAAAAAATGGTGATAAACAAATGGATGATATGAGGTTTGTACCTACTGTGGAAACCTGAAATATGATACCAAATGATAGGGTGAAACCTGGAGGTGGCTCGATCTTCACGACAATAGGTACGACAAAGGACAAATGAGAAGATCGGACAGCTCAAACTATGACTTTGAGCATTTCAGACAATCTGATCCATCTCTGGGCAGAGGTACGAACAATGTTAATTAGCTGAAAATAGTCGGGTAACTAGTTTTATACCTGCCAAGGTTGCATGCGACCAAGTAACGGGGAGAGAGACACCAAAGATTTTGAGAACTTTGACTCGATCTTCGAATGATAATAGAATCACAATCCAAGATAACAAGCTTTATACCTGGCAAGGTTGGATGCGACCAAGCGATGAAGAGAGAGGCACCAAAATCTTGTGGATTTCGACTCGATCTCCAAATGACCGCAAAACCAGAATTCAGAAACTAATCCACACAAAAGGCTCGGAAGACAAGAGCACAAATTAGGGGACCTCTGAGGTATCACTTCACAAGTCCATGAAGAACAAGGAAGAACGAATGTGTGGAGGTCCCTCTGAAATTATCTTGTTTATCAAATGATCAATAGTTGTTTTTACAGGAGTACAAGGGTGTTATTTATACTAGTAACAACCCTCCCAGCTAAGTGTGAACTGAAGTCACCATGTTTTGAAGTGGAAAGCCAGCTAGTGAGCAATTCACGAAGTAGTCTTTGGTCCTCGTGTGTCTTCTCACCATCTGCGCAGTCTTTAGTACCTTGGCCATAACTCCAGCTTGGAAACTCCAAACGATAAATTGTTTGTTGCTTTGGAAAGTAGACTTGACAAGTTTTCACACCATGTGTATTATGCACCCTAGAACATGATAGATTGATACAAAATTACACGTGAAGTTGAGGTTGTTGTAGTGTATCCGTTCTCAGTTCGGACAATGCGAACTATTGCACCACCGAAAGTTCAGACAATGTGAACTGACTTGATTCTTTTTTGTGTCAGTCAATGATGTTGCCTCGTGTTTAAACCTGAGTAACACATAATTACATGACTTAGGTAGCATATCATTCTCATCAATATTAAAATATAATATAGAGAGAAAAGCATTCACTTCTTGTTTGAGTTTGTGAACACGAGTGTGCATAGCAAGTCCTTCATAAGCTTGTGTATGTGATGTCGGATGTCCACATCACATAGTTCGAAAGAGGAGTGTTTCATGTTCTCCAAAAATAAAGGGATATTTTGTTTATACCTCTAGTTATAAGTTCAATTGTTATTTTACTCTTGAAAATTAAGGTTGTGATTTTATCCCTGTTTTTTTCGAATGAGACTAAATTATACTCTATGTCTTTAAGGGTTGTTAAGGGTGCTAAATATGAGAGGAAAAAATATATAAATATCCTCGTGATTTCATCCCTACGGTTAATTTGTATTTATGATTTTACCTCTATTTTAATATAGTCATGTTAACATATTAGTGATATCTTTAACATTTTAGAACAAAATATTTTCTCATGAAATCTTATGTAATTTAGATAATATTTTAGCAATGCTTCAATAACATTTTAACAATATTTCACCAACATTTTGATAATATTTTAATAGTATTTACACAATATTTCAACAATAATATCTTTATAACGGCAACGACTAGAATGCAATTTGTGTTATGGTGCAATCGTGCAATCAGCTATCCACATTCATTGAATTTGCATCCTATGATTTTTGTATTTTTTTACTTAACCTCCTGCATTTGAGTGCATCACGTGGAGAGTGTTAAGTAAAAAAAATACAACAACCGTAGGATCCAAATCCAATGGATAGGAATGGAAGATTTTACAATTGCACCATAACTAAGATCGCACTCTACTCGCTGCCTTTTATAACAAGCATAGACATGAAAAAGGAAACATATTTCATCGAAATTTCACTAAATTTCAAAAACTTTATTTTATGGTGAGGTTTGCTAAAAAAAATGCTCATATCATTCAAATTTGTTTGGATCTGAATTTTTTTGTTGGTGGAGTCCAAACAATATTCCGTTCATAACATTCATTTTTTGAATTTGTTCATAATTTTATTTAAATTTCATCCAAATTTGTTTGAATTTTAATTCAAAATTCTGGGCTTTTTGCTTATATCGACAACCTTTGATACTTTTAAGCTTCTGAAAAACTTGTTTTGCACAAAATTTGCACAAAGAAGGATACTTTAGTATTTTTGTCTATTTCCCTATTGTTTATTTAATTTTGGCTAGTCATTTAATTCGGCTAGGCTAACCGTGTTAGGAAAAAGAGTAAATAGTTGCTTCATTTCAAAAAATTAATGGTGAAATCACAAATCATATTTTTTTCATCGGTAAAATCATAATTAGACATGTAACTAGTTGTATAAACAAATTAATGAAAAAACATGTTTCAACAAATTTTCAATACTGACTAGTTTTTCCTTAATATATCAGCAGTCATCATTTTTTTATTTGAAAAAAAACTTTTTGGAATGTTGTTTCTAGCAGTGTTTTCCTGTTCTAACTTCACATCGCCAAGTGGGGACATCATGGACTAGGTGAAGCAGCTGGAAAAGCTGATCTCCTAGCACTATCTTGACACATTGGAAACCGCTCGGTCATGGAGGCCATGTTGGACAGTGAAGAAGAAGAGAAGAACCAACAAGCAATCTGAAGCACTCTCGAAGACCAAGAATTTGGTCATAGAGGCAGAAGCCTAGTGAGGCCGAAGCGGTTTACAGACCTGTGTTTATCGTACTATCAGCATTAATGCCTTTCACCTTGCCTTTAGCGTATAAAATGCGAGGGAGCGCGCCATGTCGTCTTGTAGTTTATGTTGTTCTGAACCTGAGTTTCTGTGTTTGTGTAAACTGTGACTCTTGATACTTCTAGGTTGCATGATGTAAGCTAGCGTTGTTAGTGATGCAAAATGCTAACTGGAACCACGACGTTTCACAAATTTACTTTTACATGTAGTGTTTCGAGGATTTTTTTTCAAAAAATAATATTATTTTAAACATTTTTTCATAAAGGGCGGTAAAACTTAACATTGGCACAAATGTTCAGTTTAGCGGGTGAGAATAGATCCCGCTCCGTAGAGGGATGAGTGATATTTTACCAGGAAGTTTAAAATGGAGGTAATTTTGACCGGAGGAACCACATGAAAAATGGCACCAGTTCTCACCGTCCCCGCCATCGGAGGAACTGGTCGAGCTGATCCCGAATTCGATCCGGCCCACAACTGACCGCCTATTCTCGCCCAAACAAATAGGCCAGAGGCTTATGGCATAGTTTGGTAGCTCGTAAGGTGCCTGCACTGAAACTCTTGGTGCAGCATCTTTTACGTGGATGTGATCGGTTGCCCGGATGTCTGTTCCGGCCTTGCTGTGGCGATGCAAAAATGAGCTGTGTGTCGGCGCCTCACATATTGTAAACCATTAAATTAGTGGTCAGTCTACCAGGCACCTCATGCAAGGTACGCCATCAATTTAGTGCAAGGCTACCAATCAATGCATGGACAGTGCCTGTTCCAACTCGTTCAGACTGTTAAGCTACTATGCGCTGATTAGTTGTCTTCAAAAGCTTAAGCTGATAGAGAAGGGTAGACAATTCGCTTATACACTCCAACACCTCTCACGTGTGGCTTCCTCGGGCCTCTAACGTGGAAAATAGGAGTGAACTTGTGTTCGCCAAGATTCGAACTCGAGACCTCTAGCTTTAATACCATGTTAAGCTACTATGCGCTGATCGGTTGCACCTAAAAGCTTAATTGGCTTCTTGGGGACAAGTCTTGTACCCATATATATTGTACCATTGACAACCTTAGTTAATAAATCCATTCTATTTCCTCCAATATGGTATCAGATTAGATTTTCTAGGGACCTCTCAAGCCTTTCTTCCTCCAATCCTCTCTCTCTCTCCCAGGCGGCGGCCGCTGTCACCGGCGCTCGGAATCCGCCGGCTCGATCGGTTCGGGCCTACCTGTGGCGTCAATAGCCTACCCTTTCGGTTCAGGCCTCCTATCCTCTCTGCTCCCTGCAGCTGTCGTCATCGGCCTTGGGAATCTGCCGACTCCATGGACCGGCAAGCCCAGGACTATGCGGCGACCCAATGGCGTACACGCAGGCACAACAGACGCCGCCTCCGACGCAGTACTTCTACCATCTGTAGACGCAGTACCCGGCCCTGCAAGTACCAGAAGAGCACAAAGCTGCTGACCGGCACCGTGAAGAAGCCCCAACGCTACAGACCCGACACGTTGGCGCTCGACGAGATCCGCACCAGCAGCCGCCTACCTCCTTCATGGCGCATCCGTCGCCCCGTCGGTCGCGCCTTCCGGGTCGCCCGCCAGTCGTGGCCCTGCATGATCGCCCCAGAATGGCGCTGTCCAGCGCCAACCTGCCGAGGGCCTGGGCTGCGCCACCGCCGGACGCCTTCCTCTGGGTGCCACCCATCGGATCCGCACTGTCGATCCCCTGCGCGCCGGCTGCTGTCGCCCCCTGTGCATCCGCGCCTCCAGCCACCTTCCTCTGCGCGCCACCTACCAGATCCGCACTGCCACCCGCCAGATCTGCGCCATCAATGAAAGTTGCCTAGAGGGGGGGTGAATAGGCAAATCTACCTGAAATGACTTAATAAAACGAGATTCAGGGGGGCGGACTAGTCCGGTCCAGGGGCGGACTAGTCCAGTCCACCTGCAGGGAAAACCTAAAAAGAGTTTCTAACAAGTTTTAGTCCGATTCTTGTGATGCAAAGTATCTTAGAATGACTTAGTGAACCTTAACAAGTTATGAAACAAGTATGAGGCTAAGGATCACAATGAGACAAGGGTGATGAACAAAAAGATAAAGCTAACCCTAGAAGCAATGTGCAATAAGTGAAAGCGAAGTACAACAGGGACACAAGGATTTTATCCCGAGGTTCAATCCCACAAAGGAATCTACGTCCCTGTTGAGGAGTCCACGAAGGACCGGGTTCAACAACCCTTCCCCCACCAAGTTTACCACAAGGGTCTAACTTGGTTCTCCACTATCACAAAGGGGTGAATACAAGATTCGTTGGGGCTTCTCACAATCTAAGGCTCCCACCAAAAATACAATCACAAATCACAAAGATCAACTCAAGTCATAGATCACAAAGATTCACAAGTGCAAGAGATCAAACCGAGAGCCTAGAGCGGTGTTTTTCCTCTTCTTCGCCTCACCAAACCCCTCCTTCTGGAGGCTCAAAGTTTGGTGTGGCGGCGCTAGGGTTTCAATCTTTTCAAGGGTTTTTTCAAATGAACCCAGGGGTCCTATATTTATAGAGGTTTCCAGCCCATATTGATGACTTCAGCAGTTGGGCGGACTAGTCCGCCCTAGGGCCCGAACTAGTCCAACCTTTGAGACCACTGACGTCCCTGACAACTATCGCACTCCGCGGCAATTGTCACACTACCTGCCAAACTTCAAATTCAAACGATCACTTCAAAACGGACCAGTCCGACACACACCGGACTAGTCCGATCTCACACAGAATCTATTGTTCCATGTGAAAAAGGAACTAGTCTGGAGACCACGGACTAGTCCGGCCCCCAGGGCGGACTAGTCCAGCCTACCCAAACTTAGTCACTGAAACTCCACTTCTCTCCAAACCTGGACTAGTCCGGCCCTTAGGGCGGACTAGTCCGATCTCAGTCAAGACCTCTTGGTCCGGACTAAAACGGACAAGTCTGGGGTTTTGGGACTTAGTCCCGAAAACCCACTCCATGACTAATCGGACTAGTCCGTCCCACTACGAACTAGTTCGAACTCAGTCAGACCCTTCTGGTCCAACTAAAAACGGACTTGGCCGGCCAGGAGCGGACTAGTCCGGCCACCTGCACGGACTAGTTCGGCCACTCCTGCCAGACAACTTCCAACTCTCTTCTCTCAATAGGTTTTGATCTCTAAACCGCTTTGAGCTCCCAACTTGATCTCAATGCACTTTACACACACACACCCTCACACATATTTGGCTAGTCTAAACTCGACACACTAAAACCCTAGTTTCTTCTTTTCGAGTCAACATCGCCATTTTCATCCCTTTCCTTTTTGAGGGTTTGTGTTTCCGCTTGAGTCCACACCTGTTCTTAAGATCACTGAGCTCATTAGTTACTTAATTGTTATCATCAATCATCCAAAACCCACGGGGATCCTAGATGCACTTTCAATCTCCCCTTTTTGGTGATTGATGACAACACATTAAGTCTTCACATATAAGAGTATAAATTTTGGTTTTCATAACGTGCAGGTACATGAGTGACTCCCCCTCAATGAATGCATCATAAAAAATTGAGGAAGTCCTTCATACATACACACGTTACGGTGGGGTGCCTACGTGTTGTGCTCAACAATTTGTGACAAGACATAATAAATATGAATATGATCAAAAGATATACATTCAAAACATCATATTTATATTAAACATTCAAAACATAGTCTTGCATAAATTTAAAACATTCGAATGACATAGACATAAATATTACAATAAGAAGTGCAACATGTCCAAGGATCCAAAATAAGGGCTACTCTCCCCATATGTAACTACTCTCCCCCATCCTTCTAACTCTCCCCCATCTAACTATCCCCCTTTGGCATCAAGACACCAAAAAGGAAAATAAGAGGGGAACAACTAGGCCTATCCACTAGTCGTCATCCTCCTTACTATCGCCCGCCTCATCATCGGAGTCGCTCTCCGTGGCCTCCGGGTCCTCGTGGTCCTCGTCATCGTTGGATACCCGTGTCAAGGGAGCCGCCCGGGAAGAGCTCCTGTCCTCTTGGAGCTGGGCGAGCTCGTCGGTGGTGAAGTCGGGGAATGGAGTGATCTCCCTGTCGCTCACCTCCGGAGAGGACATGGGGACCTCCAGTTTGTCGCACACCGCCTTGAGGTATTTTTCTTGGCGCTTGTGTGCCCGCTGATTCCGGATCTCTTGCTTCCGGCAGGAGGTGAAAATAGCCTTGAAGCACTTGAAGAAAGCACTCATCGACTGAGGCGGAGGCGGAGAAGGAGGTGCCACGCGGTGAGGTGTTGGCACCGCAGAGTGAGAGGGAGGCTTTGCATTCTTCCGATGCGGAGGAGGCGGCACTGAAGGAGGTGTCTGAGGATGGAGCGGGCGATGAGTCACATCCTTGACGAAGGTCAAGCCCGACACCTTCTCGATGAGATACATGATGTAGGGCGCATACCCACAAGCACAGTTAGGGGTATGCGAGATGTTGAAGATGTCATCAAATATGTAGTCAACTAGGTTGAACTTCTCATCGCCATCAATAAGGAGCAGCAGGTGCCTTAGATTGCCTTAGATCACCCCTGCATCACCATCCTTGGGTGCAATTGTCCTCCTTAGGATCCTGTTCAGAATGCTATAGAATGGCTTGATATTGCAAGCATGCCCGACATCATATTGAACATGACTGGGATACATGTAGGCCACCTCATCTCTGTCTACGACCTTGAGGTTAGAGATAATGATATCATGATACAAACGAGCCTCAAGTCTGAGAATCTTAGCAAACTCCTCAAAAGTAACTGATAACTGCTCGCCATGCGTCATCCAAATGATCCGTCTATCACCTGAAGTGGTGAAGTAGATGGTGGAATATAATTGCAGGATGACTTCAACATTCCAGTCATATTTGAAACCCATGATGCCTTTAAGATCATGGCGCTCAACAGCTTCAATGACCGCATCAAAAGCAGAATGTTGCTTTTGGGCCATATACTTCTAGTCAACCCATTGTGCTTTGATCACTTGCTTCTTCATGTTCTGGTAGACAAGATGGTAATAGTCACCGTGAAAGTCGCACCAAAACCTAGGGTCGGTAGTGCTTCTTTCATACTTGTAGACTTTGTCCGTCCGCAGTCTTCTTCTTAGCCCCTTTCCCATGGAAGACATTGGCGGCTATCTCATGCTGCCTGTTGGGGTTCCTCTCAGGAGTGTGCACCTCCAAGGGACCGCTGGGTTTGGCCTGTCCCTTTTCCTTGATCACAGGGCATGCGGCCCTCTTCGCCGGTATCTTTACTGTGGGCCTCCTTTTCTTGGGCTCTACTAGAGCCGGAGCCTTGCCCTTCTTCGGATCTCTTTCGATCTAGCGTTCGGCAACTTCTTCTTGGGCTTGCTCCTTGCCCTTTTCTTTCTCTCCCATGGTCACAAGTCTCTTCCTTTTGGAGACTTGTGCAGCAACAGCCTGAGAATTGTGTGCTTCGCGCTCCTCTCGCTTCTTCTTGCGGAGTTCCTTGCGGGACTCCTCAATGGCACGAGCCATTGCCTCATCTTCGTTGTAGGCCGTAGATGCGGCCCTATCTTGTTGTTTCTTGGCAGCCTTTGCTCGCTCTTGCTGCTTGAGATGTTTCTTGGCAGCCTCAACCTCAGCCCGTGCTCGTTCCTCGCCAAGGCGAAGCTACTCCGCCTACCACTCGGGGTCAGTGGGTGGAGAAGCGGAACGGCGAGGAGCTGCCATTTCTGCTGAAAAAGGGAGAATTCACAAGATAGAAAGTCAAGGAAGTGGAATAATGCAAAAGAAATCACGAGAAACAGGCAAATTTAGAGTTTGGCCTGTGTACACCGGACTTGTCCGCCCCAGGGGCGGACTAGTCCGCCTGGCACCGGACTAGTCCGGTTTACACAGGTTGAACCCTAACTCTGACGATTTTTCGAGAAATCATTGAATCAAGTCGCAATACTCCTAGGCTATGATCACAAGGATGCTAGGAGCAACTTTAATGAAGAGGGACCTATAAAAAACCCTATGAATCAAGAATGAGATATGTTTTTGAAAGGATAGATTTACCTCTTCGAATCTTGATGAATCGACGAAATCGGGGATGGATCACGTTGGGAGTGGTTGGGAAAAGTCTCCCACACTTTCAGGGCTTCCAATGCATGGATTGGAAATGATTTTTGGTGGAGAAAACTGAAAATCGCCTAATGGGCGTGGATTGCGCGTGTGGGAGAGAGAAAAGTGAGTGTGGAGAAGAGGAGGGGTCGGCCGCCTTCTGGGGGTTTAAGTCTCCAGGGGCCAGACTAGTCCAGTGAAGGGGACAGACTTGTCCGGTCTGCGGACCAGACCCAGACCAGTCCGGATCCGGACTTGTCCAGCCATAGGGCGGACTAGTCCGGTCCTAAAAGACTGAAAACATATATATTTGAGTTTGAGTCACTAGTGAATCTATTTGGACATATTGCCACAACAAAACTTTATGAATATGGTAAGTAAGCGATCAATAATCAAACTATGACCATACCTCACAAAGTCAATAGTTTTTCAAATATTTTGGAGAAAATTAAGATAGAGATGAATTTCTCAAACACATGCGTTCTTTTGAATAAGGTGTAAGGAAAACATTCAGATGTGCATGTTTTAAGCCACATTTCAAGAATATTAGATATTGAGCTCACTCCTAAGCTCACAAAAGCGCTTCTCATCTAGGGGCTTGGTGAATATATCGGCTAGTTGGTTCTCGGTTCTCACATGGGAAATCACTATATCCCCCTTCAAGGAATGATCTCTTAAGAAGTGGTGTCTAATATCAGTGTGCTTTGTCCTCGAATGCTCAACTAGATTATGGGCTATTTTGATGGCGCTCTCAATGTCACATAGGAGAGGAATATGGCACAAGTTTATACCATAATCCCTTAGAATTTGTCTCATCCAAAGAAGTTGTGCACAACAACTTCCGGCTGCAACATACTCCGCTTCGGCTGTGGAAAGAGCAATGGAGTTTTGTTTCTTAGAGGACAAAGACACTAAGGATCTACCCAAGAATCGGCATGTCCCGGATGTGCTCTTTCTATCAACTTTGCACCCCGCATAATCCGCATCGGAGTAGCCAATTAGGTTAAACTTGGATCCTTTGGGGTGCCAAAGTCCTAGGGTAGGTGTGTGAACTAAATATCTAAGAATTCTCTTAACGGCGGTCATATGACACACCTTAGGTGCAGCTTGAAAACGTGCACACATACACACACTAAGCATAATATCCGGTCTAGATGCACAAAGATATAACAAAGAGCCAATCATGGAACGATATACCTTTTGGTCCACACTTGGACCATCTTCGTTGAGGTCTGAGTGTCCATTTGTTGCCATTGGAGTCTTGATGGGTTTGGCCTTGTCCATGTCAAACTTATTTAATATGTCTTGAGTGTACTTTGTTTGACTTATGAACATGCCTTCTTTGAGTTGCTTGACTTGAAAACCTAAAAAGAACTTCAACTCCCCCATCATGGACATCTCAAATCTTTCTGTCATTATCTTAGAAAACTCATAACAAAACACTTTGTTAGTAGAACCAAATATGATGTCATCGACATATGTTTGGCACACAAAAAGATCATCATTAAAGTGCTTTGTAAAGAGAGTATAATCAGCTTTTCCTATCTTAAAACTATTTTGAATCAAAAAGTCTCTAAGGCACTCATACCAAGCTCTAGGAGCTTGTTTGAGGCCATAGAGAGCCTTACGCAATTTGAAGACATGGTTTGGGAAGTCTTGGTCTTTAAAGCCCGGTGGTTGCTCCACATAGACTTCCTCCTTGATTGGGCCATTTAGGAACACACTCTTGACATCCATTTGGTAAATATTAAAATCATGGTGAGTAGCAAAGGCAAGTAATATACGAATTGACTCTAGCCTAGCTACAGGAGCAAAGGTTTCATCAAAATCCAAACCTTCGACTTGTGAGTACCCCTTGGCCACAAGTCGTGCTTTGTTCCTTGTCACAACACCATGCTCATCTTGCTTATTGCGGAACACCCACTTGGTGCCCACAACATTTGCTTGTGGACGCTTGACAAGCTCCCACACTTTGTTCCTCTCAAAGTTGTTGAGTTCCTCTTGCATGGCCACCACCCAATCCGGGTTGCTCAATGTGTATTCAACCTTATGGGGCTCCAAAGAAGAGACAAAAGAGTAATGTTCAAAAAAATTAGCAACACGAGAACGAGTGATTACCCCTTTTGTAATGTCTCCTAGAATATTGTCAATGGGGTGATCCCGTTGAATACTTTGATGCACACGAGGATGTGGAGGTTGAGCTCTTGAGTCATCATCATCCTCTTCTTCTTCTTCTTGGTCTCCCCCTTGATGTTTGCTTCCCTCTTGACTTTTGTCCTCTTGATCATGTTGAGGTGCCACTTGTCCATCTTCAACTTGATCACGTGGGAGATGGCTTCCATCATCTTGTGGTTGGTCACTTGAGCTTTGAGTTTGTTCTTGTGGACGAATATCTCCAAGTGCCATCCTCCTAAGAGCCTCTTGTGGAGAGTCTTCTTGATCTAACACACTTTGATCAACTTGCTCCACTTGGGAGCCATTAGTTTCATCAAACACCATGTCGCGTGCTATTTCAACAATCCTGGAGGATTTTTTGAAGACACGGTAGGCGTGGGTGTTTGAATCATAACCAAGCAAGAAACCTTCATCAGACTTTGAAGCGAACTTCAAAGTCCTAGGCTTCTTGTTGAGAATATAGCATTTGCTTCCAAAAACACGAAAGTAAGAGACATTAGATTTCTTACCAACTAGAAGCTTGTAGGGTGTCTTCTTGAGGAGGCGGTGGAGGTACAATCGGTTCACGGCGTGGCAAGCGGTGTTAACCGCCTCCGCCCAAAACCAATTCAACGTCTTGTACTCATCAAACATCGTCCTTGACACTCAATGAGTGTCCTATTCTTCCATTTAGCCACCCCATTTTGTTGAGGGGAGTAGGGGGCTGGAAATTCATGCTTGATGCCCTCCTCCTCCAAGAAGTCTTCCACTTGAGTATTCTTGAACTCGGTGCTATTGTCGCTTCTTGTAGCCTTGATTCTTGAGGTGAACTAATTTTGAGATCTCCTTAAGAACCTCTTGAGGATACCGTGAGTTTCACCCTTACCATGCAAGAAGAACACCCAAGTGAAACGAGAAAAATCGTCAACAATAACAAGACCATATTTGTTACCGCCAATGCTAATGTCTGTTATCGGCCCGAAAAGGTCCATGTGAGCAGTTCCAACGGTCTTGTTGTCATCATGATGTTCTTTGAGAGATGTTGAGCTCCTACTTGCTCCCCGCTTGGCAAGCACTACATGGCCTATCCTTTTCAAAGACAACATTCTTCAAACCATAGATGTGCTCGCCCTTAAGAAGCTTTTGTAAGTTCCTCATCCCAATATGGGCTAGCCTTCTATGCCAAAGCCATCCCATGTTGGTTTTCACCATTAAGAATGTGTCAAGTTGAGCTTTATACGAGGCGAAATCTACAAGGTAAAGCTTTACCTTGAGCACACCCTTAAAAGCGATTGTGTAGGATCGAAGAGCACGTGAAAAGCTACCAGAGGGGGGGGGGGTGAATGGTAGATTTAAAAAAAACTTACGCAGCGGAAACAATAAAACCCCCAAACCCTTTTGGCAGAAAAACGATCTGTTAAAGAAATCGTGTATGAGACTAATATAAACGTGTTTCACCATGACAGAAGTGATAGATATCAGAGAGAATCAAGTCATGAAGGCAACACAAAAATAATTACTAAAATCCGTCGGGAAAAGCTCAAGTTATGATCGAAAGATCAGACTATGGTCAATCTGACCTACCCGAGAAAAACAGTTTCTGGAATGCTGAAAAGAAACTCATGTAGATCAACAACCACAAATCCATTGACCGTGAAATTTTGACAGATGATAGACAATCAAGTTGTGAAGACAACCCAAAAAGAATCACGTCAATTGGATCAGAAAAACTCGAGTTATGATAAAACCACCGACGAAAGGTAGTGCTGTCCAGAAACTCGACGAGTAAAACTTGTCTGGAACAAGTCGGACGAACAAGGTACAAAAGTTCCTTCAAACTACGAATTTTATTCAATAGAGCACAAGAGGAACAGCACCAAGGTCGTCTACACGAGCTCTAGGCTCCCTTGCTTATATAACCAGCCCTTAGGCCAACCCAATATCAACTAGGACTCCAATCCTATTCAGATCACGAATCGTAACTTTCCCTAACTGCTCAAGATTCTTCTATACGCAGATAGAAGCAATCTTAAGACTCCCAAACACCTTAGGAACGTATCCCACATTCCTAAACAACTCAAATTCGTGACACACACGAAATCCTAACATAACCAACTCGATACTTTCCATACCGAGCCATAACCGACTCCGCCGCAGCCGAAGTCATCAACCGATACGATCCGATCCTTCCAACCAGATCTTTCCTTCCTTATCCCATCTTCGGAACCATGTTGCCACGTCATGCACCGCATGCATACGTGCTAACACCTTCCTTCGACCTTCATATGCACTGCCCTTGATTCAATCATCCTGCGCGACCTCCTGACTCGCTCAACCACAGTTCCTCCCGAACTTGGTTGTTGGAACCTCATCTCCTCCTGAGACTAGTCCAATGGATCCTGTCACCAGCCATGACTTGAACTCAAGCAACACCTGCACATGAATAAACAACCAATCCATACGAGCCTAAGTCCTCGACTTGACTCAAGTTAGTTCCGAACACAACACCTTATATGAGCACCTCACATAAGCATGTTGCAAAACCACAGTAGCACAATATTATCCATATCAACCAAAACACACCAAAAACTTTGCAAATGAACACTAAGCAATCTTTCCAACAATGTAAAGCAAGTACGAAACATTGCAAATGAAAAGCAGAAGCACTGCAGTCAAGTTCCGGACCTTGCCAGAGCAACCCGGAGCTTGAGCCGGAGCTAACAAAAGCTAGTAGACCTAGCGCTGGAGCTTACCAAAGCTAGTAGATCCTAGCACCGAAGCTTACCAATAACTAGTCAAAACTAGTCAACCCAAAACCGGAGCTAGACAAAGTACGTCGGAGCTTAGCAAAAGCATATCGGAGCTATCAAGTATATGTCGGAGCTATCAAAGACATGCCGGAGCTAACAAAGACATGCCGGAGCTAAAGATAAAGCTCACCGGAGCTAACCAAAGCTAGTCGGACCTTACCAAGAATCCAGACCTAGCATTTAACATAGCCGGAGCTACCCAAAACAAGCCGGACCTATGGTCGGACCTTGCTAAAAAGGTGTTTTGGTGATATTTAAAACTTTTATCATCAAGACCAAGTGTATTCACTACAAGCCAATGTATTCAGCACACGTAGGTCTTACAATCTCCCCCTTGATGAATGCATTGGCAACACCATTTAAAATCCGAACATTGGCTTATTCACATAAAAGTTTTGAAAGCAATTTCTCCCCCTTTGTAAATCAAAAGTAAAATGAGAAGAAAAATTTTCCCATATTATCTGTCATTATCTCTCCCCCTTTATCACCTCTCCTTATTCTCTTTCTTTTCATGATTATCTCTCCCCCTTTGACAATGTATTCAGCAAGTCATGAGCATATAAACAAATTTTCTCTCCAACTTTAGTTGTTATAAGCATATTATAACATATACATATAAACAAAGCTCATCCAAGTTATACTATCAAGTACCTTACATTAACACATCAATGAAATACATAAGGTAGTGTAAGCCATGCTAGAGATCAAATGTAATTTTTCAATTTAAGCAAGTCATGATCTCACAAACTTAACTATTTAAAAACCTGAAAGCACGACACTAGTTGCTGCATTTTATTATTTTTCAAAGCATAAATTTAGATCATATGATATTTGCAAGAGATTATATGCGCATCTGCCTTATTCTAACCAACCAAGCCAAGCCTATGTCATTTGACAATCAGAAGCTTAAGGACATGGTTTTAGTCATACACAACTTCTTCCAAGTTCATATCTAAGTGCAATGACAAGCCATCTCAAAAGAAGAAGTGCGATGCATGCATATTCTCTTGATCTTTTCTCAATTTATAATTGTTCATAAAAACTCAACATGTGAGTTGATTACTTGATTAATTCTTTATGATTAAAAGCATTTGTGAGCATGCAACAAGTTCAAAACAGCAAGAAAGTTCGATCATGACCAGATTTAGTGTAAGTAATTATTCCAATTACTAGACATGGCAAAAACTACAAAATGTATAACACGAGTAATGTAGTAAGAACTTTCAGCATGTAAAAGGAATCACAAAGTCATATATGTATGAAATATTATGCTCATATTATTTTAATTTTCAGATTCACACATAGACTTCCCAAGTTTCAAAAACTCCCCCTCAATTTAAGCCATGAGGATGCATAACCCCTATTTCACTACGAATGTAACAAAAGCGTGTGAAATCCAAAGGTTTTGTAAAAATGTCAGCCAATTGTTGTTCGGTATCTACATGGTGAAGCACAATGTTTCCCTTTTCAACGTTATCTCGGAGAAAGTGATACCTAATATCAATGTGCTTAGTTCTATAATGTTGCACGGGGTTTTTGGCAATGCAAATAGCACTAGTGTTATCACAAAACAGTGGAACACTATCTAGATCAACCCCATAGTCCTTAAGTGTTTGAACCATCCAAAGAATTTGTGAGCAAGCACTAGCAGCAGCTACATATTCAGATTCGGCTGTGGATTGTGCAACTGAATTTTGTTTTCTAGAGGACCAAGCAACAAGAGAATTACCAAGAAAATGACAAGCACCGGAAGTACTTTTCCTATCAATCCTACAACCCCCAAAATCAGCATCCGAAAAGGCTTTCAACGTAACGGTTGAGGAAGAAGGAAGAAAAATGCCAAATTCTTGAGTTCCATGTAAGTACATGAGAATCCTTTTGACGGCTTGACGATGTGAAACACGTGGGGAAGCTTGAAACCTTGCACAAAGACATACGCTGAATTGTATGTCCGGTCTTGATGCCGTGAGGTACAAAAGTGATCCGATCATGCTTCTATATTCTTTTTGATCCACGGATTCACCATCTTCATCAAGTTCAAGTGTTGTTGCTGTTCCCATTGGTGTCCGAAGAGGCTTGCTTTTGTCCATGTTGAAGCGCCTTAGGAGGTCTTTGGTATACTTCGTTTGATGCACAAAGGTACCCTCCTTGGTTTGCTTGATTTGCAGCCCCAAAAAGTAAGTGAGTTCACCCATCATACTCATTTCAAATTCGGAACTCATCATTGCTGAAAACTTGGACACAAGATCATGAGAAGCACAACCAGATAATATCATCCACATACACTTGAACGAATAATGAGTCATTGCCATGCTTAAGCACAAAAAGAGTTTTATCAACCTTGCCCATGGTAAACCCCTTTTCAAGTAAGAATGTTTTTAACCTATCATACCATGCTCTAGGGGCTTGTTTGAGACCGTATAAGGCTTTGGACAGTTTGTAAACATGATTAGGAAAATCTGGATTTTCAAAACCCGGTGGTTGTTTGACATAAACCTCCTCATCTATGTAGCCATTAAGAAAAGCACTTTTAACATCCATTTGATATAGCTTAAAACCTTTAGATGCTGCAAAAGCTAACAAAATTCTTATGGCTTCTAATCTAGCGACAGGAGCAAAAGTTTCATCAAAATCTAGACCTTCAACTTGAGTGAAACCTTGAGCAACCAACCTAGCCTTATTCCTAACCACAACCCCATCCTCACTTTGTTTATTTTTAAATATCCATTTAGTTCCAATTAAAGTGTGACCTTGAGGTGGAGGTACAAGTTTCCAAACATTATTTCTTTCAAAATTTTCTAACTCTTCTTGCATGGCAATAATCCAAGATTCATTAGTGAGTGCGTGTGATATATCTTTGGGTTCAAAAGAAGCAACAAAAGCAGAATGAGCATGAGAGTTTGGATCGCAAAACCTGGACCATGTGACTCGTTCGTGCAAGCTTCCAATCACCTGTTGTGGGGGATGATCATTGTAAAAATGTAGGGGAACAGATGTCTCACAAGCTTCTTCTTCATTAGGTTCATCGTAGATTGATGAGCTTGTGACTTCTGGACGATCAGGACCAGCACAGGTGATAGCCGGAGCTTGTTCAATGTCCGGAGCTGGACACGTGTCAGCTTCGGAACTACCAGACAGTATCACCGGCTCTTCTTCATCTTCAAAAATACCCTCCCCCTGAGGATACGGATCTGGTCCTGCAACACCGGAGCTAGTACCTGGGCCAGCTTCATCAAAAGACACTTCACAAGTCTCCACAATTTTGTTAGTGTCAAGTAAAAGCACACGGTAGCCTCTAGTATGAGATGGATAACCAAGAAACATGCCATCAACGGATCTAGGTTCAAATTTATCAAGATTACCATGTTTCTTAACAAAGCATTTGCAACCAAAAACCCGAAAGTGTGTAACACTAGGCCTATGTCCAAACCGGAGCTCATATGGTGTTTTACCTAGCTTAGCACGCAAGAAACACGATTTGAGACATAACAAGCGGTTGCTAACACATCAGCCCAAAATTTCCTAGGAGTTTGATATTCATCAAGCATAGTCCTAGCCATCTCAACTAAGGTTCTGTTCTTTCTTTCTACAACACCGTTTTGTTGTGGTACATATGGTGATGAAAATTGATGATCTATTCCATTTTCAGCACAAAAGTGATCAAAAGATTGATTTTTAAATTCAGTTCCGTTATCACTTCTAATTGCCTTTAAAGATCCTGGGTGATCAATTGATAATCTAAGAAATAAGTCCTAAAGTGACTAAAAGCTTCATTCTTAGACGCCATAAAGTAAACCCAAGAGTATCTAGAATAATCATCAACAATAACAAGAACATACCATTTACCTCCGAAGGATTGAACACGTGAAGGTCCTACGGTGTCAAGGTGCAAAAGTTGACATGGTTCGGTTGTCATGATTATTGAGAGAGGAGTATGTGAACCTGCAACCATCTTAGCATGTCTACAAGAAGAGCACACAATTTCTTTGTCCCCTTTAAGCTTAGGCAACCCACGTATGCGATCAAGAGCACTAACACGCGTTAGATGATCAAAGCCTACGTGACCTAGTCTACGATGCCAAAAATATAAGTCCTTCGAATCATTAGCAACTAGACACCTATGCTTAGAAGAAGACATATCAAAATCAGCTTTAAAAACTCTACCAAACCGAGACATGTTAAAAATAAGCTCACTGTTTGAACCTACAACTTTGCAGCAGTTTTTATTGAAAATAATTTCTAGATTTTCATCTAGCAATTGTGAAACAGAAAGCAAGTTGTATTTCAATTTTTTGACAAGTGCCACATCCTTCAAAGTGTAGTGATCATTTACTCTAACTGAACCCTTAGCAATTATAGGAGTTGAAGAATTATCAGCAAAAGTAACATTCTCTACACGTGACACAAAAGAGAGGGAGGAGAACCAATCTTTGTTACCGGTCATGTGGCGTGAGCAACCTGAATCCACAATCCAAATGTTCTCCTTCCTCAAACATGTAACCTACATAGAAGCACAATACGTCGATGACTCAATACTGGGGTTAGTCAAAAGGCATTTAGGTATCCAGTACTGAGTCACACGACGTGCAGTAGGAAAAATACGTGAAAGCTGAGATATAACAGCAGGTTTATGAGTCAAAGATTGAGGTTTTCTTTTCTTAACAATTGATTTAGAAGTTGTAACTTGTTTAGAGTGAAAACCAGTAGCTCCGGAGGTAAAAGCAGAAGGTCCGGAGGCAAAAACTGAAGCTCCGGAGGGAACAACAGAAGATCCGAGAGCTCTCGGAGCTATCGGAACTATCGGAGCTGCTTTTGCGGATTTCTTACCAGAAGGTCCGGAAGCTACCTTTTCAAATTTCTGACTCACTAAAGCAGGTTGTGTTTTTCTAAGTGCATGAGAGTTATAAGATCTAGCAATTTTTCTTTCCTTTTTCTGTTGTTTAGCTAGTCTATAACAAAAATCTATGACATGACCATCTCTACCACAGAAGGTACAATGAAATTTAACTTTGTGTTCATGTCTAGATGAGCAAGAAATATTTTTATTTGAAACCGAATGAGGCAACACTCCTGCAGATTTGAAAACCACTCCATTTTGTTTAGGAACTGTTTGAATCAAACCACTTCCTAATGACTTTACAATTTTAGGTGGATGTGCCTTAGTATGAGCATGAGAATCAAAACCTAAACCGGTTTTATCTTTGCAAGACTTGGAAGAATTCAGCAGCAAGTTTAGATTCTTATTCCCATTACAAAACCGACCTAGTGTCCTATTCATGTCATCAAGTTTCTTAGACAAGTCTAGGCAGTTTGCACATGAAGTTTTTCCTTTTAGTTTGCAATTGGAACAATTTTTAACTTCATGAGATCGTAAAGCACTGTTCAGAATGGAAATTTCATTCATTGCATCTTTTAGTTTCTTATCAAGATTTTCACATGCAGAACAATGCAAATCATCTATAGAACAAGAAGCATCTTTTAAGTTTTTATCACTAAGTGCAGCAAGCTTTTTGTTTTTTTCAATTTCTTTATCAAGTCTGTCTAGAGTGGAGGAATGTGCACTTCTTAGGGAGGACAATTGTTCGTATATTAAGTCACATGAGGAACAAGAATCGTCACTAGGAATTAAGGATTTCAAACGATTAATTTCAGATTCTAGTGACTCAATTTTAGCAGCATTGTCCCTAAGCTTTTTGTCCTTTTTCTTGACAATAACAGTGGCACGAGAAATAGCATCACACATTTCATTACAGGTTGAACATACCTCATCATCGTCACTGTTGTGTTCTGCTTCCTCCTGACTTGATCTTGATCTTGCTTTGCCCGCCATGAAGCATATGTTGGCCAGGTCATCATTCTCTTCATCACTTTCAAAGTCAATGTCACTTGAACTAAGTTCTTGAAGTGCGGTGATGAAGCTGTTAATCATCTTGCGTCCTATGGTACCCTTCTTCTTCTTGTTGGAGTTTCCAGAGGAGGTCCGGACCTTGCTTTGTTTTTCTTCCCGGGTGGTCGGACCTGAAAGGTTAGGGCATTCTGTACGAAAGTGTCCTATTTTACCACATTCAAAACAGCGTTGAGGTCCGGAGCTTCCTCTCCTTCTAGTTCTCACATTTTGCAATGCTTTTGAGAATCTAGTAGAGATGAGTGCCAACTCCTCTTCTGGAAATTCTTCGATCTGTTCCAGGGTTAGCGAGGACAACAAAGCAAGATTATTGCAAGATGATGATTGGCCGGTGCTAGACATATCACGTTGTGAGACAAATGCAATCGACTTATTTGGGTTCTTACGTGCTAGGATGTCAATTTCATGAGTTTTTAGTTTAGAATAAAGTACATCTAATGTAAGAGAACTCATGACAGTTGATTCACGAATAGATGTTACTTTCATCTCCCAAATTGTCATGTCTAATGCACTAAGAAGTTGTCTAGCATTCTCAGCATCAGAAAAATTAACATTCACGCTACGCAAGTTGCTGAGAATTTTATTGAAACGAGCAAAGAGGTCATCGATAGACTCACCTGGTTGCATCTCAAAACGCATATATTCCTTTTTGAACATATCTTGTTTGACCTCCTTGATTGTGTTGGAGCCTTCATGATAATCACAGAGAGCTCTCCAAACATCGTATGCTGACCGAAGATGCGCGACGCGATCAAAGTCGCTCTGAGTGAGTCCTTGGATGATCAAGTTTCGTGCTTTGTTGTTGTTGTCGACGTCCCGGAGGTTCATAGCCGTAACTTGATCGTTAGGCGGGACTTCGTAAGGTTTGTACACCTTTTCCCATATTGCAAAGCCTTGTGCCTGGATGAAAGCCTCCATGCGTGCCTTCCAAACCTGGAAATTAATACCAGCAAACACACAAGGTTTGGCGGAGTACTTCTCCATGATGATTAGTCAAAAACACGTGCAAATCACAAAGATTAGAGCACCGTGGCTCTGATACCAATTGTAGGATTGAAGAGCACGTGAAAAGCTACCAGAGGGGGGGTGAATGGTAGATTTAAAAAAAACTTACGCAGAGGAAACAATAAAACCCCCAAACCCTTTTGGCAGAAAAACGATCTGTAAAAGAAATCATGTATGAGACTAATATAAACGTGTTTCACCGTGAAAAAAGTGATAGATATTAGATAGAATCAAGTCACGAAGACAACACAAAAAGAATTACTCAAATCCGTCGGGAAAAGCTCAAGTTATGATCGAAAGATCAGACTATGGTCAATCTGACCTACCCAAGAAAAACAGTTTCTAGAATGCTGAAAAGAAACTCGTGTAGATCAACAACCACAAATCCAATGACCGTGAAATTTTGACAGATGATAGACAATCAAGTTGTGAAGACAACCCAGAAAGAATCACTTCAATTGGATCAGAAAAACTCGAGTTATGATAAAACCACCGACGAAAGGTAGTGCTGTCCAGAAACTCGACGAGTAAAACTTGTCTGGAACAAGTCGGACGAACAAGGCACAAAAGTTCCTTCAAACTACGAATTTTATTCAATAGAACACAAGAGGAACGGCCCCAAGGTCGTCTACACGAGCTCTAGGCTCCCTTGCTTATATAACCAGCCCTTAGGCCAACCCAATATCAACTAGGACTCCAATCCTATTCAGATCACGAATCGTAACTTTCCCTAACTGCTCAAGATTCTTCTATACGCAGATAGAAGCAATCTTGAGACTCCCAAACACCTTAGGAACGTATCCCACATTCCTAAACAACTCAAATTCGTGACACACACGAAATCCTAACATAACCAACTCGATACTTTCCATACCGAGCCATAACCGACTCCGCCGCAGCCGAAGTCATCAACCGATACGATCCGATCCTTCCAACTAGATCTTTCCTTCCTTATCCCATCTTTGGAACCATGTTGCCACGTCATGCACCGCATGCATACGTGCTAACACCTTCCTTCGACCTTCATATGCACCGCCCTTGATTCAATCATCCTGCGCGACCTCCTGACCCGCTCAACCACAGTTCCTCCCGAACATGGTTGTTGGAACCTCATCTCCTCCTGAGACTAGTCCAATGGATCCTGTCACCAGCCATGACTTGAACTCAAGCAACACCTGCACATGAATAAACAACCAATCCATACGAGCCCAGGTCCTCGACTTGACTCAAGTTAGTTCCGAACACAACACCTTATATGAGCACCTCACATAAGCATGTTGCAAAACCACAGTAGCACAATATTATCCATATCAACCAAAACACACCAAAAACTTTGCAAATGAACACTAAGCAATCTTTTCAACAATGTAAAGCAAGTACAAAATATTGCAAATGAAAAGCAGAAGCACTGCAGTCAAGTTCCGGACCTTGCCAGAGCAACCTGGAGCTTGAGCCGGAGCTAACAAAAGCTAGTAGACCTAGCGCAGGAGCTTACCAAAGCTAGTAGATCCTAGCACCGAAGCTTACCAATAACTAGTCAAAACTAGTCAACCCAAAACCGGAGCTAGACAAAGTACGTCGGAGCTTAGCAAAAGCATGCCGGAGCTATCAAGTATATGCCGGAGCTATCAAAGACATGCCGGAGCTAACAAAGACATGCCAGAGCTAAAGATAAAGCTCACCGGAGCTAACTAAAGCTAGTCGAACCTTACCAAGAATCCGGACCTAGCATTTAACATAGCCGGAGCTACCCAAAACAAGCTGGACCTATGGTCGGACCTTGCTAAAAAGGTGTTTTGGTGATATTTAAAACTTTTATCATCAAGACCAAGTGTATTCACTACAAGCCAATGTATTCAGCACACGTAGGTCTTACAGATTGAGTTGTCGCTTCTTCTAAGGACGCTCACACCCTCATTAGTACAAACACAATTATAACCCTTGTCACATAGTTGTGATATGGACAAGAGGTTATAGTCTAGAGAATCAATATGCAAAACATGAGAAAGAGTATGTTGGGGGGAAATGACAATTTTACCGGAGCCAAGGATTTTCTCTCGACTATTGTCCCCAAAGAGGATTCCTTCATTTGGATCATGATGTTGCTCATACTCCACGAACATTCTCCTCTCTCCGGTCATGTGGTTTGTGCATCCACTATCGAGCACCCATTTGGATCCACCGGAGGAGTACGCCTACAAAACAAGATTATGCCTTCCTTTTAGGTACCCAAGCGGAGTTGGGTCCTTTGACGTTAGTAGTGAGGCACTTGGGCGCCCACACATAAGGCTTGGGGCTCTTGCGGAGTGGCCCAACATATCTAGCATAAACTTTGCCATACTTGTTCCTCATTAAAAAATAAGATGCATCAAAATCATGAAAGAGAGGATGCGGTTCAGATTTAGGCATGTTAGTGCTAGTTGGAGTATTCTTCCCAATTTTAGTTGAGGATGAGCTTCCTTTGACAAAGACAATCAAGTCTTTTCCATACTTGGAAGTTTTAGCATTTTGCTTTCCACCTCTAGTATAACCAAGACCATCCTTGACATTGGGAAGTCTTGTGTTGGTGTATGCACTTCGTGCATACGCCACCTTCTCTTTGTCAAAGATGCCACCCTTAGGTGCTCGTTTGCCTTGAGTCAACTTAAGCTCATCCTTTAATTTAAGGATCAAGTTAGAACATTTGCAAGTAGATATTGCTTCGGATGCAACCTTTGAGGAGGATGGGCTTTTGGAGGAAGAGGCTACATTAGTCTCGAGGGACTCAACTTGAGTCTCAAGGATCTTGTTAACTTTTGCTAAGTTGCCAAGTTCGTCCTTGGGCTCAATGGTTGTCTCCTCAAGACTTGAGCATGTTTTCTTGCTTAGAGCAAGTTCATGCTCTAATGCCTTGCTCTTCTCTCTCTCAAGCTCAAGGAGCTCAATTGTCTCTTTACATCTCTCCTTTTCATGGATAAGCATGTCCTCTTGCCTATCTATGAGCTCCTCCTTCTCAAAGATTTCATCCGAGAGTAATTTCATTCTACGCAAAGTGCTCTTACTTATGTCCTTAAGCATGTGTTCGTTTTCACTAGCACTATCAAAATCATCATGGGAGGATATGGAAGAGGATGAGTTAGAAGTAACCTTTCTCCTTCCTTGTTTTGCCATGAGGCAAGTTTGCTTGTGGTCGTAGAGGTTGGGGAAAAGCTTGCTTCCCTTGGAGCATCCCGATGGCTATGGTTGCCATCTTCTCCTCGTCTTCGGACGAGGAGGACTCATTGTTAGAGTCCCATTCCTTGCCTAAGTGAGCATGACCGGAGGGCCTCTTCTTCTTATATAACTTCTTCTATTTCGGCTTGCCCTCCTTCTTCTTCTTTCCCTCTTCATGTGGCAATCTACAATGAAGTGCCCGTACTCGCCACAATTGTAGCAAGCCCTCTTTGTTTTGGGCCTTGCTTTCTCTTTGCCCTTGCTCTCATGCTTATATCCTCCTTTTCTTCTCCTCATCATCCTCTTTAAGTTGTTGATGAAGAGGGCCTCTTCCTCATCAGTGTTAAGGCTCTCCTCATCATCTTCGTTTTGCTCTTTTGAGGAGGATGTCGCTTTGAGTGCAACATCCTTCATCTTCGAGGTGGTGAGCCTTTGGAGGTCATTGAAGAAGAGCGCCTCCTTCTCCATGATCTTGTGGTTGATGATCCTTCCTAGGACCTCCTACGGGGTCATTTTGGCAAACCCCGGGCTTTCCCGTATCATGGAGCAAAGAGAGATGTTTCTAGGCATGAATGCCCGAATCATTTTCTTCACCACCTCGTGGTCCGTCCACTTCGTGCAGCCATAAGATCCACTCTTGTTGATGAGTAGTTTTAGGCAGTTGTACATCTCTTCGGGAGATTCACCATCCATTATGGCTAACCTCCCGAGCTCTCCTTCAATGAGCTCAATCTTCGCTTCTTTCACGACTCGGTTGCCTTCATGAGCCGTCTTGAGGGTGTCCCAAATATCCTTGGCCACCTCAAGTCCATCTACCTGGTTGCAGTTGATCGTGCCACCCGATGTGGAGGTTGAAGAGTCGACCTTTGGAATCTTCAACTTCTCTCAAAGTTTCGCCTTGAGCTGGCGAGTCTCTTCATCATCCGTCGACTTGTCTTGGTAGACAAGCACCTCCTCTTGGGTTGCTTGGATCTCATTGGTCGAGACCTCATCATACCCCACTCCGGCCATCTTCTCTCCGAGTTGTTAGACTCTTTGGGAGAGTCCTGCTCTGATACCAATTGAAAGTTGCCTAGAGGGGGGGGGGTGAATAGGCAAATCGACCTGAAATGACTTAATAAAAAGAGATCAGTACTCAGGGGGGGGACTAGTCCGGTCCAGGGGTGGACTAGTCCGGTCCACCTGTAGGGAAAGCCTAAAAAGAGTTTCTAACAAGTTTTAGTCCGATTCTTGTGATGCAAAGTATCTTAGAATGACTTAGTGAACCTTAACAAGTTATGAAGCAAGTATGAGGCTAAGGATCACAATGAGACAAGGGTGATGAACAAAAACGATAAAGCTAACCCTAGAAACAATGTGCAATAAGTGAAAGCGAAGTACACAAGGGACACAAGGATTTATCCCGAGGTTCAATCCCACAAAGGAATCTACGTCCCTGTTGAGGAGTCCACGAAGGACCGGGTTCAACAACCCTTCCCTCACCAAGTTTACCACAAGGGCCTAACTTGGTTCTCCACTATCACAAAGGGGTGAATACAAGATTCGTTGGGGCTTCTCACAATCTAAGGCTCCCACCAAAAATACAATCACAAATCACAAAGATCATCTCAAGCCACAGATCACAAAGATTCACAAGTGCAAGAGATCAAATCGAGAGCCTAGAGCGGTGTTCTTCCTCTTCTTCACCTCACCAAACCCTAATCCACACAAGAATTAGTTTTAGAGGGAATGTAGGCAAGAAGGAGGCTTTTGGAGGCTCAAAGTTTGGTGTGCTGGCGCTAGGGTTTCCATCTTTTCAAGGGTTTTTTTCAAATGAACCCAGGGGTCCTCTATTTATAGAGGTTTCCAGCCCATACTGCTGACTTCAGCTGTTGGGCGGACTAGTCCGCCCTAGGGCCCGGACTAGTCCGGCCTTTGGGACCACTGGCGTCCCAGACAACTGTCGCACCGTGCGGCAATCGTCACACTACCCACCAAACTTCAAATTCAAACGGTCACTTCAAAACGGACTAGTCCGGCCCACACCGGACTAGCCGGTCACACACAGAACCTTTTGTTTCTTGTGAAAACGGACTAGTCTGGAGACCACGGACTAGTCCGGCCCCCAGGGCGGACTAGTCCAGCCTACCCACACTTAGTCGCTGAAACTCTACTTCTCTCCAAACCCGGACTAGTCTGGCCCTCAGGGCGAACTAGTCCGATCTCAGTCAGGACCTCTTGGTCCAGACTAAAATGGACAAGTCCGTGGTTTTGGGACTTAGTCCCAAAAACCCACTCCATGACTATCCGGACTAGTCCGTCCCACTACGGACTAGTCCGAACTCAGTCAGACCCTTCTGGTCCGGCTGAAAATGGACTTGGCTGGCCAGGAGCGAACTAGTCCGGCCACCTACAAGGACTAGTCCGGCCACTCCTGCCAGACAACTTACAACTCTCTTCTGTCAATAGGTTTTGATCTCTAAACCGCTTTGAGCTCCCAACTTGATCTCAATGCACTTTACACACACACCCTCACACATATTTGGCTAGTCTAAACTCGACACACTAGAAACCCTAGTTTCTTCTTTTCGAGTCAACATCGCCATTTTCATCCTTTTCCTTTTTGAGGGTTTGTGTTTCCGTTTGAGTCCACACCTGTGCTTAAGATCACTGAGCTCATTAGTTACTTAATTGTCGTCATCAATCATCCATAACCCACAGGGATCCTAGATGCACTTTCAATCAACCACTAAATTTGCACTACCTCCTCGTGTCGTTGCTGGACCTGCCGCTGCCGCGCCCAGGTCCAGCGCCACCTGACCAAGATTCGGCAACGCCGGAGCCACCATCGCCAGTGTTGGTGCGGGACTAGCCGCCACCCTCGAGCAGAGGGCCGCCACCAGTGCCACACCTTGGAAGTCCACTGTTCGCCCCGATCCGACGTGCTCGAGCTTGGACCAGTCGTTGCCTTCTCTGTTGGCACGGTCAGCGCATCTCGTCCTCAGCCGGCCTGTGTGACTGCCCCTCACACGGCGTACCCATCTACATCAACGATGGACAGTGGACGGCAACCTCTAGCGGGCCGAGCCACCTTGCAGCTGGGTCGTCCCCCCTGGCCTACTCGGTTTCAGGGAACCCAATCGGCCAACCTTTATCTTTGGTGAAGCACCACTGTTGATGGCTCCTAAGATATACTAACAAATCATCCCCGACAATAGTGCCAGAAATGCTTGTTGGTATTACTCACGCACCATTAACTAAACATCTCCAACTGATGTGTTAGAAATGCTTGTTCACGGTTCTATTGGATCACAGAGTGAATTCCGCAAGCGAACGGAGGTATCATTGTAGCATTTCCCCTTAAGAGTATTCCCAAGGGTGTCATTTATTTGATCCCAAAGGAAGGCGGGGTAGAGATATAACAATCATCAAGTGGACAGGGTAGAAAGGTCTAGGCAAGAATCTAGTAAGGATGGATAAAATAATATTGGAGGTAGTGTGACACACAAAAAAGCTTTCAAGTCTTAGGGGGGTAAGAGGATCCTAGAGGTTAGTTAAGGTTGAGAGTTATGGAGGTACTCCTACTATGCTCTATTGTACATATACATAGTCTAAACTAATTATTCATAAGCTAGATCAATAGTGAATACTTATGTTATGTGGTTCAACACATCGGGCATGGGCTTACCCCTAGCAATACTAGGGCGACTCCTGCCAAGAGCCTGTGGGATAGCCGAATGTAGAGGATTACGAAGGGCAGATAAGGCTGCCACCACCTACTGCCTACCTCTTCAATCCGTAGGTCTACGAGACATCCAATGCTACTTAGCTATCCTAGCACCATGCTAGCATATTAAGTAATTACCTTAAGAGCCTAGGCACAATCCATCCTAAGGCAATGAATTGAATCATCATTGAACCAATGTTGATACAGAACATAATTATCCATACTAACCTAGTTATGTTATAATTAACTAGACTATAGTGGGGGTCTATAGGTTCCATGATAATGAGATATGTTCATGATGAAATAGTCATAGAAACTATACCTTCCACATACATGGACTCCACAATCAAACAAGAAATGCTTTGCCCAAGTATATGTATAAGTAGAGACTAAAGATACTATCTTTATTATGCATGAAGTCACAAATACAAGAAAGAATACATGAGTCATACCTTTCCCAATGTAGGATTGGGAAGAGAGAGATTCCTTACTCCTTTCCCAATTTGGACTTGGGACTAGAGACTCACCTCTCTACAACCTAACTCATCTAAGACTATGGATGATAGTGTATACAATAGAGATGAAGCTCAAGTGGTGTGTGTTGAAGTGAGGGGTAGGGGGTCCTATTTATACTAGTGTTGAGGTCGGTTCCCGCCACCAAAAGCGCACGAATAAGTCACCATTGACTCCAGGAAGCCGGGAGGAGCCAACACGTGGAGGCTGACCGAGTTTGGTGCAGAGACCAGTTCGGCCGACCCCCTGGTTCGACCGACCTGATCATTGCACAGATTCTCGTGTGCTTTCTCCAGGTGGCTACCAGGTGGGTCCCATTGATGTATATGGGTGATACACCGTTGGATCTCCTCGGATACTTCTGTTTGTGGGCCATTTGATCCATGGGATGCCACATGTCATCACCTGATTGACTGGGATGATATTTTATAGGATTGGTCCCTCTACATTTTCTCATTTCCTGCATAAAATGCTGCATTCTCCAAGTCCAAGTGGAATTGGGTTAGATAGAAAGGTGATGTGTGCAAGAAATGACAAATCCTTCACATAATTGAGTTAAATTGACAGATGAAATTGGTATATAACAGACGTCAACAAACTCCCCCAAGCTTATCCTTTGCTCGTCCCGAGTAAAGTCAAGACTTTAGGTTGATGATCAGGAGTTGCTACAATGTCTTATTTTCAAAAGTATCTAATGCACAACAAGATACTCTACCTAGTATTGCAGAAATTGGCTATGATACCCTACCTTTCTTAAGTTATCATGGGGCTTTATGCTTTCTCATATTCATGGGTAGTTAAAAGGCAGAATAGCAAATGGAGCAAACATAGCCTAGAAATCAAGTTCCACTTAAACCCCGGAGAATTCAATCTAGATATTAAGTACCTCAATTTGATTCTCTCAATCACTCCTGTAACACCCTCATTTTCATGCATCATGCCTTGCATACATTCATATATATGTTTAACATTAACCCATAACAAGAGGAACAAGTTTAAAATTGATTTGGAACAAAACCGCACTTAAAAATGTAGGAAAGTGCGGACTAGTCCGGTTTTGCTGAGGACTAGTCCGATTTCTCTCTGTCTAAAAACGGACTTGTCCGTTTTTTTGCTGCGGACTAGTCCGATTTTGGCTCTGGAAACTTTCGGACTTGTCCGATTTTGTGTGGACTAGTCCGATGTTCCATGAATCCTTGAAAATTTGCTAAGTCCTTGGACTTTTCCGGACTAGTCCGGTGTTCCAGCGGACTTGTCCGTTTTTCCTCTCTGTTCAAATTCGGACTTTTCCGATTTTTGGCCAGACTTGTCCGATTTTCTCTCTGGACGACTTCGGACTAGTCCGGTCCTGTCCGGACTTGTCCGATATTTCGCGACTCCAAGTTGATCTTTTGTTTTACGACTTGTTTCTTGGGTTTCACGTTAAGTGGGCCTAGGTACGTCGTGCCTAACTCTTTTAGAGCCCATGTGGGACTCTAAACCGGCCTCTACTCATCCCAAAACTCGAAATCCATCTAACCCTAGCCTCCACCTCTATATAAACAGCCCAACCCCTTGGTTTGACATCTATTTGCCACTTTTCCACCCACCCAAACCCTAGTTCGTGGGGAGCCACCATCAAGGAGGGAGGAGAAGATCCCAAGCAAGAGGAAAAAGTGGAGGAAACGAAGAAGGATCAAGATCTCCACCAAGTTTCGTCCTTCACCACCAATTCATCTCCAAGTTCATCACCAACCCTAGATCATCAAGATCCAAGTGTTACCTCCAAGTTTCTTGGTTCATTGGAGTTCTAAACACCTGGTATACCTTCTATTCTCTTTTCCTTACGTGAATTCAACCCCTAATCTCCAAATTCACGTTGATCTAGAAAATCCTAATCTGCTGATCTCGTCAAGTGCGGACTTGTCCGGTCCCTAGCGGACTAGTCCGATCTTTCTGGTTAAATTGTGTTGAATTAATTCTAAAATTTGATTTAATCGACCCCAAACCTGTATAAACTTGTTAAAATCTATTAGAACTAGTTAGTGATCATTAAAAGCAATCTAGTAACAAGTTCTACCTTGCATTTGCATCAATCATGCATGTCATGTCATATTGAGTAATATTTGTACACTCTTTGATTGTGTTTCTTGCCTTGTGTGTTTATTGTGTGTATTAGACGGATTTGCGCTAGAAAGTGCCGCGGAGGATCTACATCACCAAGAGTTTGAAGGCTTTGACCCTAATCAACAGCAAGAGCAAGGCAAGTGTCCTTGAAGCATATTGATCTTGTTTTATTAAATGTTTTGTTTGCGAACTTGCATGCTTGTGTCAAATTGATGGGAATCCTATGGTAGGAAGTTTACTAGACTTGTTAAACCACCCTTGTCACCTGGAATTTATGGTAGAGAGTCGGGAAGGTTTTTTTTTTACCTTTTTGCTTCGCTTAACCAACTGGGATGGAAAACAACTATGCCACTCAATTTAATTATGCATGGATGAGATTATGGTTAACATGAACTGGTTAAATATGGTATGGTAATGGGTGATCTAAGCAAGCCTGGTATGTGGATGGGTTGGATGTTATGGTGGTTTGCTTGCTTTAGATCTAAGGACCGGTTCATGCGAGAATAAGCCAGGACTACAGTGTCACCACGAGGACAAGTATGGGTGCGGCGTAGCTGATTAATTAGGGCTTTGCTAGTGCTGTTTGGACCATTGTGGATGCTCGGGGAAGGGGTAGTCGGATTGGGTTTTTTGATGATTGGTGGGACTACCCTGGGATCCGAATGGCTCAAGAGGGGGCCCTTGGTTGAAGATGTTCTCAGTTGGAGGCATCGCCACCGGTGAAACCTCAGTGGGGTCTAAATAGGCTAGTAATCCCTTTGTAAAGGCTATTTTGTGATCTCTTGGCCACACACCAACGGAAGTGTGTAATGTGACCGACGGGTCATGGGCATAAGGGAGGTTCCTAGTCGCCGAAAGGTGATGAAATCACGAACACGTGGGTAAAGAGGTACAAACTCTGCAGAGTTAAATAAAACTATCATGATAGCCGTGCTCCCGGTTATGAGCACCTGGACAACTTCCATGATTAGAGGGAATTTGGTATTGGAATGGTTATGGTTTGGGAATGGTTATGGTTTGGTAATGGTTATGGTTTGGTAATGGTTATGGTTTGGTAAAGGTTATGGTTGATATTATGGTTATGGTTATGGTAATGGTTATGGATTTATTTCTGGTATTAAATATGGTTATTGGCAATGGTGAAATCTGGACTTATTGATGATGGTAATGAATTCAGTTTGGTATTATGGTATTACTCGTGATTATGATGGGATTACTTCACATACATATAATATATTGCTTTTCAAATGTTTTACTGTACTTTTCAGCACTTAGCCATTATTATTGTCGTCATTTGAATCAGCCACATGTCATACTTTCCACACTTGCTGAGTACGACATGTACTCACTCTTGCAATCCCCCACCCCAACAGTTGCAGGTCAGGATTGGGAGGTTAATGGTGATAATGCGGAGTTCTAGGCCGTGTCTACCGTCAACTTTGCCTGTAGTGTTGATTGGAGCTGCGCATACATACTCACTCTTGCAATCCCCCACCCCATAGTTGCTTTAGTTGCTTAATTAGTTTATTTCCGCTGCATTAGTTGAACATGTCATTAATATTCATTAGAGCTTGTATTCGAGGATAATATGGTTTGTTTAATAAATTTGATAATTAATCTTGTTCTGTGGTAATTTTCTGTATACTCTTTTGTGATTGCACTCGTGTATGTGTGTTGAACATCCTGGGCACACATATGCGTTAGCTTGGTTCAGTTTTTGGAACCGGGCGTCAAAGATTGGAATTAGAGCCACAGGTTGACCGTAGGATGCAACCTAGATAGAATGGACACTTTAGGACACATAGGAGCACTCAGGAATCGATGTGTTTTTGCTTGGAGTGCTGTTTGCTATGTATATTGGTTGCTTGTGTGCTTAATAGAGGATTTTGGGATGCTTTAGCATTGCCATGTCTACCTAGGCTAGTGTAGCTAGCTGTTTAGTTTCATATCCCTTGATGCATATAGTTGGGGACGTTTTCTAATTCTTACCTATTGCTTTTCTTCAGATGGTGAGGACTCGCAACCAGAGGGATGCTAATGATGAGGAGGAGAACAATGGAGTGCCTCAGAACAACATCAGACAAGGATCTACTCAGGGAGCTATCAACATTGAGCAGCTATTGGCTATGCAAAACTAGCTCATGCAGACCATGATACAAACAATGGGACAGCTGTAGGCTGGCAATATCAACAATCAGCCCCACATGCCTCCACCGCCACCCCCGCCTCCTCATAACCGATTGGGAGAGTTTATGAGTACTAGGCCACCAACCTTTGCTCAAGCTGCTGACCCTATGGATGCTGATGATTGGCTCAAGTCCGTGGAGAAGAAGCTATCCATTGTCCAATGCAGTGACCGGGAGAAGGTGCTATTTGCTCCTCATCAACTCGTTGGAGCAGCTGCAGATTGGTGGGATTCTTATTGCAATGCTCATGAGAACCAAGAGAGAATTACCTGGGCGGAATTCAAGGAGAGTTTCCGTTCTCATTATGTGCCGGAAGGTGTTATGATCTTGAAGAGGCAAAAATTTTAGAACTTGAGACAAGGAAAATCAAGTGTGAGTGAATATCTCAATAAGTTCACTCAACTCTCAAGATATGCGCCTGAGGATGTTAGCCGGGACAGCCGGAAGCAATACTTGTTCATGAGGGGATTGAACAATACGATCCAAGTGCAATTGCTCAACTGTGATTATGTCAATTTCCAGAAGCTTGTGGACAAAGCAATTGTGGTTGAGAACAAGATCCGTGAGATGGAGCAAGAAATCAAGAGGAAGGCACCATATCAAGGACAGCAACAAGGAAGTAATGTGCGCCCTCGCTTTGCGCCGCCCAATGCGCCTCATTACAACTCCTCTATCCCTGCTCAGCGCCCTAGTTATGCACCACGCCCAACTCAGTTTGTGCAGCAGCGCCCTGTTATGCAAGCACCTAGGCCTCCAATGCCTTATGCACCTCGTGCTGATTTTCCTGGAGCCAATGTTCAAAACCAAGCTCGTCCCAATAATTCTGGTGGAGTTAAGAAGTGTTATACTTGTGGAGAAGCTGGACACTTTGCGCATCAATGTCCTAAGTCAGGCCTTGGTCAAGGGAGCAATGCATCGAGGCAAAACCCAAGACCCAATGGAGGACAGCCACAAGGGAACCGTGGACAGCAAAATTTTGCTCGTGGCAACGTGAACCATGTCTCTACGGAGGATGCTCAACAAGCGGATGATGTGGTCATTGGTATGTTTCTCGCCAACTCCAACCCCGCGACTATGTTATTTGATTCTGGAGCATCACATTCATTCATTGCATCGAAGTATGTTGCCAAGTATAGTTTGCCTATCTCTCATATGAAGTTTACTCTGTTGGTTATGTCTCCTGGAGGAGAGATGAGGACAAATATAGTATGTCCAAAAGTAAGCCTTAGAATAAGGGGGGTAGACTTCTCCGCCAACCTCATTGTTTTGGATTCTCAAGGATTGGATATTATACTTGGTATGGACTGGTTGAGGAAGCATAATGGAGTTATTGAGTGTGCCACGAAGACGGTGAAGTTGAACAATGAAGAAGGGATCACCATAGAATTTGAAGCATCTCAAACCGCACCGAAGCAATTGGAATTGAATCATATGGACGGTGCCGCAATTGAGGAGATTCCGGTAGTGTGTGAATTTTCGGATGTGTTTCCAGATGAGTTGCCAGGTATGCCGCCTGATCGAGACATTGAGTTTATTATTGATTTAATACCTGGAACTGCACCTATAGCTAAGAGGCCATATAGGATGCCTCCTATGGAATTAGCGGAGCTCAAGAAACAAATTCAAGAGCAATTAGAGAAGGGTTTTATTTGCCCTAGCTCTTCACCTTGGGGAGCGCCCGTTCTATTCGTGGACAAGAAGGATGGATCCCAAAGGATGTGTGTGGATTACCGAGCTCTCAACGAGGTAACAATCAAGAACAAGTATACCTTGCCCCGTATAGAGGATTTGTTCGATCAGATGAAAGGTGCATGTGTGTTTTCCAAGATTGATTTGAGGTCAGGTTACTTTCAAATGAAGATTAGGCCATCAGACATACCCAAGACAACTTTCAGGACACGGTATGGATCTTATGAGTACACTGTGATGTCTTTTGGATTGACAAATGCGCCTGCCTACTTTATGTACCTCATGAATAAAGTCTTCATGGAGTACTTGGACAAGTTCGTTGTGGTGTTTATTGATGACATTATGATCTACTCGAAGGATGAGAAGGAACACGAAGAACACTTGAGGCTTACGTTGCAAAAATTGAGGGAGCATCGATTGTATGCCAAGTTCAACAAGTGTCAGTTTTGGTTGAAAGAGGTGCCATTCTTGGGTCATATAATCTCAGGAGGAGGAGTATCGGTTGACCCCGGAAAAGTAAGAGATGTGTTGAAGTGGGAACCACCGCAAAACGTCAAGGAAATAAGGAGTTTTCTTGGGATGGCTGGATATTACCGTCGGTTTATCAAGGATTTTTCCAAGATAGCCAAGCCTATGACGGAGTTGCTAATGAAGGGAAAGGCGTTCCAATGGACTGAAGCTTGTCAAAACAGTTTTGAGGAGTTGAAGAAGAGGTTGACAACAGCCCCAGTTTTGGTATTGCCGGATGTAAGCAAGAGTATTGACATCTATTGTGATGCATCAAGACAAGGACTTGGGTGTGTATTGATGCAAGAAGGTCAAGTGGTCGCCTATGCATCAAGACAATTGAAGAAACATGAGCAGAATTACCCCACGCATGATCTTGAACTAGCAACCGTGGTACACGCATTGAAGATTTGGAGACACTATATTCTGGGACATAAGTGTGAAATTTACACGGATCATAAGAGTTTGAAGTATATTTTCACACAAACAGATCTGAACTTGAGGCAACGAAGATGGTTAGAGCTCATCAAAGATTATGATTTGGGGATCAACTATCATCCGGGAAAAGCCAATGTAGTGGCCGATGCTTTGAGTAGAAAAGGAGTAAGTCATCAACTCACGGTTCGAGAGTTACCATTCGAGTTATGTAAGGAGTTTGAACGGTTGAACCTCGGGTTTGTAAATGAGACGGAGATGATGGAGTTAAAGCCAACCTTGGAGCAAGAAATTCGAGAGGCACAAACGACAGATGAGGAGATCAAGGAAATCAAGGAAAGGACCGAAGAAGGGAGAGAATTCAGATTTGATGAAGACGAATATGGTAGCTTATGGCTTGGAAAGAGAATCGTTGTGCCTAATGTAAAACATATTCGGGAGACAATATTAAAGGAGGAACATGACTCGCCTTACTCGATTCACCCCGACTGTACGAAGATGTACAAGGACTTGAAGACTTGCTATTGGTGGGATAGCATGAAAAAGGACATAGCCGAATATGTTGCATTGTGTGATGTGTGTCAACGAGTCAAGGCGGAACATCAAAGGCCAGTCGGATTATTGCAACCGTTGAAGATTCCGGAATGGAAGTGGGAAGAAATTGGTATGGACTTCATAGTTGGGTTACCGCGTACTCAGTCCGGGTATGACTCAATTTGGGTAATTGTGGATCGCTTAACCAAGTCAGCTCATTTTGTCCCTGTGAAGACCAAGTATACAGCTGCACGATTGGCCGAAATATACATGGAGCATATTGTGTGTCGACATGGAGTCCCTAAGAAGATAGTCTCGGATAGAGGTTCTCAATTTACCTCCAGATTTTGGCAAAAATTGCATGAAGCTTTGGGAACGAGGTTGAATTTTAGTTCAGCATATCATCCTCAAACGGATGGACAAACCGAGAGGACCAATCAGATTTTGGAGGACATGTTAAGAGCTTGTGCTTTAAAGCATGGGAAAAGTTGGGACAAAAGCTTGCCATACGCGGAATTTTCATACAACAATAGTTACCAAGCAAGCTTGAAAATGTCACCATATGAAGCGCTTTATGGGAGGAAGTGTAGGACGCCTTTATTCTGGAATGAGGCGGGAGAAGCTCAAGTATTTGGTCCGGACGTGTTGCAAGAAGCCGAAAAGCAAGTCCAAATAATTCGTGAAAACTTGAGGGCTGCCCAATCAAGGCAAAAAGGCTACACGGATAATAGGAGAAGGAAATTAGCCTTTGAAATAGGAGATTTTGTTTACCTCAAGGTGTCACCAATGAGGGGTCATAAGAGGTTTAACATAAGGGGCAAGCTCGCACCTCGTTATATTGGACCATTCAAGATTTTGGACAAAAGAGGAGAAGTAGCATATAAATTGGAGATGCTAGCTCATCTTTCAGACGTACATGATGTGTTTCATGTTTCTCAACTCAAGAAGTGTTTGAGAGTACCAGAAGATCAAGTGCCAATGGAAGAATTGGAACTAGAGGAAGATTTGACGTATGCCGAGCAACCGGTCCAAATCTTGGAAACCAAGGAGAGAGTCACAAGGAACAAGGTGATTCGATGGTGTAAAGTCCAATGGAAGCACCAAACCGAAAAAGAAGCAACTTGGGAGCTAGAAGATGATCTCAAGAAGGAATTTCCCTATCTTTTCTCTTCCGCGTCGAATCTCGAGGGCGAGATTCATTTTAAGGGGGGTAGGTTTGTAACACCCTCATTTTCATGTATCATGCCTTGCATACATTCATATATACGTTTAACATTAACCCATAACAAGAGGAACAAGTTTAAAATTGATTTGGAACAAAACCGCACTTAAAAATGTAGGAAAGTGCGGACTAGTCCGGTTTTGCTGAGGACTAGTCCGATTTTTCTCTATCTAAGAACGGACTTGTCCGTTTTTTTTTGCTGCGGACTAGTCCGATTTTGGCTCTGGAAACTTTCGTACTTGTCCGATTTTGTGCGGACTAGTCCGATGTTCCATGAATCCTTGAAAATTTGCTAAGTTCCTGGACTTTTCCGGACTAGTCCGGTGTTCCAGCGGACTTGTCCATTTTTCCTCTCTGTTCAAATTCGGACTTTTCCGATTTTTGGCCAAACTTGTCTGATTTTCTCTCTGGATGACTTCGGACTAGTCCGGTCCTGTCCGGACTTGTCCGATATTTCGCGACTCCGAGTTGATCTTTTGTTTTACGACTTGTTTCTTGGGTTTCACGTTAAGTGGGCCTAGGTACGTCGTGCCTAACTCTTTTAGAGCCCATGTGGGACTCTAAACCGGCCTCTACTCATCCCAAAACTCGAAATCCATCTAACCCTAGCCTCCACCTCTATATAAACAGCCCAACCCCTTGGTTTGACATCTATTTGCCACTTTTCCACCCACCCAAACCCTAGTTCGTGGGTAGCCACCATCAAGGAGGGAGGAGAAGATCCCAAGCAAGAGGAAGAAGAGGAGGAAACGAAGAAGGATCAAGATCTCCACCAAGTTTCGTCCTTCACCACCAATTCATCTCCAAGTTCATCACCAACCCTAGATCATCAAGATCCAAGTGTTACCTCCAAGTTTCTTGGTTCACTAGAGTTCTAAACACCTGGTATACCTTCTATTCTCTTTTCCTTACGTGAATTCAACCCCTAATCTCCAAATTCACGTTGATCTAGAAAACCCTAATATGCTAATCTCGTCAAGTGCGGACTTGTCCGGTCCCTAGCGGACTAATCTGATCTTTCTGGTTAAATTGTGTTGAATTAATTCTAAAATTTGATCTAATTGACCCCAAACCTGTATAAACTTGTTAAAATCTATTAGAACTAGTTAGTGATCATTAAAAGCAATCTAGTAACAAGTTCTACCTTGCATTTGCATCAATCATGCATGTCATGTCATATTGAGTAATATTTGTGCACTCTTTGATTGTGTTTCTTGCCTTGTGTGTTTATTGTGTGGATTAGATGGATTTGCGCTAGAAAGTGCCGCGGAGGATCTACAGCACCAAGAGTTTGAAGGCTTTGACCCTAATCAACAGCAAGAGCAAGGCAAGTGTCCTTGAAGCATATTGATCCTGTTTTATTAAATGTTTTGTTTGCGAACTTGCATGCTTGTGTCAAATTGATGGGAATACTATGGTAGGAAGTTTACTAGACTTGTTAAACCACCCTTGTCACCTGGAATTTATGGTAGAGAGTCGGGAAGGTTTTTTTTTACCTTTTTGCTTTGCTTAACCAACTGGGATGGAAAATAACTATACCACTCAATTTAATTATGCATGGATGAGATTATGGTTAACATGAACTGGTTAAATATGGTATGGTAATGGATGATCTAAGCAAGCCTGGTATGTGGATGGATTGGATGTTATGGTGGTTTGCTTGCTTTAGATCTAAGGACCGGTTCATGCGAGAATAAGCCAGGACTACAGTGCCACCACGAGGCCAAGTATGGGTGCGGCGTAGCTGATTAATTAGGGCTTTGCTAGTGCTGTTTGGACCATTGTGGATGCTCGGGGAAGGGGTAGTCGGATTGGGTTTGTTGATGATTGGTGGGACTACCCTGGGATCCGAATGGCTCAAGAGGGGGCCCTTGGTTGAAGATGTGCTCAGTTGGAGGCATCGCCACCGGTGAAACCTCAGTGGGGTCTAAATAGGCTAGTAATCCCTTTGTAAAGGCTATTTTGTGATCTCTTGGCCACACACCAACGGAAGTGTGTGATGTGACTGACGGGTCATGGGCATAAGGGAGGTTCCTAGTTGCCGAAAGGTGATGAAATCACGAACACGTGGGTAAAGAGGTACAAACTCTGCAGAGTTAAATAAAACTATCATGATAGTCGTGCTCCCGGTTATGAGCACCTGGACAACTTCCATGATTAGAGGGAATTTGTTATTGGAATGGTTATGGTTTGGTAATGGTTATGGTTTGGTAATGGTTATGGTTTGGTAATGGTTATGGTTTGGTAATGGTTATGGTTGATATTATGGTTATGGTTATGGTAATGGTTATGGATTTATTTCTGGTATTAAATATGGTTATTGGCAATGGTGAAATCGGGACTTATTGATGATGGTAATGAATTCAGTTTGGTATTATGGTATTACTCGTGATTATGATGGGATTACTTCACATACATATAATATATTGCTTTTCAAATGTTTTACTGTACTTTTCAGCACTTAGCCATTATTATTGTCGTCATTTAAATCAGCCACATGTCATACTTTCCACACTTGCTGAGTACGACATGTACTCACTCTTGCAATCCCCCACCCCAACAGTTGCAGGTCAGGATTGGGAGGTTAATGGTGATAATGCGGAGTTCTAGGCCGTGTCTACCGTCAGCTTTGCCTGTGGTGTTGATTGGAGCTGCGCATACATACCCTATTGCTTATGCTGCATAGTTGCTTTAGTTGCTTAATTAGTTTATTTCCGCTGCATTAGTTGAACTTGTCATTAATATTCATTAGAGCTTGTATTCGAGGATAATATGGTTTGTGTAATAAATTTGATAATTAATCTTGTTCTGTGGTAATTTTCTGTATACTCTTTTGTGATTGCACTCATGTATGTGTGTTGAACATCCTGGGCACACATATGCGTTAGCTTGGTTCAGTTTTTGGAACCGGGTGTCACAACTCCTTTGTGGATAGTGGAAATATTTCCTCACCAAAGCATTGTGCCTCTACTATTCCTACTCATTGAATATGGCTTGTATGTGGAGCTTGGTAAGGAAAGTAATGTAAGACCTATGTGTGCTGAATACATTGGCTTGTAGTGAATACACTTGGCTTTGATGATAAAAGTTTTAAATATCACCAAAACACCTTTTTGTCAAGGTCCGACTCTAGCTCTGAGCTACAACAAGGTCCGACGGTAGGTCTGGCTTGTTTTGGGTAGCTCCGGCTATGTTAGATGCTAGCTCCGGCATATACTTGTTAGCTCCGGCATGTCTTTGATAGCTCCGGCATATACTTGATAGCTCCGGCATGCTTTTGCTAAGCTCCGACGTACTTTGTCTAGCTCCGGTTTTGGGTTGACTAGTTTTGACTAGTTTTTGGTAAGCTCCGGTGCTAGGATCTACTAGTTTTGGTTAGCTCCGGTGCTAGGTTCTACTAGCTTTTGATAGCTCTGGCTCAAGCTCCGGGTTGCTCTAGCAAGGTCCGGAACTTGACCGAAGTGCTTCTGCTTTTCATTTGCATTGTTTCATACTTGCTTTACATGATCGGAAAGATTGCTTAGTATTCATTTGCTAAGTTTTTGGTGCATTTTGGTTGAATACGGTTGATATCATTTCTACTGTGGTTTTGCAACATGCTTATGTGAGGTTCTCACGTAAGGTGTTGTGTTCGGAACTAACTTGAGTCAAGTCGAGGACTTGGGCTCGTATGGATTGTTTGTTTGTTCATGTGCAGGTGTTGCTTGAGTTCAAGTCATGGCTGGTGATAGGATCCATTGGACTAGTCTCAGGAGGAGATAAGGTTCCAACAATCAAGTTCGGGAGGAACTGTGGTTGAGCAGGTCAGGAGGTCGCGCATGATGATTGAATCAAGGGTAGTGCATATGAAGGTCGAAGGAAGGTGTTCGCACATATGCATGAGGTGCATGACGTGGAAATATGCTTCTAGAGACGGATTATGGAAGGAAGATCTGATCGGAAGGACTTTGGCTGCGGCGGAGTCGGTTATGGCTCGGTATGGAAAGTATCGAGTTAGTTATGTTAGGATTTCGTGTGTGTCACGAATTTGAGTTGTTTAGGAATGTGGGATACGTTCCTAAGGTGTTTGGAAGTCTTAAGATTGCTTCTATCTGCGTATAGAAGAGTCCTAAGCAGTTATGGAAAGTTCCGATTGTGATCGGATTAGGATTGGAGTCCTAGTTGAGATTGGGATGGCCTAAGGGCTGGTTATATAAGCAAGGGAAGGTCAAAGTTCGTGAGAGACGACTTTGGGGCTGTTCCTCTTGTGTTCTATTGAATAAAATTCATAGTTTGAAGGAACTTTTGTGCCTTGTTCGTCCGACTTGTTCCAGACAAGTTTTACTCGTCGAGTTTCTGGATAGCACTACCTTTCGTCAGTGGTTTTATCATAACTCGAGTTTTACAGATCCAATTGACGTGATTCTTTTTGGGTTGTCTTCACAACTTGATTGTCTATCATCTATCAAAATTTCACGGTCATTGGATTTGTGGTTTATGAGCTACACTAGTTTCTTTGCAGCATTCCAGAAACTGTTTTTCTCGGGTAGGTCAGATTGACCAATGTTTGATCTTTTGATCATAACTTGAGTTTTTCTCGACGGATTTTAGTAATTCTTTTTGTGTTGTCTTCGTGACTTGATTCTCTCTGATAACTATCACTTTTGTCACGGTGAAACACGTTTAGATTAGTCTCATACACGATTTCTTTAACATATCGTTTTTCTGCCGAAAGGGTTTGGGGTTTTAATTGTTTCCGCTGCGTAAGATTTTTTAATCTACTATTCACCCCCCTCTGGTAGCTTTTCACGTGCTCTTCGATCCTACAAGTAAGTAGGCATATTTGCATCACATATATTGCTAAGTCAAAAGAGTAAGCCTTAGGAGAATTCAAATCAAAACTTTTTGATTCAAGACTAGTGCATGTGTGATGGGGTGGAAGTGGATGTGGATACTTGAGATAACTCCTTTTTTGGTATAATCTCTCTTTCTTTTGCAGGGATGAAACATGGCTACTTTTTTTTCTCTTTCTTTTCTCATGCTTATGATGTAAGCATGCTTTTTTTTTTCATTTTCTTTTTGTAGCCATGTCTTCTACCCCCTTTATTTGCAATGAATTTTGAAGGGAGTGCTAAACATGAATAACATGGAGTTTCTCTTTTATTGTGGTATGGTGGATATGATGGACGTTTTGCTTACTTCTAGTGTAGAAGTATAGCATGTGCAAGTGAAGTCTTGAATTCAAAAAGAGTTGAATGGTCTCTCACATAGGTCTATACTAGTTTGACTTGGCTCAATGTGAAAGCAAATAGCATATGCATAAGGTTTTGTCTACGTACAAACATCATATGGCTTTGGTAGGTATTTCCAATCAATTCAGGGAAACTTAAATCCTTTTAGAATTTCTCCGGAAACCTAAGTTTTACTTTCAAACTAGGACTAGCAGCCCTATTACCAATTCTAGTCTTGCAACAACCTAGAATTAGATCAAGCTTTTGCTACCCACAACATCCAAATTAAGGTAAAAATAATTCAAACCAATGAAAGCAATATTCAGAGAGTAGCAAGTTGTAAACTAGAGACTTAGGAAAATAAAATAGAGCAACTATTCATCATTTCATCTATGTGAACTCTAAATCATTCTTACCGCACATATTTATTTGATGAAAGCAAATATAACATATATATATATATATTTTAAATGCAAGGTGGATGATGGATGGATGGAAAATAAATATGCAAGGAATGTGATACATGTTACCTCAAGTGGGGGTCCTCCCCCAAGCTTGTTCTTCAACTACCTCCGTGATAAGGGTTGAACCTTAAAGTGCATCTAGGAACCCCTTGTGGGTTTTGGATGATTTATGACAAGAAAATGAGATCCTAACCTATTTGTTGAGATGAGCGCATGTTTTAATAGCAAAATAAGCAAAGTGCCAAAAAGAAGGGAGAATGAGGAGCAAAGTGGAAATGAGCTCAAGGAAGAATAATAGTAGATCATTGTGTATGGAGTGTGTTAAGGAAACACACCCCAAGAGCTCAATCACAATTAAACACACACATTGCACAAAGCTATACAGGACCAGACTAGTCCGAATGTCATCGGACTAGTCCGATATCCTCTCTGCACAAAATCGGACAAGTCCGATATCCATCGGACTAGTCCGATATCTCTCTGACTAGAATCGGACTAGTACTCCCCAGTGCGGACTAGTCCTCAAAACACTTCACAAGTCACACAAAATCGGACAAGTCCGATCACCATCGGACTAGTCCGATATCCATTCTGATCAAAATCGGACAAGTCCGATATTAGCACGAACTAGTCTAAAAAACCCTCTGACCTAAATCAGACAAGTCCTCCAAGTGCGGACTTGTCACCCAATTCACTTAGGGTTTCACATGTCCGGACAAGTTTGGTAACTATCGGACTAGTCCAGAGATTTCCAAAAGCGAAATCGGACAAGTCTGCTCCTAGCCGGACTAGTCCGATATTTCGGGACACTTAGGGTTTGCTACACACAGCACACCGGACTAGTCCGGTGTCCACCACGGACTAGTCCGATCTTTCTAAACCCTAACGGTAATTTTTAGAAACCCCATATAAATAGAAGTGCACGAACCAACTTGAAACTCTCTCGAACCCTAGCGCCGTCACACCTCCCAAGAGCCTCAAAAATCACATCTCTCAACGAAATTAAGTGCAACAAAGATCAATCCTTTGAGGATTCACTCTAGATCATTGGAGAGACACGTTTAACACTCATTGAGTTCTTGGTTTGATTCTCTAACACAATCCTGTGATTTCATTGTAATCTTTTGAGTGTGTTCTTGGTGGTATTTTGTGTTGTAATCTAAGGGAGCTCTCAACGTGTGAGAAGGCCCCTTTGAATTCGGTTATTCACCCCTTTGTGATAAGTGGAAGAGGATTGGCCTTCGTGGCGATCCGACGAGGGTAGGGTTGGAGAAGACCCGGTCCTTTTGTGGACTCCTCAACATGGATGTAGGTTACCTCTGTGGGAACCAAATCACGGGATAAATCTCTTGTGTTCTTGTTTTGTGTTCATCGTTATTTACATTTTATCAATCTAGGGTTTCAATTAATCTTGCTCATTTTACGTTGAAATATCAAATTTAAGATTAACTTGTGATATACCCTAGTACATAATCTTGCAACACATAAATTACAAGTATATTTTTGCTGCTAAATCATAGAATCAAACTTAATAAATCAAACTTGATCAACCTAGTCCGCACACACCGGACTAGTCCGCACTTTATCGGACTAGTCCGATATCTCTGGTTTTGAACTGGTTGTTAAGTGTTGCAGGTTCCGACAAATTTCAAAAAGGCCTATTCACCCCCCCTCTAGGCCACATTCAATTGGTATCAGAGCAGGTTCTTCAAGAAAGATACTAACCGCTTGAAGAAGATCATGTTGGACATGAAGGACACCCACAAGAGCAACAACCAAGAAAAGGTTGATGATGAATAGACCCTCAAGGTGGAGAAGCTCCTCGAAGCCATTCAAGACTTCGAGGACGACGATGAGGAGACGCTAGAACTAAAGGCGCTCCTAAGAAAGAAGACACTTTCCAAAGGGAAAGTGAAGATCGAAGAAAAGAAAAAGGGGAGTAGTCACACAGACTACTCCCGATATCCTTTTAACTATGATCGTCTCAATTCCAATAATAATCATTATTTGTCTATCCCACTTGGAAAAGCCCCACACTTCGATGAAAGTGATTACTCAATTTGGAGGTAAAATATGAAAATGCATCTAATTTCCCTCAATCCAAGTTTATGGCATATTGTGTGCACAGGGATAGATATACCAGACGACGATGAGGAGCTCACACCAAGCCAAGAGCAGGCAATTCACCAAAATTCTCAAGCCGCAGCTGTAATTACCTCTTCGCTCAGCCGGGACAAGTTCACCAAGGTGGATGGACTCAAAATTTCTAAGGAGATATGGGACACACTACAAACTGCACATGAAGGTGACCGACATGTGCGTGAAGCAAAGATCGAAATGATTGAAGGCAAATTAGGAAGATTAGCAATTGAAGAAGACAAGTCACCCCAGGACATGTACAACCGATTAAAGACACTCGTCAACAAAGTCAGATCATACGGAAGTAAGAAGTGGAATGACCACGAGGTGGTAAAGCTCATCCTTAGAGCTTTCATGCCTCTTAATGTCACACTATGCTCCATGATCAGAGAAAGCCCCGGATACTAAAGGATGACTCCGAATGAATTGCATGGAAAGATCATCAACTTCGAGATGATGGAAAAACAAGCAAAGCACGTCAAGGAGATTGCCGACCTCACCTCGGCAAAGAAGAAAGGGGTTGCTTTGAAGTCCACCCTCAAGCCCCTATCTAAAGAAGCTAGAGAAGCACAACTAGAAGAAGACAGTGACGATGAGAGCAGTGAACTAGATGAAGAAGACATGATATTGTTCATGAAGAAATTCAAGAGAATAATGAAGAAAAGACAAGGTGCCAAATCAAGCAAAGGAAGGTACAAGGAAAGAACAAAGCCAAAGTTGAGGCGGGCATGCTATAATTGTGGTGAGTATAGCCACTTTATAGTTGATTGCCCATATGAAGAGAACAAGAAAAAGACTAAAGAAGCCAAACCTCAACCCAAGAAATTCTTCAAGAAGAAGAAACAAGTCGAACAAGCGCACATAGGGAAAGAGTGGGACTCAAATGATGAGTCCTCATCATCCGAAGAAGAAGAGATGGCTAGCGTAGCCATCGAGAAGACATCCAAGAAGTCTACTCTCTTCCCTAAACTCGGCACAAGGAAGGGAGATGGCACTTGCATTATGGCAAAGGAAGGTAAACGCAAGGTAACACTTAAACCCCCTTCCGTGCATTCCTATTCTAGTGATGATGAAATCAATAGTGATAATGAGGATATGCTTGTTGGACTAGATAGGAAAACTGCCATAAAAATAAAATTTTTACTTGATCAACTTGTTGAGAAGGAGAGGTTGATACATCATCAAGAGGACATGATCATCTCCCAAAAGGAGGAATATGTCGAACTTGACAAGCTTCTAGAGCTTGAAAAGGAACGAAGCAATTCACTAGAGCTTGAGTTAGCTTCAAGCAAGGAAACTTGCTTAGAGCTAACCGGCTCAAATGCTACAATCAAGGACCAACTTGCTGACCTGATCAAGGTTAACAAGATCCTTGAAGTGCAAGTTGAGTCACTCAAGCAAGGTGAACCCTCTTCCTCTTCAAGTTCACCTTCTCAACCCACTAAAACTGAGTTTGCTAATGCTTGTACATGTAAGAAAGTTGACACCAGTTTGAAGGACAAGCCAACCTCTACAAAGGATAAACATCCTGCCCAAAGTGGCATATTTGACAAGGAGAAGATCAAATATGCACGTAGTGCATACTTGGTCAAAAGACCTCCAAACGTCAAATATGACATTGGTTACTCTTATGGTGAAAAGCAATATGCCAGAAGCCATAAGAACAACAAGGAGAGGATTACCTTTGTAAAGGGAAGACCCTATCAAACTGGAAAGTCAATGATTAAGACAGTAATCACACATGAACACCGGACTAGTCCGGTCGGGGTCCGGACAAGTCCGGTACTCCGGACAAGTCCGACCTCCCAGACTAGTCCTGTACATAAACAACAACAATTATTGTTTATAACTTTTAATGCCTCGTATGTCTTAATGAAAAATAATTTTGGCAAAGTTTATGCTCATTATGTTGGGCCACACCATGAGAACACCAAGTCTCATGTGTGGGTGCCCAAATGTCTTGTAACTAACCTTCAAGGACCCAAGCAAGCTTGGGTACGTAAAACCAAAGCATAATTTATTTTTGCAGGCCTATTCCTCCGGTGGATCTAAATGGGTGCTGGACAGTGGCTGTACCAACCATATGACCGGAGAAAGAAGAATGTTCGTTGAATATGAAGAGAATGAGGATCCAAACGAGGGCATCTACTTTGGAGATAATAGTCAAGGAAAGGTGCTCGGTACCGGTAAAATTGCAATATCTTCTAAACACACACTTTCTCATGTCTTACATGTTGAATCCTTAGATTATAACCTGCTATCCATATCTCAATTATGTGACAAAGGTTATAATTGCTTGTTCACTAACGAGGGTGTGACCGTTTCTAGGAGGAGTGATGATTCCATTGCATTCAAGGGTATGTTAAAGGGAATGCTCTATCTTGTTGACTTCAACAAGGATAAAGCTGAACTTGACACATGCTTGATTGCAAAAACCAACATGGGTTGGTTGTGGCATAGACGGCTAGCGCATGTTGGCATGAGGAACCTTCAAAAACTCCTCAAGGGCGATCACATCCGAGGTTTAAAGGATGTTGTGTTTGAGAAAGACAGGCCTTGTAGTGCGTTCCAAGCCGGGAAGCAAGTTGGAGCACCTCACCTCGCCAAGAACATCATGACTACAACAAGACCGCTCGAGCTACTTCACATGGACTTATTTGGTCCAATTTCCTACAAAAGCATCGGCGGTAACAAATATGATTTAGTAGTTGTTGATGATTTTTCTCGCTTCACTTAGGTTTTCTTTTTGCATGATAAGTCGGAAACACAAGGAATACTAAAGAAGTTCTTCAAGCGAGCTCAAAATGAATTCTCATTGAAAATCAAGAACATTCGAAGCGACAACAGCACGAAGTTGAAGAACACACAAGTGTAGGAGTACCTTGATGAAGAAGGCATAAAACACGAATTTTCATCTTTGTACTCCCCACAACAAAACGGAGTTGCCGAAAGAAAGAACCGAACTCTCATAGAGATGGCAAGAACAATGCTCGATGAGTACAAGACATCGGATCGATTTTGGGCGGAAGCGATTAACACCGCTTGCCACGCCGTAAATCGACTTTATCTTCATCGACTACTCAAGAAGACATCCTATGAGCTACTCACCGGTAACAAACCCAATATTTTATATTTTCGAGTTTTCAGTTCTCCATGTTAAATTTTAAACAAGAAGCCCAGGACTTCAAAGTTCGCTTTGAAGTCCGATAAAGGTTTCTTGCTTGGTTATGATTCGAACACTTACACCTATCATGTTTTCAACAAGACCTCCGAACTTGTTGAAATAGCACGTGACGTAGTGTTCGATGAAACTAATTGCTCCCAAAAGGAGCAAGTTGATCCATGTGTACTAGGTAAAGAAGAAGCTCCCTGTCAAGCATTGAAAAGAATGGCCTTAGGTGAAGTTCGACCACAAGAGTCACCTCTACACGTGCATGAGGAAGATGAACCACAAGAGGAGGTCAACGATCAAGGGGGAGCTACCACACAAGATCAACCACAAGAAAGCGAAGATAATCAACAAGTCAACAAAGGAAACCATTTAGGGGGAGAAGAAGATGATCATGAAGATACAACACCTCAAGTGCCACACCCAAGAGTACACCAATGCGTCCAAAGGGATCACCCAATCGACAATATCATCGGTGACCTCCAAAAGGGAGTAACCACTAGATCTTGTATAGCTAAATTTTGTGAACACTATTCATTTGTATCCTTTTTGGAACCGCGCGGGGTTGAGGATGCATTGAAAGATCCGGACTGGGTGGTGGCAATGTGAAAGCATCTAGGCCCCCATAAGGTATGGTTTCGGTGATTAATGACAACCGTTGGATATCACTAATAAGTTTGTGGATGCAAGGTCTCTCATATAACTCATCACTTAATGGAATCTATTTATATCATCTACTGCTCATTGGATACAATTGGAGACCCCTCAAGAAACTATTTTACAAGGTCAATCGATTTTCATGAAGACTGAAAAAAAAACATATATGTCAAAATTATTCCATCAAAATTGACAGCACACGAGACTTAGTCATCATCAGAAGAACATTTCAAACCAATGTCTAAGAGGTCACTCGGACAAATTCCAAAATAATCACTTAGAACAACTCAAAGCAGTCAAAATCAACTCACCGGATCATCCGATGTATCCAGAAAAAACTACATCGATCGAGTTGGCTCTGCAGCAGAAAAAGACCTCAGTCTTGGGTATACACCGGATCATCCGATGTTGAAGCATGTGTTACATTGGTCGATCATTCCAGTAAGCAATTTCCCTGGACCAAGTAACACCGGACCATACGATGTACAAATATGCCACATCGGTCGATCATTCCAGTAAGCATTATTTCTGGACCATCCTGGACCAAGTGTCATCGGATTATCCGATGTACAGGTGTATACAACATCGGTAGATCAACGGTCATATCTGACATAGTGACCTCAGCTAATTTGTATTAGACCAATGACAGCTGAAGGGAGAACATCGGATCATCCGGTGCTTGCAGAACAGTGATGTCAGCCTACTTTTCCAACGGCTATCTCGTGGAAGCTGGCTATTTGTACCCCTTCAACCAGTCATTTACATAAGTTTGATGCCCTGAGCTACTCTACACATTATCAAGCATTCAAGACGTTGAACAACCACTTCCACATCATTTACACTGCTTGTACACCAAGAGATAGGCTATAACTTACTAGAGATGATGCTTGTGTGCTTCCATTCTTTGTGATTGGAGTCTCTAGTATAGTGAGAGCTGTAAGTGAGTGTCTCTTGGTGATTGCATTCACCGTGTATCAGTCGATGATCGGAGAGATCCTTCCGGAGCTTGCCAAGTCGGTTGTGGAATCCCGGAAGATCAAACTTGTACAAGGCTTGAGCTCCACCTTGCCGGAGATGGTGAACGGAGACTATTAGTGAGATCCCTGGTCTTGGTGACTTGGGAGTGGCTACACCCTTGGCGGGTGCCACAACGTGGACGTAGGAAGGTCCTTATGATCTTGCCGAACCACGGGATAAATCACTGAGTCTTCGTGTCTTCTCAGGAGTTTGCATACTCTTCCTTTCCCGTTATACTTATGCATTTCATATACCGCAAACTTATTATTCACTTGAATTCATAGGTTGTTTGCATAGGGAATTGGGCTTTTAGTAGTTGAGTTTTTATTTCTTTAGTTTTTAAAAAGAAGCCCAATTCACCCCCCTCTTGGGCATTCAATCCTTACAATTGGTATCAGAGCAAGGCTGCTCATTCGATCATTCTAGCCTCACCACTAGAGAGCCAAAATGGCCAAGATTGGGGGTTCAGTTCCCATCTCCGAGGGCAAGAACTTTGCCTATTGGAAAGCACGTATGCGTTCTTATCTAGAGGCTATTGCTCCTGAGGTATGGGAAGCGACCCATGCGGGGTTTGGTGAGCATAACTACATATGTGATCAAATCAAGTGGGATGCCAAGGCTAGAAATGCTATTTACGAATGCATTAGTCAAGATGTGTTTGCTAGGATTGCTAGCAAAGAAAAAGCTTGTGAAATTTGGGCTTGCTTGATTGAAATTCATGAGGGTTCTTCTCGTGTTAAAGAACTAAAGTATCACATGCTTAAGGCCAAATATGATGAGTTCAAAATGCTACCTCATGAGAATGTCAATGAAATGTTTTCTCGCGTGAATGTTCTTATTGAGGAAATTAATGCTTTTGATATTGCTCCTCTTGGCAAGGGACTCATCAACCGCAAGATTCTTATGATCCTTCCTAAGACAAAGTACAACATCATCAACTCCATGCTTCAAAAGGAATCTCTTGATCACATCGAAATTTCTGAACTTATTGGAGAGATTCGCGCTCATGAGATGAGTGTGCTTGTGATGATGGAGGAATCATATTCAAAGACAAATGCTCTAAAGGCTTCCACCAAGACAACAAATCTCAAGAAAAAGAAAGTGATCGAGCCTAGCTCAAGTGAAGAAGAGCAAGCATCAAGTGAAGATGACGATGATGAGCTTGCATTGATGATGAGCAAATTCTCTCGCTTGAACTCCAAGATTGCCAAGAAGGGATACAACTTTGATCCCAAAAAGAAAGCATTTCTACCAAGGAAAGATGACAAAAAGACATGCTATAACTGTGGTGATCAAGGCCACATATCCTATGATTGTCCAAAACCGGACAAAAGAAGCGAGAACCACAAGGGAAAGCATCGCAAGCTTGAGGATAGTGAGGATGATGAAGAAGAGGTCAAGCCCAAGCCAAGATTCTTTGGGAAGAAGAAGTATGACAAAGGCAAAAAGGCAAAACTCTTTCAAAAGAAGAGAAAAGGTCCACAAAAGGTGTTCATGTGTGAGGCAAATGAATGGATCACCGACGAAGAATCTAGTGATGAAGAGAGTGAAGCTGAAGAAGAGAGCTTGACCGGCCTTGCCATTGCCAACAATGATGATTCATCCCTTCGTCCACCTCCCATGTGCCTCATGGCAAAAGGTAACACCAAGGTATGTGATGACTCTAGCGATGATGAGCTTTCCCCCGATGACTTATCTTCAATGATAAATGAATACCACACTATCATTAAAAGGGAAAAGAGTAAGGTCAATGCTCTTGAAGAAGCTTGTGCTAAGCTCGAGAGTGCTAACCTCGATTTGCTTGACAAGTATGAAAGCATACTTAAGGAGCATGACACGCTCAAATCTCATGTCAAGCAAGTTGAGGAGGATAAGGATCAAATCAAGCTAGATCATCATGAGCTTGACTTAGCACACAAAGCACTCTTGGGAAAGCACAATGAGTAAATCCAAGAGCATCAAGTACTTAACCTTGCCTATTAAGTCATTGATCAAGAATTGAAAACCATAAAGAAAGAAACCCTTAATGATAAGGTATCCATTGTTTCACATGCCACTAATGTCTTGCATAAGTCTTAGCCTTTGAAGGAGAATGCTAGGGAGAAGGATTTGATGGATGAAATTGAAAGTCTCCGCACTAGTGTGGCAAGACTATCTAAGGGAGAATTCAAGCACAAAGAAATCCTCTTCCAACAAGCAAAGGCCTTCAACAAGAGAGGACTTGGATCCTTCCTGGTGCCTAACAAAGGAAAGGTGCCCTCACCGGAGCTTAAAACAAGCTTCATCAAGGAAGTTGGTTCTTATTGCCAACATTGCGAGGTCACCGGTCACCATACAAGGGAGTGTCCTCTTCCTAACCGGCCTTCTCCAAAATTGCCTACTAACTACAAGTCCACCTTTGATGATCACTATTATCTCTTGAGTAAAGTAGATGGCAAGGTGAAGGCAAGGTTCATTGGCAAGGACATGAAGGGCATGAAGGGGAAGCTTCCCAAGCAACTTTGGGTCCCAAAAACACTTGTATCACACATACAAGGACCTAAGTTAGCTTGGGTGCCTAAAATCAAAAACTGAATTCATATGTGTAGGTGAACTACAAAGCCAGAGGAAAGCATTGGGTACTCAATAGCGGGTGCACTCAAGACACGACCGGCAATGATGGTATGTTCACCTCCATAGAGAACCCCGACAATCATGAACAAGTCACCTTTGGTGACAACTCTAAAGGGAAGGTAATTGGGTTGGGTAAGATTGCAATTTCACATGATTTATCTATTTCCAATGTGTTGTATGTTAAGTCACTTAGTTTCAATTTGCTTTCTATTGCACAATTATGTGATCTTGGACTAACGAGCACCTTTGGCAAGAATGATGTTGTTGTGACTTGTGAAACAAGCAAAGAACTAATCTTCAAAGGGTTTCGGCATGGACACCTCTACTTAGTAGACTTCTCTGCCAGGGATGCTAGCTTGACCACTTGTCTTTTCACCAAGACTAGTTTGGGTTGGCTATGGCATCGATGCATCGCTCTGTAGTGCTTGTCAAGACGAGAAACAAGTTGCTGCACACCACCCGATGAATTCAATGGTGTCAACCTCCAAGACACTTGAGTTGCTCCACATGGACCTCTTCGGACCGTCCACATATCAAAGTCTTGGTGGTAATCTCTATTGTCTTGTTATAGTTGATGACTACTCTCGATATGCATGGACGTTGTTTCTAGGTGACAAGAGTGAAACTCTGGAAATGTTCAAGACCTTCGCTAAACGTGCTCAAAGGGAATTTCAACTTCCCATCATCAAGGTCCGGGGTGACAACGGCACCAAATTCAAGAACTACAACATCGGGGAGTGGTGTGATTGTGAAGGCGTGAAACATGAATTTTCAGCCACATACACTCCTCAACAAAATGGTGTAGTTGAAAGGAAGAACAAGACTCTCATCACTCTTGCACGAGCAATGCTTGATGACTATGGCACGTCCGAGAAGTTTTGGGCCGAAGCAATCAACACAGCATGCCATGCCGCAAATCGGGTCTATCTACATTGACTACTTCAAAAGACCCCGTACGAACTCCTCATTGGGAGAAAGCCCAACATCTCCTATTTCCGAGTCTTCGGGTGCAAGTGCTATATCTACCGCAAGAAAAGGCTCGGTAAGTTTGAAAGAAGATGTGATGTTGGTATCTTTCTTGGTTATGCATCAAACTCAAAAGCATATCAAGTATTCAACCAAACCTCCGGTTTAGTTGAGGAAAGTGTGATGTTGAGTTTGATGAAACTAATGGCTCCCAAGAGGAGAGTTTTGGTCATGATGAAATAGATGATGAGCCTCTACAAGAAGCTATGAAGAACATGACCATTGGAGACATCAAGCCTAAAGTTGAGGAGAGCAATGATCAAGGGGGAGCTTCAAGTTCCAACATCAACACATCTATGGCACCTCAAGTTGACGAAGAAGAAAAATTATAATCCATTGCCGACACAAGATTCACAAGCCACACAACATCAAGAAGAAGAACAAGTCCATGATCAAGTACAACCACAAGAAGAGCAACACACATCACCACCGCCAAGTGCTTCACAACCACTTATGAGGCATGGACACATCTCCAAGGCGCATCCAATTGATCAAATTATCGGTAGTCCGTCAAGGGGAGTAAGTACACGTTCTCGCCATTTCGCTACGTTTTGTGAGCACTACTCGTTTGTTTCATGTGTAGAACCCACTCACATTGAGGAAGCACTCCAAGATCCAAATTGGGTAATGGCCATGCAAGAAGAACTCAACAACTTCATCCACAATGAAGTTTGGGTGTTGGAGGAGCGACCCAAGGACAAGAATGTCATCGAGACAAAGTGGGTGTACTGCAACAAACAAGACGAGAACGGTGTTGTGATCCGCAACAAGGCAAGACTTGTGGCCAATGGTTTCTCGCAAGTTGAAGGACTAGACTTTGGAGAAACATTTGCTCCGATCGCTCGACTAAAAGCCATTCGTATACTTCTTGCTTTTGCATCACATCATAATATAAAGCTTTATCCAATGGATGTGAAATGTGCCTTTCTTAATGGTTACATTAACGAGCTTGTATATGTTGAACAACCTCCCGGGTTCGAAGATCCGAGGAATCCTAATCATGTGTATAGGTTGCACAAGGCGCTCTACGGGCTCAAGCAAGCACCTAGAGCGTGGTATGAATGACTACGAGATTTCTGGATCATGCAAGGATTCAAGATCGGAAGGGTGGACACTACACTCTTCACCAAAGACATCGATGGATAACTATTTTTTTTGTCAAATTTATGTTGATGATATTATTTTTGGTTCAACTAACGAAGTTATTAGCCATGAGTTTGGCAAAATGATGTCTAGGGAATTTGAGATGTCGATGATTGGAGAGCTTAACTTCTTCCTTGGATTTCAAATCAAGCAACATCGAGAGGGGGCCTTCATCTATCAAGAAAAATATACCAACGACCTCTTGAAGAAATTTGAGATGGGAGATTGTAGCTCAAGAAGTACTCCAATGGCAACAAATTGTCATCTCGACGCGAATATGGACGGTAAACCTGTTGACCAATCTAATTACCGTTCCATGATTAGTTCATTGCTTTATCAGAAGGCGGTCTTTAGGATACTTCGATATCTCAAGCATACCCCAAGTGTAGGCCTATGGTACCCCAAAGGTGCTAAATTCCATCTCTTGGGTTACTCGGATTCGAACTTTGCCGGATGCCGTGTGGATCGCAAGAGTACCTCTGGAGGGTGCCACTTGCTTGGTCGTTCCCTAGTGTCTTGGTCTAGTAAGAAGAAAAACTCCGTTGCTTTGTCTACTGCGGAAGCGGAATATATAGCGGCTGGTGCATGTTGTGCCCCAATCCTATATATGAAGCAAACCCTTTTGGACTTTGGTGTTGCATTTGGTTGTGTGCCTCTCTTTTGTGACAATGAAAGTGCGGTTAAGATTGCTAAAAACCCCGTTCAACACTCCCGCACTAAGCACATTGATATTCACCATCATTTCTTGCGGGACCATGAAGCTAAGGGAGACATCTCCTTGCAAGGTGTTAGGTCCGAAGAACAATTGGCAGATATCTTCACTAAACCACTTGATGAGAAAACCTTTTCTAGACTAAGGAGTGAATTAAATGTGCTAGATGCATCAAACATCATGTAAGTTGCCATGGTCATGTAAGAATGCATCACATATAGGTCTTGTCTAACTTTCAAAGGATAGGGGCGAGCAAGGGTTAGCTTGGGATGGCGGTGTTTTTGGGTATCCCCAAGGCTTGCAGAATGGCTCTCCCTGAAGAATCCTTTGAAAGGTTCAAATTTGGCAAGATAGATTTAATTTATGTCTTGTATGATGCCTGCCATATAGACTTGCACTCACATTTAATATCCTGCATTAAAAATTGTTTGGCATTGCATACGGTAGATTGTCACAAAGGGGAACCCACTTTGTGAGAAAGAGACTTGCTTGAAATGCAATATCTCAACTCATATGATGTGGAAAGAACTAAGTGTTAAGTGTGTTAATGCCTAAAGGAACATGTTTTAAAGAGATAGAAGTCTTCATCCTCTAGCTCACAAAGCATGGGCCTCACATTTTGTTTGGATTTTTCCTTGGTTTTTCTGGTGTTCTATTTGCTTTAGGGCTTAGCCAAGTTATTGGCAACTAGCATTAAAGTCCTTTTGAGGGGTTAGGGGTTGCCCAAAAAGTCCTAAGACTTGTGTTTCTCTTTGTTTGTTTAAGTCAAAGGACATATATGGGCTGTTGCTGATCTTTTGTAGTCATCGGATTATCCGATGCTTAGGGCAGAAGCATCATCGGATCAGTTTGTGCTTTAGTACAAGGGTCAGCTCAGACAGAAAGTCAAATCAACCGATGAGTTTATTCTGAGAAACATCGAAGCATCCGATGTTCACATTTCTGGAGTTGTGCAAGATTCAACCGACGATAAACTTTTCCACGTCGGATCATCTGATGCTGAAGGTGTCTCTGGAATAACCTTACTGTACCACTCGACCGATGCACCCTCTCAACTGACGTCGGATCATCCGATGTTAAAAATCGAGCTAGGGTTCGGGCCGCACCTATTTAGCGCACCTCTCCGTTTTTCTTTCCTTTTTTCTCTCTTCTCTCCGCCGCTGCCGCTCCGCGCCCCTCGCCTTGCTGCCGCCCTCCATCGCGCTCCGGCCACCGCCGCACTCAGTGCCGCCGCCGCCCTCAGTGCCGCCGCTTGTCGCGCTGCCACTCATCGCGCTCCGGCCACCGCCGCACTCAGCGCCGCCGCCGCCCTCAGCGTCGCCGCTCGTCGCGCCGCCCCTCCTCGCGCCCGGTCGCGTCGTACTTTGCGTCGCCGCCTCGTGCGCCCGGCATCGTCGCCCCACAAGACCCCGTGGCCTACGCCACTTCCTCGCCATTCACTGTCGCACATGCTCCAAATTCGCCGTTGTCAACCCTAGCCCACGATCTCATCTTCGCTGTTGTCACTCTTCTCATCAAGATGGGCCGTGACAAGAAAGGAAAGGGAAAGGCCACAGAGGAGCCGGCAGCTAAGAAGCAAAAGCTGTCAAAAGAGATGAAGAAAGCTAGACAAGCTGAGATGGCTGCTCGCGCCGCTGAGGAGCGTGAGCGTGGCCAAAGAGTATCCCTGAGGATCTGGGAGTCCCGACAGAGGCAGCTAAAGCCACAGCAGACAAAGGAGACACAGGAGTCTGAGGAGCCGCTTGTTCGCCGGCACACAGTCAGGACCCGTGGTGGTCATCCAGCTGCAGCCCCGAGTCAGAGACCATCTACAGCTGAGCTTCGGGAGGACAGAGCGGTCGAGAGAGCCATCTATGAGATGGACACCAATGTCCGGGTTGGTGAGGGTGTCCGCCTGACTGACTACAGGAAAATGAAGGCAAAGCAGCTCATGAAGCTTCGATGGAGCATTCTGCTTGAGGAGTGGTTCCCGCAGCCCAGAGAGCCACTTGTGGACAGCCGCTTCTGGACCCTGACACAGGCGTCGCTGTATGAGACTTACAGACGTCAGGGCCATAAACTTTTCCAGCACAACTTCATTGACTGGGATCAGCTCGCACTTGCATCCAACACTGAGATTTGCCCTTTTTGGAACTGCGCAGGTTTGAGGATGCATTGAAAGATCCAGACTGGGTGGTGGCAATTTGAAAGCATCTAGGCACCTATAAGGTATGGTTTCAGTGATTAATGACAACCGTTGGATATCAATAATAAGTTTGTGGATGCAAGGTCTCTCATATAGCTCAACACTTAATGGACTCTATTTATATCATCTACTGCTCATTGGATACAATTGGAGACCCCTCAACAAACTATTTTACGAGGTAAATCGATTTTCATGAAGACTGAAAGAAAAAACATATATGTCAAAATTATTCCATCAAAATTGACAGCACACGAGACTTAGTCATCATCAGAAGAACATTCCAAACCAATGTCTAAGAGGTCACTCGGACAAATTCCAAAAGAATCACTTAGAACAACTCGAAGCAGACAAAATCAACTCACCGGAAAAAAGCATGTAGAAAAACTACATCGGTTGAGTTGGCTCTGCAGTAGAAAAAGACCTCAGTCTTGGGTATACACCAGATCGTCCGATGTTGAAGCATGTGTTACATCGGTCGATCATTCTAGTAAGCAATTTCTCTGGACCAAGTAACACCGGGCCATCCGATGTACAAATATGCCACATCGGTCGGTCATTCCAGTAAGCTTTATTTCTGGACCATCCTGGACCAAGTGTCACCGGATTATCCGATGTACAGGTGTATACAACATCGGTCGATCAACGGTCATATCTGACATAGTGACCTCAGCTAATTTGTATTCGACCGATGACATCTGAAGGGAGAACATCGGATCATCCAGTGTTTGCAGAACAGTGATGTCAGCCTACTTTTCCAACGGCTATCTCGTGGAAGCTAGCTATTTGTACCCCTTCAACCAGTCATTTACATAAGTTTTGATGCCCTGAGCTACTCTACACATTATCAAGCATTCAAGACGTTGAACAACCACTTCCACATCATTTACACTGCTTGTACACCAAGAGATAGGCTATAACTTACTAGAGATGATGCTTGTGTGCTTCCATTCTTTGTGATCAGAGTCTCTAGTATAGTGAGAGCTGTAAGTGAGTGTCTCTTGGTGATTGCATTCACCGTGTATCAGTCAGTGATCGGAGAGATCCTTCCGGAGCTTGCCAAGTCGGTTGTGGAAGCCCGAAAGATCAAACTTGTACAAGGCTTTAGCTCCACCTTGCCAGAGATGGTGAACGGAGACTATTAGTGAGATCCCTGGTCTTGGTGACTTGGGAGTGGCTACACCCTTGGCGGGTGCCACAACGTGGACGTATGAAGCTCTTGATGATCTTGCCAAACCACGGGATAAATCACCGTGTCTTCGTGTCTTCTCGGGAGTTTGCATACTCTTCCTTTCCCGTTATACTTATGCATTTCATATACCGCAAACTTATTATTCACTTGAATGCATAGGTTGTGTGCATAGGAAATTGGGCTTTTAGTAGTTGAGTTTTTATTGCTTTAGTTTTTAAAAAGAAGCCCAATTCACCCCCCCCCCCTCTTGGGCATTCGATCCTTACACAATGCAAGAAGAATTGAACAACTTCAAGCGGAACGAGGTGTGAGAAATCGTGGCAAGACCCAATGCAAACATTGTCGGCACCAAGTGGGTCTTCCGCAACAAACAAGACGAACACGGGGTGGTGACAAGGAATAAGGCACGACTTGTGGCCAAAGGGTATTCACAAGTCGAAGGTTTGGATTTCGATGAGACCTTTGCTCCAGTAGCTAGACTGGAATCTATTAGAATATTACTTGCATATGCTACTCACCATGATTTCAAGCTGTATCAAATGGATGTGAAAAGCGCCTTCCTCAACAGACCAATCAAGGAGGAGGTGTATGTGGAGCAACCCATCGGGTTTGAAGACGAAGAGTTTCCCGACCACGTATTCAAATTGCGTAAGGCTCTCTACGGCCTCAAAAAAGCTCTTAGAGCTTGGTATGAGTGTCTTAGAGATTTCTTAGTTGAAAATGGCTTTAAGGTTGGCAAAGTAGATTATACACTATTTACAAAGAATTTTGACAATGATCTTTTTATTTGTCAAATTTATGTTGATGATATAATCTTTGGGTCAACTAATCAATCTTTTTGTGAGGAATTTAGTAAAATCATGACAGATAGGCTTGAGATGTCAATGATGGGAGAACTAAAGTACTTCTTGGGATTCCAAGTGCGGCAACAAAAGGAAGGGACGTTCATAAGCCAAACCAAGTACACGCAAGACATACTCAAGAAGTTTGGTATGGACAAGGCGAAGCCTATAAAGACTCCCATGGCAACAAATGGCCACTTGGATCTAAATGAAGATGGACCTAGCGTCGACCAAAAGGTATTTCGCTCCATGATTAGATCTCTACTCTATTTATGTGCATCTAGGCCAGACATTATGTTGAGTGTATGTTTGTGTGCAAGGTTTCAAGCCAACCCTAAGGAGTGTCACTTGACAGCCGTAAAAAGGATCTTGAGATATTTAGTTCATACACCCAACCTTGGTATTTGGTACCCAAAAGGCTCAAAATTCAATCTCATTGGTTACTCCGATGCAGATTATGCCAGGTGCAAAGTAGATAGAAAAAGCACCTCCGGTACATGCCAATTCCTAGGGAGATCCTTAGTTTCTTGGTCCTCCAAGAAACAAAATTCCATTGCCCTATCCACAGCTGAAGCGGAGTATGTTGCGGCTGGGAGTTGTTGTGCACAACTCCTTTGGATGCGATAAACTCTAAGGGATTACTGTTACAATATGAACCGTATTCCACTCCTTTGTGACAATGAGAGTGCCATCAAAATTGCCCACAACCCAGTTGAGCACTCTAGAACTAAACACATAGATATAAGACATCTCTTTTTGAGAGATCATTCCATGAAAGGAGATATAGCCATTTCCCATGTTAACACCCAAAAACAACTGGCCGACATATTCACCAAGCCACTTGATGAAAAGCACTTTTGTGAACTCCGAAATGAGCTAAACATCCTTGATGCTCGGAGTGTGGCTTGAAATGTTGCATACCTGTATGAATTCTTCAAAATATGTTGATTGGATTGTGAAAATCATCTCTCTCAATTTTTCTTCTGAAATCTATGTTGATTATTAGATCTTGGTGAATTATGATCATTGCTTGATTATTGTATGCTTACTTATCATATTCATCAAGATTATTTGATTTGATTTGCCTCCCAATTTTCTAAATATGTACCTTCAAATATATATGAATGGGCTAAGAAATTCTTGCCTGGTGACCACGGACTAGTCCGTGGTTACCCGAACTAGTCCTCCCATGCAGACTAGTCCACAGAGTGTCGGTTAGGCCGGACTAGTCCGGTAGACCACGGACTAGTCCGATATAATCCTCTGGAAAAGTTCGGACTAGTCCGGTCATCTCCGGACTTCTCCGATTTTTCATGTCCTTAACCCTAGCTGTCGCCAAAACCCTAATCACTTCATCCTCCACTCTTGCCTCACACGCTCTCTCTCTTCCACTCAAGCTCCCAAGGCGATTTTGCATCCCCTCCACCAAATAGCTCCGCATTTGGGTGGAGATCAAGCATCCTTGCTCGAAGATTGAAGTTCACAGACAAGTCCGGACTTCAACACCTTCCTCTTCGAGCATCAATCGATTTGTTCAGTAATTTTCACTCAAACCCTAGAAATTCCAAATTTCTTCATTGTTGATCGAATAGCCTAGCATATTTCACTATATACATGCCCCCTTGATGTATTACGTTTATGCTACGCTTGTTGTGCATTAGGAATCACCATTTGACTGGTAGATTAGGTTTTTGAGGATGAATATCGGACTAGTCCGGTCCATGCACGGACAAGTCTGGTCCCCTGGACTAGTCCGTACCTGTAAACCGGACAAGTTCGATTTTTTTGTACTCAAAACCTAACTTTTCAATTCCTCAATGCAATTCCTTGCTATCCTTCCATACCCATGCCTTGTACCATTCATTCTCAATCATGTCACTCATTCTCAGGTCATGTCGAGCTCGAACAATGAAGTTTCCGATTTTGAGGCCGAGATGGACAACGAGGTGGCACCTCGGACCTCGACGAGTCTTGGCAAGAAGCGCCAAGAGAGACCTTCTGAGCCAGATCCATCTCCTCCACAGGCTCGGAAGAAAGTGCTAGCTAAGAAGCCAGCCTCCAAGGTGCCAGCTTCTAGGGCTACCACCGGTGGTGGCCCTAGCTCGACAAGTGCCCGCCTAGCCAAAGGCAAGGGCAAAGGGATAGCGACGGGTCCAGTTGGCCCGTTGAAGCTCCATGCTCCGAGGGAAGGGGTCTGGGACCCCACTGAAGAGAAGTCCAACGGGAAGGGCAGTGATTCGGTGGCAAAATTCAGAGGCATTGATTGGTATAGCCGACCGAAGCAAGCTGCCGATGAAAGATTTTGGTGCAACTTCCATGCAGATTTCTACAAATCTGTTTATCTGCCAATGAAGACACCAGTTGTGCACAGTCAATGGATTGATTGGGCACACTTTGAGAAGAAGGGCTGCTCCCCATTAACTGAAGTAGTGGAAGCCATTGAGAGGCATGGCCTGAAGGATCTCTTTGCCTTCAGGAGCAATTGGAATGATGAAGTGATTGCACAGTTCTTTGCAACTTGCCACTTCTCGGGTGAAGATGAGGAAAGTGTTACTTGGATGACTCATGGATCCAAGTACAGTATCACTCAAGAAGACTTTGCAAGCCTGCTTCACCTTGACACCTCAAGATCTGACTGCTTGATCATCCACAACATAGGTGTCATTGAGAAGGATGAGATGAAGTTCTCATATGAGCCAAACTCCAAGTTCAACCCTCCATCCACGAAGAACATGAAGCCATTCTTTGTGGTGCTTAATAGAGTCTTGAGGAAGACCATCGCTCCCAAGGATGGAGATGCCGGGAGCGTGCAGGGTTATCTCCGGACCTTGATGAGGGTGATAAGTAAGGGCCGCCAGTTTGATGTGGCGGACTACATTTGGAATGACATGGTTAACATATCCTGCACACCCAACAGATCTTGTGGCTATGCTCCATATCTGATGTTCATGATCGAGAAGGTCACCGGAATTGAATTCGTCAAGGATGTGGAGCACCTACCCTTGAGGCCTCAGATGCCTCAGAAGCCAAGTTTCCAGGCTCGTCACTCACCGGACTCCAGTCCTGAGGCACCGGCAAGAATATCTAAAGATGCAAGAGCTGCCCCTGCTAGTAGGGAAGCCCCTCAAAGGGGATCAGCCAGTGGGATCTTCAAATACCTGGCTGCCATCTTCGCTTCCTACAAGAAGGCCGAAGTGAGGTCCCACAAGCTGAACAAGAAAAGAAAGGAAGACATGAAGTATGTGAAGGCAAATGTGAAGCAAATTTGCCGAAACTAGAGATCGAACCCATTGGGTCTCCAGTAATATCTGAATATTCAGACTCAGACTTCACCGAGCTCGGGGCCTTGACCCCCTCCGAGCTTGCCTACTTTGGCATTGGGGGCTCGAGTGGCTCCGCACCTCCTCCTCCTCCTCCTCATCAGGCTGAAGATGAAGATGATGAAGACAATGATGAGAGGATTGACAACGAAGAGTGAAGACCTTAGGACCCTCCTCTCCTTCTTTTTGATGTCTTGATGCCAAAGGGGGAGAGATTGAGGGGAGATTGAGGAGGAGTCTTAGCCTTAGCTGTAGGATGCGAGGAGAGAGCTCTCTTGTATGCTTTTTATCTATTTTGTGGGTTGTAAATCTTTAACTATGTTCTTAAGTTAATTATGGTTCTGTGATGCAATGTTATGATCTTCTAAGTAGTAATTGTTGAGTTGTATGATTTTGCTCCTAGAATGACATATATGCTTGTTTTTTGATTGATTAATGTCATTTATGTCATTCTCATTGTCTCAATATACTTAGTCATGCATCCCACCATAAAGAATGCACATATGGATTATGCTTTCACTGCTTGATGTATTTTAGACCCATATGTGCATGCTTTATGAAAATCTCAATTTTTATCGCATTGTGTGAAATCTCAATTGGTTGTCATCAATCACCAAAAAGGGGGAGATTGAAAGTGCATCAAGGAATCCCTTGTGGGTTTTGGATGATTTATGACAAGCAAATGAGATCCTAACCTATTTGTTGACATGAGCATAGGTTTTAATAGCAAAATAAGCAAAGTGCCAAAAAGAAGGGAGAATGAGGAGCAAAGTGGAAATGAGCTCAAGGAAGAAGAATAGTAGATCATTGTGTATGGAGTGTGTTAAAGAAACACACCCCTAGAGCTCAATCACAATTAAACACACACATTGCACAAAGTAATATAGGACCGGACTAATCCGAATGTCACCGGACTAGTCCGATATCCTCTCTGCACAAAATCATACAAGTCTGATATCCATCAGACTAGTCCAATATCTCTCTGACTAGAATCAGACTAGTCATCCCCAGTGCGGACTAGTCCTCAAAACACTTCACAAGTCACACAAAATCGGACAAGTCCGATCACCACCGGACTAGTCCGATATCCATTCTGATCAAAATAGGACAAGTCCGATATTAGCACGGACTAGTCCGGAAAACCCTCTGACCTAAATCGAACAAGTCCTCCAAGTGCGGACTTGTCACCCAATTCACTTAGGGTTTCACATGTCTGGACAAGTACGATAACTATCGGACTAGTCCAAAGATTTCCAGAAGCAAAATCGGACAAGTCCGCTCCTAGCCGGACTAGTCCGATATTTCGGGACACTTAGGGTTTGCTACACACAGCACACTGGACTAGTCCGGTGTCCACTACAGACTAGTCCGATCTTTCTAAACCCTAACGGTAACTTTTAGAAACCCCATATAAATAGAGGTGCACGGTCCAACTTGAAACTCTCTCGAACCCTAGCACCGTCACACCTCCCAAGAGCCTCAAAAACCACATCTCCCCGCAAAATTAAGTGCAACAAAGATCAATCCTTTAAGGATTCACTCTAGATCATTGGAGAGACACGTTCAACACTCATTGAGCTCTTGGTTTGATTCTCTAACACACTCCTGTGATTTCATTGTAATCTTTTGAGTGTGTTCTTGGTGGTATTTTGTGTTGTAATCTAAGGGAGCTCTCAACGTGTGAGAAGGCCCCTTTTAATTCGGTTATTCACCCCTTTGTGATAAGTGGAAGAGGATTGGCCTTCGTGGCGATCCGACGAGGGTAGGGTTGGAGAAGACCCGGTCCTTTTGTGGACTCCTCAACGTGGATGTAGGTTGCCTCTGTGGGAACTGAACCATGGGATAAATCTCTTGTGTTCTTGTTTTGTGTTCATCGTTGTTTACATTATATCAATCTAGGGTTTCAATTAATCTTGCTCATTTTATGTTGAAATATCAAATTTAAGATTAATTTGTGATATACCCTAGTACATAATCTTGCAACACATAAATTACAAGTATATTTCCACTACTACATCCTAGAATCAAACTTAATAAATCAAACTTGATCAACCTAATCCGCACACACTGGACTAGTCCGCACTTTACCGGACTAGTCCAATATCTCTGGTTTTGAACTGGTTGTTAAGTGTTGCAGGTTCCGACAAATTTCAATAAGGCCTATTCACCCCCCCCCTCTAGGCCACATTCAAAACCCTTGATGACAGAAGTACGCTGCAAGATCGGCTTGTTGTTGTTGTAGCGCCGTGTTGAAGTTGGTGAATTGAGCATCCATGTGTTGTTGCCAATCCTGGGTACCTTGAACATGCTCCTGGAGTGTGCTGTAGATGTCACCCGTTCTCACCTCAAGTTCTCCCATACGTCTAGTGAGGTCCGTCATTCCTTGGATATAGTCATGATGACTTCTAGCCGAAAAGGAACGACGTCCTCTCATGGATGTTGGGGGCAAGCTGCTAGAGCTTGAAGTGGATAAGGGTGGATCCCTTTGCCATTCTTGCCAAGATGATCCCCCAGTCTCATACGTCGGAGGTTGAGTCCATCCGGGCGCATAACCCGTTGGGTTCTCTTCCTCTTGGTATTCATGGACCGAAGAGATTATCGGTGGCATGCCTGTGGCTGCAGCCCTCGCACGATTCCTTGTTATCCTGCCAGAGACATTACTTCTTCTTGCTTCCTCAAGGGGAAGAAGATTAATGGTTAGCCTCCGATATTTTTACCAATGAAAATCCGGGTTAAGTAACCGAATTTCATTGAAAAAGCCGGGATAGAAAAATATCATGGACCCATCTTGATCATGCTTAAGGGTATGTCATTGCACTAAATAGTCTTCATCAATTAATTCTCTTTCAGTTTCAATATATTCAAATGAAGAGTATTTAAGTGCCCCTACCCTATCAGCAATATGAGTAATCAATGAAGTGCATTCAATTAGTCCTGATTTTGAAATGTAATTTAACCATTGTGTCATCATGGCTTTGACTGGAGCAACTTTTATCTTTTTAGTCATGACAAACAAAATTTTCAATTCATCATCTCGCACAACCCTAACATCTCCCCTAGGGAACATAGTCATAGCCACCCATCTATGCATGAAGTGTAAGGTAGGGTTTTGGATGTGGCTATTACTAGGAGCCCTACATGTGACCTCACTAGTTAGCTCATGCCAAAAACTTTGTTTGTTAAACTTAGGAAAATTGTCTAAATCTAGCAAACACCGTTTATGGAAGCCTAGGATGCTACCTAATTCTTTCCATAGGATGTTGCCATCAAATCCTATTCTTAGCGTGCAAAGGAATTGGATAGTGAGAAGGCGTGAACCTTTCTCCTCTATGTGAGCAAAGTCATCAAATTCAATTGCATGCCAAATGGAAAGAAATTCGGAGTCCATACCTATTTTGGAGATCAAATGTGGACCGTAAGCCTTGGTGTGGCGGAACTCACAATCTTGGAGGAGCCTGCGTGCTTGATCTTCAACTTCGCTTCGTATGTCGAGGTCGTTGTCATGAAGAAGTTGGTGTGGGTTGCTTCTCTCTTCCATGGGAGTGTCCTCACACACACTTCTCCTCCTAGGGCTTGTACCCATGGAAGAGAGGCGTGCACTAGAACCTTCACCATGGCTTGAGCTTGCAGCCTCCTTCCTCTTTCCAAACAACCTCTTCATGTCTTTTTGAGTTCAACAAGCAAGAAAAAAACAAGGCGAGAAAAATCCGAAAAGAAGCGATGTTTGGAAAACAAAACTCTCAACGAATTTTCTCCTCTTGAAAGCTTGAGTGTAAAATGCAAATGCAAACAAAAGAAAATCTTTTTTGGGGATGGATTTGAGCAAGAGTGTTGCAATGAGGAGCAAGAAAAACAAGGTGAGCTAGGGAGTGACTTGGGGAGGTGTAAGATGATGTGGTGTGTGAAGAGAAGTGCTCCTCACGGCCACAATTTATAGGGTGCACCTTCCAACGGTCACTTAGGGTTCAAAATGTAGCCGTTGGAGGAAGGGGAGCCAATTTGGCTCCACTCCCCGACCAGGGGGTTCGGCCGACCTGACAGGTGCCCCCCCCCCCCAAGTTCCCTTTTTGGCAAGTGGCTCCCCAACAGCTATAAAGATACCACGTTGGTGAAATGCCACATGTGCAGCTCAGAAAAAATGTTTTTCAAATAAAACCTTTTCTCAAATCCAATAAAAATTTTCTTTTGAAAAGAAAGAAAGAAAAATGATAGCTGAGAATATAAGATTCTCAACTTGCTAGGGAAAATCAAATATGCAATGGGAAAATCCAAATGGGGTGGAAAAAGAAAGAAAGAAAAATAAAGTGGGATAACTACCAATTTAACCTATTGGTGTAGGTCTCACCATTGTCCGATGAGATGGACATTCCTCCGTCTTCATTTCACATCCAGGCCCAGAGGGATGGGCTTGGATGACTTGTCTTGCTTCTTTCGCCATTCCTTCTTTGGCGGCTTGGAGGACTTGGGACTTTGGGAAGGTCCAGACGATTCCGTCGCCTTTGGATATCGGCGTGGTCAAAATGACGGATTCTCCTCGTAGATTAATCTTCTCATGAATGCAATGAGTGAGTCCACCTTCAGAGGTGTGACTTCGGCCTCTCTGATGTGTTTATCATTCGGCCTGTGACGCCCAGTTCTGAGAAAAGAACCAAGCTAACGCATATGTGTGCCCAGGATGTTCAACACACATACACGAGTGCATTCACAAAAGAGTATACAGAAAATTACCACAAGACAAGATTAATTAACCAAGTTTTATTATACAAACCAGATTATCCTCAAATACAACCTCTAATGAATATTTATGACAAGTTCAACTAATGCAGCGGAAATAAACTAATTAAGCAAACTAAACAGCTAGGCATCATAGGCAATAGGGTATAGCGCAGCTCCAATCAACACCACAGGCAAAGGTGACGGTAGACACGGCCTAGAACTCCGCATTATCACCATTAAACTCCCAATCCTGACCTGCAATTGTTGGGGGGGGGGGGGATTGACATGTGGCTTATTCAAATGTCGACAATAATGATGGTTAAGTGCTAAAAAGTACATTGAAACGTTTGAAAAGCAATATATTATATGTATGTGAAGTAAACCCATCATAATAATAAGTAATACCATAATACCAATCCACAATTCACCATCCTCATCAATAATTCCAGATTTCACCATTTGCCAATAACCATATTCAATACCAGAAATAAATCCATAACCATTACCAAACCATAACCATCCCAAATTCCAATTTCCCTCTAATCATGAAAGTTGTCCAGGTGCTCATAACCGGGAGCACGGCTATCATGATAGTTTTATTTAACTCTACAGAGTTTGTACCACTTTACCCACGTGTTTGTGATTTCATCACCTTTCAATGACTAAGAACCTCTATTATGGCGTCTCACACTTCCGTAGGTGTGTGGCCAAGAGATCACAAAATAGCTTTTACAAAGGGATTACTAGCCTATTTAGACCCCACTGAGGTTTCACCGGTGGCGATGCCTCCAACTGAGCACATCTTCAACCAAGGGCCCCCTCTTGAGCCATTCGGATCCCAGGGTAGTCCCACCAATCATCAACAAACCCAATCCGACTACCCCTTCCCCGAGCATCCTTAATGGTCCAAATAGCACTGGCAAAGCCCTAATTAATCAGCTATGCCACACCCATACTTGGCCTCGTGGTGGCACTGTAATCCTGGCTTATTCTCGCATGAACCGGTCCTTAGATCTAAAGCAAGCAAACCACCATAACATCCAACCCATCCACATACCAGGCTTGCTTAGATCACCCATTACCATACCGTATTGACCAGTTCACATTAACCAGAATATCATTAATGCATAATTAAATTGAGTGGTATAGTTGTTTCCCATCCCAATTGATTAAGCGAAGCAAAATGTAAAAACCGTTCCCAGCTCTCTACCATGTATTCCAGGCGACAAGGGTGGTTTAGCAAATCTAGTAAACTTCTTACCATAGGATTCCCATCAATTTGACACAAGCATGCAATTTTGCAAACAAAACATTTATTGTAAAATAGGGTCAATATGCTTCAAGGACACTTGCCTTGCTCTTGCGATTGATTAGGGTCAAATCCTTCAAACTCTTTGTGCTGTAGATCCTCCGCGGCACTTTCTAGCGCAAATCCGTCTAATCCACATAATAAACATACAAGACAAGAAACACAATCAAAGAGTGCACAAATATTACTCAATATGACATGACATGCATGATTGATGCAAATGCAAGGTAGAACTTGTTACTAGATTGCTTTTAATGATCACTAACTAGTTCTAATAGATTTTAACAAGTTTATACATGTTTGGATTCGATTAGATCAAATTTTAGAATTAATTCAATACAATTTAACCAGAAAGATCGGACTAGTCCGCTAGGGACCGGACAAGTCCGCACTCCGTGAGATCAGCATATTAGGGTTTTCTAGATCGACGTGAATTTGGAGATTAGTGGTTGAATTCTCGTAAGGAAAAGATAATAGAAGGTATACCAGGTGTTTAGAACTCCAATGAATCAAGAAACTTGGAGGTAACACTTGGATCTTGATGATCTAGGGTTGGTGATGAACTTGGGGATGAATTGGTGTTGAAGAACAAAACTTGGTGGAGATCTTGATCCTCTTTCATTTCCTCCTCTTCTTCTTCTTGCTTGGGATATTCTCCTCCCTCCTCGATGGTGGCTCCCCACGAACTAGGGTTTGGGTGGGTGGAAAAGTGGCAAATAGATGTCAATCCAATGGGTGGGGCTGTTTATATAGAGGTGGAGGCCAGGGTTAGATGGATTTCGAGTTTTGGGATGAGTAGAGGCCGGTTTAGAGTCCCACATGGGCTCTAAAAGAGTTAGGCACGACGTCACTAGGCACACTTAACGTGAAACCCAATAAACAAGTCGTAAAACAAAAGATCAACTCAGAGTCACGAAATATGAGACAAGTCCGAAAAGGACCGGACTAGTCCGAAGTCGTCCAGAGAGAAAATCAGACAAGTCTGGCCAAACATCGGACAAGTCCGACTTTAAACAGAGAGGAAATCGGACAAGTCCGCTGGAACACCAGACTAGTCCGGGAAAGTCCAAGGACTTAGCAAATTTTCAAGGATTCTTGGAATATCGTACTAGTCCGCACAAAATCGGACAGGTCCGAAAGTTTCCAGTGCCAAAAATCGGACTAGTCCCCAGCAAAAACGAACAAGTCCGTTTTTAGCCAGTGAGAAATCGGACTAGTCCTCAGCAAAATCGGACTAGTCTGCACTTTCCTACATTTTAAGTGCGGTTTTGTTCCAAATCAATTTTAAATGCTCTGAATCAATTCTAAACTCGTTCCTCTTTATGTGGGTTAATGTTAAACATGTATATGAGTGTATGTAGGGCATGATGCATGAAAATTAGGGTGTTACACGGCCTATACTTGATTCGAATCATGGAGCATTGTTCTGATTTTGGCCGAAAGGTAAACCTTTCCTCCTTGCCATTGATATGGAAGTGGATTTCTCCAGCTCCCACATCTATGCGAGATTTTGCAGTGCTTAGGAATGGACGCCCAAGAATGAGTGGTGTATCTTTCTTAGTGTCCATGTCTAGCACCACAAAATCCACAGGTATGAAGCAGTTCCGGATCTTCACCGGTATGTCTTCAGCAATACCCGCTAGATAACAGACTGAAGAGTCAGCCAGTTGTAGCTGCATTGGTGTTGGAGTCAATTCTGTGAAGTTCAGCTGGTCGAACACAATATTGGGCATCACACTGACACTTGCTCCCAAATCACAAAGTGCCTTGTCAAAGTGGTGAGCCCCAATTGAGCTTGAAATGGTAGGACATCTGGGGTCCTTCTTCTTTTCAGGAAGCCTATTGAGGATGGCTGCATTGCAGTCTTATATAAGCTTGACGACCTCAATGGTGAGCAATGGCCGTTTGTTGTTCAATATGTCCTTGAGATAGCGATCATAAGTGGGTACTTGCATCGCATCAATCAAGGGCACATTGATGTGGTCTTTTGGATGATCTCAACAAAATGGTTGAATTGCTCATCCACTGTTGGCTTCCTTTGTCTGTGAGGGAATGGAAATAAGTTGGTGTCTTCAAAGTGTTTGGCCATTCTCTCACCAAGTAATTCACTTGGGACATCCTCCTTCTCAGGCTCAGTTGTCCTCTTTTCTTGTGTGGGATATGGTGGATCACGAGTGGTCTTTCCTCTTGTAACCACTGCACTGACGTTCTCCACTGGGGCTTCTGGCTGCCCCGGAATTTTGTTGTTTTCTAATGGAGGGATAACTGCAGCAAGTTGTGCCAATTGAGTCTCCAACATCTTGTGAAGCTTAGTTGATTCTTGAATGCTGAGGATAGTCCTTCAATCTTTGCATTGATATTCTCTAGGGTCTTGTCATTAGCTGACAGCTTCTTGGATACGGCCTCGTTGATCTTGAGCTGGCTAATGGCAAGTTCTCTCAAGTTGGGCTGATTTCCAGGGTTGCCATTGTTGTTGTACCCTCCTTGAAAGAATTGGCGTTGTTGACCCCACCCTTGACCTCCTGGACGATAGCCATTGTTGTTGTTGAAATTTCCATTGTGGGCGAGGTATAGGGCATCCTCACAAGTTTCTGGGCAATCATTGCCCATATGACCCGTGTTGCCACAGACTTCACACGTGATGTGAGAGTCTAGGGCATATGCATTGCCAGACACTTCACCACTAGCTTGTCCATCAATTTTCTTTATTAGGAGGTCCAATTTTGTAGCGATCATGTCCACCTCCTTCAAGGTGTGCATGCCTCGCTGTCGGGTATGGAGACGCTCATAGTTCCATCCCATGTTGGACACCATCTTCTCAATAAGATATTTAGCTTTTGGCACCGTCAATGAGAAGAAGGCTCCTCCAGCAGCAGCATCCAAATGGTCACGAGCTGATGGGATCAGCCTGTTATAGAAATTTTGAATAAGGAGCCAGTCATCCATCCCATGGTGGGGATAGGCTAGGATGTACTCCTGAAGCCTTTCCCATGCCTCAGGAATAGATTCCTTGGGCTCTTGCTGAAAGCTAGAAATCCTTCCATGTAGGGCATTGGTTTTGCCCAACGGGAAGAATTTGGCGAGTAATGTCGTAGAACACTTCTCTCAAGTGTCTACAGCACTTCGGTTTGTGTAGAACCACTGTTTTGCTCTCCCAAGGAGAGAGAACGGGAACAGTCTCAGATGAACCGCATTCGGAGACACGTCCTTGATCTTAAAAGTGCTTCAGATCTTGAGTAATTGTTGCAGGTGAGCACTTGCATCCTCGTTAGCCTTCCCACAGAATGGGTTGGCTTGCACCATAGTGATAAGGCCAGTTTTGATCTTGAAGTTCACATCTCCCGTTTTAACAGTGGGCCCAATAGGCACATTGTTAGCAGAGGGAGCTGAGAACTCACGAAGGGTCTTCTGAGCCATTGGCGTTTGGATTGTTGGTGCAAAAATGCTGGCTTGCTTTGCCGCTCAAATCATCTGAGGAGTAACGACACGGGGTCAGTCTCTCAAAAGAGATTCGGGATCTTCAACAAAGTTTTCCGGCAGGTGGAAACCAGACATACACTACCCTGTTTTCACATTTAAAATGCGAAAACAAAGAATGGTTATCCTACTAAAATCCTACCCATGGTTCTATCCTATTCACTCATTCATGTTATATATCTATTTGCCTTCCCCGGCAATGGCGCCAGAGATGCTTGTTGACGGCTCCTAAGATATACTAACACATCATCCCCGGCAATAGTGCCAGAAATGCTTGTTAGTATTACTTACGCACCGTTAACTAAACATATCCAACTGATGTGTTAGAAATGCTTGTTAACGGTTCTATTGGATCACAGAGTGAATTCCGCAAGCGCACAAAGGTATCATTGTAGCATTTCCCCTTAAGATTATTCCCAAGGGTGTCATTTATTTGATCCCAAAGGAAGGCGGGGTAGAGATATAACAATCATCAAGTGGACAGGGTAGAAAGATCTAGGTAAGAATCTAGTAAGGATGGATAAAATAATAGTGGAGGTAGTGTGACACACACAAAAGCTTTCAAGTCTAAGGGGGGTAAGAGGATCCTAGAGGTTAGTTAAGGTTGAGAGTTATGGAGGTACTCCTACTATGCTCTATTGTACATATACATAGTCTAAACTAATTATTCATAATCTAGATCAATAGTGAATACTTATGTTATGTGGTTCAACACATCGGGCACGGGCTTACCCCTAGCAATACTAGGGCGACTCCCGCCAAGAGCCTGTGGCATAGCCGAACGTGGAGGGTTACAAAGGGCAGATAAGGCTGTCACCACCTACTGCCTACCTCTTAAATCCGTGGGTCTACGAGACATCCAATGCTACTTAGCTATCCTAGCATCATGCTAGCATATTAAGTAATTACCTTAAGAGCCTAGGCACAATCCATCCTAAGGCAATGAATTGAATCATCATTGAACCAATGTTGATACACAACATAATTATCCATACTAACCTAGTTATGTTATAATTAACTAGACTATAGTGGGGGTCTATAGGTTCTATGATAATGAGATATGTTCATGACGAAATAGTCATAGAAGCTATACCTTCCACATACATGGACTCCACAATCAAACAAGAAACGCTTTGCCCAAGTATATGTATAAGTAGAGACTAAATATACTATCTTTATTATGCATAAAGTCACAAATACAAGAAAGAATACATGAGTCATACCTTTCCCAATGTAGGATTGGGAAGAGAGAGACTCCTTACTCCTTTCCCAATTTGGACATGGGACTAGAGACTCCCCTCTCTACAACCTAACTCCTCTAAGACTATGGATGATAGTGTATACAATAGAGATGAAGCTCAAGTGGTGTGTGTTGAAGTGGGGGGGTAGGGGGTCCTATTTATACTAGTGTTGAGGTCGGTTCCTGCCACCAAAAGCGCGCGAATCAGTCACCATTGACTCCAGGAAGTCGGGAGGAGCCAACACGTGGAGGCTGACTGAGTTTGGTGCAGAGACCAGGTCAGTCGACCCCTGGTTCGGCCGACCTGATCATTGCACCAATTCTCGTGTGCTTTCTCCAAGTGGCTGCCCGGTGGGTCCCATTGATGTATATGGGTGATACACCACTGGATCTCCTCGGATACTTCTGTTTGTGGGCCATTTGATCCATGGGATGCCACATGTCATCGCCTGATTGGCTGGGATGATATTTTATAGGATTGGTCCCTCTACATTTCCTCATTTCCTGCATAAAATGCTGCATACACATATTTCTCCAAGTACAAGTGGAATTGGGTTAGATAGAAAGGTGATGTGTGTAAGAAATGACAAATCCTTCACATAATTGAGTTAAATTGACGGATGAAATTGGTATATAACAGCCGTCAACAACCACGACTCACCACTGACTTGAGACCGACAGTCGTCCGCGTCCTCCTTTAGTGCGCTGAGTCTCCCACCACCTAGTCCTGACTGGGTCATGGACTCTGGAGCTTTGTACCACACCACCCCTGACGCCAGTATACTTTCCTCCACCCGCCATTTACACCCCTCTTCTACTTCATCTATCGTTGAATGGATCTGTTCTTCCGGTCACCTCAGTAGGTGACTCGGGTTCGCCGAGTTCCTTTCAGCTTCATGATGTTCTTGTCGCTCCTCACATCATTCAATACCTTCTTTTAGTTCATTATTTGCCATAGACGACCATGTTTCCATCAATTTCAATCCTTTTGGTTTATCTGTAAAGGATCTTACTTCCCAACGTCTTCTTCTCCGCTGTGAGAGTTTGGGGCCTCTGTACACGCTGTGTCTTCCTGCTTCCGCTATGCCTACACCTTTTGCCCTTACTACGACAAACTCTTCGAGCACCTATCATCGTCGGCTTGGCCACCCTAGTATTGATGCTATGTCGAAGTTGTCTAGTAGTTCAATGATTTCGTGTGCTCGGGGTACTCATGAGCCTCTTTGCCATGCTTGTCAGTTGGGTTGACACGTTCAACTTCCTTTTCCGCATTCTGTCACTCATGTCGAGCACATCTTTGATCTCATTCACTGTGATCTTTGGACATCGCCTCTTCTCAGTGTTTCTGGCCATAAGTATTACTTGGTAGTTGTTGATGATTTCTCGCATTCGTGGACTTTTCCCTTGTGATAGAAATATGATATGTTTGTCACCCTCTCTCACTTCTTCGCTTGGGTGTCCACCTAGTTTGGGCGCACGATCTGGGCGGTCCACTGTGACAACGGACGCGAGTTGGACAACTCTGCAGTCCGTGACTTCCTGCTCTCGCACGGTATTCAGTTGTGTATTGCCCGTACACTCCCCCCCCCCAGAACGGTAAGGCTGAGTGCATGATTCGGACCACCAACGATGTCATGCGCTCTCTAATGTTTTAGGCTTCTACTCCTGCTCGCTACTGGGTGGAGGTCCTTCACACTGCCACCTACCTCATTAATCGCCTCCCCACTAAGGCAACTAGTGCTCCCACCCCTCACTTCTCTTTGTTTTGTGTGAGACCTATGTGTGCTGAATACATTGGCTATGACGATAAAAGTTTTAAATTTTGCAAAAACACCCGTCTCATCATGGTCCGACTCTAGGTTCGAGTTCTTGCAAGGTCCGACGATAGGTCCGACTTGTTTTGGGTAGCTCCGACAAGGTTTGATGTAATGTACGACTTCTTTGTCTAGATCTGACTTGCTATGGCTAGGTTCGACATGTTTTTGCTAGGTCTGGTGTTAGGTTCGACTATCTTTGGTTAGCTCCAGTGCTAGGTTCGACTAGCTTTGGTAAGATCCAGCGCTAGGTCCGACTAGCTTTGGTAAGCTCCGGCGCTAGGTCTGACTAGCTTTGGTAAGCTTCGCGCTAGGTCCTGCTAGCTTTTATAAGCTTCGTCTCAAGGTCTGGTTAGCTTTGGCAAGGTACGGTGCAAGATTGCAATGGTTCTGCTTTTGTCGTGTCTTCATGACTTGATACTCCACAATCTATACTTGTTTTGTCACAATTGATCACGTTTAGATTAGTCGCACACACGATTTCTTTAACAAATCAATTTTCTACCGAGGGGTTTTCGTTGCTTCCACTGAAAAATTTGTAATATACCATTCACCCCTCTGGTAGCTTTTCACATGCTCTTCGATCCTACAATTGATATTAGAGCCATGGTGCTCTAATCTTTGTGATTTGCACGTGTTTTTTGACTAATCACCATGGAGAAATACTCCGCAAAACCTTGTGTGTTTCGTGATATCGATTTTCAGATTTGGAAGGCACGTATGGAAGCTTTCATCCAGGCGCAAGGCTTTGCAATATGGGAAAAGGTGTACAAGCCTTACGAAGTGCCGTCGAATGATCAAGTTACTGCTACAAATATGAGAGATGTCGACAACAACAACAAGGATCGAAACTTGATCATACAAGGATTAACTCAAAGCGACTTCGACCGTGTTGCTCACCTTCGATCTGCGTACGATGTTTGGAAAGCTCTATGTGATTACCACAAAGGATCCAACATGATCAAGGAGGTAAGGCAAGACATGTTCAAAAAGGAGTACATGTGCTTTGAGATGCAACCAGGTGAGTCCATCGACGTCCTCTTTGCTCGCTTTAATAATATTCTCAGCAACTTGCGTAGCGTCAATGTTAATTTTTCAGATGTTGAGAATGCTAGGCAATTACTAAGTGCATTAGACATGTCAATTTGGGAGATAAAAGTCACATTTATTCGTGAATCTACTATCATGAGTACACTTACTTTAGATGTTCTATATTCTAAATTGAAAACTCATGAAATTGACATAATCTCACGTAAGAACCCCAACAAGTCTCTTGCATTTGTTTCTCAACGTGACATGTATAGCTCCGGCCAATCTTCATCTTGTGGAACACTTGCTTTGTTGTCTCTCTAACCCTTGAACATATTGAAGAGCTTCCAGAGGAAGAACTTGCACTCATCTCTACTCGATTTTAAAAAGCATTGAAAAATGTGAGAACTAGAAGGAGAGGGACTGTCGGACCTCAACGATGCTTCGAATGTGGTAAGACAGGTCATTTTTGCACGGATTGCCCTAACCTTTAAGGTACTACTTTCTGTGATGAAAAGCAAACAAGGAAGAAGCACTCCTCTACAAACAACAACAAGAAAAAGAAGGGTTTTACAGGACGCCAATTGGTAAATAGTTTTATCTTCACACTTCAAGAACTTGGCTTGAGCGATGTGGCATCAGAAGTGACGGAGATGAAGATAATTTGGCGAACTTGTGCTTCATGGCGGGCAAGTCAAGATCAAGTATGGAGGAGGCAGAACACAACAGCGACAATGAAGAGGTATGTCCTACTTGCGAATAAATGTGTGATGCTATTTTTCGTGCCACTTTTATACTTAAGAAAAAGGACAAATAGCTTAGGGACAATGCTGTTAAAATTGAGTCACTAGAATCTGAAATTAGTCGTTTGAAATCCTTGATTCCTAGTGATGATTCTTGTTCCTCATATGATTTAATATATGAACAATTTTCCTCTCTAAGAAGTGCACACACCTCCACACTTGATAAACTTGAGTTAGAAATTGAAAAGAACAAAAAGCTTGCTGCACTTAATGATAAAAACTTGAAAGATGCTTGATGTTCTACAATTGATTTTCATTGTTCAACTTGTGATGATCTTGCTAAGAAACTATAAGATGCTATGAATGAAATTTCTATATTGAACAATACTTTACGTTCTCATGAAGTTAAATATTGTTCTAATTGCAAACTACAAGGAAAAACTTCATCTAAAAACTGCCTAGACTTGTCAAAGAAGCTTGATGACATGACTAGGACACGAGCGGTTTTATAATAGGAATAAGAATCTAAACTTGCTGTTGAATTCTTCTAAATCTTGCAATGATAAATCCGATTTAGGCTTTGATTCCCATGCTCATGCTAAGGCACATCCACCTAAAATTGTGAATTCATTAAGAAGTGGTTTGATTAAAACAGTTCCTAAACAAAAAGAAGTGGTTTTCAAATCTGCAGAATTGTTGTCTCATTCGGTTGCTAATAAACATGTTGCTTGCTCATCTAGACATGAACACAAAGTTAAATTTCATTGTACCTACTGTGATAAAGATGGTCATGTCATAGATTTTTGTTATAGACTAGCTAAACAACATAAAAAGAAAAGAATGCAAGCTAGATCTCATAACTCTCATGCAAAATTTGTTGCACATGCTGAACCAAATGTTAGGAACTTGCAACCTGCTGTGATGAGTCGAAAACTTGCAAAGATTGCTCTCAAACCTACTGTTTTCGTGCTACACATGTAACACCTCGTAAGTCAGTAGTTGGGTACAAAAATACTCAAACTTTGGCTCATAAACCTACTATTTTGTCTCAGTTTTCGCGTGTTTTATCTACTGCATATCGTGTGACTCAGTACTGGCTTCCTAAATGCCTTATGACTAACCCCAGTATTGAGTTATTGACGTATTGTGTTTCTATGTAGGTTACACGCCTGAGGAAGGAGCACATTTGGATTGTGGATTCAGGTTGCTCACACCACATGACTGGTAACAAAGATTGATTCTCCTCCCCCTCTTTTGTGTCACGTGTAGAGAATGTTACTTTTACCGATAATTCTTCAACTCATATAATTGCTAAAGGTTCGGTTAGAGTAAATAATCACTACACTTTGAAGGATGTGTCACTTGTTAAAAATTTAAAATACAACTTGCTTTCTGTTTCACAATTGCCAGATGAAAATCTAGAAATTATTTACACTAAAAATTGCTGCAAGGTTGTAGATTCAAACAGTGAGCTTATTTTTAACATGTATCGGTTTGGAAGAGTTTTTAAAGCTGATTTTGATATGTCATCCTCTAAGAATAGGTGTCTAGTTGCTAATTATTCAAAATACTTATATTTTTGGCATCGTAGACTTGGTCACGTAGGATTTGATCATCTAACACGTGTTAGTGCTCTTGATCGCATATGTGGGCTGCCTAAGCTTAAAAGGGACAAAGAAATTGTATGATCTTCTTGTAGACATGCTAAGATGGTTGCAGGTTCACATGCTCCTCTCACAATGACCATGACAACTAAACTGGATCAACTTTTGCATTTTGACACTGTAGGACCTTCACGTGTTCAATCCTTCGAATCTAAATGGTATGTTCTTGTGATTGTTGATGACTATTCTAGATACTCTTCGTTTTAGTTTATGGCATCTAAGAATGAAGCTTTTAGTCACTTTAGAACTTTATTTCTTAGATTATCAATTGATCACCCAGGAACTTTAAAAACAATTAGAAGTGATAATGGAACCGAATTTTAAAATCAATCGTTTGATCACTTTTGTGCTAAAAATGGAATAGATCATCAATTTTCTTCACCTTATGTACCTCAAAAAAACGGTGTTGTAGAGAGAAAGAATAAACCTTAGTTGAGATGGCTAGGACTATTCTTGATGAATATTAAACTCCTAGAAAATTTTGGGCAGATGCAATTGCAACTGCATGTCTCAAATCGTGTTTTCTTGCGTGCTAAGCTAGGAAAAACACCATATGAACTTCGGTTTGGACATAGGCCTAGTGTCACACACTTTTGGGTCTTTGGTTGTAAATGCTTTGTTAAGAAACATGGTAATATTGATAAATTTGAAGCTATATCTATTGATAGCATGTTTGGTTATCTATCTCACACTAGAGGCTACCGTGTGCTTTTACTTGACACTAACAAAATTGTGGAGACTTGTGAGGTTTCTTTTGATGAATCTAGCCCAGGTACTAGCTCTAATATTGCATGTCCAGGTCCATATCCACAGGGGGAGAGTATTTTCATCGAAGAAGACGAAGAACTGGTGATGTTGCCCGAACATTTAGAAGCAAATGACATTGATCATGCTGCTGATTTTGCACCACAACCAGCACCAACAACTATTGTAGCTGGTACAGATCATCCTAAAGCCACAAGTTCTTAGATCTGTGATGAACATGAAGAACAAGGATCTTGTGATATGTCTACTCCCCTCCAAATCCTCAAAAGTTATCCTCCACAACAAATCATTGGGAGCTTGCATGAACGAGTCACACGGTCCAGGTTTTGCGATCCAAACTCTCACGCTCATTTTGCTTTTGTTGCTTCTTTTGAACCCAAAGATATATCACACACACTCACTAATGAATCTTGAATTATTGCCATGCAAGAAGAGTTAGAAAATTTTGAAAGTAATATAATGTTTGGAAAATTGTACCTTCACCTCAAGGTCACACTTTAATTGGAACTAAATGGATGTTTGAAAATAAACAAAGTGGGGATGGGGTTGTGGTTAGGAATAAAGCTAGGTTGGTTGCTCAAGGTTTCACACAAATTAAAGGTATATATTTTGATTAAAATTTTGCTCCTGTTGCTAGATTAGAAGCCATAAGAATTTTTTTAGCTTTTGCTACATCTAAAGGTTTCAAGTTATATCAAATGGATGTTAAAAGTGCTTCTATTAATGGCTATATAGGTGAGTAGGTTTATGTCAAGCAACCATCGGATTTTGAAAATCCAGATTTTCCTAATCATGTTTTCAAACTGTCCAAAGCCTTGTACGGTCTCAAACAAGCCCCTAGAGCATTGTATGATAGGTTAAAAACCTTCTTACTTCAAAAGGGGTTTACCATGGGCAAGGTGGATAAAACTCTTTTTGTGCTGAAGCATGGCAATGACTCATTATTCGTTCAAGTGTATGTGGATGATATTATCTTTGGTTGTGCTTCTCATGATCTTGTGTCCATGTTTTCAGCTATGATGAGTTCAGAATTTGAGACGAGTATGATGAGAGAACTCATGTACTTTTGAGGGCTGCAAATCAAGCAAACAAAGAAAGGTACCTTTGTGCATCAAACGAAGTATACAAGAGACCTTCTCAAGCACTTCAACACGGACAAAAGCAAGCCTCTTCGGACACCAACGGGTACAACAACGACACTTGAACTTGATGAATATGGTGACCCAGCCGATCAAAAAGAATATCGAAGCATGATCGGATCACTTTTGTACCTCATGGCATCAAGACCGGTCATACAATTCAGCGTATGTCTTTGTGTACGGTTTCAAGCATCCCCACATGCTTCACATCGTAAGGCCGTCAAAAGGATTCTCAGGTACTTACATGGAACTCAAGAATTTAGCATTTTTCTTCCTTCTTCCTCAACCATTACTTTGAAACCCTATTAGGATGCTGATTTTGCGGGTTATAGATTGATAGGAAAAGTACTTCAGGTGTTTGTCATTTTCTTGGTAATTCACTTGTTGCTAGCTCCTCTAGAAAACAAAAATTTGTTGCACAATCCACAGCTAAATCTGAATATGTAGCCGCTACTAGCGCTTGCTCACAAATTCTTTGGGTCATTCAAACAGTTAAGGACTATGGGGTAGATCTAGATAGTGTTCCACTATTTTGTGATAACACTAGTGTCATTTGCATTGCTAAAAACCCCGTGCAACATTCGAGGAGAAAGCACATTAACATTATGTTTCACTTTCTCCGTAATAATGTTGAAAAAGAAAACATTGTGATTCACCATGTAGATACTGAACAACATATGGTTGACATTTTTATAAAACCTTTGGATTTTTCTCGTTTTTGTTACATTCATAGTGAAATAGGGGTTATGCATCCTCATAGCTCAAATTGAGGGAGAGTTTTGAAACTTGGGAAGTATATGTGTGAATCTAAATTTAAAATAATATGAGCATAGTATTTCATATATATATGACTTGTGATTCCTTTTACATGTTGAAAGTTCTTACTACATTACTCATGTTATATATTTTATAGTTTTTGCCATGACTAGTAATCGGAATAATTACTTACACTAAATCTGGTCATGATCGAACTTTCTTGCTGTTTTGAACTTGTTGCATGCTCACAAGTGCTTTTAATAATGAAAATTTAATCAATCAACTATCCATATGTTAAGCTTTTATGATCAAATAAAAATGAGAAAAGATCAAGAGAATATGCATGCATCGCACTTCTTCTTTTGAGATGGCTTATCATTGCACTTAGATATGAACTTAGAAGTTGTGTGTGACTAAAACCATGTCCTTAAGCTTCTGATTGTCAAATGACATAGGCTTGGCTTGGTTGGTTCGAATAAGGCAGATGCGGTATATAATCTCTTGCAAATGTTATATGATCAAAATTTGTGCTTTAAATAATATTGAAAACTGAAAAATACAGTAACAAGTGTCATGCTTTCAGGTTTTGAAATAGTTAAGTTTGTGAGATCATGACTTGCTTAAATTGAAAATTACATTTGATCTCTAGCATGACTTACACTACTTTATGTATTTCATTGAGGTGATAGTGTAGGTTACTTGATAGTATGACTTGGATGAGCTTTGTTTTATATATATATGTTACAATATGCTCATAACAGTTGAAATTTCTCTTTTGAACCTTGTTGAATACATTGTCAAAAGGGAAGAAATTGATCACACATTGCACACATCCACAAGTGTTTTGGCGCGATTCTTCTCAGGGGGAGAACTTTTGTTTTTCTTCTCATTTTATTTTTGATTTACAAAGGGGGAGAAATAAGTATAGGGGGGAAACATTTTTGAAATTTCTTTCTTTGATTGTTTTCACTTCTTTGATTGTTTTCAAAACTTTACATAAGCCATTGTTCGGATTTTAAGTGGTGTTGCAATGCATTCATCAAGGGGGAGATTGTGAGACCCATGTTTTCTGAATACATTGGCTACGACGATAAAAGTATTAAATTTTGCCAAAACACCCGTCTCATAAAGGTCCGACTCTAGGTCCGAGTTCCTGCAAGGTTCGACGATAGGTCCGACTTGTTTTGGGTATCTCCGGCAAGGTCTGACGTAAGATCCGACTTGTTTTGGCTAGATCCGACTTGCTATGGCTAGGTACGACATGTTTTTGCTAGCTCCAGTGCTAGGTTCGACTAACTTTGGTTAGCTCTGGCGCTAGGTTCGACTAGCTTTGGTAAGCTCCGGCGCTAGATCTGACTAGCTTTGGTAAGCTCCAACGCTAGGTCCTGCTAGCTTTGGTAAGATCCAACGCTAGGTCCTGCTAGTTTTGGTAAGCTTCGTCTCAAGGTCTGGTTAGCTTTGGCAAGATCCAGTGCTAGATTGCAATGGTTCTGCTTTTAACTTGCAATGTTTCGAAGTTGCTTTTTGGATTATGGAAAGCTTACTTAGTATTCTTTTACTAAGTTTTTGGTGTGTTTTGGTGGTTATGGCTGATATCGTTTTGCTATGGTTTGCAACATGCTTATGTGAGGTGCTCACGTAAAGTGTTGTGATTATCCTAACTAACGAGAGTCAAGTTGAGGACTTGTGCATGGAAGTATCAGTTGTTTATTCATGTGCAGGTGTTGCTCGAATTCAAGACATGGCTGGTGACGGGATCCATCGAACTAGTCTTAGGGAGAAGATGAGGTTCAACAACCAAGTTCGGAAGGAATTGTGGTTGAGTTGATCGGTAGATTGTGCAACATGTTTGAATCAAGAACAATGCATATGAAGGTATCATGGACATCGTTGGAAGACGTTTGCACATGTGCAAGGAGTGCATGGACGTGGCTACATGGTTCCAAGGCGTGATGAAGAGGTGTGGACATCAAGAATGTGTAAGAAAGGTCCAACCGACTAGGTTATGGACTCATTCCGCGACTGAGGTGGTTATGGTTCGTTTATGGAAAGTTTCGAGTTTGTTTTGGTTATATTTCGTGTGGTTCACGAAGTTGGGTTGCTTTTAGGTATGTGGGATACGTTCCTAAGGTGTTTGGAAGTCTTAAGATTGCTTCTATCTGCGTATAGAAGAGTCTTGAGGAGTTATGGAAAGTTTTGGTAGAAACTGAGTAGGATACGAGACCTAGTTTCATTTGGGTTGGCCTCATGGCTGGTTATATAAGCCAGGGAGGCCAGAACTCGTGATGCATGAATTTTTGGCTGTTCCTTTTGTGTTCTATTAAATAAAGATCGTAGTTTAAAGGAACTTTTGTCCTTATTCATCCGACTTGTTTCAAACAAGTTTTTCTCGTCGAGTTTCTGCATAGCGCTACCTTACTTCGGTGGTTTTATCATAACTCGAGTTTTACAGATCCAATTGACGTGATTCTCTTTTGGGGTGTCTTCAGAACTTGATTATCTATCCTGTGTAAAAATTCCACGGTCATTGGATTCGTGGTTTATGATCTACACGAGTTTTTTTTTGTAGCGTTGCAGATCTGTTTATACATGGTAGAACAAAATAACCTTTGTTCGATCTTTCAATCGTAACTTGAATTTTACTCAACGGTTTCTCATGATTCTTATTGTCATGTCTTCGTGACTTGATACTCCACAACCTATACTGGTTTTGTCACAATTGATCACCTTTAGATTAGTCGCACACACAATTTCTTTAACAGATCAATTTTCTATTGGGGTGTTTTTGTTGCTTCCGCTGAAAAAGTTGTAATCTACCATTCACCCCCTCTGGTAGCTTTTCACGTGCTCTTTGATCCTACATTCTGCACTCTTCCTCTTTACGACCACCTTCGAGTCTTCGAGTGCGCTTGCTACCCTAACCTCTCCGCCACGGCCCCCCATAAGCTTGCGCCTCGCTCTACTCGGTGTGTCTTCCTTGGGTCCTCCCCTGACCAAAAGGGGTACCGGTGCCTTGACCTTATTACTCATCGTATCTTGATCTCTCGACACATTATTTTTGTCGAGTGCTCTTTTCCCTTTTTCACTTCGTTCTCTGACTCTATTGCTGAGTTGGATTCTTTCTTCTCTATTGACCCTGAGGCCGCTCCTGTACATCGACCTTGTGTTTTACCTCCTACAGGTTACCCACCCGTTGCACCACGCACGGCACCGGCATCCCTAACGCCACCAGTTGCGCCACACGTGGCCCTGGCGTCGCCCACCGCTCCACTGTTGACATTTCTTACATCACAGATAAAAATCCACAAGCACACAAAAACTATGGTGTGACACTTCCCCTTAAGAGAGTATTCCAAGGGTATCGAATCCAAGGAGCGTGTGTGTAATCTTATGAACTATTCCACCCAAAGACACAAAGTTGTTTGGTAGGTAAGGAAGAGAGAGGAATTCAAAGTATTGATTCTAATTCAAAGAAATTTGCAGTAGATGCTTGCTTCGGGCACGGGTTACCCCTAACAACACTAGGCGTCTCCCGCCAAGAGCCTATTGCATAGACAAACATGGATGATTACAAAGGACAAATAGGGTTGTCACCACCTACTGCCTACATCTTCAATCCATGGGTCTACGAGATATTCACTTGTGATTTCTAACCTGAGCACTACGCTTACGTTCTAAATCACAACTCTAGTTGTTCCGAACACAAAGCTACAACTAGACCCTTTAATAAATTAAAGCAATGAACCCACAAGTAACTACTTGTGCAAACTACTATGAATTGAGAATCAAACTTGAATTGAATTCACAAAGGCTTACTTGATTTGAATAACACCTTTTGTAGGGGTAGAAGTGTAGAAGAGGGGCTTGACAAGCCCAAGCCTCCTTCTCCTAAACTCTTCACCACACTCTCCTTCTACTTGGCAGCATCTAGGACTACTCTAAACCTTTGGAGTGGTATTCTATCTCAAGTTTTTGTGTGTGTGTAAAGTGAGGTGTGGGGTTCTATTTATAGGGGGAGAAGAGTCGGTTCCCGCCACAAAATGCGCGCAAATCAGTCACCCATAACTTCTTCAAGCAGGGAGGATCCAACACGTAGCGTTTGACCGCAATTGGCGCCATGACCTAGTCGGCCGACTAGGGGGGTCAGCCGACCTGGTCTTGGCCCCGTTGGGGTTGTGCTTCCTCCAGGTCTCTGCCAGGTGAGTCCCATCCCTTTATATGGGTGCGACACCCTTGGATGGCCTCGGATACTTCTGTTTGTGGGCCATTTGATCCATGTGATGACACGTGGCATTGCCTGATTCATCGAAATCCAATTTTATGGATTACTCCCTGCATGTCTTGGTATTTTTGGGTCTAAATTCACCTGCATACAAATAAACACCAACGCTTGTGTAATTGGTTGGTTTTTAACCCTACCACTACGTTGTGTTTCTCTTGTGTGCACATTATGAGGTGAATTGACGGTCTAAATATGGTACTTAAGGACTGTCAACAAACTCCCCCACACTTAGTCCTTTGCTCGACCTCGAGTTAAGGCAAGAAAAAGAACTAAGATGCTGTCATAAATTTGCTTATAAGTTAGAAAATGAGGATACTAGATATTTCAATTTATACCTCAATTCATGAATTCCCTTTTTGAGGAATGTCGCTACCACGTCAATCTTGGGTGTTTGAAGAGTGGAATAGTTGGAATGTAGTTCTCTTGGATCTTCCCCTGCCAAAATGATCTGACGATTTGCTATATTCGAAAAGTCAAAGAAACAATTACCCTTATTTATCATTTGGAATCTCTCAAGTTTCTCAAAGTGTTTCATCCTCACCTTGGCATGTTGTGCCAATTTTGTCCCTATACTTAATATGGCTATATTTGGAGCTTGGTAGGGATAAATGTAGCACACATTGCAATTCATGTATTACTAAGCCAAAAACTTGATCCTATGAGAGACTTATGCAACAAACAAATTGACAAAAGAAATCCTTGTGCACATGAATGGGATGGATCTATGCGGACTCCATGGTTTTCTCTCTTTAAGGATGAAACATGGCTACTCTCTTTTTCTTTTTCTTTTCTTTTTTTTTTGAATTCCGTAGCCATGTCTTCTACTCCTTTTTATTTTTCTAGATAGATTTTTATGACCAAAATGTCTGGAGTTTTCTTTCTTGGATGGATGAATGGTGGATGCAAATTCTCAATGTGAGAATTTTTTGCATGAATAGGGTGCACAAGAATTTCTAAGTCAAAGGTTCATGCATGTCACTCAATTGGGTCATGAGTTTGACAAAGTTCAATTAAAGGCAAAATGGTATATGCATGTGGTTTTCAAGAATTTGTATTATATGGTCTTGGTAGGTATTTAAATTTCCAATAAGAGAATCAGGTAAAGTTCAAGACTCCGGAATGCGCAAACATCAAAAATCAATTTCAAGCAAGGATATATCTCCTCAAGCAATTCATTTACCATACCACACTAATCAAGTACTTATATGACAAGTTTTTCTATTATGCTTGTGGGAATCATGAACAGGGCAATAAATCGAAATATAAAGTATTCAAGTTTTCAGCTCAAGCAAATTTTGACTACCAAGTTTTAAATGTTAATTGTTGAGTTGAATTGCCTCCATATATTCAGTATTAAATATCAAATCAACTCAAACAGTAACGTAGCATGCATATTTAGGGCTAGGAGATCCAAACTGAATTTGTGAAGCGAAACGAAGCTGTGTGGGGCCCACACCAGTTTGGCCGACCAGGGGGTTCAGCCGACCCCCTTCTGGCCTTCATGTTGCTCTGTTTAGACGTGTTGAGTTGTATAATCGGTTGTGACGTGTTTTGACATGCAATGCTAATTTCGTACGTCGGGATTTCCCGAATTTGGGGTACCTCTCCCACACTTGTTTCCTAAATTCTTTATTCACACAAAATAAACTAAAGATGGAACTTTACCGGGTTAGATGAACCGGTATGTTCCTTTTATTGAACTCAAATATGGGGATGCTTAAATTATTCAATCTAAACTGAATGAAATAAAAATTTTTGAAATAAAACTAAACAAAACTAGTAAGCATCCTATGCGATCGGGACATCTACACTAAGGAGTGTTGTAGATGTCGGGCTTCCCGACGGCATTGCATATGTGCCGCAGCTTGGCACTCCTGCCACGGCGAACACCATCAATCTTCTCCTTGAGGGATATGAGTTCATCCTTCAGTTCCGCCCTCTTGATGCGCCCTTCAGCCACTAAGTCTGATAGCTTCTTGTTCTCCAAACGGAGAGAAGCTAACTCCTTAGAAAGTTGTGCCACTTTTGTGAAACCCCACACTTGCAAAACACAAGAATGAAAAATGTGAACTTAAATATTTTTTTAAGTAAACTAGATATTCAAACTCACATGAATTAAATTGCTACTTGAATTATATTCAAAAGTAGGAAACTGTTAAAACTTTAAACATAGTTTAGAAGATTGCTTATATGTACGAGAACTAAAGCAAGTAATGGATGTGAAACCCAAGAATCTTCGTGTTCATCTCAGCTATGAACGCGGAAATGATAAAAAGAAAAGAAGATAGAGAGAAAGCAAAGGAATAAATCAAACCCTAAGAGGAGACGTTCAAATTGAAAGTTAAAAATCCAAACATAAAAAGATCAAATGACAAGTTTGAATGCACAATTGGAGTCCCCATGTTTGAATAGCAACCATGTCAAATTTTATGATTTTTAAACATCATATGCTATTTTAATTAGAACCCCGAGAGTGAAAGCATTTGAATTTAAATTCAATTTGGCCAAACATATATTAGTTGAAATCCAATTATGATATCATTTTTGAATTCTCCATAATTGGATTATCCCACCTGTAATTTTTTTGTTTTTAGAAGCAGTAAAGATATTTTTGGATATTTTGGTGAGGATGAGGAGAGAGCAAGGTGGGACCCACCTATCATTTGATCAATGCTAAAAAGAACAGAGTCTATCCTCAATGTTCTCTGTTCCTTGCCCTGGCGCCACGCATGGCCCTTGCATGCGCCAGCTCCCGATTCCTTCCCGTGCAAACTAGCAAGTGGTTTGTTTCTTCCTCTGTTTTGCTTCACCTCACCGATGGTTGTCTTCCTTCTTAGCAACTCAAGGCAGAACTGTGTGGTTTCTTCCTCTGTGTTCACTAGAGCAGCAATTTTTTTCACCGTGGTGGTGGCGCCCATGCGGCCTCAGTGACGACAACCTCCTCTGATGTTTTCCCTACTCGTTGGAGCTGCAGATATGTGCACAGCCGTCCTTCACAGCAAGTTTTCTCCTTGCTCACGGTTCTGCTCACAACTGGGCGGCTGACCAAGCTACTGCCACTTGTCTATTTTCGGCGAAACCATCTGCACGGTGAGGAGTAATCCATTTCGTGTACTCCTCGAGCTCCCTATCGATCTTCCAAAGCATCCTAACCCCTGTTATGGTCAGCTCGTGCCACGGTGAAGGAAGACTCGCCATTTCCTTTGCCACTGGATTGATCATCTACTCTGTTCTGGACATCGCTGTTGTGTTCCTGTCAATCCTGCTCCTTCCTAGGCCACTCATAGCTTCACAAGGTTCATACGAACATGTTTAAATTTTCCCTCAACCTTGCTCAGCTAGATAGCGCTTGTAGCTGCCAAATTTCTCCATTTTCCCTCATGTTTTTGGAAGCTGAAATTAGTTCCTGAGACAATTCATTCTACACAGTTACATTAGATATTAGTTTTCTAAGATCCTTGCGAACCCCATCAAACAAACCAATCGAAAAATACTCAGGCCATCATGCCAAAATGCAAGTTTTCCCCATTTCCCACCACAAACCCTAGGTTACTCTCGATTCTTGCATTGCAGTCGTGTTCCGTCCAATTAGAGCTCGGAATCATTTTCCTAGTCGCCCAATAATTCTTTAGGACCCAATACCGAGCTGAATTTATCCCCTAGGCGCTGTTTCCACCATGGACGACGAGGCTCGCCGCCGCCTCGTCGTCGCAGGCCACCACCGCTCGACGAGGACGTTCCCAACCCACTGCTATGGACAAGCCATGTCACATTCCTCCTGTTCCCTGATTTTCCCCGTCCAAAAACCAACCATTTTCCCCAGCCCAAGAGTTCCATTGCCGGCCAAAGCAACCCTGAACCAATGTTGAAGAAGATTGATCCTCTGTGGCCTATAGATCCGATGCGGCTGTGCAACACTTTTCTCTGTAGCTTGTGTGGCTGTTTTCGTATTGGTGGATTTAAAACACGGGCCCATCTGTTAGTTGAAGCGTGAGTTTGCTCGTGGATCCCCGTCATCAGCCAATCAATAGAATTTCTAAGAGAGAAATAATTCCAAAAGTGGTGTAAACTTTGAAAAATCATAGTGATGAGTAGAAACCTCCAAAAATCCTCAAATAAATTTTTTTTGATTCCCTGCAACACATACTTTGCAATGGTACACATGAATTGATATGAAAATCCCTATAATATACTGATTAATTCCTCTTCTCTAATTATTTGGGAATTAATTCCAGGAGCTTCCCTTTATGAAAAATTCCACATTTTGACCAGAAGGTCTTTAATAAATCCCTTGATCTTCAGTTAAAAGTTCATATTCAGTGAACCTTATTTGGTCTGTCAAACTGTGTTGTTTTCCCATATATCTATGATAAATGTAAAAACCACAAGAAACTTTTTCGGAAAATGTTAAGGACTTGTAAAATCAATATCTCACTCTAGTAAGATTAGAAAATTGTGAAATTTTTTTTTGAACTAATAGTGACCAAAAATGTCAGGAAAACCAATTTTTATGCATGAAAAGGCTACATAATTCCTCTGTTAATTCAGAGAAGGAGGAAGCTAGAGAGAATTATGGAGGCCACATTCTTCCATAACTTGTACTGAACTTTTGCTAGCTGTTCATGTATGACCTATAAGAGCCACTGTAAAGTTTCCAGATTTATAAGAAACCGTCTTTATACAGGTTTGGGCTGTATAACCCCATTTGCATAATTGATAAATTAGGGAGCTCTTAAAAGACCTTGTAAAAAACCCTTTTAAACCAAGTTTGTTCTGTTCCTCAGAATTTAAGAAGTCAACCGAAAACCTCCTATGTCCCTACCCAGGTTTTGAGCATGAGTATCTTGAAAATGAGCATTTTCATTTTACTGAACCTTTAAGCTATTGTTAATAACTTGAAAATTAAGAATCAACATGTAGGCGAGTCATTTACTGCTATATCTATTCCTATGTTAAGTATCCCTACATATAGAGTTTCATGTTTAGGTGAGACAGTTAAGTCTTGCTGAGCTTTCATGCTCACGGTTGCTGTATTAAGTTGTTTATAGGTGAGACGTATGAGGAAGGGCCCGAAGATGAGGCGATGCCCCCGTCGGGGTATACTGCCGAGTGGGAGCCCTACACGCCGCTGTGAATTATTGTGTGTTGCTATTGTGTAGCGTCCCGCGCTGGACGGCTGCACTTTTGTATAGCTAGGCTGAGAGTTTGGCTATGAATATTACTTTTGCTATACATTATGTATTGTAAAAGACTACCGCTGTTTCTATAAATAAAACTTTATATTTTGTCGTATTATTTTTGTTAATGTTGTTGGGTGCCGCATCGCACGGCACCACCCTCTACGATTCCTGTAATGTGTGGACCTAGGTCCTCACAACTTTAGGGGCACGAGGAGATTTCCTGTCGCTGTCCTTAAATTGGCCAGGTGGCCATCTGATAGCAGGCAGCGAGAGTTGACGCCTAATCTTGGAGGGTGACGAGCCTATCGATTCCTCCATTGCCAAATTATCCAGTTGCTTGAAAAAGCTTTTTGCATAGCCTCCATCAGGCTGGCGCACCCCGTGGATAATGAGGCGGTCTCCCACACGCTCAGGTGAGGTACGCATAGGTGACTTGTAGTGGTGGCTCACTACATCACCGTACTTGGTCTTCAGAGTGTACATGAACTCCTCGCCAGGCTGCAGCGTTGGGACAGACTCGTCTTTTTTAGGAAAAGACGGGTCTTGACTGACTTAAGGCCAGCCGTAGTCGGACGACATGCAGGTGTCATCGAATCCATGGGCGTCCTCCGAGGAGAGAGCCACCGTTCAGCACCACGAGGTGTGGTGCTATGCCCACGCGGAGTCTTCATCGCTGGCGGGATCATGGCGAGGGGCACAACATCTAATGCCATGATGGAATCCAAAGCGAGGGGGGACTTGTCATTGGCTGGTGTGATGTCTCTGCTCAGGTTGAAGGTTGAGCTAGAGTGGGGATGAGGCACAATCTTCTTGTCGGCCATGACTTGGAACAGGAGATGGATTTTTCTATATGGTGCAAGGTTCCCCTCTCTGTTCCTGTCAACAAATAGGCGGGGGAAGTATGATAGAACTGAGAGTCTTGTTGAGATACGTCGGGAGAGTCCGCACGCGAAAACAGAGGGCTGACGGCGTAAGGGGGAGGTCGGCTAACCCTAGGGTTCGGTCGACCCCTTCCTGGCTCCATACGGGCCAAGTTTTCATGGGTTGGCTTAATGGGCCCCATAGATGAATAATTAGATGGGCCCATTAAATGGACGCGGAGAATTTAGACAGAATTTATAAAAATGGCGGGAAAATCAATAAGATTTATCACGTCAATTTCTTTTCCCGTCTCATCCTTATGGGATTCAAGAAATAATTTGAGTCGGTGCCCATTCACCTTAAATAGATGATCATCATCATCTTGGAGTGTGATTGCTCAATGGGATGAGGTTTCTACTACGGTGACAGGTCCTTCCCATTTACTTTTGAGCTTCCCATGTCCAAAGAGTTTAACCCTAGAATTGAAGAGTAGAACATTATCTCCAGGTTTGAACTCTTTAGGCGTAATCCTCTTATCGTGCCATCTTTTAGCTGTTTTTTTTTGTATATTTTGGCACTAAGGTACGCCTTATCTCTCCACTCTTCCATCTCGGAGAGTTGCTTCAATCGGTGCTTTCCTGCTTCGTGAAAGTCCATGTTCCCTCGTTTGACGACCCAATAGGATCTATGTTCCAACTCTACAGGAAGATGACAAGTCTTCCCATAGACAAGTTGGAAAGGAGACATGCCGATGGGAGTTTTGTAGTTAGTACGGTATGCCCACAATGCGTCGGGTAGCTTATGCTTCCATCCCGTTCCTATTTCCAAGACGGTCTTTTGCAAAATATTCTTAATTTTGCTTATTAGATGTTTCTGCTTGACCACTTGTTTGTGGATGGTATGGGGTAGCAATATTATGCTGGACACCAAGCTCCCTCAAAAAGCTTCGGAAGGTCTTATCTATGAAATGAGATCCTCCATCACTTATGACCATACGGGGAGTGCCAAAGTGCGGAAAAATGATCTCATGGAATATTTTCCTAACTTGCTTGGAATCAGCATTTTTGCATGGCAAAGCTTCTACCTATTTTGACACATAATCTACAGCCACCAGGATATACTCGCAATCATAAGACAGGGAAAGGTCCCATGAAATCAATACCCCAAACATCAAATAATTCCACTGGGAGATTATATCTTAGCGGCATCACATTGCGAGCTGAGGTTCCTCCATGCTTTTCTCATTTCCAACATCCGCGGATGAATTCTTTTGTATCTTCATACATAGAAGGCCAATAGAATCCACTTTGCCAGATCTTTGCATGGGTACGGTAAACACCGTAATGGACACCATAGGGGCTAGCATGGCATTTCTCAATAATCTTGGTGCCTTTGATTGATGGGACGCACCTTCTAAGAAGGCCATCAACACAAACTCGATAGAGGTATGAGTCATCCCAAAGGTGTCTTTGACTCTCATAGATGAGTTTCTTTTTGTTTTCCCCTGGTGGTATGTATCCCGTGACCATGAAGTTCATTATATACTCATACAAAGGGTGAGTGTCAGTCACCTTGAGAAGCATATCATCTCGTAGGAAGTCATTGATAGGAATGTCCATGGTTTGGGTGACTTCCATACGTGAGAGATGATCTGCCACAAAATTCTCTACTCCCTTCTTATCCTTGATTTCTATGTCAAACTCTTGGAGTAGAAGAATCCAATGGATTAGCCTTGGTTTAGCATCCTTTTTGGTGAGCAAGTACTTCAAGGCAGCATGGTCTGTGTAGACTATGACCTTTGCTCCAACCAAATAGGACATAAACTTATCGATAGCAAAAACTATAGCCAAGAGCTCTTTTTTAGTTGTGGCATAATTGAGTTGAGCTCCTGTTAGAGTTTTGCTAGCGTAGGCTATTGCATGATGCTTTTTATCTTTGGTTTGGCATAGGACTGCACCAATAGCAAAATCACTAGCATCACACATGATTTTGAATGGCACCGTCTGTCGGTACCCTGCGTACCGGGTACCCCATGATATCGCAAGGAAAGCTAAGGAGTTCCCCCCATTCAAGTTAAAGAACTCTGAAGGCTACACGTGTTGCATAGTATTGGACCCTCCTTCCTCGTTTGGGTAGCTCCAACATTGACACGTGTATCACAAGACCGGACCTAACACCCGTCATAGGGAAGCTCCGGTCTTGCCACGTGTCCAGTAACCCCGGACCTAACACCCAGTAGAGGGAAGCTACGGTGCTACCACATGCATACTGGCTCCGTACCTGCTTCCCCAAGACAGGAAGCTCCAGAGCCGCCACGTGTCGAACCTCCAGAGCTGGGACTTCAACGGAAGACAGAGAGATCTCCAACGGCTCGGACCTTCATGGGACAATTAAAGCGACAGTTACAAGACCTGATTACGTGTCACTAATGTCATATTAATGACACGTGATTAGTAGACTGTTAATAGGGGTAACGCCATCATTAAGGCACATTATCACCCATTAACCACACTTAATATTCAACATCGTGTATTAGTCAGTTAACTACGCTAGGGCCACATGTTGGACCAGGCAAGTGATGTAACAACCAGCCCTTAGACTATAAAAGGGTTGCGTCACACGATACACAAAAAAAGAGGGCTCACACGCTCACAAGCGTCGGAGACATTTTCATACATACAACACACAACCCGTGGAGTAGGGTGTTACGCTCAGGCAGCCCGAATCACGTAAATCTCTCGTGTCATCATCTTGTCCAAACCTCACACACCCCAACCAATAAAGAACCTCCGTGGGCTAAGAATTAAGTAGTACCGGGGGAAGTGTCGATCTTACACTTTGACATTTGGCGCACTGAGATTTCAAGATGGTGAACTCCACCGCGGGATCATCCAACGGTAATGCTGCGCAACCTGCTGCGGGGAATCCCTCCAATGTGCAACAGTCAGCAGGTGCTATTGTCTCGGCGAGCGTCACACCACCTCCAGCTGCTCAAGCTAACAATGTTGGGCAGCAGGATGGAGTCCTTGTGTCGGTCACCGCATCGGCACACAACAACCCTGAGAACGCGCTGATTGTTGTGCGTACTCTTCTAGAGCGCCCTCCTGCACCCGGAGCACCTCAGGGTGCTATGGAGAAGTGGCATGCTGATGTACAACATCTAGTTGCAGCCGCAGCTGATGCCATCAGCAACCAAGGTCATCCCCCTTCTGGGCATACACCTTCTCAGCATAAGGCCTGGTCTCGAAGACTTGTTCCTCATGCATCAAAGCATCAAATCCATGCTGTATCTCAGCAGGTGACTTCGTTGCCCTCCGAGGCGCGTCGTACCCACACTATGTCGAGACTCTCGACACATGACTTGCGGTCAGAGCACGATCGCCGATACAAATAGCAAGACAACTGCGTCCACATCGAGCGTGCTCGTGAAAGGCGGGAGGCTCAGGAAAACCCTCCTCCTTCGAGAGTGGGGGTGGTTGTTCACCTTTGGCCATGCACTTGCGCATGATCTGCTGGCCCCAGAAGTTCCGGCCTCATCTGCCGAAGAAATTTGACGGAACTGACAACCCCGCCGAGTTCCTCCAGATATACTCCACCGCCATTCTAGCGGCGGGTGGCAATGAGGCTGTGATGGCCAACTACATCCCGGTGGCTCTAACTCGGACTGCCAGGTCTTGGTTCATGATTCTGCCGCCCGACTCTATCAACAGTTGGGCGGAGTTATGCCAGCAGTTCACCGCCAACTTTGGGAGCTCCTACACCCGACCAGGCACCGAACTGATCTTTTTTTGTGAAGCAAACATCGGGAGAATCGCTGTAGTCCTTCATCAAGCGATTTTCTCAGGTACGCAATACTATTCCCTCCATCTCCAACGCATCTATCATTGTGGCATTCAGACAGGGTGTCAGAGATAAGAAGATGTTGGAGAAGCTGGCGACGAAGGAGGTCACCAGCATCACGGAGCTATTCATCCTGGCTGACAAGTGCGCCCGGGCCGTAGAGGGCTGGGAAATGCACTCTAAGCCAGCTTTGGAGGCTAATAAAAAGCCTTACAAAGCTGAAGCCACTACCCCCGGCGATGGCAAGAAGAAGAAAAAGTCCAACGGCAAGAAAAATTCGTCGGCCGGCACACCAACTGCAGCGGCAGCTGCAGCTCCGGGTGACTGGGGGCCACGTCCCGAAAAGCGACCTCGACCTTCATCAGAAGATGGCGGTGGTTGGAAGGTGTGGTGTCCGATCCACAATACGGACAAACACAGCTTAGAAGACTGTCGGGAGGTCCAAAATCTTGTCGAGCACTACAACAAGCGCCAAGAAGAAGCTCCTTTCCGCCACCGGGAAGGAAAACAAAAAATCAATGAAGCTCCGGCTGATACGGAGCTTGGCTCCCAGGACCCCAAGAAGGTCCTTAAGGTTGTCTACAACACAGTAGATGAAAACTCTAACATCTCCAACAACGGGCGTCGGAAGACCCTCAACACCATGTATGGAGGGTCCTGGGACATTATCTCGCGTCGCGTTCTGAAGACCATGCGGCGGGAAATGGCTTCAGTAGCTCCTGTTGCTAAGGCAGAACCGCATCAGAAGTGGATGGACACTCCCATCAATTTCGATGCAATGGACTACCCCAGGAACGTGGTCGGAGCTGGCCAACTTCCACTGATGGTATCTCCAACCATCAACAACATTCAGCTCTACCATGTCTTGGTACATGGAGGCGCAACGCTCGATATCTTGAGTTTTGAAGCGTTCATGAAGATTCAGCGCTAACTCTCAGACCTTCGCCCCTCAAGACCTTTCTTTGGGGTAGGTCCAGGTGCCATCAGCCCTCTCAGATCCATTACAGTCCCAGTGACCTTCGAGACTCGGGAGAAGTACAAGACTGAGAAGCTGGTATTCAACGTCGCTCACATCAGTATGCCCTTCAATGCCATCCTAGGCAGGCCTGCCCTGTACAGGTTCATGGCCGCAACTCACTACGGCTATCTGGTGTTGAAGATGTCGACAACTTCGGGCGTTCTCCGGATCCGCGGAGATCGCACCGCCGAAGTTACCGCACTAGAAGAACTCCACACGCTTGCAACGGTGCAAGATGGAACCTCCGGTAAAGAGCTAGCTGCTCAAACTCCGAGCACTCATCATCGAGGCTCGACCTCTGCACCACGTGTGCAACCAAGCAGCGACACCAACGTTCCAGTCAAAGTCGTCCAGATTTGGTCTGATGCTGCCCAGACCACCCGTATATCGGGAGGTCTGGACAACAAATAGGAACTCGCGCTCATCACTTTCCTCCGGGCGAATGTTGACGTGTTTGCCTGGCAACTGTCACAAATGCCTGGGATCCCTAGGGAGGTGATTGAGCACAATCTGAAGATTTATCCCGATGCACGGCCAGTACACCAGAAGCCTCGGAAGCAATCAGTTGAGTGGCAAAACTTCATCCGTCAAGAAATCAAGAAACTGCTCGGAGCTGGTTTCATCCGAAAGGTTCATCACCCAAAATGGCTGGCAAATCCAGTCATTGTACCCAAGGTCGGTGGGAAGCTTCGGATGTGTATCGACTACACCACCTTAAATACGGCATGTCCAAAAGATCCATTTCCACTACCTAGAATAGATTAGATATTGGACTCCACCTCCGGGTGTGAACTATTGTGCTTCCTAGATGCCTACTCCGGATATCATCAAATGCAGATGTCTAGGGAAGAAGAGCATACTGCCTTCATAACAGTAGATTGATTGTATTGTTTACTGCTATGCCATTTGGTCTCAAAAATGTTGCTTCAACTTTTTTGCGAGCTATGCACAAAACCTTTGGAGAGCTAATCAGAGACTTGGTGGAGGTGTATGTCGATGACATCGTCGTGAAGGTCAAGAACAAGGAGTCACTCCTTGACAACTTGCAAGCCGTCTTCGACAAGCTGCGCATCACGTGCACCAAGCTGAACCCGGACAAGTGTGTCTTTGGGATTAGCTCCGAGAAGCTCCTTAGTTTCTTGGTGACTCACCAAGGAATTGAGATAAACCCGGCGAAGATCAAGGCTATTGAAGATATGCGGCCCCCAACCCGCATCAAGGACGTCCAAAAGCTAATCGGATGTCTAACTTCTTATTGCTCCAAGGATCCTTTGTCATTACTTCCAAGCTCACAAGATATTAGTGTTAACTTCTTATCCACTGCGTGCTATTCTGCATAATCTTAATTCTACTGGGAACAGAGCCAAGTGGGCAGCGGAGCTAGCAGAATTCGATCTCGAATTCTTGCCTCGAGAAGCAATCAAAAGTCAAGCCTTGGCTGATTTTTGTGGTGGAGTGGACTCCTTCTCCATCAAATCTTGGGGGCCCCAGTGAGCAGAAGTCGGAAACCAAGCTCCCGATCTTCACTCAACCTCATTGGACCCTCTACTTTGACGGCTCTGTGCAGAAGCAGGGGGCTGGAGCTGGAATACTGCTCCTCGCTCTGACTGGGGAGAAGGTCAAATATATGGTGCACCTTGATTTCAAGGCGACCAACAACATGGCGGAATATTAAGATCTCATCTATGGGCTCAAGGTGGAGTTATCTTATGGCGTCAAGCAGATGCTAGTGAAGGGTGACTCGCAGCTCATCATCAAGCAAGTCAAAGGTGAATGCAGCTGCAACAAACCTCAACTCGCTGCTTATCTACTTGAAGTCCATAAGCTCCAGAAGGACTTTCATTTCTTGGACCTCTGCCATGTCCAGCGTCTCAACAACGCAGAAGCTGATGAACTCTTGACGAAGGCTTCAACTGGACCTCCGGCTCCCAACAGAGTCTTTATCCGAAGATTGTCAAGACCAACCGCTCAGCCTGCCGAACTGAGTGAAGGGGGCAAGACCAACACATCAAAGTTGGCGGTCCTGGTGGCCCTGTTACCATGGCGTCCACCAAGGGTCGTAGGTGCTGCAGGAAGCTTCGAGCAACCTACCACGCAAGACTCAGAAGCTCAAGTTAGATCCAATGCATGGATCTCGGAGATCTGGAGCTACTTGAGAGACAACCAATTTCCTGAAGACGGTGTATCCACTGACCAGATCATCAGATTGGCTAAAAGATACATGCTAGTAGAAGGGGATCTCTATCAGCGTGGTGCCAACGACGTCCTAATGAGGTGCATTGCAAGGGAAGAAGGCCGCGAGCTCCTCGCGGAGATCCATGGAGGCGAGTGTGGGAACCACGCGTCTTCCCGCACGCTGGTCGGCAAAGCCTTTCGTCATGGTTTCTACTGGCTTACAGCACTCCAAGATGCAGAAGAGTTGGTGAAAATGTGTGAAGCGTGCCAGTTCCACCCAAAACAAATTCACACACTGGCTCAGTCACTGCAAATGATTCCTCCTACATGGCCATTCGCTGTGTGGGGCATGGACATCTTGGGACCTTTCCCAAAAGCCGTCGGAGGTTACATGTTCCTGTATGTCGCCATCCACAAGTTCACCAAGTGGCCGGAAGCTACTCTAGTTGTGACTATCAATAAGCAATCAACAATCAAGTTCTTGAAGTCCATAGTCTGCAGATTTGGAGTTCCGAACAAAGTCATCACTGATAATGGAACTCAATTTATGAGTGCATCATTTCAAGAGTATTGCGAAGACCTTGGCATTCAAGTCAGCTATGCATCAGTAGCTCACCCAACAAGTAATGGCCAAGCTGAGAGAGCAAATGCAGAAATCTTAAAAGGACTCAACACATGCACTTATGAGTGCCTATAAAAACATGGAGCCAACTGGATCGAGGAGCTTCTGTCCACACTCTGGGCAAGCAGGACTACACCTAATTGGTCCACTGGAGAGACAAGCTTCTTCCTGGTGTATGGAGCAGAACTAGTCCTTCCTTCGGAGATCTGAAAGTGCATCTAGGACTCCCTTGTGGGTTTTGGATGATTTATGACAAGCAATTGGGATCCTAATCCTTTTGTTGAGATGAATGCAGGAAAATGATGAAAAATGAGCAAAGTACCAAAAGGAGGGAAATTGAGAAGGAAAATGAATTTGAGCTCAAGGAGAAGAAATTAGTAGTTTAGTATGCATGGAGTGTGTTAAGGAAACACACCCAAGAGCTCAATCTCATTTAATCACACACACACACAATGCACAAAGCTATACAGGACCGGACTAGTCCGATATCAGCCGGACTAGTCCGATATCCCTTTCTGCACCAGATCGGACAAGTCCGATCATCACCGGACTAGTCCGATATCTTTCTGTTCCACTTCGGACTAGTCCTCCCCAGTGCGGACTAGTCCTCAAAACAATGCACAAGTCTCACAAAATCGGACAAGTCCGTTGTGACCCGGACTAGTCCGATATACTTTCTGATCCACTTCGGACAAGTCCGGTGTTTACACAGACTAGTCCGATATACACCCTGATCTAAATCGGACAAGTCCTCCAAGTGCGGACTTGTCATCCTAAACACTTAGGGTTTCATGTGTCCGGACAAGTCCGATGACAATCGGACTAGTCCGAAGCTTTCCAGTAGCGAAATCGGACAAGTCCGTTTTGAACCGGACTAGTCCGAGATTCCTGGACACTTAGGGTTTGCTTCACACAGCACACCGGACTAGTCCGGTCACCACCACGGACTAGTCCGATCTTTCTGAACCCTAACGGTAACTTCTAGAAACCCCATATAAATAGAGGTGCACGGCCCACTTTCACCATCTCTCGAACCCTAGCGCCGTCACACCTCCCAAGAGACTCAAAAACCATCTCTCTCCACGAAATTAAGTGCAAAATCAATCAATCCATTGAAGATCACTTGTAGATCATTGGAGAGGCACTTGGCACACGATTGAGCTCTTGGTTTGAATCTCTAACACACTCTTGCATCTCAATTTGTATATTTCGAAGTGTGTTATTGGTGGTCTTGAAACTTGTAATCAAGGGAGCTCTCAACTTGTGAGATCGCCCCTTCAACTTGGTGATTTACCCCTGTGTGTTTAGTGGAAGAGGATTGGCCTTCGTGGCGATCCGACGAGGGAAGGGTTGGTGAAGACCCGGTCCTTTTGTGGGCTCCTCAACGTGGACGTAGGTTGCCTTCGTGGTAACCGAACCACGGGATAAATCTTGTGTCTTGTTCGTTTGTGTTCATCATTCTAGTTGATCAACATTATCTAGGGTTTGATTCATCTTGTTGAATTTAAGTCAAATAGTTGAACAAGAATCATACTTGCAATAGAACTTGACATACAATCATTGAACTGTTATTGGAGTTTATATTTCCGCTGCAAACGTCAACGAAACAATCAAATTGACCTAACTTGATCAACCTAGTCCGTGAAATCCAGACTAGTCCGCACTTTACCGGACTAGTCCGATATATCTGGTTTTGACCTTGTTGTTGAAGTGTTACAGGAACCGAGAAAATTCAAGAAGGCCTATTCACCCCCCCTCTAGGCCTACATTCAATTGGTATCAGAGCAGGTTCTTCAGGAAAGAGTGCAACCACTCGAAGAGATCATGTCGGACATGAAGGAAGTCCAGAAAATCAAGAACCAGGAAGAAATGAACAATGACAAGCACCAAAAGCTTGAAAAGTATCTCGAAGCCATTCAAGACTTCGATGATGATGATGAGGAGACATTGGAGCTGAAAGCACTGCTCCGAAAGAAAGCACTTTCCAAAGGGAAAGCGAAAGTTGAAGAAAAGAAGAAGGGGAGTAGTCACACCGACTACTCCCGATATCCTTTTAATTATGACCGTTTAAATTCTAACAGCAGTCATTATCTATCTATTCCTCTCGGAAAAGCCCCACACTTCGATGGGAGTGATTACTCCATGTGGAGGCAAAATATGAAGATGCACTTGATTTCCCTTAACCCAAGTTTATGGCATATTGTGTGCACAGGAATAAACATCCCTGATGACGATGAAGAACTCACACCAAGTCAAGAGCAAGCCATCCACAGGAATGCCCAAGCCGAGCCGTTATCACCTCATCTCTAAGTAGAGATGAATTCACAAAGGTGGACGGATTGGAGATTGCCAAAGAAATCTGGGACACACTACAGACAGCACATGAAGGTGACAGGCATGTGCGGGAGGCAAAGATTGAGATGATTGAAGGCGAACTGGGAAGGTTCGCGATTGAGGAAGATGAGTCTCCCCAGGACATGTACAACAGACTGAAGACTCTTGTGAACAAGGTTCGATCATATGGTAGCAAAAAGTGGAATGACCACGAGGTTGTAAAGCTCATCCTTAGAGCCTTTATGCCTCGCAACGTCACACTTTGCTCTATGATCCGAGAAAGTCCCGGGTACAAGAAAATGACTCCGGATGAACTGCTTGGTAAAATCATCAACTTTGAGATGATGGAGAAGCAAGCCAAGCACGTCAAAGAAATAGCCGACCTCACATCGGCCAAGAAGAAGGGAGTTGCCTTAAAGTCCTCACTCAAGCCTCTATCCAAAGAAGCAAAAGAAGCACAGCTTGAGGAGGACAGCGATGATGAAAGCAGCGAGCTGGACGAAGAAGATATGATTTTGTTCATGAAGAAGTTCAAAAGAATTATGAAGAAAAGACAAAGAACAAAATCGAGTGAAGGAAAATACAAGGAGAAGACAAAGCCGAAAATGAGGCGGGCATGCTATAATTGTGGTGAGTACAATCACTTTATAGTTGATTGCCCATATGAGGACAACAAGAAGAAGAGTAAAGAGTCCAAGCCTCAACCGAAGAAATTCTTCAAGAAGAAGAAACAAGCTGAACAAGCACACATCGGAAAGGAGTGGGACTCAAACTATGAGTCCTCATCGTCCGATGAAGAAGAAATGGCTAGCATAGCCATTGAAAGCATGTCCAAGAAACCCACACTCTTCCCCACGCTCGTTGCAAAGAAAGCAAGTGGAACTTGCCTCATGTCTAAGGAAGGTAAACGCAAGGTAAACATCAAAACTCCTTCCTTGCATTCTTACTCGAGTGATGATGATCTAGATAGTGATAATGAAGATATGCTAATTGGTTTAGATAGAAAAACTGCTGCTAAGATGAAATTCTTACTTAACCAACTTGTTGAGAAGGAAGAGCTAATTGATCGTCAAGAAGACATGATTATCTCCCAAAAGGAGAAGCATGTCGAACTTGACAATCTACTAGCTCTTGAAAAGGAGAGAAACTACTCACTAGAGCTTAAGCTAGCTTCAAGCAAGAAAACTTGCTTGGAGTTAACCAACTCAAACGTTGCAATCAAGGATCAACTTGATGACTTAATCAAGGTCAACAAGATCCTTGAAGTGCAGGTTAAGTCACTCAAGCTTAGTGAACCTTCCTCCTCTTCAACCCTACCTTCTCAACCCACTTCAACTAATATCGCTAATATTTGCAAATGTGATAAAATTAACACCAGGTTGAAGGAAAATTCTACCTCCACAAAGGACAAAAATCCTACCCAATGTGTAATATTTGACAAGGAGAGGATCAACTATGCACGTAGTGCATATTTGGTCCAAAGACCTCCAAATGTCAAGTACGGCATTGGTTACTCTCATGATGGAAAGCAAAGAGCTGGAAATCATAAAAATAACAAGGGAAGGATTACCTTTGTGAAGGGAGGACCCTCACAACCTGGTAACTCGAAAACTAAAAATCTGAACTCCCATGAAAACCGGACTAGTCCGGTTGTGGTCCGGACAAGTCCGGTCATCCGGACAAGTCCGGTCACACAGACTAGTCTGACCCATAATCAACAGCAACTCTTGTTTAAAACCTTTGATGCTTCTTATGTATTAATGAAAAATAATGTTGGTAAAGTGTATGCTTATTATGCTGGGCCACGCCATGGGAACACAAAATCCCATGTGTGGGTGCCCAAATGTATTGTTACTAACCTCCAAGGACCCAAGCAAGCTTGGGTACCTAAAACCAAGGCGTAATTTGTTTTTGCAGGCCTACTCCTCCGGTGGATCCAAATGGGTGCTAGACAGTGGATGCACCAACCACATGACCGGAGAAAGGAGGATGTTTGTGGAGTATGAAGTGAACCAGGACCCAAACGAAGGCATCTACTTTGGGGATAACAGTCAAGGAAGGGTCCTCGGTACCGGTAAAATAGCAATATCCTCTGAACATACTCTTTCGCATGTTTTACACGTTGAATCTTTAGATTATAACCTGCTGTCCATATCTCAGTTATGTGACAAAGGTTATAATTGCCTGTTTACTAATGAGGGTGTGACCGTCTCAAGGAGAAGTGATGGTTCCGTTGCATTCCAGGGTATGTTAAAGGGAAAACTTTACCTTGTTGACTTCAACAAGGATAAAGCCGAACTCGACACATGCTTGATTGCAAAAACCAACATGGGTTGGCTGTGGCATAGACGGCTAGCACATGTTGGTATGAGGAACCTTCAAAAACTCCTCAAGGGTGATCACATCCGAGGTTTGAAAGATGTCGTGTTTGAGAAAGACAGGCCTTGTAGCGCGTGCCAAGCAGGAAAGCAAGTTGGAGCACAACATCCTGCGAAGAACATCATGACCACGACAAGACCGCTCGAACTACTTCATATGGACTTGTTTGGTCCAATTGCTTACATAAGCATCGGCGGTAACAAATACGGTTTAGTTATTATTGATGATTTTTCCCGGTTCACTTGGGTGTTCTTTTTGCATGACAAGTCAGAAACACAAGGAACACTCAAGAAATTCTTCAAGCGAGCGCAAAACGAGTTCTCACTATCAATCAAGAGTATTCAGAGCGACAACAGCACGGAGTTCAAGAACATACAAGTGGAGGAATACCTTGATGAGGAAGGAATCAAGCATGAATTCTCAGCACCATACTCTCCACAACAAAACGGAGTTGCCGAAAGGAAGAACCGAACGCTCATAGAGATGGCAAGAACAATGCTCGATGAATACAAGACTTCGGATCGATTTTGGGCAGAAGCAATCAACACCGCTTGCCATGCCACAAATCGACTCTACCTTCATCGACTACTAAAGAAGACTCCCTATGAGCTACTCACCGGTAACAAACCGAACATTTCATATTTTCGAGTTTTCGGTTCTCCTTGCTATATTTTGAACAAGAAGCCCAGGACTTCAAAGTTCGCTTCGAAGTCCGATGAAGGTTTCTTGCTTGGTTATGATTCGAACACTTACGCCTATCGTGTTTTCAACAAGGCCTCCGGACTTGTTGAAGTGGCACGTGACGTAGTGTTTGATGAAACTAATGGCTCCCAAAAGGAGCAAGTTGATCAATGTGAATTAGGAAAAGAGGAAGCTCCCTATCAAGCATTGAAGAGGATGGCTCTAGGCGAAGTACGACCACAAGAGTCATCGTCACAAATACAAGAGGAAAGTGAACCACAAGAGGAGATCAACAATTCAGGGGGAGCCTCGATACAAGACAAATCACAGGAATATGAACATGATCAACAAATCAACGAGGACAACAACTCAGGGGGAGAAGAAGATGATCACCAACATACGACCCCCCAAGTGCCACACCCAAGAGTACACCAATGCATTCAAAGGGATCATCCAATCGACAACATCATCGGCGACATCCAAAAGGGAGTAACCACTAGATCTCGTATAGCAAATTTTTGTGAACATTACTCGTTTGTCTCCTTTTTGGAACCCCGCAGGACTGAGGATGCATTGAAGGATCCGGACTGGGTGGTGGCAATGCAAGAAGAGTTGAACAATTTCAAGAGAAATGAGGTTTGAGAACTTGTGGAAAGACCCAATGCAAATATTGTGGGCACCAAGTGGGTCTTCCGCAACAAGCAAGACGAACACGGAGTGGTGACAAGAAACAAGGCACGACTTGTGGCCAAAGGTTACTCACAAGTCGAAGGTTTGGATTTCGATGAAACCTTCGCTCCAGTAGCTAGGCTTGAATCAATTAGAATATTACTTGCATATGCTACTCACCATGATTTCAAGCTGTATCAAATGGACGTGAAAAGCACCTTCCTCAACGGACCGATCAAGGAAGAGGTGTACGTGGAGCAACCACCCGGATTTGAAGACGAAGAGTTCCCCGACCACGTGTATAAACTGCGTAAGGCTCTCTATGGCCTCAAACAAGCTCCTAGAGCTTGGTATGAGTGTCTTAGAGATTTTTTAATTGATAATGGCTTTCAAATTGGCAAAGTAGATTATACACTATTCACGAAAAATCTGGATAATGATCTTTTTATTTACCAAATCTATGTTGATGATATAATTTTTGGATCAACTAACCAATCTTTCTGTGAAGAGTTTAGTAAAATTATGACAGACAGATTTGAAATGTCAATGATGGGAGAATTGAAGTACTTCTTGGGATTCCAAGTGCGGCAACAAAGGGAAGGAACATTCATAAGCCAAACCAAGTACACACAGGACATCCTCAAGAAGTTTGGCATGGACAAGGCAAAGCCCATAAAGACTCCCATGGCAATGAATGGTCACTTGGATCTCAATGAAGATGGACCGAGCGTCGACCAAAAGGTATATCGCTCCATGATTGGATCTTTACTTTACTTATGTGCATCTAGGCCAGATATTATGTTGAGTGTATGTTTGTGTGCAAGATTTCAAGCCAACCCTAAGGAATGTCATTTAACAGCCGTAAAGAGAATCCTAAGATATTTAGTTCATACACCCAATCTTGGTCTTTGGTACCCAAAAGGCTCAAAATTCAATCTCATTGGGTATTCCGATGCAGATTATGCCGGGTGCAAAGTTGATAGAAAAAGCACTTCCGGCACTTGCCAATTCCTAGGAAGATCCTTAGTTTCTTGGTCATCCAAGAAACAGAATTCCATTGCATTATCCACAGCCGAAGCGGAGTATGTTGCAGCCGGGAGTTGTTGTGCACAACTCCTTTGGATGCGACAAACTCTAAGGGATTACGGTTACAATATGAACCGTATTCCTCTTCTTTTTGATAATGAGAGTGCCATTAAAATAGCCCACAATCCAGTTCAGCACTCTAGAACTAAACACATTGACATAAGACACCATTTCTTGAGAGACCATTCCATGAAAGGAGACATATCCATCTCTCATGTCAACACCCAAAAACAATTGGCCGACATATTCACCAAGCCACTTGATGAAAAACGTTTTTGCGAACTCCGAAATGAGCTAAACATTCTTGATTCTCGGAGTGTGGCTTGAAAAGTTGCATACCTGTATGATTGCTTCAAAATATTGATTGAATTGTGAAAATTAACCCTCCCCATTTTTCTCTCGAAAAACTATGTCAATTATTAGATCTTGATGAATTTTTGATCATAGTATGATTGTTGTTTGATTCCTGGTCAAATTCATCAAGATTATTTGAATTGTTTTGCCTCTCTACTCTCAATTATTGGACCTTCAAATATATATGAATGGGCTATGCAATTCTCTCCTGGTGACCACGGACAAGTCCGTGGTTACCCAGACTAGTCCGCCATTGCAGACTAGTCCGCAGTGTGCCGGTTAGGCCGGACTAGTCCGACAGACCACGGACTAGTCCGACTTAGGTCTCTGGAGGACTTCGGACTAGTCCGGTCATGTCCGGACTTGTCCGATTTTTCGTGTCCATAACCTTAGCCGCCACTAAACCCTAATCCCTTCACCCCACACTCGCCCCCAAGCTTTCTCTCTCTTGCGCTCGAGCTCCCAAGGCGAATCCTTGATTCCTCCGTCGAAAAGCCTCAATCTTGGGCGGAGATCAAGCTTGAAGACTCGGGGATTGAAGTTAGCGGACAAGTCCGGCCTCCAACCCCCAAAATCTCAAGCTTCCTTTGATTTCTTGGTAAATACTCTTCAAAACCCTAAGAAATCACAAATTTCTCTATTGCTTATCGTTTGGCCTAGCATTCTTCACTAGTTACATGTCTAGTTGATGTACTATGTGTATGCTAGACTAGTTTTACCTTAGGGATCAATTTTTGTCCAGTCTGTTAGGTTTTTGCGGATGAACACCGGACTAGTCCGGTCCAGGTACAGACAAGTCCGGTCCCCCGGACTAGTCTGTGCCTGTGCACCAGACAAGTCCGTTGTTTCTGAACCAAAACCTAATTCTTTAATTCCCTAATGCATTCCATTGCCATCTTACCTCACCAATACCTTGTATAACTTGTCCTTTCTCTTGATCACTCATTCTCAGATCATGTCGAGCTCCGACAACGAAATCTCCGATTTTGAGGCCGAGTTGGACCACGAGGTGGCACCTCGGTCCTCGGCGGGTCTTGGCAAGAAACGCCAAGAGAGACCCTCCGAGCCTGCTCCCTCTCCTCCCCAGGTTCGGAGGAAGGTGTGTGTCAAGAAGCCCGCCTCGAAGGCTGCTCCTCCTTCAAGTGGCCTTCGCCAAGCTAAAGGGAAGGGCAAGGGGGTTGCCACAGGGCCTGTTGGGCCCCTAAAGCTGCATACACCCAGAGAAGGGGTCCGGGACCCCAATGAGGAAAGATTCAATGGCAAGGGCACCGATGTGGCTATGAAGTTGAGAAGTGTTGATTGCTATGCAAGGCCCAAGCAAGCAGCTGATGGCAGGTTTTGGTCAAATTTCCATGCTGATTTCTACAAGCTGGTCTATTTGCCGATGAAGACCCCGGTGGTACGCAGTCAATGGATTGACTGGGCTCACCTTGAGAAGAGGAAATGTGCAGCTTTTGATGAAGTGATAGCAGCTGCAGAGAGACATGGGCTGAAGGATCTGTTTGCCTTCAGATATAATTGGAATGATGAATTGATTGCACAATTCTATGCAACGTGCCACTTCTCAAGTGAAGACGAAGAAAGTATGACTTGGATGACTCATGGATCCAAGTATTCTATTACTCAGGAAGAGTTTGCCCGCCTGCTGCACCTTGACTCTGAAGGACAAGACCAACTCATTATCCACAACATTGGGGTCATTGAGAGGGATGGAATGAAGTTCATGTATGAGCCCACCTCCAAGTATGTCCCTCCCTCCACAAAGAATATGAAGCCTTTCTTTGTGGTCCTCAACAGAGTCCTCAGGAAGACGATTGCCCCCAAGGATGGGGATGCAGGGAGTGTGCAAGGCTACCTCCGGACCCTGATGAGGGTCATTAGCAAGAAAAGGCAATTCGATGTTGCAGACTATATTTGGAATGATATGGTCAATATCTCAAGTACCCCCAACCGATCCTGTGGCTATGCCCCTTACTTGATGTTCATGATTGAGAAAGTAACAGGAATCGAGTTTGTGAAGGATGTGGAGCACACTCCACTGAGGCCTCAGAAGCCTCAGTCAGTGAGTGTCCAGGCTGCTCCATCGCCGGCCTCAAGCCCCGAGGCACCGGCAAGGCAAGAAGAAGCTGCTAGGGCTACTCCCCCCTCCAGGGAAGCCCCTCAGAAAGGATCCGCCAGTGGGATCCTCAAGTACTTGGCTGCAATTTTCTCCTCATGCAAGAAATCTGAAGTGAAGCTTCACAAGCTAAATCAGAAGAGGAAGGAGAACATGAGATACATAAAAGCCAATGTGAAGCAGCTGAGTGAGAAGCTGGAGATCAACCCAATTGGATCTCTAGTACTTTCTGAAGATTCTGATCCGGACATCACCGAGCTCAGCCCCTTGACTCCCTTCGAGCTTGCCTATTTTGGCATTGGGGGCTCGAGCAGCTCCGCTCCTCCTCCTACCTCTCAACCTCGTCAAGCGGAAAGCGAGGAAGACGATGAAGACGACGAGAGGACTGACAGCGAAGAGTGAAGCCCTAGGACCTTCCTCTCTCTCTTTTTGGTGTCTTGATGCCAAAGGGGGGGAGATTGAGGGGGAGTCTCTAGTCTTAGCTTTAGCTGCATAGGATGCGAGGAGAGAGCTCTCTTTTTTTTAATTGTGTTTGCTTAACTCTATTTTCATATCATGTTTGGTCCTGCTATGAATTGCTCAAATAATTTGCAAGTGTGTGATGAAATCTGAATTTTTTGTCCCTGAAATGCCATATTCACTTGATATTAGTTGATCAATGCAAATTCTGTCATTCTTAATGCATTCATGCTGTTAGTATGCATCCCACCATAAAGAATGCACATATGAATAATTATCTTGTTGCTTGATGAATTTTTGAGTCATATGTGCATACTTTATGAGAATCTCATTTTATACCTCATTTTGTGAAATCTCAATTGGTTGTCATCAATCACCAAAAAGGGGGAGATTGAAAGTGCATCTAGGACTCCCTTGTGGGTTTTGGATGATTTATGACAAGCAATTGGGATCCTAATCCTTTTGTTGAGATGAATGCAGGAAAATGATGAAAAATGAGCAAAGTACCAAAAGGAGGGAAATTGAGAAGGAAAATGAATTTGAGCTCAAGGAGAAGAAATTAGTAGTTTAGTATGCATGGAGTGTGTTAAGGAAACACACCCAAGAGCTCAATCTCATTTAATCACACACACACAATGCATAAAGCTATACAGGACCGGACTAGTCCGATATCAGCCGGACTAGTCCGATATCCCTTTCTGCACCAGATCGGACAAGTCCGATCATCACCGGACTAGTCCGATATCTTTCTGTTCCACTTCGGACTAGTCCTCCCCAGTGCGGACTAGTCCTCAAAACAATGCACAAGTCTCACAAAATCGGACAAGTCCGTTGTGACCCGGACTAGTCCGATATACTTTCTGATCCACTTCGGACAAGTCCGGTGTTTACACGGACTAGTCCGATATACACCCTGATCTAAATCGGACAAGTCCTCCAAGTGCGGACTTGTCATCCTAAACACTTAGGGTTTCATGTGTCCGGACAAGTCCGATGACAATCGGACTAGTCCGAAGCTTTCCAGTAGCGAAATCGGACAAGTCCGTTTTGAACCGGACTAGTCCGAGATTCCTGGACACTTAGGGTTTGCTTCACACAGCACACCGGACTAGTCCGGTCACCACCACGGACTAGTCCGATCTTTCTGAACCCTAACGGTAACTTCTAGAAACCCCATATAAATAGAGGTGCACGGCCCACTTTCACCATCTCTCGAACCCTAGCGCCGTCACACCTCCCAAGAGACTCAAAAACCATCTCTCTCCACGAAATTAAGTGCAAAATCAATCAATCCATTGAAGATCACTTGTAGATCATTGGAGAGGCACTTGGCACACGATTGAGCTCTTGGTTTGAATCTCTAACACACTCTTGCATCTCAATTTGTATATTTCGAAGTGTGTTATTGGTGGTCTTGAAACTTGTAATCAAGGGAGCTCTCAACTTGTGAGATCGCCCCTTCAACTTGGTGATTTACCCCTGTGTGTTTAGTGGAAGAGGATTGGCCTTCGTGGCGATCCGACGAGGGAAGGGTTGGTGAAGACCCGGTCCTTTTGTGGGCTCCTCAACGTGGACGTAGGTTGCCTTCGTGGTAACCGAACCACGGGATAAATCTTGTGTCTTGTTCGTTTGTGTTCATCATTCTAGTTGATCAACATTATCTAGGGTTTGATTCATCTTGTTGAATTTAAGTTAAATAGTTGAACAAGAATCATACTTGCAATAGAACTTGACATACAATCATTGAACTGTTATTGGAGTTTATATTTCCGCTGCAAACGTCAACGAAACAATCAAATTGACCTAACTTGATCAACCTAGTCCGTGAAATCCGGACTAGTCCGCACTTTACCGGACTAGTCCGATATATCTGGTTTTGACCTTGTTGTTGAAGTGTTACAGGAACCGATAAAATTCAAGAAGGCCTATTCACCCCCCCTCTAGGCCTACATTCAAGATCACCATGGGGTCACTCATGGTCCGGACCTTTGACGAAGCCACACAGGACCAGCTCAGGCGTGAAGACCTTGACCTCGTCGACAAGGGAAGGTGCCAAGCAGCGGTTCAGAATGCACATTATCGTCAGGCGCTCTGGTGCTATCATCAAAGGCATGTGCGCAACCGATAACTCGAGGAAGGAGATCTGGTGCTGCAGAAAATACTGACTCAAGAAGGGATGAACAAAATTTCCCCCGGCTGGGAAGGTCCCTTCCAAGTGATCAAAGTATCCCGTCCCGGATGCTTTCGCTTGGCAACTGAGGATGGGACCCCGCTTCCTAATCCTTGGAACATCGAGCACCTCCGTAAGTTTTGCTTAGTATCACGGAGGTGAGTCTGTAATTATATGCAATGTAAATTATAGAGGTTATAAACAAAGTCGGGTAGGTCCACTGGGAGAACATTCGGACCCCTCCGGGAGGGTTTGAGAAGTTCAAGCAACACTTGACACAGTCGCAGCACTAAAAGTGTAGCTACTTGCCTTGGGTTAGTACAAGATGTATAGCATGCTTAGCTTGGTTCCGTACCCTAAGGGCTTGTTTGGCAGCCCGAAATCCCTTTGGGAGCCCGGCCCATTCCCTGGCCCAGAAAACCTGGGCCGAATTTTCCCCTTAACTTATTTGGTAACTTGTTTTCCTGGCCCAATCCCAGGGAAACTCCGGGCCTTTCCAGCCTGGCCTCTAGGGGTCGGGGAGGAAAACCCTATCTCCCGGTGTCGCTCCTCTCCCGAGTCCCGAGTCCCGACTCCCACCGCCACCCGAATCGCCTCCAAGCGCCGCTCCTCTCCCACCGAGCGGCACTGGTCCTCTCCCACCGCCCGGTGTCGCTCCGTCGCTCCCATCTGGTGCTGCTCCGCCGCTCCACCGCACGGCGACACTCCGCCGCATCAAAAGGTCGAAACGTGTTGGGCTGCCGCTCCCCTCTGTCCTTCGCTCCAGCTTCTTGGTCGCTGACGGTCCTTCTAGCTCCGCCCCGCGCAACCCTGGTGAGTGAACCTGCGCCCAGTCTCCCTCCCTTCTGTATGGGTCTCTCTGAATCTTGTGGCTTCAGCTTAGATTCGTGGGTTTCCAATCTGAGATCACCAAGTTGTTCTCCTCACGTAAATCAGCACAGCGGTGGCCCTATGGACTATGGTCCATGAGATCTGATGTCTAGTAAGGCTACATCTGTTAAAAAATGCGTAGCCCAATCTGTTTACTGTACTGGTAAACTCATATGCATGTTCCAGGGCTAACCCTAACGTTTTTATAAGACGGCGGCTGTCCACTAGCAATTTTTTTTAAGCAAACAATCTACTAGTATTTTGAATTCATGAGTTTGATATCTCTCAGCAACAAGCAAGGTGTATTTATCTATGAACGATTGTATCTGTACCAAGCACAGTAACTTAGAATCCTGAGCAGATCGGTATGAACTAAGAGCCTTCAATATAAATGAGAATAAATTCTTCAGATCAAAAGATGTTAGCTTTTAATCTTGTTTGTCAGGGTGATTGCAAACTTTGGCCAAATTGACCCCTCACTTCCTCGGTGATGCCGACCGTGACGTGCCTCCTCTTTGTTGTTTTTTGTCTGCTACGTACTCCAATCGATTTAATAAGAGCACACTGTCAATTCTGTACCGCATACGCATCCAACTGGTCTGGTCTATTAACAAGCTATTAAAAACAACGTGATAGAATCCATTGTTTGTTTTCAGCAGTCCTTGTTAATACTCTGTCTCAGTCCTTGTTAATACTATATCAACATGATTATGCATGTTGATTTGTTTGTTTACATACTTAACTGTATCTGTCTGAGCTTCTTTTTTTCTGCAGGAAAGAGTATTTTGGTGCTTGGATTCATTATCTCCTTGAAAGCAAGGTATACACCCAAAGCTGTGCATTATATCCTTCAAATCCATTATATCCTTCATATCTATTGTATCCTTTAAAGCTATGTGTGTGGTTGCTGCCTTTTGCTCCGGTCTATTTTATTTTCTTAGGTGTGATTTGCATGCTTGATTTTTTACTTTTACATTAATTCAGCCCATTCTAATTGATTTATGTTCTACTTTATATTTATGCTATCTAATTCATTATTTCATTGTGCTGTGCTATCTAGTTCCCTTTTGTTTTTTATCTCATCTTCTACATTATGCTTTACTTGATATCTCATTTGCTGCTGCATGGGCATGTTCTTTTTAGCCTCTTTTTTTTTTGTGGATTGGAGTTGGTCGAGTTAGATCGATCATTTTATGTATTCCTCCAAATTTATGTAGATAAATATAGTTTTGTTCCTGCTACTTTTCTTCTTCTCTTCTACTACTTTTGTCCCTCTTTTGTTTCTCTACTTTCCTATTTCTCTACTTTCCCGCTACTTCTGCAGCAATTCACAATCCACAATTCTTTCTTTTCTTAACATGTGTTGTTAAGGGACTGTCTTATAATACATAACAAAAATTTATTATGTTGTAGGGATATTATTAAATGGATTCTAGAAATGAGTTAATATGGAAATTTATGGAGGAAGAGGAGGAAGATGATGATGAGTTCTTTCTTGTGTTAGTTCCAGCTCTATATTCATCGCTTCATACTGAAAAAAGGCCAATACACACTTCTTGTCGTAGTGGTGCACAAAAAGTTAGGGAAGTTTTGGATGGACATGAGAGTTGGTGTAAAGTTGAGTTTCGAATGGAACCAGATATATTTAGAGCTGTAGCAAGTTATCTCAGAAGGGACCAATTATTGCAAGACACTCCAAAAATCAGCATTGAAGAGCATCTTGGGATTTTCATGTATATGATATCTCAAAACGCTAGCAATGCAATCCTACAAAAAGAATTCCAGCATAGTGGTGAAACCATTCATATAAAGATAAATGAGTTTTTTTGATATAATTCCTACTCTAACTTAGAGATTTGTGAAGCTCCCAAGTCTTGACCAACCCCATGTGAGAACTGTGTCCAATCCTAGGTTTTGGCCATATTTTCAGAATTGCATAGGCGCAATTGATGGTACACACATTCCCATCACTATAAGTGAAGAGAAAGCTCCTCCTTACAGAAACCAAAAAGGAACTTTGTCCCAAAATGTAATGCTAGAATACGATTTTGATCTCAACTTCACATTCATCTCTTGTGGGTGGGAAGGGTCTGCATCAGATGCAGGGGTTCTTCAATCTGCTCTAAGAAAGGGTTTTAGCGTGCCGGACGGTAAATTCTACCTTGTAGATGGAGGATATGCAAACACACCCTCTTTTATTGCCCCATATCAAGGAGTTCAATATCATCTTAGTGAATTTCGAAGACGGGGATCAAGAATTGAGTATGCTGATTATAAAGAGTTTTTTAACCATTCTCATGCACTCCTTCGCAACCATATCGAAAGAGCCATTGGTGTCTTGAAGAAGCGGTTTCCTATACTCAAAGTGGGCACATTTTATCCTATAAAGTCTCAAACTTTAATTGTAGCAGCAGCAACATCTTTTCATAATATCATTAGAGGTCTGAATGGTGAAGATGGATGGTTGGATCAACACCCAACTACCATTGATCCAGATCAGTTTGTTGAATTACCAGACGGGGATAACAACTATCAACATGCTATCCAGTCTAATGCTGGAAATGTTCTTAGAGATCAAATTGCTATACAGATGTGGAATGACTATATTAGTCATTAGTATTATTTAGATATAATAAAAGGCTATTTTATATTATGTAGCCATGGCAAGGGCTTCGTGGAATATGAATTATGAGAAGACTCTAGTTGACATCCTCCATGAGCACAATAATCCGAGATTTAGAGGTCAGAATGGTTGGATACCTGAAGGGTGGCGTAGTATTACTCAAATGTTTAATGAAAAGTTCCCGTTGGCTAATTTTTCAAAGGCACAAATTCAAGAGAAAGAAAAAGAACTTAAATCAAACTACAAGGTTATAAAGGAAGCTCGCAAGCAAAGTGGTGCTGGATGGAACGAATCACTTGGTATGATAATTGCGGAGCCACCGATATGGGAAAGAATAATTAAAGTAAGATACTTAATCTGAAAAATTTCTAATTCTTTGAAGCCTTTTTAATATCTGATTTTAATACTATTTTTTGCTGAAAAAATATAGAATCATCCCAAGGTGAAGAAATTTCAATCGAAACCATTCCCCCTCTTTAATCAATTGGCAACAATTTATGAAGGAAGTTGTGCCACGGGAGATTTGAATTTTACATCAATTCAGCAACAAGTTTTCAATCAAGATGAATCTGCTAGCTCTTTTAGGAATGATGAGGTCGAGGTTGATCATGGTATGAACCCGCTGTCCTCAAATTTAGAAGTGAATGCAATCTCAAGTGGTCATGGCAACATTGGTGGAAATGAACACACACCGGCATCTTCATCGGACATTAGAGAAGGTAGTCATGGAAAGAAGCGTAAGCAAAATCAAATTGCTGGTGTGCTTGAGGAGTATTTGGAATTTAAAAAGGAGTAAAGTAATAAATTTCTTAATGAGTTGAATCAGCCAACAAAGAGAAGTAAGAAGGATGAGTATTCTATTGCAAATTGTGTTGCTGTTTTAGAGTCAATGGATGATTTAAGTGAAGAAGAAATGGCAAAAGCATTAGGAGTATTCAAATGTGAGACAAATATAGAAATATTCTTAACAACCAAGAGGCAACGTGTTAGATTGTTGTAGCTTAGGGGAGAGATTGAGAAAAAGGTATTTTTAATAAAGAATTCATTTTTATGTAAAATTTAATTTCTTGGTGATCATTTTTGTAATACCTGTTTCTGGTGATCATTTTAGGCATTATCTCCATGACTGAGTGCTGTGAAAGGCTGCCTTCACTTTCCTGGTAAGATGGACTCTTTTCAGTTTTTATATGAAAATGAGCAATTTCTTCTTGTAAAGTAATCTTGTACAGTTTATTGCACTATGAATCGATTTGTAATTTATTTACTACAAAGTTTCTGGCCATCAGTTTGTAAAAAATTGAATGGTGCAAAGTTTCTGGTCATCGGTTTGTAACTGATTTGTGATTGATTGTGTTACCTGTTCTGGTAAGCTGAATTCCATTGGTTTTTGGTACATGGACAATTAGGCAATTGTTTTCCCCAATTTACTATGTCCGCCCTTCAGTTGGTCCAATAGAGATGCAATTTGGTACATTTTTCTTATAATAAAAGTTTTAAAACCTCTACTATCGTTCAAAAGCCTCTTTTTATTTTCTTTATCTTCATTATCAGTTGTTGGTGTTGTAGTTAGCTGCTATCACTCGCCTTGAGGACATTTGATGAGTGTCCTGACTAATAGATCAATAGGTGTTTCATGTAGTTTTTGGACTTTCGGACCATGATGTATCTTGTAAGATCTATCTTGCAAAAAAACACTAATCATATTTAGGTTCTAATATTCTAGGCAGCAACTAATATGAGGATAGCCATGCAGGTATTTCATCAAATGGGCACAGATGATTACCATTTTCAAGTTTCTTATAACATGGAATGATGCTACCTGCAGCTTTATGTAATTATAAATACATTTGAACTGTTATAACTAGATTTAAGTATTCTATATCTTCTGCAGGTTTCTAATGTTAATGCCACTATGCGAAGCTTTTGGATCAATAGCACCCCCACCTAACCACAAGTCTGCTATTTTTTGTGAAACTTCTGTGTATTTTGTATTCTCTTGTGCGTTTCTTTATTTTCATTTTTCATGGAAGTTCTATAAACCACAAGAATATTGTATTGTTGGTGGTGGAGGCTCAAATTTGGAACATACTGTGGACTATTTGTAATCTTTCATCTAATTCTAGTAGGTGTGTTAGTGTTACTGGAATGATCGTGCTGTTGTAGTTGAGATGGTACCTAATATATTTTCAAGTGTTTTGAGTTGGTGCATATCTTATGTACTGAATCTACTGCAATTGAAATGATAATGATTGTATTCTCATATTATGATGATGACTTTGTACGATCTACTGTCGAAAGATTTTATTATATAGCTGCATTATTTTTAGGGTGTTTTTGTAATGTACAAGTTTATGGCTTTTGTTATATTGTATGATATGTTTTTTTGCATATATTGAAACCTAATGGAATTCTAATTTGCATGATATTATATTGTTTATGGCTTTTGTTACTAGTTTTTTCAATATATAGGTTTGTTTCTAATTTTTTGAGTTTTTTTGGTGTGCTTTTTATGAATTTCTAAATATTTTGAATGTTTTTTGTTTGTTTATGAAATCCCTGGTATTTTCTCCCCCAACTTACCAAGTGAATAACAACCCTAGGGGAGGGCTCACCCTTGGAAATCAAGGGGGCAGGGGAAATTGCAAAAGGGATTTCCTTCCCTGGGTCATCCCTCCCCACCTGCCAAACAAGCCCTAAGTGTGTCCTTGTCTCCCTTGTAATTCGGACCTATAATGAAAGACATTGTTGTATAAAAGCAGACTCTACGTGCATTAATTTTGTGCAGGCTCATTCTCTTTTATTTATCCTTCTCCTTCTTGTCTATAACGAGTTGTGCAATTTTTTTTTTTTGAGTTTTAGCCCATGTTATTCATATGTTGTACAAGTTATATTGGTGGTCTCTTCGGATCTTAGCATTGCTGCATGATCTACTCGCCTGAACGCCAAGCCAACACAGGTCCGGAGTATGCCATCGACTTAGCCTGGTCCTGCACCATAAGTACGCCACTCTACCAACATTCCGGCAGGCCTCAATAGGGCGGGTCCTAAAAGCATTCAGATCTGGAAATATTATATCAATGTGCTTGTTATCATATCGAGTTTCTTAGGATCTAAAATTCAAATAAGAACAGTAAGTCATAAAAGAGTTATAGATCAGAAGACAAATTTTACTGTTTTCCATGTCTTTGATGCACAGGAAAATGAAAACTCATGACGATGGTGGACGATGCCGGAGCTACCAAGCTCCGACATCCCCCAAGGGACCCTCTGTCGACGTTTTAAATGTTAAAAGTGGGTGCCGTCGGAGCTAACAAGCTCCGACAACTCCCATGGGGGTTGGTCGTCGACATGGAGCATAATGTCAATTGAAGTGAAGATGGTGGAACCACTCGAGGGGATTCGCTGTCGAAGTGTTCTACGATTGATGGTGGATATCATCGAAGCTGGGGAGCTCTGACAACCCCGTGGGGCCTGTTGTTGATGTTTTACGCGTTGAAAGTGGGTGCCGTCAGACCTACCAAGCTCCGACAACCCCAAGGGTCCGCCGTCGATGTTTTACGCGTTGACAGTGGATGCTGTCGGTCCTACCAAGCTCTGACAACCCTAGGGGGGCCCATTGTCGACATTTTATGCATTGAAAGTGTGTGCCATCAGACCTACCAAGCTCTGACAACCCCAGGGGCCCCGCCATCGATGCAACAAAAGCTCCCTGGATAAGTCGAAGATAAACTTCAGACCTAAAAGCTACAAGTTCGAAGCGTCCAAGTCATCAACACATCGTCAAATCCTTTTGGTACATGTTTGTAATCAAATTGTGTACTTCTACCAGGGGCAAACATGATATAGGACAATGTATTAAAGACAAGGACAAAATGAAATTCATTTCAGAAAGATTGGATTTCATTCATTTGAGGAGATTACAAAATTGGAGAGTTACAAGCGGGAGCAAATGAGAAAAGTCCTAGGTTTTGTGGAAGTATGAGGCCACTTTCTAGGCAACCTCTTGAATGCTGGCCTTGGTGGCATCCTCCTCTTCAGCAACGGATCCTTCAAGCATCGAATCCGGAGAGAATTGGGGGGTCTCGGCTATTGTAACATGTCAGCACATGTTCTGCGACGTTCTTGGCCAGAGATTTCCCCTCTGTCTCCAGCTGGTCCACGATTACATCACCCATCACGTCGAGTTTGCTACTTGCAGAGCTGAGTGCCACCAGTGCTTGGTCCAGCTCCGGCTCTGGATTATCTGAACATACTGGACTGAAGCCCAGTGGCATCAAAGTGTCATTGGCTCGCCCCAAGAAGTCCCACACTTGCTGGGACTTAGTATCCCTCAAACTTTGGAGCTCCTCAAGTGACCTCCTGGCGGCCACAAGTTCTGATCCTTCCTGGGTAAGGAGCTCAACCTCTTTGTCATGCTGTTGAATGCTTTCAGCAACTTTCTTCTTGCGTTTGGTGAGCTCTGACTCCCGGAGGTGGATGCGGTTCTGCCGGTTGGCTGGGTCTTTCTCCTTGCCCCGCACTTTCTCCTCACTGGTGGATACTTCGACCTCTCTTTTGTTGAGGTCTTGTCCCCTCTGCTAGAGCTTATCTTCCTCTTCCTTGCACCGCAGATCAAGCTTTTTTGTGCGATCAGCCAAATTTTGCTCTCCCAGAGTCAGCTTCAGGGCGAGCTCCTCCTCTCTCTTCAAAATATCTTCCTGTTGTTCTAGGAGTTTCTCTTCCCTCGCATTGAGGTCCGCTCGGCACTTCAGGAGAATCTCGTTTAAATGTACTGAGGTTGTCATGACATTCATCAGTAGCATTGTTGCTTTTATTGGCACGCTTGAGAATCTCCCGAGAATTAGCGTCGAGGGCCTTGATGGAGGCCTCCTTTTCCTCTAGCAACTTGACCCAATATTCCATTTGGGCCTTCTCCTTCTTGACCCACTTCTTCTAATCATCAAGCCTCGTGTGTGCAAGCTTGGTCTCGAAGTGGAGCCTGTTGCACCAACTCCTCAAGGTGTGTCACTCTTCTTCGAGGACCTTTCTATCGTGGTCAAGTAGACATTGCCAATAGACAACACTGAGGGAATAGGCTCCGGACCTACCGAGGTCATGTCCGCTGGCTCCAGGGGGTCTTCAAGAACAAAAATTGGGGCCCACGCCACAAGCGTGGTCCCCTGTGGTCCTGCGGCACTAGGGCCGCCCTCAGGAAGTACCTCAGCCTCCACTGTCGCCGAGGAAGGCCCCGCTGGAGGAACTTCAACTTCTGGAATTGCTGGAACTAATGATGAAGGCTCCCCTGCCGAAATATCCATCGTTGGCTCAGCGGGTGGACGGCCTACCACAGACTCTTCTGGGTGCTCCTGCTCAGACATGAGCACCTCCGGAGCTATCACCTCCGGGGCGGATGCTGGAGTTTCGTCCAGAGCCCCATCACCTCTGGCTCAGGCATTGGAACATCAACCGACTCTAGCATGGAGATCGTAGCTTCGACTATCTCCGGCACAAAGGCCGGGACTGCAGGCACCTTTGGCTTGATTTTCGGCTCTTCAACAACTTCCGACACAAGCGTTGGAGCTTCGGTTGCCTCCGGCTCAATTGTTGGAGCTTCCGCCATCTTCGTGTCTTGCGCCGGAGCTTCAGCCTCCAACGCTACTGTTGCTGGCGCATCTTCACAAATGTCTTCCCCGTGGTCCAGCGTTACCAGGGGAGCCTCTGGAGTTGCTTTGAGATCTAGATCCATAATAGTCGGCCCCGGAGCTGTCGTGACCTCAGCCACCACTTGGGGAGGAGTAGGGGTTGGAGCTAGAACTTCCTCCTGCACAACCTCAGTTGCTGGGGTGGGTGTCGGTGAATGTAGCCTAGAGGGGGATGAATATGGTTTTTGAATTTCTTTTGTTGGAACCTGCAACACTTAGCAACTTTATCAAATACAGGGAAATCGGACTAGTCCGGTAGGGTGCAGACTAGTCCGGTGTGTGTAGAATAGATTGATCAAGTTTGATCAATGATTTTGAACCAGGTACTTTATGCTGCGGAAATTGAGTTGTAAATTGAATGTATTGCTTCAATAAAACTAGATGTGGCACAAGTTAACTTTAGATTCAATGTTTGAACGTAAATTTAAACTAGATTGAGCAAACCTTTGATTTCAATGAATATTAAGAACAAGAACAAAAGACACAATGATTTTTATCCCGTGGTTTGATTCCACAGAGGAAATCTACATCCATGTTGGGGAGCCCACTGTGACACCCGGTTCCGAAAACGAACCAAGTGAATGCATATGTGTGCCCAGGACATTCAACACAAATACACGAGTGCATTCACAAAAGAGTATACAGAAAATTACCACAGAATAAGATTAACTAACCAAATTTTATTACAAAAACCATATTATCCTCGAATACAAGTTCTAATGAATATTAATGACAAGTTCAACTAATGCAGCGGAAATAGACTAAATTGAGCAAACTAAGCAAAAGGGATAACGTAGCTCCATGCAACACCACAGGCAAAGCTGACGGTAGACACGGCCTAGAACTCCACATTGTCGCCATTAAACTCACAATCCTAACCTGCAACTGTTGAGGGGGGCATTGCAAGAGTGAGTACATGTTGTACTTAGCAAGTGTGGAAAGTATGACATGTGGCTGATTCAAACGACAACAATAATAATGGCTAAGTGCTGAAAAGTACAGTAAAACCATTTGGAAAAGCAATGTATTACATGTATGTGAAGTAATCCCATCATAAGCCATAATTAATAACATAGCACCAATCCATATTCCATATCCATCACCATGATACCATTAACCATATTCAATGCCATAGTTAATCCATAACCAGCCAATACCAGTACCAAACCATAACCATCCCAAATCCCAATTTACCTCTAATAATGGAAGTTGTCCAGGTGCTCATAACTGGGAGCACGGCTATCATGATTGTTTTATTAGACTCTGCAGAGTTTGTACCACTTTACCCATGTGTTTGTGATTTCATCACCTTTCAGTGACTAAGAACCTCCATTATGCTCATGACCCGTCGGTCACATTACACACTTCCGTTGGTGTGTGGCCAAGACATCACAAAATAGCCTTTACAAAGGGAATACTAGCCTATTTAGACCCCAATGAGGTTTGACCAGTGGCGATGCCTCCAACTGAGCACATCTTCAACCAAGGGCCCCATCTTGAGCGATTCGGATCCCAGGGTAGTCCCACCAATCATCAACAAACCCAATCCGACTACCCCTTCCCCGAGCATCCTTAATGGTCCAAACAGCACTAGCAAAGCCCTAATTAATCAGCTATGCCGCACCCATACTTGGCCTCGTGGTGGCATTGTAGTCCTGACTTATTCTCGCATGAACCGGTCCTTAGATCTAAAGCAAGCAAACCACCATGACATCCAACCCATCCACATACCAGGCTTGCTTAGATCACCCATTACCATATCATATTGACTAGTTCACATTAACCAGAATATCATTAATGCATAATTAAATGTGTATTGTTGTTTTCCCATTCCAATTAATTAAGCAAAGCAAAAAGGTAAAAAGCCCACCCCGACTCTCTACCATAATTCTAGGTGACAAGGGTGGTTAAAAAAATCTAGTAAACTTCCTATCATAGGATTCCCATCAAATTTTGCAAACAAAACATTTATTTCAAAACAGGATCAATATGCTTAAAGGACACTTGCCTTGCTCCGATGGATAGGGTTGCTCAAGCGCTTCGAGGTCTTGGTTCTGGATATCCTCGTACACGACCTCTTGAGCACTTCCCTCTACTCGTGATCACACATACAAGAAAACATATACAAATCAACATGATGCACACATACTAATCAACATGCAATGACATGCATGCATGCAAAGTTCAATAATTAATTAACTATGGTTGTTTATTGATTAGATGCAACTAGTTCATACGTGTTTATATGAGTATACGGGGATTTAACGATGTCGGTACACCGCGTACCGGATACCTCTTGAGACTGTGAAGAGTGCAAAGGAACTCCACCTATCTGAGTTGAAGACTTCCGAAGGCCCCACGTGTCTCTCGGAACTGGACCTGCCTTCCTCCTATGGTTAGTCCCAGTGCTGCAACGTGTATCATAAAACCGGACCTACATTCCATACCTGTGAAAGCTCTGGACTAGATACCTATGTGGCACCCCCGGACCTAACCCCCGATAGATGGAAGCTCCAGTACCGACACGTGTACAACAGCACCAGACCTACTCATCCAAGACGGTAAGCTTCAGAGCTGCCACGCGTCCAACCGCCAGACCTTCAACCTCAACAGGCAGATTGGTGGACCTCCAACGGCTCGGACCTTCAAGGAACATTAAAGACTTCAAGACCTGATTATGTGTTATTAATGCTATCTTAATGACACACGATCGGATGACCCTTAATAGCAGTAAAGCCACCATTAAAGAGCGTTATTACGCTATTAAGGAGAATTAAGCACATTTAACTGTGTATTAGGCATCAGTAACCGCCAGGGCCACATGTCGGGCCAGGTTGATGATGTAACAGCCAGCCCTTGTACTATAAAAGGACTGGTCGAGCGATACACGGGGAGGAGGCTTCCACACGCGCCTAAGACAGGCTGAGGCTGGTCTCACATACTAGCGCTCATACGCTCAACTAGTTCATACATGTTTATACGAGTTTACGGGGGTTTTGGGGAGGATTAATACTGCTGAAAATAAATTTATGGTGTAACTACGATTAAATTACGTCTATTAGATCCAATACGTCGCTAAAATTCGCATCGAATTAACAAACCCTACCGTAGATGCGACGGGTTCAAAGATCGCAGAATGGAGGCGACACGTAGATGAAGTGGATGGCGCAACGGTCCTCCGGTGGCACGACGACGACATCGCAACGACGAAGACGACCTCCAGCGGACGACGGCACCCTCCTCTTTTTCCTCCTCTTCCTTCCCATTTTTTTTCTTACCTGGCGGTGCCTCTGGTCTCCTCTCCTTTTTTCTACAGCGGCTAGGGCTCCTGGGACTGCTGTGGTTGCCTCTGGCGTCGGGAAAACACGAGGACATCGGGAGGGGGGGGGGGTTATAGGTGCGCTCGGCACCGAGGCCGATTTGGCCTGGGGCACGGTTGACGCGCGGGCGCGCGTTGACCGGGGGTGCGCTAGCGGTGCAAGCGAGCGGGGCCAGGCACGGCGTGCTCGGCTAGGGCCGGCGCGGGAGTCGCGCGGGGTCGCGCGGGAGCCCGTGCTGGCGGGGTGGGGCTAGGCGCAGCAGGCGCGCGCGCTGGGAGCGGGCCGGCTCGGGCGACCTGGCAAGCCGGGTGGTTGACCCTTTTTTTCTTTTTTTTACATATATTATTATTATTTATATTATTATATATATTTTATTTATTTTATTTTTTTATATATATTATTATTATTATTATTATTATATTTATTCACTAATACATATTTTACGCTATAATTTTCTTTTTCTTATTTTGCTACTCATATTTGTATATATGCTCCATCTTTTATTTTTCTTTATTCTACTATTGTTTAATGCATGATCATGTATGCAATGCATGATGCGAAAATTGAGGGTGTTACAAACCTATCCCCCTTAAAGTGAATCTCGCCCTCGAGATTCGACAGCATGGAGAAAAGATGAGGGAACTCAGTCTTCAAGTCTTCTTCACGTTCCCACGTAGCTTCGGCTTCCGTATGGTGGTTCCATTGCACTTTGCACCAACGGACTCTCTTATTCCTCATGACCCTTTCCTTCACGTCCATGATCTTGATAGGTTGCTCGACATAGGACAAATCCTCCTGAAGTTCTAACTCGTCCATCGACACCTGTTCTTTCGGCACCCTGAGACACTTCTTGAGTTGAGACACGTGAAACACGTCGTGTACATCATAGAGATACGCCGACAGCTCAAGTCGACAAGCTACCTCTCCTCGCTTGTCCAAAATCTTAAATGGCCCGATATAGCGAGGTGCCAGTTTTCCTTTGACATTAAACCGACGTTGCCCTCGGATAGGTGACACTTTGAGATATACGTAATCTCCAACTTCACATACCAGATTCCTTCGTCGATTATCCGCATAACCTTTTTGACGTGACTGAGCAGCTCTTAGGTTTTCACGAATTATTCGAACTTGTCTTTCGGTGTCTTGTAACACATCAGGACCAAATACTTGGTTCTCTCCTGTTTCATTCCAAAACAAAGGTGTCCTACACTTTCTTCCGTATAGTGCTTCATAGGGTGACATTTTCAATCTTGCTTGGTAACTATTGTTGTATGAAAATTCTGCATATGGCAAGCTCTTGTCCCAACTTTTCCCATGCTTCAAAGCACAAGCTCTTAACATGGCTTCCAAAATTTTATTGGACCTCTCGGTTTGTCCATCTGTTTGAGGATGATATGCTGAACTGAAGTTCAACTTTGTTCCCAAAGCTTCATGCAATTTCTGCCAAAATCTGGAGGTAAACTGAGAACCTCTATCTGAGACTATCTTCTTTGGTACTCCGTGTTGACACACAATATGTTCCATGTATATTTCGGCCAATTGTGCAGCTGTATATTTGGTCTTCACAGGGACAAAATGAGCTGACTTGGTTAAGTGATCCACAATTACCCAAATTGAGTCGTAACCGGACTGAGTACGTGGTAACCCAACTATGAAGTCCATTCCAATTTCTTCCCACTTCCATTCCGGGATCTTCAATGGTTGCAATAATCCAGCTGGCCTTTGATGTTCAGCTTTAACTCGTTGGCACACATCACACAACGCAACATATTCGGCTATGTCCTTTTTCATGCTGGCCCACCAATAGCATATCTTCAAATCCTTGTACATCTTTGTACAACCGGGATGAATTGAGTACGGTGAGCATGTGCCTCCTTTAATATTATCTCCCGAATATGCTTCACATTAGGCACGACAATTCTCTTTCCAAGCCATAAGGTACCATGTTCGTCTTCATCAGATCTGAATTATCTCCCTTCTTCGGTCCTTTCCTTGATTTCCTTGATCTCCTCATCCGTGGTTTGTGCTTCTCGAATTTCTTGCTCTAGGGTTAGATTTAACTCCATCATTCCCATCTCATTCACAAATCCAAGATTCAACCGTTGAAACTCCTTGCATAACTCGGATGGCCATTCTCGAACCGTCAGTTGATTACTTACTCCTTTCTGACTCAAGGCATTGGCCACTATATTGGCCTTTCCTGGATGATAGTTGATCCCCACATCATAATCCTTGATGAGCTCCAACCATCTTCGTTGCCTCAAATTCAGATATGTTTGTGCGAAAATATACTTAAGACTCTTGTGATCCGTATAAATTTCACACCTATGTCCATGAATATAGTGTCTCCAAATCTTCAATGCAGTTCTAAATCATGCGTTGGGTAATTCTGCTCATGTTTCTTCAATTGTCTTGACGCATAGGCGACCACTTGACCTTCTTGCATGAGCACACATCCAAGTCCTTGCCTTGATGCGTCACAATAAATATCAAAACTGTGAGACCTATGTGTGCTGAATACATTGGCTTGACAATAAAAGTTTTGAATCCTGTCATAACATCTTTTTAGCAAGGTCCGACTCTAGCTCCGAGCTTCTGCAAGGTCCGACAATCTAGGTACGACATGTTTTTGGGTAGATCCGGTGAGCTTTGTCTTTAGCTTCGGCACGTCTTTGATAGCTCCGACATTTCTTTGTTAACCTCCGATATGTTTTGCTAGGTCTGACTTATGTTGGTTAGCTCTGACATGTTTTTATAGCTCCGACTTTTGGGAAGACTAGTTCCGACTAGTTTTGGTTAGCTCTGGTGCTAGGTCCGACTAGCTTTGGTAAGCTCCGGCGCTAGGTTGTACTAGCTTTGGTAAGCTCCGGTGCTAGGTTGTACTAGCTTTGGTAAGCTCCGGCGCTAGGTTGTACTAGCTTTGATAAGCTCCGGCACAAGCTCTGGTTAGCTTTGGAAAGGTTCGGAGCTTGATCGCAATGTTCCGGCTTTTAATGTGAAATGTTTCAAACTTGTTTTACATTGTTGGAAAGTTTGCTTAGTATTCTTTTACTAAGTTTTTGGTGCGTTTTGGTTGATATGGATGATATTGTTTTGCTATGCTTTGCAACATACTTTTGTGAGGTGCTCATGTAAGGTGTTGTGTTCGGAACTAACTTGAGTCAAGTCGCGGACTTGGACTCGTACGGATTGGTTGTTTGTTCATGTGTAGGTGTTGCTTGAGTTCAAGTCATGGCTGGTGATGGGATCCATTGGACTAGTCTCAGGGAGGAGATGAGGTTCCAACAACCAAGTTTGGGAGGAATTGTGGTTGAGCGGGTCAGGAGGTCGCGCAGAATGATTGAATCAGGGGCAATGCATATGAAGGTTACTGGACATCGAAGGAATGTGTTTGCATGTATGCATGTGGTGCATGACGTGACAACATGGTTCCGAAGATGGTTTATGGATGGGAAGATCTGGTTGGAAGGATCGGATCGTATCGGTTGATGACTTTGGCTGCGGCAGAGTCGGTTATGGCTCGGTATGGAAAGTATCGAGTTGGTTATGTTAGGATTTTGTGTGGGTCATGAATTTGAGTTGTTTTAGGAATATGGGATATGTTCCTAATGTGTTTGGAAGTCTTAGGATTGCTTCTATCTGCGTATAGAAGAGTCCTAAGCAGTTATGGAAAGTTTTGATTCGTGAACGGAGGATCCTGATTTGAGTTGAGTTGGCTTTCGAGCTGGTTATATAAGCAAGGGAGGCCAGAGCTCGTGGAGACGACTTTTGGGCTGTTCCTCTTGTGTTCTATTGAATAAAAATTTGTATTTTGAAGGAACTTTTGTGCCTTGTTTGTTTGACTTGTTCCCGGCAAGTTTTACTCGTCGAGTTTCTGGGCAGCACTACTTTTCATTGGTGGTTTTATCATAACTCGAGTTTTACAGATCCAGTTGACGTGATTGTTTTTGGGTGGGAAGGGAAAAGCAGGGCTCGAAGGTAAAGAGCCGTGCAAGGATGTCACAACTTGATTATCTATCATCTGTCAAAATTTCATGGTCATTCGATTTGTAGTTTCTGATCTACAAGAGTTTCTTTGCAGCGTTCCACAACTGTTTTTCTCGGGTAGGACAGATTGACCTTTGTTCGATCTTTCGATCATAACTTGAGTTTCTCTCTATGGATTTGAGTGATTCTTCTTGTGTTTTCTTCGTGACCTGATTCTCTCGGATATATATCACTTTTGTCACGGTGAAACACGTTTAGATTAGTCTCACACACGATTTCTTTAACATATCGTTTTTTTGCTGAAGGGGTTGGGATTTAATTGTTTCCGCTGCGTAAGATTTTTAAAATCTACCATTCACCCCCCTCTGGTAGCTTTTCACGTGCTCTTCAATCCTATAAAAACTCTTGCTCACATCCGGCAGTACCAAAACTGGGGCTGTTGTTAACCTCTTCTTCAACTCCTCAAAACTATTTTGACAGACTTGAGTCCATTGAAAAGCCTTTCCCTTCATTAGCAACTCCGTCATAGGCTTGACTATCTTGGAAAATTCCTTGATGAATCGACGGTAATATCTGGTCATCCCAAGGAAACTCCTTATTTCCTTTACATTTTACGGTGGTTCCCACTTCAACACGTCTCTCGCTTTTCCGGGGTCAACCGATACTCCTCCTCCTGAGATGATATGACCTAAAAATGGCACCTCTTTCAACCAAAACTAACACTTGTTGAACTTGGCATACAATTGATGCTCTCTTAATTTCTGCAGCGTAAGCCTCAAGTGTTCCTCATGTTCCTTCTCATTCTTCGAGTAGATCCTAATGTCATCAATAAACATCACAACGAACCTATCCAAGTACTCCATGAAGACCTTATTCATGAGGTACATAAAGTACGCAGGTGCATTGGTCAATCCAAAAGACATCATGGTGTACTCATAAGATCCATATCGCGTCCTAAAAGCTGTCTTGTGTATGTCCGATGGTCTAATCTTCATTTATAAGTATCCCGACCTCAAATCAATCTTAGAGAAGACACAAGCACCTTTCATCTGATCAAACAAGTCTTCTATGCATGGCAAAGTGTACTTGTTCTTGATTATTACCTCGTTGAGAGCTCGGTAATCTACGCACATCCTTTTGGATCCATCCTTCTTGTCCACAAATAGTACGAACGCTCCCGAAGGTGAAGAGCTGGGCCGAATGAAACTCTTTCTCTTGTTGCTCTTGAATTTGCTTCTTGAGCTCCGCTAATTCCACAGGAGGCATCCTATACGGCCTCTTAGCTATAGGCGCAGTTCCAGGTATTAAATAAATAACAAAATCAATGTATCGATCGGGTGGTATACCTGGCAACTCATCCGAAAGAACATTTAAAAATTCACACACCACCGGAATCTCCTCAATTGCGGCACTGTCCATATGATTCAGCTCCAATTGCTTCGGTGCGGTTTGAGATGCTTCAAACTCTACGGTGATCCCTTCCTCATTGGTCAACTTCACCGTTTTCGTGGCAAACTTAATAACTCCATTGTGCTTCCTCAACCAGTCCATACCAAGTATAATGTCCAATCCTTGGGAATCCAAAACAATGAGGTTGGCGGAGAAGTCTACCCCTTATTCTAAGGCTTACTTTTGGACATACTATATTTGTCCTCGTCTCTCCTCCAGGAGACTTAACCAATAGAGTAAACTTCATATGAGAGATAGGCAAACTATACTTGGCAACATACTTCGATGCAATGGATGAATGCGATGCTCCAGAATCAAATAACATAGTCGCGGGGTTGGAGTTGGCGAGAAACATACCAATGATCACGTCGTCCGCTTGTTGAGCATCCTCCGTAGAGACATGGTTCACGTTGCCATGAGTAAAATTCTGTTGTCCGCAGTTTCCTTGCGGCTGTCCTCCATTGGGTCTTGGGTTTTGCATCGGCGCATTGCTTCCTTGACAAAGGCCTGACTTAGGACATTGATGTGCAAAGTGTCCAGCTTCTCCACAAGTATAGCACTTCTTAACTCCACCAGAATTTGGACGGACTTGATTTTGCGCATTTGCACCAAGATAATTAGCACGAGGCCCATAAGGCATTGGAGGCCTAGGTGTTTGCATAACAGGGTGCTGCTGCACAAACTGAGTTGGGCGCGGTGCAAATCCAGGGCGTTGTACAGGAGCAGAGGAGTTGTAGTATGGCGCATTAGGAGGCACAAAGCGAGGGCACACATTGCTTCCTTGTTGCTGTCCTTGATATGGCGCCTTCCTCTTACTGTCTTGCTCCATCTCACAGACCTTATTCTCCACCAAGATTGCTTTGTCCACAAGCTTCTGAAAATTGGCATAATTACAGTTGAGCAATTGCACTTGGATCTCATTGTTCAAGCCTCTCATGAACAAGTATTGCTTCCGGCTGTCCCGACTAACATCCTCATGCGAATATCTTAAGAGTTGAGTGAATTTGTTGAGATATTCACCCACGCTCGATCTTCCTTGCCTTAAGTTCTCAAATTCTTGCCCTTTCAAGGTCATAACTCCCTCAGGCACAAACTGAGAATGAAAGTTCTCCTTGAATTCTGCCCAAGTGATCCTCTCTTGATTCTCATGAGCATTGCAATAAGCATCCCACCAATCCGCAGCTGCTCCAACGAGTTGATGAGAAGAAAATAGCACCTTCTCCCGGTCACTGCATTGGACAATAGCAAGTTTCTTCTTCACAGACTTGAGCCAATCATCCGCATCCATAGGGTCAGCGGCTTGAGCAAAGGTTGGCGGCCTAGTCATCATAAACTCTCCAAACCGGTTATGAGGAGGCGGGGGTGGCGGTGGAGGTATGTGGGGCTGATTGTTGATATTGCTAGCCCGCAGTTGTCCCATAGTCTGTATCATGGTCTGCATGAGCTGGTTTTGCATAGCCAGTAGCTGCTCAATATTGATAGATCCATGAGCAGGTCCTTGTCCAATGTTGTTCTGAGGCACTCCATGGTTATACTCCTCATAATTGACATCCCTATGGTTGCGAGTCCTCACCATCTGAAGAAAAGCAATAGGTAAGAATTTAGGAGCATCCCCAACTAAATGCATCGAGGGATATGAAACTAACCAACTAGCTACACTAGCCTAGATGGACATGGCAATGCTAAAGCATCCCAAAATCCTCTATTAAGCAGACAAGCAACCAATATATATAGCAAACAGCACACCAAACAGAATCACAACGCTTCCTGAGTGCTCCTATGTGCTCTAAAGTGTCCATTCTATCTAGATTGCGTCCTATGGTCAACATGTGGCTCTGATACAAATCTGTAACACCCGGTTCCGAAAACGAACCAAGTGAATGCATATGTGTGCCCAGGACGTTCAACACACATACACGAGTGCATTCACAAAAGAGTATACAGAAAATTACCACAGAACAAGATTAACTAACCAAATTTTATTACACAAACCATATTATCCTCGAATACAAGTTCTAGTGAATATTAATGACAAGTTCAACTAATGCAGCAGAAATAGACTAAACTGAGCAAACTAAGCAAATGGGATAACACAGCTCCATGCAACACCACAGGAAAAGCTGACGGTAGACACGGCCTAGAACTCTGCGTTATCGCCATTAAACTCACAATCCTGACCTGCAACTCTTGGAGGGATTGCAAGAGTGTGTACATATTGTACTCAACAAGTATGGAAAGTATGACATGTGGCTGATTCAAACGACGACAATAATAATGGCTAAGTGCTGAAAAGTACAGTAAAACCATTTGGAAAAGCAATGTATTACATGTATGTGAAGTAATCCCATCATAAACCATAATTAATAACATAGTATGAATCCATATTCCCTATCCATCACCATCATACCATTAACCATATTCAATGCCATAGTTTATCCATAACCAGCCAATACCAGTACCCAACCATAACCATCCCAAACCCCAATTCCCTCTAATCATGGAAGTTGTCCAGGTGCTCATAACCGGGAGCACGGCTATCATGATAGTTTTATTAGACTCTGCAGAGTTTGTACCACTTTACCCACGTGTTCGTGATTTCATCACCTTTCGGTGACTAAGAACCTCCCTTATGCCCATGACCCGTCGGTCACATTACACACTTCCATTGGTGTGTGGCCAAGAGATCACAAAATAGCCTTTACAAAGGGATTACTAGCCTATTTAGACCCCACTGAGGTTTCACCGGTGGTGATGACTCCAACTGAGCACATCTTCAACCAAGGGCCCCCTCTTGAGCCATTTGGATCCTAGGGTAGTCCCACCAATCATCAACAAACCCAATCCGACTACCACTTCCCGAGCATCCTTAATGGTCCAAACAGCACTGCAAAGCCCTAATTAATCAGCTATGCCGCACCCATACTTGGCCTCGTGGTGGCACTGTAGTCCTGGCTTATTCTCGCATGAACCGGTCCTTAGATCTAAAGCAAGCAAACCACCATGACATCCAACCCATCCACATACCAGGCTTGCTTAGATCACCCATTACCATATCATATTGACTAGTTCACATTAACCAGAATATCATTAATGCATAATTAAATGTGTAGTGTTGGTTTCCCATTCCAATTAATTAAGCGAAGCAAAAAGGTAAAAAGCCCATCCCGACTCTCTACCATAATTCCAGGTGACAAGGGTGGTTAAACAAATCTAGTAAACTTCCTATCATAGGATTCCCATCAAATTGACACAAGCATGCATTTTTGCAAACAAAATATTTATTTCAAAACAGGATCAATATGCTTCAAGGACACTTGCCTTGCTCCGACAGATAGGGTTGCTTAAGCGCTTCGAAGTCTTGGTTCTGGAAATCCTTGTACACGACCTCTTGAGCACTTTCCTCTACTCGTGATCACACATACAAGAAAACATATACAAATCAACATGATGCACACACACTAATCAACATGCAATGACATGCATACATGCAAAGTTCAATAATTAATTAACTATGGTTGTTTATTGATTTGATGCAACTAGTTCATACGTGTTTATACGAGTTTACGGGGGTTTTAGTGATGTCGATACACTGTGTACCGAATACCCCTTGAGACTGTGAAGAGTGCAAAGGAACTCCACCTATCTGAGTTGAAGACCTCTGAAGGCCCCACATTTCACTCGAAACTGGACCTGCCTCCCTCCTATGGTTAGTCCCAGTGCTACCACGTGTATCATAAAATCGGAGCTACATACCATACCTGGGAAAGCTCCGGACTAGATACCTGTGTGGCACCCCCGGACCTAACCTCGACAGAGGGAAGCTCCGGTGCCGACACGTGTACAACAGCACTGGACCTACTCGTCCAAGATGGTAAGCTCCGGAGCTGCCACGCGTCGAACCGCCAGACCTTCAACCTCAACAAGCAGATTGGTGGACCTCGAACGGCTCGGACCTTCAAGGAACATTAAAGACTTCAAGACCTGATTATGTGTCATTAATGCTATCTTAATGACACACAATCAGATGACCCTTAATACCAGTAATGCCACCATTAAAGGGCGTTATTACGCTATTAAGGAGAATTAAGCACATTTAACTGTGTATTAGGCATCAGTAACCGCCAGGGCCACATGTCGGGCCAGGCTAATGATGAAACGGCCAACCCTTGTACTATAAAAGGACTGGCCAAGCGATACACGGGGAGGAGGCTTCCACACGTGCCCAAGACAGGCTGAGGCTGGTCTCACATACTAGCGCTCATATGCTCAATACAACAACAACACACACCCGTGGAGTAGGGTATTACGCTCAAGCGGCCCGAACCACGTAAATCCTCGTGTCAAATCGCCGTCTTGTTCTGAATCTCTGCTCACCCTAACCGAACTACAAAACTTCGCGGGCTACTAACCGTAGTACCAGGAGAATTGCCGGAAAAAGACTCCAATAGTTGGCGCGCCAGGTAGGGGGAGCGCATGAGATTCGAACATGGTGAATTCTACTGCTGGATCATCCAACGGCAATCATGTTGTGCAATCTACTGGAGGCAATCCCTCCAACACGCAGCAACCAGCAGGTGCTGTGGCCCCAGCAGGAGTCATGCCACCACCACCACCATCCGCTCCAGTGAATCAAGTTGGACAGCGGGATGGGGCGACCACATCGGTCACTGCATCGGTGAACAAAAACCCCGAACATGCACTTAATTCTGCGCGTGCTCTTCTCCAACTGTGACACCCGGTTCCGAAAATGAACCAAGTAAACGCATATGTGTGCCCATGATGTTCAACACACATACACGAGTGCATTCACAAAAGAGTATACAGAAAATTACCACAAAACAAGATTAATTGACCACTTTTATTACACAAACCATATTATCCTCGAATACAAGCTCTAATGAATATTAATAAAAATTTCAACTAATGCAGTGGAAATAAACTAAATAAGCAAACTAAACAGCTAGGCAACATAAGCAATAGGGTATAGCGCAGCTCCAAAATACCACAGGCAAAGCTGACTGTAGACACGACATAGAACTCCGCATTAATGCCATTAAACTCCCAATCCTGACCTGCAACTGTTGGGGGGGATTGCAAGAGTGATTACATGTCGTACTCAGCAACTGTGGAAAGTATGACATGTAGCTGATTCAAATGACGAATATAATAATGGTTGAGGGTTGAAAAGTACATTAAAACATTTGGAAAAGCAATATATTACATGTATGTGAAGTAAACCCATCATAATCATAAGTAATATCATAATACCAGTCTGAATTCACTACCATCATCAATAATTCCAGATTTCACCATTTGCCAATAACCATATTCAATACCAGAAATTAATCCATAACCAGCCATAATACCATCCCAAATCCCAATTTTCCTCTAATCATGTGAGGGTCCAGGTTGCTCACAACCGAGAGCACGGCTATCATGATAGTTTTAGACACACTCTGCAGAGGTTGTACAGCTTTACCCACGTGTTTGTGATTTCATCACCTTTCAATGACTATAGAGTCTCAATTATGTCGTCTCACACTTCCTTAGGTGTGTGGCCAAGAGATCACAAAATAGCCTTTACAAAGGGATTACTAGCCTATTTAGACCCCACTGAGGTTTCACCGGTGGCGATGTCTCCAACTGAGCACATCTTCAACCAAGGGCCCCCTCTCGAGCCATTCGGATCCTAGGGTAGTCCCACCAATCATCAACAAACAAATCTGACTACCCCTTCCTCAAGCATCCTTAATGGTCCAAATAGCACTGGCAAAGCCCTAATTAATCATCTACGTTGCACCCATACTTGGCCACGTGGTGGCACTGTAAATCTTGGATGGTCGCTCCACGAACCGGTCCTTAGATCTAAAGCAAGCAAAACCACCATAACATCCAACCCATCCACATACCAGGCTTTCTTAGATCACCCATTACCATATCATATTAACCAGTTCATGTTAACCATAATCTCATCCATGCATAATTAAATTGAGTGGTATAGTTGTTTTTCCATCCCAGTTGATTAAGCGAAGCAAAAAGGTAAAAAGCCCTTCCCGACTCTCTACCATCTATTCCAGGTGACAAGGGTGGTCAAACAACGCTAGTAAACTTCCTACCGTAGGATTCCCATCAAATTGACACAAACATGCAGTTTTGCAAACAAAACATTTATTTCAAAACAGGATCAATATGCTTCAAGGACACTTGCCTTGCTCTTGGGATTGGTTCGGGTCAAAGCCTTCAAACTTTTGGTGCTGTAGATCCTCCGCGGCACTCTCTAGCGCAAATCCGTCTAATCTACACAATAAACATACAAGACAAGAAACACAATCAAAGAGTGCACAAATATTACTCAATATGACATGACATGCATGATTGATGCAAATGCAAGGTAGAACTTGTTTATAGATTGCTTTTAATGATCACTAACTAGTTCTAATAGATTTTAACAAGTTTATACAGGTTTGGATTTGATTAGATCTACTTTTAGAATCAATTCAACACAATTTAACCAGGAAAATTGGACTAGTCTGCAGAAGGCCGGACTAGTCCGCACTTCAAGAACTAGCAAACTAGGGTTTTCTAGATCGACATGAATTTGGAGATTAGGGGTTGAATTCACATAAGGAAAAGAGAATAGAAGGTATACCAGGTGTTTAGAACTACAATGAATCAAGAACCTTGGAGGTGACACTTGGATCTTGATGATCTAGGGTTGGGGGTTAACTTGGAGATGAATTGGTGATGAAGAACAAACTTGATGGAGATCTTGATCCTCTTTCGTTTCCTCCTCTTCTTCTTCTTGCTTGGGATCTCCTCGTCCCTCCTTGGTGGTGGATCTCCACGAACTAGGGTTTGGGTGGGGTGGAAAAGTGGCAAATAGATGTCAAGCCAAGGGGTGGGGTTATTTATATCGAGGTGGAGGCTATGGTTAGATGGATTTCGAGTTTGAGAGGAGTAGAGGCCGATTTAGAGTCCCACATGGGCTCTAAAAGAGTTAGGCACGACGTCCCTAGGCCCACTTAACGTGAAACCCAAGAAACAAGGTGTAAAACAAAAGATCAATTCGGGGTCGCGAAATATCGGACAAGTCCGACAAGGACCGGACTAGTCCGAAAATGTCCAGAGAGAAAATCGGACAAATCTGGCCAAAAATCGGACAAGTCCGAATTTAGTCAGAGAGGAAAACGGACAAATCCGCTAGAACACCAGACTAGTCCCAAAAAGTCCAGGGACTTAGCAAATTTTCAAGGGTTCTTGGAATATCGGACTAGTCCGCACAAAATCGGACAAGTCCGAAAGTTTCAAGAGGCAAAATCGGACTAGTCCGCAGCAAAAACGGACAAGTCCATTTTTAGTTAGAGAGAAATTGGACTAGTCCTCACCAAAATCGGACTAGTCCGCACTTTTCAGCATTTTAAGTGCGGTTTTGTTCCAAATCAATTTTAAATGTTACAAATCAATTTTAAACTCGTTCCTCTTTATGTGGGTTAATGTTAAACATGTATATGAATGTATGTGGGGCATGATGCAAGAAAATGAGGGTGTTACAACCTACCACCCTTAAAATGAATCTCGCCCTCGAGATCCGACGTGGAAGGGAAGAGATAGGGAAATTCCTTCTTGATATCATCCTCCAATTCCCACGTCGCTTCTTTTTCTGTGTGGTGCTTCCCTTGAACTTTACACCATCTAATAACCTTGATCCTTGTGACTCTCTCCTTGGTTTCCAAGATTTTGATTGGTTGTTTGACATATGTAAAATCTTCCTCTAGTTCCAATCCTTCCATGGGCACTTGTTCTTCCGGTACTCTCAAGCATTTCTTGAGCTGGGAAACATGAAAGACATCATGTACATCTGAAAGATGAGTTGGCATCTCCAACTTATATGCTACTTCCCCTTTTTTGTCCAAAATCTTGAATGGTCCAATGTAGCGAGGTGCTAGCTTGCCTCTTATGTTAAACCTCTTATGACCTCTCATCGGTGACACCTTGAGGTAAACAAAATCTCCCACTTCAAAGGTTAATTTCCTTCTCCTATTGCTCGCATAGTTATCTTGTCTTGATTGGGCAGCCCTCAAGTGTTCACGAATTATTTGGACTTGCTTTTCGGCTTCTTGCAACATATCCGGACCAAATACTTGAGTTTCTCCTGCCTCATTCCAGAATAAAGGTGTCCTACACTTCCTTCCATAAAGCGCTTCATATGGTGACATTTTCAAGCTTGCTTGGTAACTATTGTTGTATGAAAATTCTGCATATGGCAAGCTTTTGTCCCAACTTTTCGCATGCTTCAAAGCACAAGCTCTTAACATGTCTTCCAAAATTTGATTGGTCCTCTCGGTTTGTCCATCCGTTTGAGGGTGATATGCTAAACTAAAATTCAACCTCGTTCCCAAAGTTTCATGCAATTTTTGCCAAAACCTGGAAGTGAATTGTAAACCTCTATCCGAGACTATCTTCTTCGGAGCTCCATGCAAACATACTATTCTTCCCATATACAATTCCGCCAATTTTTCTCCATTATAGGTGGTCTTGACAGGAATAAAGTGGGATGACTTAGTTAACCGATCCACAATTACCCAAATTGAGTCGTAACCGGACTAAGTACGAGGTAAACCAACTATGAAATCCATACCGATCTCTTCCCACTTCCATTCCGGAATCTTTAATGGTTGTAATAGTCCAGCTGGCCTTTGATGTTCCGCCTTGACTCGTTGGCACACATCACACAATGCTACATATTCAGCTATGTCCTTCTTCATGCTATCCCACCAATAGCAGGCCTTCAAGTCTTTGTACATCTTTGTACAACCAGGATGAATTGAGTATGGTGAGTCATGTGCCTCTTTTATTATTGTCTCCCGAATATGCTTCACATTAGGCACAACAATCCTCTTACCAAGCCATAGGGTACCATGTTCATCTTCATCAAATCTGAATTCTCTCCCCTCTTGGGTCCTTTCCTTGATTTCATGAATTTCCTCATCCTTAGTTTGGCCTTCCCGAATTTCTTACTCTAAGGTTGGATTTAACTCCATTATTCCCATCTCATTCACAAATCCGAGGTTCAACCGTTCGAACTCCTTACATAACTCGGACGGTAACTCTCAAACTGTGAGTTGATGGCTTACTCATTTTCTACTCAAAGCATCAGACACTACATTGGCCTTTCTTGGATGATAGTTGATCCCCAAATCATAATCTTTGATGAGCTCCAACCACCTCTGTTGCCTCAAATTCAGATCCGTTTGTGTGAAAATATACTGAAGACTATTGTGATCCGTATAAATTTCACACCTATGTCCAAGGTTATAGTGCCTCCAAATCTTCAATGCGTGTACCACGGCTGCGAGTTCCAAACCATGCGTTGGGTAATTATGCTCATGTTTCTTCAGTTGTCTCGATGCATAGGCTACTACTTGACCTTCTTGCATAAGCACACATCCAAGTCCTTGTCTTGATGCGTCGCAATATATGTCAAAACTCTTGCTTACATCCGGCAGTACCAAAACTGGGGCTATCATCAACCTCTTCTTCAACTCCTCAAAAATGTTTTGACAAGCTTGAGTCCATTGTAATGCCTTTGCCTTCATTATCAATTCCGTCATTGGCTTGGCTATCTTGGAAAAGTCCTTGATGAATCTATGGTAATATCCAGCCATCCCAAGAAAACTCCTTATTTCCTTTACATTCTGCGGCGGTTCACACCTCAACACGTCTCTCACTTTTCTGGGGTCAACCGATACTCCTCCTACTGAGATGATATGACCCAAAAATGACACCTCTGTCAACCAAAGCTGACACTTGTTGAACTTGGCATACAATTGATGCTCCCTTAATTTCTGCAACGTAAGCCTCAAGTGTTCCTCATGTTCCTTCTCATCCTTCGAGTAGATCATAATATAATCAATAAACACCACAACAAACTTATCCAAGTACTCCATGAAGACATTATTCATGAGGTACATAAAGTAGGCATGCACATTTGTCAATCCAAAAGACATCATGGTGTACTCATAAGATCCATACCGTGTTCTAAAAGTTGTCTTGGGTATGTCTGATGGTCTAATCTTCATTTGAAAGTATCCCGACCTCAAATCAATCTTAGAGAAGACACAAGCACCCTTCATCTGATCAAACAAGTCTTCTATGCATGGCAAGGTGTACTTGTTCTTGATTGTCACCTCGTTGAGAGCTCGGTAATCCACACACATCCTTTGGATTCCATCCTTCTTGTCCACAAACAGCACGGGCGCTCCCCAAGGTGAAGAACTAGGGCGAATAAAACCTTTCTCTAGTTGCTCTTGAATTTGCTTCTTGAGCTCCGCTAGTTCCATAGGAGACATCCTATATGGCCTCTTAGTTATAGGTGCAGTTCCAGGTATTAAATCAATAAGAAACTCAATGTCTCGATCAGGTGGCATACCTGGCAACTAGTCCAGAAAAACATCCAAAAATTCACACACCATCAGAATCTCCTCAATTGCGGCACCGTCCATATGATTCAGCTCCAATTGCTTCGGTGCATGTTGAGTTGCTTCAAACTCTATGGTGATCCCTTCCTCATTAGTCAATTTCACTGTCTTCGTGGCACACTCAATAACTCCATTATGCTTCCTCAACCAGTCCGTACCAAGTATAATGTCCAATCCTTGAGAATCCAAAACAATGAGGTTGACAGAGAAGTCTACCCCCCTTATTCTAAGGCTTACCTTTGGACATATGTAGAATCGAAGAGCACGTGAAAAGCTACAAGAGGGGGGGTGAATGGTAGATTTAAAAATCTTACGCAGCGGAAACAATTAAATTCCAACCCCTTCGACAGAAAAACGATCTGTTAGAGAAATCATGTGTGAAACTAATATAAACGTGTTTTACCATGAAGAAAGTGATATATACCAGAGAGAATCAAGTCACGAAGAAAACACAAGAAGAATCACTCAAATCTGTCAAGAGAAACTCAAGTTATGATCGAAAGATCGAACAAAGGTCAATCTGTTCTACGCGAGAAAAACAGTTCTGGAATGCTGCAAAGAAACTCGTGTAGATCAGAAAAAACAAATCCAATGACCATGAAATTTTGAAAGATGATAGATAATCAAGTTGTGAAGTCATCCCAAAAATAATCACGTCAATTGGATTTGTAAAACTCGATTTATGATAAAACCACCGACGAAAGGTAGTGTTGTCCAGATACTCAACGAGTAAAACTTGTCTGGAACAAGTCGGACGAGCAAGGCACAAAAGTTCCTTCAAACTATGAATTTTATTCAATAGAACACAATAGTAACAGCCCCAAAGTCGTGCACCACGAGCTCTGGCCTCCCTAGCTTATATAACCAGCTCGAAAGCCAACTCAACTCAAATCAGGACCCTAATCCTACTCTGTTCACAAATCGAAACTTTCCATAACTGCTTAAGACGCTTCTATACGCAGATAGAAGCAATATTAAGACTTCCAAACACCTTAGGAACATATCCCACATTCATAAAACAACTCAAATTCTTGACCCACATGAAATCTTATCATAACCAACTCGATATTTTCCATACCGAGCCATAACTGACTCCGCCGCAGCCAAAGTTATCAACCGATACGATCCGATCCTTCCAACCAGATCTTCCCATCCATAAACCATCTTTAGAACCATGTTGACACGTCATGCACCACATGCATACGTGCAAACACCTTCCTTCGACGTCTAGTAACCTTCATATGCACTGCCCTTGATTCAATCATCCTGCGCGACCTCCTGACCCGCTCAACCACAATCCCTCCTGAAATTGGTTGTTGGAACCTCATCTCCTCCCTGAGACTAGTCCAAAGGATCCTGTCACCAGCCATGACATGAACTCAAGCAACACCTGCACATGAACAAACAACCAATCCGTGCGAGCCCAAGTCCGCGACTTGACTCAAGTCAGTTCCGAACACAACACCTTACGTGAGCACCTCACATAAGCATGTTGCAAAGCATATCAAAACGATATCAGCCACATAAACCAAAACGCACCAAAAACTTAGCAAATGAATACTAAGAAATCTTTCCATAAGTGTAAAGCATTTTCGAAACATTTCACATATGAAAATTTGGAACATTACGATCAAGCTCCGAACCTTGCCAAAGCTAACCGGAGCTTGAGCCGGAGCTTACAAAAGCTTGTACAACCTAGCGCCGGAGCTTACCAAAGCTAGTACAACCTAGCGCTGGAGCTTACCAAAGCCAGTCGGACCTAGCACCAGAGCTAACCAAAACTAGTCGGAACTAGTCATCCCAAAAGTCGGAGCTAGAAAAACATGTCAGAGCTAACAAACATAAGTCGGACCTAGAAAAACACATCGGGGCTTAACAAACACATGCCGGAGCTATCAAAGACATGTCGGAGCTAAAGACAAAGCTCACCGGAGCTACCCAAAAACATGTTGGACCTAGACAATGAAAGTCAGACCTATTGTCGGACCTTGCAGAAGCTCAGAGCTAGAGTCGGACCTTAAAAAGATGTTATGGCAGCATTCAAAACTTTTATTGTCAAAGCCAATGTATTCAGCACACATAGGTCTCACAATCTCCCCCTTGATGAATGCATTGGCAACACCACTTAAGATCCGAACATTGGTTTATTCACATTAAAAGTTTTGAAAACAATTTCTCCCCCTTTGTAAAACAGAAATAAATGAGAAGAAAAACAAATTCTCCCCCTGAGAAGAATCATGCCAAAACAATTGTGAATATGTGATGTGTAATTAATTTCTCCCCCTTGCATACTTATCTTTTTTTTAAATTCACATATTGTCTCTCCCCCTTTGACAATGTATTCAACAAGGTTCAAAAGAGAAATTTTAATTATTATGAGCATATTATAACATATACATACAGAACAAAGCTCATCCAAGTCATACTATCAAGTAACTTACACTATCACATCAATGAGATACATAAAGTAGTGTAAGCCATGCTAGAGATCAAATGTAATTTTCAATTTAAAAAAGTCATGATCTCACAAACTTAACTATTTCAAAACCTGAAAGCATGACACTTGTTGCTGCATTTCATTATTTTTCAAAGCACAAATTTAGATCATATGATATTTGCAAGAGATTATATGCGCATCTGCCTTATTCTAACCAACCAAGCCAAGCCTATGTCATTTGACAATCAGAAGCTTAAGGACATGGTTTTAGTTAAGCCATATCAAAAGAAGAAGTGCGATGCATGCATATTCTCTTGATCTTTTCTCAACTTATGTTTATTCGTAAGAACTCAACATGTGAGTTTATTACTTGATTAATTCTTTATGATTAAAAACAATTGTGAGCATGCAACAAGTTCAAAACAGCAAGAAAGTTCGACCATGACCAGATTTAATGTAAGTAATTATTCCAATTACTAGACAAGGCAAAAACTACAAAATGTATAACATGAATAATGTAGTAAGAACTTTCAGCATGTAAAAGGAATCACAAAGTCATATATGTATGAAATACTATGCTCATATTATTTTAAGTTCAAATTCTCACACAGACTTCCCAAATTTCAAAACACCCCCTCAATTTAAACCATGAGGATGCATAACCCCTATTTCACTACGAATGTAACAAAAACGAGTGAAATCCAAAGGTTTTGTAAAAATGTCAGCCAATTGTTGTTCGATATCTACATGGTGAAGCACAATGTTTCCTTTTTCAACATTATCACGAAGAAAGTGATACCTAATGTCAATGTGCTTAGTTCTAGAATGTTGCACAGGGTTTTTAGCAATGCAAATAGCACTAGTGTTGTCACAAAACAGTGGAACACTATCTAGATCAACACCATAGTCCTTAAGTGTTTGAACAATCCAAAGAATTTGTGAACAAGCGCTAGCAGCAGCTACATATTCAGATTCGGCGGTGGATTGTGCAACTGAACTTTGTTTTCTAGATGACCATGCAACAAGTGAATGACCGAGAAAATGACAAGCACTAGAAGTACTTTTCCTATCAATCCTACAACCTCCAAAATCAGCATCAGAAAAAGCTTTCACAGTAACAGTTGAGGAAGAAGGAAGAAAAATGGCAAATTCTTGAGTTCCATGTAAGTACCTGAAAATCCTTTTGACGGCTTGACGATGTGAAGCACGTGGGGAAGATTGAAACCGTGCACAAAGACATATGCTGAATTGTATGTCCAGTCTTGATGCCGTGAGGTACAAAAGTGATCCGATCATGCTTCTATATTCTTTTTGATCCACGGGTTCACCATCTTCATCAAGTTCAAGTGTTGTTGCTGTTCCCATTGGTGTCCGAAGAGGCTTGCTTTTGTCCATATTGAAGCGCCTTAGGAGGTTTTTTGTATACTTTGTTTGATGCACAAAGGTACCCTCCTTGGTTTGCTTGATTTGCAGCCCCAAAAAGTACGTGAGTTCTCCCATCATACTCATCTCAAATTCTGAACTCATCATAGCTAAAAACTTGGACACAAGATCATGAGAAGCACAACCAAAGATAATATCATCCACATACACTTGAATGAATAATGAGTCATTGCCATGCTTAAGCACAAAAAGAGTTTTATCAACCTTGCCCATGGTAAACCCCTTTTCAAGTAAGAATGTTTTTAACCTATCATACCATTCTCTAGGGGCTTGTTTAAGAACGTACAAGGCTTTGGACAGTTTGTAAACATGATTAGGAAAATCTGAATTTTCAAAACCCGGTGGTTGTTTGATATAAACCTCCTCATCTATGTAGCCATTAAGAAAAGCACTTTTAACATCCATTTGATATAGCTTAAAACCCTTAGATGTAGCAAAGGCTAACAAAATTCTTATGGCTTCTAATCTAGCAACAGGAGCAAAAGTTTCATCAAAATCTAGACCTTCAACTTGAGTGAAACTTTGAGCAACCAACCTAGCCTTATTCCTAACCACAACCCATCCTCACTTTGTTTATTTTTAAACACCCATTTAGTTCCAATTAAAGTGTGACCTTGAGGTGGAGGTACAAGTTTCCAAACATTATTTCTTTCAAAATTTTCTAACTCTTCTTGCATGGCAATAATCCAAGATTCATTAGTGAGTGCGTGTGATATATCTTTGGGTTCAAAAGAAGCAACAAAAGCAGAATGAGCATGAGAGTTTGGATCGCAAAACCTGGACTATGTAACTCGTTCGTGCAAGCTTCCAATAATCTGTTGTGGGGGATGATCTTTGTAAAACCGTAGGGGAACAGATGTCTCACAAGCTTCTTCTTCTTCTTCATGTTCATCACAAATCTATGAGCTTGTGACTTGAGGACGATTTGAATCAGCATTGATGGTTGTCGGTGCTGGTTGAGAATTAACATCCGGGGCTGAACCAAAGTCTTTAGCTGCTGAATTTTTGGGAGCAGATCCAATTCTTCCTCATATTCAACGAAAATGCTCTCCCCCTGCAGATATGGATCTGTACCTTCAATGTTTGAGCTAGTTCCTGGGCTAGCTTCATCAAAAGACACTTCACAAGTCTCCACAATTTTGTTAGTTTCAAGTAAAAGCACACGGTAGCCTCTAGTATGAGATGGATAATCGAGAAACATGCCATCAATGGATCTAGGTTCAAATTTATCAAAATTACCATGTTTCTTAACAAAGCATTTGCAACCAAAGACCCGAAAGTGCGTAACATTAGGCCTATGTCCAAACCGGAGCTCATATGGGGTTTTACCTAGCTTAGCGCGCAAGAAAACACGATTTGAGACCTAACAAGCGGTTGCAATCGCATCAGCCCAAAATTTCCTAGGAGTTTGATATTCATCAAGCATAGTCCTAGCCATCTCAACTAAGGTTTTGTTCTTTCTTTCTACAACACAATTTTGTTGAGGTACATATGGTGAAGAAAATTGGTAATCTATTCCATTTTCAGCACAAAAGTGATCAAAAGATTGATTTTTAAATTCAGTTCCGTTATCACTTTTAATTGCTTTTAAAGATCTTGGGTTCTCAATTGATAATCTAAGAAATAAAGTTCTAAAGTGACTAAAAGCTTCATTCTTAGACGCCATAAAGTAAACCCAAGAGTATCTAGAATAATCATCAATAATAACAAGAACATACCATTTACCTCCGAAGGATTGAGAACGTGAAGGTCCTACGGTGTCAAGGTGCAAAAGTTCACCCAGTTCAGTTGTCATGATCATTGTGAGAGGAGTATGTGAACCTGCAACCATCTTAGAATGTCTACAAGAAGAACACACAATTTCTTTGTCCCCTTTAAGCTTAGGCAGCCCACGTATGCGATCAAGAGCACTAACACGCGTGAGATGATCAAAGCCTACATGACCAAGTCTACGATGCCAAAAATATAAGTCCTTTGAATCATTAGCAACTAGACACCTATGCTTAGAGGAAGACATATCAAAATCAGCTTTAAAAACTCTTCCAAACCGAGACATGTTAAAAATAAGCTCACTATTTGAACATACAACTTTGCAGCAGTTTTTATTGAAAATAATTTCCAGATTTTCATCTAGCAATTGTGAAACGAAAAGCAAGTTGTATTTCAAATTTTTAACAAGTGCCACATCCTTCAAAGTGTACTGATCATTTACTCTAACCGAACCCTTAGCAATTATAGGAGTTGAAGAATTATCGGCAAAAGTAACATTCTCTACACGTGACACAAAAGAGAGGGAGGAGAACCATTCTTTGTTACCGATCATGTGGCATGAGCAACCTGAATCCACGATCTAAATGTTCTCCTTCCTCAAGCATGTAACCTACATAGAAGCACAATACATTGATGACTCAATATTGGGTTAGTCAAAAGGCATTTAGGTATCCAATACTAAGTCACACGACGTGCAGCAGGAAAAACACGCGAAAGCTGAGACAAAACAGCAGGTTTATGAGTCAAAGGTTGAGGTTTTCTATTCTTAACAATTGACTTAGAAGTTGTTACTCGTTTAGAGCGAAAACCAGTAGCTCCGGAGGTAAGGACATTTGTTTTGAAAGAAACAGCTGAAGCTCCGGATTCACAAACCGAAGGTCTGAAAGCAAAAAGTGAAGCTCCGGAGGAAGCAACAGAAGGTCCGGGAGCTTTCGGAGCTATCGGAACTACCGGAGCTATCTTTGCAAGTTTCTTACCAGAGGGTCCGGAAGCTACCTTTTCAAATTTTTGACTCATTAAAGCATGTTGCATGTTTCTAGTTTTAGGTTTAGCATGAAAGTTATGAGATCTAGTAGACATTTTATCCTTTTTAATTTGTTTAGCTAGTCTATAACAAAAATCTATGACATGACCATCTTTACCACAATAAGTACAATGAAATTTAATTTTGTAATCATGTCTAGATGAGCACCCAACATTAGAAACAGAATTAGAAAGCACTCCTGCAGATTCAAAGATCACATCCTTTTGTTTAGGGACATTTTTGATTAAACCTCTTCCAAATGGTTCTACAATTTGAGGTGGATGTGTTTTAGAATAAACATGAGAATCAAAACCTAAACAAGTTGTATCATTACAAGATTTAGATGAACTCAGTAGGAAGTTTAGATTTTTGTTCCCAACACAAAACTGCTCTAGCGTCCTATTCATGTCACCAAGCTTTTTAGACAATTCTAGTAAGTTTCCACATGAAGTTTTTCCTTTTAATTTGCAATTAGAACATTATTTAACTTCATGAGAACGTAAAGCATTGTTCATAATGGAAATTTCATTCACTGCATCTTTTAGTTTCTTATCAAGATTATCACAATTAAAACAATGCAAATCATCTGTTGAACAAGAAGCATCTTTTAAGTTTTTATCATTAAATGCAGCAAGCTCTTTGTTATTTTTAATTTCTTCATCAAGTCTATCTAGAGTGGAGGAGTGTGCACTTCTTTATGTGGACAATTGTTCATAGATTAAGTCACATGAGGGACATGTGTCATCACTAGGAATCAAAGTTTTTAAACGGTTGATTTCAGATTCTAGTGATTCAATTTTAGCAGCATTATCCCTAAGATTTTTGTCCTTTTTCTTGACAATAATAGTTGCACGAGAAATAGCATCACACATTTCATCACAGGTAGAGCATACCTCATCATCGTCACTGTTGCGTTCTGCATCCTCCTGACTTGATCTTGATCTTGTTTTGCCCGCCATGAAGCATATGTTGGCCAGATCGCCATCATCTTCATCACTTTCAAAGTCTACATCGTTTGAACCGAGCTCTTGAAGTGCAGTGATGAAGCTATTAATCATCTTGCGTCCTATGGTACCCTTCTTTTTCTTGTTGGGGTTTCCAGAGGTGGTCTTGACCTTGTTCTATTATTCTTCATGGGTAGTAGGACCTAAAAGGTTAGGGCATTATGTACGAAAGTGTCCTGTCTTACCACATTCAAAACAACGTTGAGGTCCGAAGCTTCCTGTCCTTCTAGTTCTCACATTTTGCAATGCTTTTGAGAACCTAGTAGAGATTAGTGATAACTCCTCTTCTGGAAATTCCTCGATTTGCTCCAGGGTTAGTGAGTACAACAAAGCAAGAATATTGCAAGATGATGATTGGCAGGAGCTAGGCATATCACGTTGTGAGACGAATGCAATAGACTTATTTGGGTTCTTACGTGATAAGATGTCAATTTCATGAGTTTTGAGTTTAGAGTAAAGCACATCTAAAGTAAGTGTACTCATGACAGTAGACTCACGAATAGATGTAACTTTCATCTCCCAGATTGACATGTCTAATGCACTAAGAAGTTGCCTAGCATTTTCAGCATCAGAAAAATTAACGTTGATACTACGCAAGTTACTGAGAATTTTGTTAAAGCGAGCAAAGAGATCATCGATGGACTCACCGGATTGCATCTCGAAGCGCATGTATTCTTTCTTGAACATGTCTTGCCTTACCTCCTTGATCGTGTTGGATCCTTCGTGATAGTCACAAAGTGCTCTCCATACATCATATGCCGATCAGAGATGTGCAACGCGGTCGAAGTCGCTCTGAGTGAGTCCTTGGATGATCAAGTTTCGGGCTTTGTTGTTGTTGTCGACATCCCGTAGGTTTGTAGCCGTAACTTGATCGTTAAGTGGCACTTCGTAAGGATTGTACACCTTCTCCCATATTGCGAAGCCTTGCGCCTGGATGAAAGCCTCCATGCGTGCCTTCCAAACCTGAAAATCAATACCAGCAAATACACAAGGTTTGGCGGAGTATTTCTCCATGATGATTATTCAAAAACACGTGAAAATCACAATGATTAGAGCACTGTGGCTCTGATACCAATTTTAGGATCGAAGAGCACGTGAAAAGCTACCATGGGGGGTGAATGGTAGATTTAAAAATCTTACGCAGCGAAAACAATTAAATCCCAACCCCTTCGGCAGAAAAACGATCTGTTAGAGAAATCGTGTGTGAAACTAATATAAACGTGTTTCACTGTGAAAAAAGTGATATATATCAGAGAGAATCAATTCACGAAGAAAACACAAGAAGAATAATTCAAATCCGTCGAGAGAAACTCAAGTTATGATCGAAAGATCGAACAAAGGTCAATCTGTCCTACGCGAGAAAAACAGTTCTTGAATGCAGCAAAGAAACTTGTGTAGATCAGAAACCACAAATACAATGACCGTGAAATATTTACATATGATATATAATCAAGTTTTGAAGTCAACCCAAAAAGAATCACGTCAATTGGATCTATAAAACTCGAGTTATGATAAAACCACCAACGAAAGGTAGTGCTGTCCAGAAACTCGATGAGTAAAACTTGTCTGGAACAAGTCGGACGAGCAAGGCAAAAAAGTTCTTCAACTACGAATTTTATTCAACAGAACACAAGAGGAACAGCCCCAAAGTCGTGCACCACGAGCTCTGGCCTCCCTTGTTTATATAACCAGCTCGAAAGCAAACTCAACTCAAATCAGGACCCTAATCCTACTCCGTTCACGAATCAAAACTTTCCATAACTGCTTAGGACGCTTCTATACGCAGATAGAAGCAATCTTAAGACTTCCAAACACCTTAGGAACATATACCACATTTCTAAAACAACTCAAATTCCTGACCCACACGAAATCCTATCATAACCAACTCGATACTTTCCATACCAAGCCATAACCGACTCCGCCGCAGCCAAAGTCATCAATTGATACGATCCAATCCTTCCAATCCATAAACCATCTTCAGAACCATGTTGCCACGTCATGCACCGCATGCATACGTGCAAACACCTTCCTTCGACGTCCAGTAACCTTCATATGCACTGCCCTTGATTCAATCATCCTGCACGACCTCCTAACCCGCTCAACTACAATTCCTCCTGAATTTGGTTGTTGGAACCTCATCTCCTCCCTGAGACTAGTCCAGAGGATCCTGTCACCAGCCATGACTTGAACTCAAGCAACACCTGCACATGAACAAACAACCAATCTGTACGAGCCCAAGTCCGTGACTTGACTCAAGTCAGTTCCGAACACAACACCTTACGTGAGCACCTCACATAAGCATGTTGCAAAGCATATGAAAATGATATTAGCCACATCAACCAAAATGCACCAAAAACTTAGCAAATGAATACTAAGCAATCTTTCCATAAGTGTAAAGCAAGTTCGAAACATTTCACATGAAAATTTGGAACATTACGATCAAGCTCCGAACCTTGCCAAAGCTAACCAGAGCTTGAGCCGGAGCTTACCAAAGCTAGTAAAACCTAGCACCGGAGCTTACCAAAGCTAGTACAACCTAGCACCGGAGCTTACCAAAGCTAGTCGGACCTAGTGCCGGAGCTAACCAAAACTAGTCGGAACTAGTCATCCCAAAAGTCGGGGCTAGAAAAACATGTCGGAGCTAACAAACATAAGTCGGACCTAGCAAAACATATCGGAGCTTAAAAAAGACATGCCAGATCTATCAAAGACATGTCGGAGCTAAAGACAAAGCTCACCGGAGCTACCCAAAAACATGTCGGACCTAGACAAAGAAGGTCGGACCTATTGTCAGACCTTGCAGACGCTCGAAGCTAGAGTCGGACCTTAAAAAGATGTTATGGCAACATACTATATTTGTCCTCATCTCTCCTCCACGAGACTTAACCAATAGAGTAAACTTCATATGAGAGATAGATAAACTATACTTGGCAACATACTTCGATCCAATGAACGAATGTGATGCTCCAGAATCAAATAACATAGTCGCGGGGTTGGAGTTGGCAAGAAACATACCAATGACCACGTCATCCACTTGTTGAGCATCCTCCGTAGAGACATGGTTCACGTTGTCACGAGCAAAATTCTGCTATCCACGGTTCCCTTGTGGCTGTCCTCCATTAGGTCTTGGGTTTTGCCTCGGCGCATTACTTCCTTGACCAATGCCTGACTTAGGACATTGGTGTGCAAAGTGTCCAGCTTCTCCACAAGTATAGCACTTCTTAACTCCACCAGAATTATTGGGACGAGCCTGGTTTTGAGCATTGGCACCAGGATAGTCGGCACGAGGTGCATAAGACATTGAAGGCCTAGGTGCTTGCATAACAGGGCGCTGCTGCACAAACTGAGCTGGGCGCGGTGCAAATCCAGGGCGTTGAGTAGGAATAGAAGAGCTAAAATAAGGCGCATTGGGCGGCGCAAAGCGAGGGTGCACATTACTTCCTTGCGGCTGTCCTTGATATGGTGCTTTCCTCTTGTTATCTTGCTCCATCTCACGGACCTTGTTCTCCACCATAATTGCTTTGACCACAAGCTTTTGGAAGTTGGCATAATCGCAATTGAGCAATTGCACTTGAATTTCGTTGTTGAGGCCTCTCATGAAGAAGTATTGCTTCCGGCTATCCCGGCTTACATCCTCAAGTGCATACCTTGAGAGTTGAGTGAATTTATTGAGGTATTCACCTATACTCGATCTTCCTTGCCTCAAGTTTTCAATTTCTTGCCTCTTCAAAATCATAACACCTTCCGGCACATAATGAGAATGGAAGTTCTCCTTGAATTCGGCCAAAGTAATCCCCTCTTGATTCTCATGAGCATTGCAATAAGCATCCCACCAATCCGCAGCTGCTCCAACGAGTTGATGAGAAGCAAATAACACCTTCTCCCGGTCATTGCATTGGACAATAGCTAACTTCTTCTCCATGGACTTCAGCCAATCATCCGCATCCATAGGGTCAGCAGCTTGAGAAAAGGTCGATGGCCTAGTCCTCATAAACTCTCCCAACCGGTTATGAGGAGGTGGGGGTGGCGGTGGAGGCATGTGGGGCTGATTGTTGATATTGCTAGCCTGTAGCTGTCCCATAGTTTGTATCATGGTCTGCATGAGCTGGTTTTGCATAGCCAAAAGCTGCTCAATTTTAACAGCTCCTTGGGCAGGTCCTTGTCCATTGTTGTTCTGAGGTACTCCATGGTTCTCCTCCCCATCATTGCCATCCCTCTGGTTGCGAGTCCTCACCATCTGAAGAAAAGCAATAGGTAAGAATTAGAAAACGTTCCCAACTATATGCATCAAGGGATATGAAACTAAACAACTAACTAGCCTTTGTGGACATGGCAATGCTAAAGCATCCCAAAATTCTCTATGAAGCACACAAGCAAACAATATATATAGCAAGCAACACACCAAGCAAGAACACATCAATTCCTCAGTGTTTCTATTTGCTCTAAAGTGTCCATTCTATCTAGGATGTGTCCTATGGTCAACCTGTAGCTTTGATACCAATCTGTGACACCCGATTCTGAAAATGAACCAAGTAAACGCATATGTGTGCCCAGGACGTTCAACACATATACACGAGTGCATTCACAAAATAGTATACAGAAAATTACCACAAAACAAGATTAATTGACCACTTTTATTACACAAACTATATTATCCTCGAATACAAGCTCTAATGAATATTAATAACAAGTTCAACTAATGCAGCGGCAATAAACTAAATAAGCAAACTAAACAGCTAGGCAACATAATCAATAGGGTATAGCGCAGCTCCAATACACCATAGGCAAAGCTGACGGTAGACACGGCCTAGAACTCCGCATTAACGCCATTAAACTCCCAATCCTAACCTGCAACTATTGGGGGGGATTGCAAGAGTGTGTACATGTCGTACTCAGCAAGTGTGGAAAGTATGACATGTAGCTGATTCAAATGATGAATATAATAATGGTTGAGTGCTGAAAAGTATATTAAAACATTTGGAAAAGCAATATATTACATGTATGTGAAGTAAACCCATCATAATCATAATAAATATCATAATACCAGTCTGAATTCACTACCATCATCCATAATTTCAGATTTCACCATTTGCCAATAACCATATTCAATACCAAAAATTAATTCATAACCAGAGAGTCGGGAATACCAGCAATATATTACCATGCTTGTGTCTATTTATGATAGAGAGTCGGGAAGGGCTTTTAATTTTTTGCTTCTCTTGGTTAATTGAGATGGGAAAACAACACTACAAATTTAATTATGTATTAATGATATTCTAGTTAATGTGAACTGGTCAATACGGTATGGTAATGGGTGATCTAAGCAAGCCTGGTATGTGGATGGGTTGGATGTTATGGTGGTTTGCTTGCTTTAGATCTAAGGATCGGTTCATGCGAGAATAGGCCAGGACTACAGTGCCATCACGAGGCCAAGTATGGGTGCGGTGTAGCTGATTAATTAGGGCTTTGCCAGCGCTATTTGGACCATTAAGGATGCTCGGGGAGGGGTAGTTGGATTGGGTTTGTTGATGACTGGCGGGACTACCCTGGGATTCGAATGGCTCAAGAGGGGGCCCTTGGTTGAATATGTGCTCAGTTGGAGACATCACCACCGGTGAAACCTCAGTGGGGTCTAAATAGGGTAGTAATCCCTTTGTAAAGGCTATTTTGTGAACTCTTGGCCACACACAAGCGGAAGTGTGTAATGTGACCGACGGGTCATGGGCATAAGGGAGGTTCTTGGTCACCGAAAGGTGATGAAATCACAAACACGTGGGTAAAGTGGTACAAACTCTACAGAGTCTAATAAAACTATCATGATAGCCGTGCTCCCAGTTATGAGCACTTGGACAAATTCAATGATTAGAGGGAACTAGGAATTGGGATGGTTATGGTTGGTATTATGGTTATGGTTGGTTACGGATTAATTTCTGGTATTGAATATGGTTATTGGCAAATGGTGAAATCTGGGATTATTGATGAGGATGGTGAATTATGGACTGGTATTATGATATTACTTATGATTATCATGGGTTTATTTCATATACATATAATATATTGCTTTTCAAATATTTTAATGTACTTTTCAGCACTTAACCATTATTATTGTCGACATTTGAATAAGCCACATGTCATACTTTCCACACTTGCTGAGTACGACATGTACTCACTCTTGCAATCCCCCACCAACAATTGAAGGTGAGGATTGGGAGTTTAATGGTGATAATGTAGAGTTCTAAGCCGTGTCTACCGTCAGCTTTGCCTGTGGTGTTGATTGGAGCTGCGCTATACCCCATTGCTTATGCTGCCTAGCTGTTTAGTTTGCTTAATTAGAGTATTTCCGCTGCATTACTTGAACTTGTCATTAATATTCATTAGAGCTTGTATTCGAGGATAATATGGTTTGTTTAATAAAATTTGGTTAATTAATCTTGTTACGTGGTAATTTTCTGTATACTCTTTTATGATGCACTCGTGTATGTGTGTTGAACATCCTGGGCACACATATGCGTTCACTTGGTTCATTTTTGGAACCGGGTGTCACAGATTGGTATCAGAGCCAGGTTGACCGTAGGATGCAGCCTAGATAGAATGGTCACTTTAGAGCACATAGGAGCACTCAGGAATCGATGTATTTTGGTTGGTGTGTTGTTTGCTATATATTAGTTGCTTTTGTGCTTAATAGAGGATTTTGGGATGCCTTAGCATTGCCATGTCCACCTAGGCTAGTGTAGCTAGCTGTTTAGTTTCATATCCCTTGATGCATATAGTTGGGGACGTTTTCTAATTCTTACCTATTGCTTTTCTTCAGATGGTGAGGACTCGCAACCAGAGGGATGGCAATGATGAGGAGGAGAACAATGGAGTGCCTCAGAACAACATTGGACAAGGATCTACTCAGGGAGCTATCAACAATGAGCAACTATTGGCTATGCAAAACCAGCTCATGCAGACCATGATACAGACTATGGGATAGCTGCAGGCTGGCAATATCAACAATCAGGCCCACATGCCTCCATCGCCACCCCCGCCTCCTCATAACCGATTGGGAGAGTTTGTGAGGACTAGGCCGCCGACCTTTGCTCAAGCTGTTGACCCTATGGATGCGGATCATTGGCTCATGTCCGTGGAGAAGAAGTTAGCTATTGTCCAATGCAATGACCGGGAGAAGGTGCTATTTGCTTCTCATCAACTAGTTGGAGCAGCTGTGGATTGGTGGGATTCACTATGCAATGCTCATGAGAAACAAGAGAGAATCACTTGGGCCGAATTCAAAGAGAGCTTCCGTTCTCATTATGAGCCCGAGGGAGTTATGATCTTGAAGCGGCAAGAATTTGAGAACTTAAGGCAAGGAAGATCAAGCGTGAGTGAATATCTCAATAAGTTCACTCAACTATCAAGATATGCGCCTGGGGATGTTAGTCGGGACAGCTGGAAGCAATACTTGTTCATGAGAGACTTGAACAATGAAATTCAAGTGCAATTGCTCAATTGTGACTATGCAAATTTCCAGAAGCTTGTGGACAAAGCAATTGTGGTCGAGAACAAGATCCGTGAGATGGAGCAAGACAATAAAAGGAAGGCACCCTATCAAGGATAGCAACAAGGGAGTAATGTGCGCCCTCGCTTTGCGCCGCCCAATGTGCCTTATTACAGCTCTTCTATTCCTGCTCAACGCCCTGGTTATGCACCACACCCAACTCAGTTTGTGCAGCAGCGCCCTGTCATTCAAGCACCTAGGCCTCCAATGCCTTATGCACCTCGTGCTAATTTTCCTGCTGCAAGTGTTCAAAACCAAGCTCGTCCCAATAATTCTGGTGGAGTTAAGAAGTGTTATACTTGTGGATAAGCTGGACACTTTGCGCATCAATGTCCTAAGTTAGGTCTTGGTGAAGGAAGCAATGCACCAAGGAAAAACCCAAGACCCAATGGAGGACAACCACAAGGGAACCGTGGATAGCAGAATTTTGCTTGTGGCAACATGAACCATGTCTCTATGGAGGATGCTCAACAAGCGGATGACGTGGTCATTGGTATGTTTCTCGCCAACTCCAACCCCGTGACTATGTTATTTGATTCTGGAGCATCACATTCATTCATTGCATTCAAGTATGTTGCCAAGTATAGTTTGTCTATCTCCCATATGAAGTTTACTCTATTGGTTAAGTCTCCTAAAGGAGAGATGAGGACAAATATAGTATGTCCAAAAGTAAGCCTTAGAATAAGGGGGGTAGACTTCTCCGCCAACCTCATTGTTTTGGATTCTCAAGGATTGGACATTATACTTGGTATGGACTGGTTGAGGAAGCACAATGGAGTTATTGAGTGCACCACGAAGACGGTGAAGTTGACTAATGAAGAAGAGATCACTGTAGAATTTGAAGCATCTCAAACTGCACCGAAGCAATTGGAGCTGAATCATATGGACAGTGCTGCAATTGAGGAGATTCCGGTGGTGTGTGAACTTTTGGATGTTTTTTCGGAAGAGTTGTCAGGTATGCCACCTGATCGAGACATTGAGTTTGTTATCGATTTAATACCTGGAACTGCACCCATAGCTAAGAGGCCATATAGGATGCCTCCTTTGGAATTAGCGGAGCTCAAGAAACAAATTCAAGAGCAACTAGAGAAAGGTTTTATTCGCCCTAGTTCTTCACCTTGGGGAGCGCCCGTGCTGTTTGTGGACAAGAAGGATGGAACCCAAAAGATGTGTGTGGATTACCGAGCTCTCAACGAGGTAACAATCAAGAACAAGTACACCTTGCCCCGTATAGAGGTTTTGTTTGATCAGATGAAAGGTGCTTGTGTGTTTTCCAAGATCGATTTAAGGTCAGGATACTTTCAAATTAAGATTAGACCATCGGGCATACCCAAGATAGCTTTTAGGACACGGTATGGATCCTATGAGTACACCGTGATGTCTTTTGGATTGACAAATGCGCCTACCTACTTTATGTACCTCATGAATAAGGTCTTTATGGAGTACTTGGATAAGTTTGTTGTGGTGTTTATTGATGACATTATGATCGACTCGAAGGATGAGAAGGAACATGAGGAACACTTGAGGCTTATGTTGCAGAAATTGAGGGAGCATGAATTGTATGCCAAGTTCAACAAGTGTCAGTTTTGGTTGAGAGAGGTGTCGTTTTTGGGTCATATAATTCAGGAGGAGGAGTATCGGTTGACCCCGGAAAAGTGAGAGATGTGTTGAAGTGGGAACCACCGCAAAATGTAAAGGAAATAAGGAGTTTTCTTGGAATGGCTGGATATTACTGTCGATTCATCAAGGACTTTTCCAAGATGGCCAAGCCAATGACGGAGTTGCTAATGAAGGGAAAGTCTTTCCAATGGACTCAAGCTTGTCAAAATAGTTTTGAGGAGTTGAAGAAGAGGTTAACAACAGCTCCAGTTTTGGTATTGCCGGATGTAAGCAAGAGTTTTGATATTTATTGCGACACCTCGAGACAAGGACTTGGATGTGTGCTCATGCAAGAAGGCCAAGTGGTTGCATATGCATCAAGACAATTGAAGAAACATGAGCAGAATTACCCCACACATGATTTAGAACTTGCAACCATGGTACATGCATTGAAAATTTGGAGACACTACATCCTTGGACATAGGTGTGAAATTTATACGGATCACAAGAGTCTTAAGTATATTTTCACACAAATAGATCTGAATTTGAGGCAACGAAGATGGTTGGAGCTCATCAAAGATTATGATGTGGGAATAACTATCATCCAGGAAAGGCTAATGTAGTGGCCGATGCTTTGAGTAGAAAGGGAGTAAGTAATCAACTCACGGTTCGAGAATTGCCATTCGAGTTATGTAAGGAGTTTGAAAGGTTGAACCTCGGATTTGTAAATGAGATGGAGGTGATGGAGTTAAACCCAACCTTGGAGCAAGAAATTCGAGAAGCACAAGCCACGGATGAAGAGATCCAGGAAATCAAGGAAAGGACCGAAGAAGGGAGAGAATTCAGATTTGATGAGGATGAACATGGTACCCTATGGCTTGGTAAGAGGATTGATGTTCCTAATGTGAAGCATATTCGGGAGACGATATTAAAAGAGGCACATGACTCACCTTACTCAATTCACCCTGGTTGTACAAAGATGTACAAAGATTTGAAGACTAGCTATTGGTGGGATAGCATGAAGAAGGACATAGCTGAATATGTGGCATTGTGTGATGTGTGTCAACGGGTCAAGGCGGAACATCAAAGGCCAGCTGGATTATTGCAACCATTGAAGATCCCAGAATGGAAGTGGGAAGAAATCAGAATGGACTTCATAGTTGGGTTACCACGTACTCAGTCCGAGTATGACTCAATTTGGGTAATTGTGGATCATTTAACCAAGTCAGCTCATTTTGTCCCTGTGAAGACCAAATATACAGATGCACAATTGGCCGAAATATACATGGAGCATATTGTTTGTCGACACGGAGTACCGAAGAAGATAGTCTCGGATAGAGGTTCTCAATTTACCTCCAGATTTTGGCAAAAATTGCATGAAGCTTTGGGAATGAGGTTGAATTTTAGTTCAGCATATCATCCTCAAACGGATGGACAAACCGAGAGGACCAATCAGATTTTGGAGGACATGTTAAGAGCTTGTGCTTTAAAGCATGGGAAAAGTTGGGACAAAAGCTTGCCATACACAGAATTTTCATACAACAATAGCTACCAAGCAAGTTTGAAGATGTCACCATATGAAGTGCTTTATGGAAGGAAGTGTAGGACACCTTTATTCTAGAATGAGGCAAGAGAAACTCAAGTATTTGGTCCAGATGTGTTGCAAGAAGCCAAAAAGCAAGTCCAAATAATTCGTGAAAACTTGAGGGTTGCCCAATCAAGACAAGATAGCTATGTGGACAATAGGAGAAGGAAATTAACCTTTGAAGTGGGAGATTTTGTTTACCTCAAGGTGTCACTGATGAGAGGTCATAAGAGGTTTAACATAAGGGGCAAGCTCGCACCTCGCTACATTGGACCATTCAAGATTTTGGACAAAAAAGGGGAAGTAGCGTATAAGTTGGAGATGTCAACTCATCTTTCAGATGTACATGATGTCTTTCATGTTTCCCAGCTCAAGAAATGCTTGAGAGTACCGGAAGAACAAGTGCCCATGGAAGGATTGGAACTAGAGGGAGATTTGACATATGCCGAACAACCAATCAAAATCTTGGAAACCAAGGAGAGAGTCACAAGGATCAAGGTTATTAGATGGTGTAAAGTTCAAGGGAAGCACCACACCGAAAAAGAAGCGACGTGGGAATTGGAGGATGATATCAAGAAGGAATTTCCCTATGTCTTCCCTTCCGCGTCGAATCTCGAGGGCGAGATTCATTTTAAGGGTGGTAGGTTTGTAACACCATCATTTTCTTGCATCATGCCCCACATACATTCATATACATGTTTAACATTAACCCACATAAAGAGGAACAAGTTTAAAATTTATTTGGAACATTTAAAATTGATTTGGAACAAAACCGCACTTAAAATGCTGAAAAGTGCGGACTAGTCCGATTTTGGTGAGGACTAGTCCGATTTCTCTCTGACTAAAAATGGACTTGTCCGTTTTTGCTGTGGACTAGTCTGATTTTGCCTCTGGAAATTTTCGGACTTGTTCGATTTTGTGCGGACTAGTCCGATATTCCAAGAATCCTTGAAAATTTGCTAAGTCCCTGGACTTTTTCGAACTAGTCTGGTGTTCTAGCGGACTTGTCCATTTTCCTCTCTGACTAAAGTCGGACTTGTCCGATTTTACGCCAGACTTGTTTGATTTTTCTCTCTAGACAACTTCGCACTAGTCCGGTCCTTTCCAGACTTGTCCGATATTTCGTGACTCCGAGTTGATCTTTTTTTTTACGACTTGTTTCTTGGGTTTCACGTCAAGTGGGCCTAGGGACGTCGTGCCTAACTCTTTTAGAGCCCATGAGGGACTCTAAACCGGCCTCTACTCATCCCAAACTCGAAATCCATCTAACCCTAGCCTCCACCTCTATATAAACAACCCCACCCCCTGGCTTGACATCTATTTGCCACTTTTCCACCCCACTCAAACCCTAGTTCGTGGAGAGCCACCATCAAGGAGGGAGGAGGAGATCCCCAGCAAGAAGAAGAAGAGGAGGAAACGAAAGAGGATCAAGATCTCCATCAAGCTTTCGTTCTTCAACACTAACTCATCTCCAAGTTCATCCCCAACCCTAGATCACCAAGATCCAAGTGCTACCTCTAAGTTTCTTGATTCATTGGAGTCCTAAACACCTGGTATACCTTATATTATCTTTTCCTTACGTGAATTCAACACCCAATCTCCAAATTCACGTCGATCTAGGAAACTCTAATATGCTGATCCCGCAAAGTGCGGACTTGTCCGGTCCCTAGCGGACTAGTCCGATTTCCCTAGTAATTTGTGTTGAATTAATTCTAAAATTTGATCTAATCAACTCCAAAACTGTATAAACTTGTTAAAATCTATTAGAACTAGTTAGTGATCATTAAAAGCAATCAATTAACAAGTTCTACCTTGCATTTGCATCAATCATGCATGTCATGTCATATTGAGTAATATTTGTGCACTCTTTGATTGTGTTTCTTGTCTTGTATGTCTATTGTGTGGATTAGACGGATTTGCGCTAGAAAGTGCCGCGGAGGATCTACAACACCAAGAGTTTGAAGGATTTGACCCTAATCAACAGCAAGAGCAACGCAAGTGTCCTTGAAGCATATTGACCTGTTTTTAAAATAAATGTTTTGTTTGCCAACTGCATGCTTGTGTCAATTTGATGGGAATCCTATGGTAGGAAGTTTACTAGATTTGTTAAACCACCCTTATCGCCTGGAATTTATGGCAGAGAGTCGGGAAGGGATTTTACCTTTTTGCTTCGCTTGGTTAATTGGGATGGGGAAACAACACTACAAATTTAATTATGTATTAATGATATTTTGGTTAATGTGAACTGGTCAATACGGTATGGTAATGGGTGATCTAAGCAAGCCTGGTATGTGGATGGGTTGGATGTTATGGTGGTTTGCTTGCTTTAGATCTAAGGACCAGTTCATGCGAGAATAGGCCAGGACTACAGTGCCACAACGAGGCCAAGTATGGGTGCGGCGTAGCTGATTAATTAGGGCTTTGCTAGCGCTATTTGTACCATTAAGGATGCTCGGGGAAGGGGTAGTCGGATTGGGTTTGTTGATGATTGGCGGGACTACCCTGGGATCCGAATGGCTCATGAGGGGGCCCTTGGTTGAAGATGTGCTTAGTTCGAGACATCGCCACTAGTGAAACCTCAGTGGGGTCTAAATAGGCTAGTAATCCCTTTGTAAAGGCTATTTTGTGATCTCTTGGCCACACACCAACGGAAGTGTGTAATGTGACCGACGGGTCATGGGCATAAGGGAGGTTCTTTGTCACCGAAAGGTGATGAAATCACAAACACGTGGGTGAAGTGGTACAAACTCTGTAGAGTCTAATAAAACTATCATGATAGTCATGGTTCCGGTTATGAGCACCTGGACAACTTCCATGATTAGAGGGAGCTCGGAATTGGGATGGTTATGGTTGGTATTATGGTTATGGTTGCTTATGGATTAATTTCTAGTATTGAATATGGTTATTGGCAAATGGTGAAATCTGGAATTATTGATGAGGATGGTGAATTATGGACTGGTATTATGATATTACTTATGATTATGATGGGTTTCTTTCATATACATATAATATATTGCTATTCTAATGTTTTAATGTACTTTTCAACACTTAACCATTATTATTGTCGACATTTGAATAAGCCACATGTCATACTTTCCACACTTGCTGAGTACGACATGTACTCACTCTTGCAATCCCCCACCAATAGTTGCAGGTCAGGATTGGGAGTTTAATGGTGATAATCGGAGTTCTAGGCCGTGTCTACCGTCAGCTTTGCATGTGGTGTTGATTGGAGCTGCGCTATACCCTATTGCTTATGCTGCCTAGCTGTTTAGTTTGCTTAATTAGAGTATTTCTGCTGCATTAGTTGAACTTGTCATTAATATTCATTAGAGCTTGTATTCAAGGATAATATGATTTGTTTAATAAAATTTGGTTAATTAATCTTGTTATGTGGTAATATTCTGTATACTCTTTTGTGATGCACTCATGTATGTGTGTTGAACATCCTGGGCACACATATGCGTTCACTTGGTTCATTTTCGGAACCGAGTGTCACAGAAACACAATCAAAGAGTGCACAAATGTTATTCAATATGACATGACATGCATGATTGATGCAAATGCAAGGTAGAACTTGTTAATAGATTGCTTTTAATGATCACTAACTAGTTCTAATAGATTTTAACAAGTTTAACAGGTTTGGATAAGATTAGATCTACTTTTAGAATCAATTCAACACAATTTAACCAGGAAAATCGGACTAGTTTGCAGAAGGCCGGACTAGTCCGCACTTCGCAGAACTAGCGAACTAGGGTTTTCTAGATCGACGTGAATTTGGAGATTAGGGTTTGAATTCACGTAAGGAAAAGAGAATAGAAGGTATACCAGGTGTTTTGAACTCCAATGAATCAAGAAACTTGGAGGTGACACTTGGATCTTGATGATCTAGGGTTGGGGATGAACTTGGAGATGAATTGGTGATGAAGAACAAACTTGATGGAGATCTTGATCCTCTTTCGTTTCCTCCTCTTCTTCTTCTTTCTTGGGATCTCCTCCTCCCTCCTTGGTGGTGGCTCTCCACGAGCTAGGGTTTCGGTGGGGTGGAAAAGTGTCAAATAGATGTCAAGCCAAGGGGTGGGGTTGTTTATATAGAGGTGGAGGCTAGGGTTAGATGTATTTCGAGTTTGAGAGGAGTAGAGGCCGGTTTAGAGTCCCACATGGGCTCTAAAAGAGTTAGGCACGACATCCCTATGCCCACATAACGTGAAATCCAAGAAACAAGTTGTAAAACAAAAGATCAATTCGGGGTCGCGAAATATCGGACAAGTCTGACAAGGACCGGACTAGTCCGAAAATGTCCAGAGAGAAAATCGGACAAGTCTGGCCAAAGATCGGACAAGTCAGACTTTAGTCAGAGAGGAAAACGGACAAGTCCGCTGGAACACCAGACTAGTCCGGAAAAGTCCAGGGACTTAGCAAATTTTCAAGGATTCTTGGAATATCGGACTAGTTCGCAAAAAATCGGACAAGTCCGAATGTTTCCAGAGGCAAAATCAGACTAGTCCGCAGCAAAAACGGACAAGTCTGTTTTTAGTCAGAGAGAAATCGGACTAGTCCTCACCAAAATTGGACTAGACCGCACTTTTCAGCATTTTAAGTGCAGTTTTGTTCCAAATCAATTTTAAATGTTCCAAATCAATTTTAAACTTGTTCCTCTTTATGTGGGTTAATGTTAAACATGTATATGAATGTATGTAGGGCATGATGCATGAAATGAGGGTGTTACACCAACGTCCACCGCCTCCAGGAGCACCCCAGGGTGCGATGGAGCAATGGAGAGTTGATGTGGATCATCTGGATGCAGCAGCAGCCGATCGCATCAGCAATAAAGGTCCTCCCCGCTTGGGGCAGGCCCCATCGCAGCGTCGGACCTTGTCGGGTAGACTCGGTCTGCAAGCTTCGCAGCACGAGAGGCATGTTGCATGTCAACAGGCAATGTCACTGCCTTCTGGGGCGCGACGTAATCACACGATAATGAGGCTTTCGACTCATGACCTTCGGGCGGAGCTTGATCGTCGTTACCGACAACAGGACGGCCGTGTCCACATTGAGCGTGCTCGCGAGAGGCGAGAGGCTCGGGACAGTCCTACTACTGAGGGAGTAGGAGGAGGTTGTTCTGCCTTGTCCATGTACCTACGCATGGTCAGGTGGCCGCAGAAGTTCCGACCTCATTTGTTCGAGAAATTTGACAGAACTGTCAATCCCGCCGAATTTCTTCAAATCTACTCCACCGCTATCCTTGCGGCTGGGGGCAATGAGGCCATGATGGTCAATTATTTCCCTGTGGCTTTAATTGGGACCGCCAGGTCTTGGTTCATGAGCCTTCTACCTGACTCCATCAACAGTTGGGCAGAGTTGTGCCAACAGTTCACCGCCAATTTCGAGAGCTCATACACCCGACCAGGCACAGAACTGGACCTTTTTCCTATCAAGCAAAAAGGGGGAGAGTACTTGCGATCTCTCATCCAGAGGTTCTCCCAGGTACGAAATACCATTCCTTCTATCTCAAGCACTTCTGTTATTGTAGCATTCAAGCAGGGCGTTCGAGATAAGAAGATGCTGGAGAAGCTGGCAACCAAGGAAGTCACCAGCGTCACGAAACTCTTCAGCTTGGTAGACAAGTATGCCAAGGCTGTTGAGGGCCATGAAATGCACTCCCAACCACCTCCGGAGGCCAACAAAAAATCCTCCAAGGGTGAAGCCACTACCTCCGGGAGTGTCAAGAAGAAGAAAAAGTCCAATGGCAACAAGAAGCCGTCGGCCGGCACACCTACTGCCACTACTGCTGCAACTCTGGGTGGCCGGGGGCCACGCCCCAAGAAACGACCTCGGCCGTCGTCTGAAGATGGTGGCAGCTCCAAGATGTGGTGTCCCATACACAAGACGGATAGCCACAACCTGGAAAACTACTGAGAGGTCCAGAACCTCGCCGAGCGCTACAACAAGCGCTGGGAAGAAGCTCCTTTCTATCAAAGGGAAGGAAAACAAAAAGTCGACAAAGCTCCAGCTGAAGAGGAGTTAGGCTTTCAGGACCCCAAAAAGGTCTTGAAGGTTGTTTACATCTCCGTTGACGACGACTCCGACGTCTCCGACAACAAGCGTCGGAAGACCATGAACACCATATTTGGTGGTTCATGGGACATCACTTCCCGTCGTGTCCTCAAGACAATGCGGCGGGACATGGCCTCTGTAGCTCCCACCTCCAGGGCGGAGCCTCATCGGAAGTGGATGGATACTGCCATCACCTTTGATACTTCGGACTACCCTCAGAACATGATCGAAGCTGGCCAACTTCCACTGATGGTATCTCCGACCATCAATAACATCCAGCTCCACCACCTAATGGTGGACGGAGGTTCGGGGCTGAACCTCATAAGCTTCGAAGCCTTCGTCAAGATTCAGCTCTGAACTTTGGATCTTCGCCCTTCCCGACCTTTCTATGGAGTAGGTCCGGGGGCCATAACTCCACTCAGTGTCATTACTCTCCCGGTGACCTTCGGGACTCGGGAGAATTACAGGACTGAGAAGTTGGTCTTCGACGTGGCGCAGATCAACTTACCATTCAACGCCATCTTGGGCAGGCCAACTTTGTACAAATTCATGGCTGCTGCTCATTATGGCTACCTAGTGTTGAAGATGCCAACACCTTGAGGTGTTCTCCGGATCCGCGGAGATCGCACCACTGGAGTTACTACTCTAGAAGAACTCCACGCGCTTGCTACAGCGCAGGAGGAAGAATCCCCAAAGGAGCAAGCTCCAAAGCCCTCGAGCATTCGTCATCGAGGCTCGACTTCCGCACCTCGTGTGCAACCAAGCGGCGACACCGACATTCCCGTCAAAGTCGTCCAAATTGGTTCCGACGCTGCTCAGACCACCCGTATATCGGGAGGTCTGAACGACAAATAGGAACTTGCGCTCATCACTTTCCTCCGGGCTAACGTCGACGTGTTTGCCTGGCAACCGTCACAAATGCCTGGGATCCCTAGGGAAGTGATGGAGCACAATCTAAAGATTTATCTCAACGCTCGACCTGTACATCAGAAGCCTCAGAAGCAATCAGTAGAGCGACAAAACTTCATACGTCAAGAAGTGAAGAAGTTGCTTGAAGCTGGATTCATCCAGGAAGTCTTCCACCCAAAATGGATGGCAAACCCAGTAGTTGTACCTAAGGCCGGAGGGAAGCTTCGGATGTGTATCGACTACACTACACTGAATAAGGCATGTCCAAAGGATCCATTTCCACTACCTAGAATAGATCAGATAGTGGATTCCACCTCTGGGTGTGAATTAATGTATTTCCTAGATGCATATTTTGGATATCATTAAATCAGAATGTCTAGGGAAGATGAAGAGCATACTTCCTTCATTACAGTAGATGGATTGTACTGTTACACTGCCATGCTATTTGGTCTCAAAAACGCTGCTTCAACATTTGTGCGAGCTATGTACAAAATGTTTGGAGAGCTCATCAAAGATGTAGTGAAAGTGTACGTCGATGACATCGTTGTCAAGATCAAGAACAAGGAGTCATTTCTTGACACCTTGCAAGCTATCTTCGAAAAGTTGCGAATCACACGCACAAAGCTGAACCCAAACAAGTGTGTCTTAGGGGTTAGATCCGGAAAGCTTCTTGGATTCTTGGTGAACCACCAAGGAATAGAGGCGAATTCGGCGAAGATTAAAGCTATTGAAGACATGCGGCCACCAGCTCGCATCAAGGATGTCCAGAAGCTGACTGGATGTCTAGCTGCCCTCAGCCGGTTCATCTCAAGACTGGCGGAACGGGCGCTACCCTTCTTCAAATTATTGAGGAAGTCTGCACCATTCCAATGGTTTGAAGAAGCAGAAAAGGCATTCCAAGAGCTGAAGCAGCTCCTCACCACTCTACCAACTTTGGTAGCTCCAAACCCTGGTGAGCCACTTCTGCTTTATATTTCAGCAACTGACGAAGTTGGCAGCATGGTCCTGGTTGCAGAAAGACTTGAACCATCTCCAGTTTAGGAATCCAGACCCTTTTGGGAGGGTCCAGAGCTACCTAAAGGCGAGTCTGGGTCCCAGTCCCCAGACCCAGATCCTCAAGGCGAGACGCCAAAGGATCAACCTCCTTCAAATGATAGAGTTACTGTTGCTGAACAAGAGGATTCGAACCCTTCTAGGAAGGTCTGGGTCACTTAAGAAGAAGCTTCGGGTTCCTCCAACCAGAACCTGGAGGTCCCCGAAGAAGGTCCGGACCCTTCCGAGAGGGTCCGGGTTGATGAGGAGGAAGCTCCGGGCCCCTCCGGGACGGTCCGGACAATCCAACACGCAGTATACTTCATCAGTGAAGTACTTCATGATGCCAAGAATTGATACTTAGAGGTGCATAAGCTGCTCTATGCGGTTCTTATTGCCTCTAGGAAGCTTCGTCACTACTTCCAAACTCAGAAGATTTCAGTGGTAACCTCTTATCCACTGCGTGCAATTTTGCATAACCCCAACTCTACTGGGAACATTGCAAAGTGGGTAGCGGAATTGGCCGAGTTTGATCTTGAATTCGTCCTAAGACAAGCGATCAAGAGTCAAGCATTGGCAGAATTTGTGGCGGAATGGACCCCCTCTCCATCAAATCCTGGGGGGGCCAGTGAGCAGAAGCCAGAAACCAAGGTTCCAGTCTTCACTGAGCCTCACTGGACTCTGTACTTCGACAGCTCCGTGCAGAAGCAGGGGGCCGGAGCTGGAATCCTTCTCCTTGCTCTGACTCGGGAGAAGTTCAAGTACATGGTTCACCTTGACTTTAAGGCGACCAACAACATGGCGGGGTATGAAGCATTAATCTATGGGCTCAAGGTGGCACTATCATATGGTGTCAAGCAGCTGTTGGTAAAGGGTAATTCGCAGCTCATTATAAAACAAGTCAAAGGTGAATGCTGCTATAACAACCCTCAACTAGATGCATATCTCCTTGAAGTCCAGAAGCTTCAGAAGGATTTCGATGTCCTGGATCTTTGCCATGTCCAGCGTCTCAACAACGCTGAAGCTGACGAACTCTCGACAAAAGCTTCAACCAGAGCTCCGGTTCCCGACGGAACCTTCGTCCGGAGGTTGTCAAGACCAACAGCTCAACTTGCCGAACTGAGCGAATGGGGCGAGACCAGCACCTCGAATCTGGCGGTCTCGATGGCCCTGTTACCATGGCATCCATCAAGGGTCATAGGTGCTACAAGAAGCTCCGAGCAACCCAGCGCGCAAGCCTCAAATGCTCAAGTTAGCTCCGATGCATGGATATCGGAGATCCAGACCTACTTGAAAGACAACATCCTTCCTGAAGACAATGTATCTGCTGACCGGATAGTCAGATTGGCTAAAAGATACACACTGGTAGAAGGGGATCTCTACCAGCGTGGTGCCAACGGCGTCCTAATGCAGTGCATTACAAGGGAAGAAGGTCGCGAGCTCCTCGCGAAAATCCATGGAGGCAAGTGTGGGAACCACGCGTCTTCTCGCACGTTAGTCGGTAAAGCCTTCCGACATGGTTTTTACTGGCCTACAACACTCCAGGATGCAACCGAGCTAGTGAAGAAATGTGAAGCATGCCAGTTCTATGCAAAGAAAATTCACACACCAGCTCAACCTCTACAAATGATACCTCCGACATGGCCATTCGCCGTGTGGGGTATGGATATCTTGGGACCTTTCCCAAGAGCCGTCAGAGGTTACAAGTTCCTGTATGTTTCCATCGACAAGTTCACCAAGTGGCCGGAAGCAACTCCAGTTGTGACAATAAACAAGCAATCAGCTATCAATTTCTTGGAGTCCATAGTATGCATATTTGGAGTCCCGAACAAGATCATAACTGATAATGGGACCCAATTCACAAGTTCTGCATTCCAACGATATTGCGAAGACCTCGACATTCAGGTCAGCTATGCTTCTGTAGCTCACTCGACAAGCAATGGCCAAGCTGAGAGAGCAAATGCAGAAATCCTAAAAGGACTCAAGACGCGCACATATGAGCGCCTGAAAAAACATGGAGCTAATTGGATTGAAGAGCTTCCGCCCACCTTGTGGGCAAACAGGACAACTCCAAACCGGTCAACTGGAGAGACACCCTTCTTCTTGGTGTACGGAGTTGAAGTAGTCCTTCCTCCGGAAATCACCTTGGGGTCACTCCGGGTCCGGACCTTCGATGAAGCCACACAGGACCAGCTCCGGCGTGAAGACCTTGACCTCGTCAAAGAGGGAAGGTGCCGAGAAAATGTTCGAAATGCACGATACCGCCAAGCGCTCCGATGCTATCACCAAAGGCATGTGCATAACCGACAGCTCGAGGAAGGCGATATGTTGCTACGGAGAATACAAACTCGAGAAGGGTTAAACAAACTTTCCCCCAGCTGGGAAGGACCCTTTTGAGTGATCAAAGTATCCCGTCCTGGATGCGTTTGCTTGGCAACCGATGATGGGACACCGCTCCCTAATCCATGGAACATTGAGCACCTCCGTAAGTTCTACGCTTAATATCAAATAGGTGAGTCTGTAATTATGTATAATGTATGTTATAGCATCATTGTACAGAGTCAGGTAACTCCTCCAGGAGGACAGCCGGACCTTTCCCGGAAGGTCCGTGAAGTTTAAGCAACACTTGACATAGTCTAAGAACTAAAAGTGTAGCTAGTTTCCCCTGGTTCCGTACCCTAAGAGTGTGCTTGTTTCCCCTGTACCCCGGACCTATAATGAAAGACATCATTATGTGAAAACAGACTCCACGTGCATTTATTTTGTATAGGCTCATTCTTTTTTATTTTTCTCTTTCTTGTCTATAACAAAGTTGTGCAATTCTCAAGAAACTTTAGCTCGAACAATTCATATATAATTCAAGTTGCTTTGTTAATTCTTTCGGTTCTGAACAATGTTGAATGGCCTACTCACCTGAACGCCAAGCCAATCTAGGTCCGGAGTGTGCTATCGACTTAGTCTGGTCCTGCACCCTAAGTACGCCACTCTACCTATACCCCGACAGGACTGAGTAAGGTGAGTCCAGAAAACGATCGGACCTGGAGAAAATAAGCAAACCCACTTGATTGTATATAGAATTGCGGTCGACCTAAAAATTTCTTTCAGGAATAGTAAGCCGCAAACGAGTTATAGATAAGAAATGGATTTTACTATTTTCTTGACTTCAGTGTGCAGGAAAAATAAAAATCTCATGATGATGGTTGATGATGTCAGAGCTATCAAAGCTTTGACATCCCCTAAGGTGGCCCGCTATCAATGTTTTAAACATTGATAGTAGGCGTCGCTGGAGCTATCAAGTTCCAACAATCCAGGGGCCAGCCGTCAACATGAAGAAAAGATGGTAGAAGGGCACCCCAATGGGGTCTGCTGTCGATGCTCTACGTGTTGACAGTGGTCGCTGTCGGAGCTACTAAGCTTTAACAACCCCATAGGGCCAACTGTTGACGCTCTACGTGTTGACAATGGTCACTACCGGAGCTACTAAGCTCTGACAACCTCAGGGGGCCCCTGCTGTCGACGACTTTGGACCTACACTATAGAAGTTCGAAGCACGCAAATCTTCAACAAAATGCTACATCCTTTTGGTACATGTTCGCAATCATACTGTGTACATCTACCAGGGGGCCAAGTGAGACAAGGGTTGAAGACAAAAAATGAAATTCATAAATTTCTTGGATTTCATTCATCTGAGGACAAGAGATTACAAAATTGGGGAAAAGGAGAGAAGATACAAGTGGGAGCTACAAGGAGTAAGTACTAAATCCTACGGAAGAACGAGGCGACCTTCTGGGCAACCTCCGACACGCTGGCCTTGGCGGCATCTCCCTCCCCGTCGATGGGACCTTCAAGCACCAGATCTAGTGGGAAATGAGGATCCTGGCTTGTGTAGCACGTCAGCATGTATTCTGTGATGTTTTGCGCAAGGGATTTTCCTTCAGTCTCCAACTGATCTGCAATGACATCGCCCATCTTGTTGAGTTTGTTGCCCGCCGAGCTCAACGCCTTTAGCGCATGGTCCAGCTCCGGCTCTGGATCGTCTGGACGCACGGGACTAAAGCCCATTGGCGTCAGCGTGTCATTGACTTCGCCCAAGAAGTCCCATACTTGTTGGGACTCCGCAGCCCTTGAGCCTCGCCTCTCTTCCAACGATCTCTTGGTCACCGCAAGCTCCGAACCCTCCCGGGCAAGGCGCTCAACCTCTTTGGCGTGCTGCTGAATCCTTTTAACAACTTGCCTTTTGAGGTTGGCAAGCTCCTCTTCTTGGACGTGGATCTTGTTCTGGCGGTCAACCAGGTCTTTCTCCTGGCCTCACACCTTCTTCTCCCTGGCAGCGACTTCGTTCTCCCTTTTGGTGAGGTCTTGTCCCCGCTGCCAGGCCTTCTTCTCCTCGCTCTCGCAGCACTCCTACAATGTGACGCCCGGTTCCGAAAATGAACCAAGCTAACGCATATGTGTGCCCAGGATGTTCATCACACATATACGAGTGCAATCACAAACGAGTATACAGAAAATTACCACCGAACAAGATTAATTATCAGATTTATTACACAAACCATATTATCCTCGAATACAAGCTCTAATGAATATTAATGACAAGTTCAACTAATGCAGCGGAAATAAACTAATTAAGCAAACTAAGCAACTATGCAGCATAAGCGACAGGGTATGTATGCGCAGCTCCAATCAACACCACAGGCAAAGCTGACGGTAGACACGGCCTAGAACTCCGCGTTATCACCATTAAACTCCCAATCCTGACCTGCAACTGTTGGGGGGGGGGGGAATTGCAAGAGTGAGTACATGTCGTACTCAGCAAGTGTGGAAAGTATGACATGTGGCTGATTCAAATGACGACAATAATAACGGTAAAGTGCTGAAAAGTACATTAAAACGGTTGAAAAGCAATATAGTATAAGTATGTGAAATAAACCAATCATAATCACGAGTAATACCATAATACCAAACTGAATTCATTATCATCATCAATAAGTCCAGATTTCACCATTGCCAATAACCATATTCATTACCAGAGATTAATCCATAACCATCCATAACCATTACCAAACCTTAACCATCACCAAACCATAACTATAAAATCAACCATAACCATTACCCAACCATAACCATCCCAAATTCCAATTTGCCTCTAATCATGGAAGTTGTCCAGGCGCTCATAACCGGGAGCACGGCTATCATGATAGTTTTAATTAACACTCTGCAGAGTTTGTACCTCTTTACCCACGTGTTCGTGATTTCATCACCCTTCGGCGACTAAGAACCTCCCTTATGCCCATGACCCGTCGGTCACATTACACACTTCCGTTGGTGTGTGGCCAAGAGATCACAAAATAGCCTTTACAAAGGGATTACTAGCCTATTTAGACCCCACTGAGGTTTCACCGGTGGCGATGTCTCCCGCAGAGCACATCTTCAACCAAAGGCCCCCTCTTGAGCCATTCGGCTCCCAGGGTAGTCCCACCAATCATCAACAAACCCAATCCGACTACCCCTTCCCCGAGCATCCACAATGGTCCAAACAGCACTAGCAAAGCCCTAATTAATCAGCTACACCGCACCCATACTTGGCCTCGTGGTGGCACTGTAGTCCTGGCTTATTCTCGCATGAACCGGTCCTTAGATCTAAAGCAAGCAAACCACCATAACATCCAACCCATCCACATAGCAGGCTTGCTTAGATCATCCATTACCATACCATGTTTAACCAGTTCATGTTGACCATAGTCTCATCCATGCATAATTAAATTGAGTGATATAGTTGTTTCCCGTCCCAGTTGATTAAGCGAAGCAAAAGGGTAAAATCCCTTCCCGACTCTCTACCATAAATTCCAGGTGACAAGGGTGGTTTAGCAAATCTAGTAAACTTCCTACCATAGGATTTCCCATCAGTTTGACACAAGCATGCAGTTTTGCAAACAAAACATTTATTTTAAAAAACAGGATCAATATGCTTCAAGGACACTTGCCTTGCTCTTGCTGTTGATTAGGGTCAAAGCCTTCAAACTCTTGATGTTGTAGATCCTCCGTGGCACTCTCTAGCGCAAATCCGTCTAATCCACACAATAAACATACAAGACAAGAAACACAGTCAAAGAGTGCACAAATATTACTCAATATGACATGACATGCATGATTGATGCAATGCAAGGTAGAACTTGTTAATTGATTGCTTTTAATGATAACTAACTAGTTCTAATAGCTTTTAACAAGTTTATACAGGTTTGGATTCGATTAGATCAAATTTTAGAACCAATTCAACACAATTTAACCAGGAAGATCGGACTAGTCCGCTAGGGACCGGACAAGTCCGCACTCTGCGAGATCAGCAGATTAGGGTTTTCTAGATCGACGTGAATTTGGAGATTATGGGTTGAATTCGCATAAGGAAAAGAGAATAGAAGGTATACCAGGTGTTTAGAACTCCAATGAACCAAGAAACTTGGAGGGAACACTTGGATCTTGATGATCTAGGGTTGGTGATGAACTTGGAGATAAATTGGTGGTGAAGAACGAAACTTGGTGGAGATCTTGATCCTCCTTCGTTTCCTCCTCTTCTTCTTCTTGTTTGGGATCTTCTCCTCCCTCCTTGATGGTGGCTCCCCACGAACTAGGGTTTGGGTGGGTGGAAAAGTGGCAAATAGATGTCAAACCAAGGGGTGGGGTTGTTTATATAGACGTGGAGGCTAGGGTTAGATGGATTTCGAGTTTTGGATGAGTAGAGGCTAGTTTAGAGTCCCACATGGGCTCTAAAAGAGTTGGGCACGACGTCCCTAGGCCCTCTTGACGTGAAACCCAAGAAACAAATCGTAAAACAAAAGGTCAATCTCGGAGTCACGAAATATCGGACAAGTCCGGACAGGACCGGACTAGTCCGAAGTCGTCCAGAGAGAAAATCGGACAAGTCTGGCCAAAAATCGGACAAGTCTGATCTTAGTCAGAAAGGAAAACGGACAAGTCCGCTGGGACACCGGACTAGTCCGGAAAAGTCCAGGGACTTAGCAAATTTTCAAGGATTCATGGAACATCGGACTAGTCCGCACAAGATCGGACAAGTCCGAAGTTTTCTAGGGGCAAATATCGGACTAATCCGCAGAAAAAACGGACAAGTCCGTTTTTAGACAGAGAGAAATCGGACTAGTCCTCAACAAAACCGGACTAGTCCGCACTTTCCTACATTTTTAAGTGCGGTTTTGCTCCAAATCAATTTTAACTTGTTCCTCTTGTTATGGGTTAATGTGAAACATGTATATGAGTGTATGCAAGGCATGATGCATGAAAATGAGGGTGTTACAAACCTACCCCCCTTAAAATGAATCTCGCCCTCGAGATTCGACGCGGAAGAGAAGAGATAGGGAAATTCCTTCTTGAGATCATCCTCTAACTCCCAAGTTGCTTCTTTTTCGGTATGGTGCTTCCATTGGACTTTACACCATCGAATCACCTTGTTCCTTGTGACTCTCTCCTTGGTTTCCAAGATTTTGACCGGTTGCTCGGCATACGTCAAATCTTCCTCTAGTTCCAATTCTTCCATTGGCACTTGATCTTCTGGTACCCTGAGACACCTCTTGAGTTGGGAAACATGAAACATATCATGTACGTCTGAAAGATGAGCTGGCATCTCCAACTTATAGGCTACTTCTCCTCTTTTGTCCAAAATCTTGAATGGTCCAATATAACGAGGTGCGAGCTTGCCTCTTATGTTAAACCTCTTATGACTTCTCATTGGTGACACCTTGAGGTAAACAAAATCTCCTATTTCAAAGGCTAATTTCCTTCTCCTATTATCCGCATAGCCTTTTTGCCTTGATTGGGCAGCCCTCAAGTTTCCACGAATTATTTGGACTTGCTTTTCGGCTTCTTGCAACACATCCGGACCAAATACTTGAGTTTCTCCTGCCTCATTCCAGAATAAAGGCGTCCTACACTTCCTCCCATAAAGCGCTTCATATGGTGACATTTTCAAGCTTGCTTGGTAACTATTGTTGTATGAAAATTCCGTGTATGGCAAGCTTTTGTCCCAACTTTTCCCATGCTTTAAAGCACAAGCTCTTAACATGTCCTCCAAAATCTGATTGGTCCTCTCGGTTTGTCCATCCGTTTGAGGATGATATGCTGAACTAAAATTCAACCTCGTTCCCAAAGCTTCATGCAATTTTTGCCAAAATCTGGAGGTAAATTGAGAACCTCTATCCGAGACTATCTTCTTAGGGACTCCATGTCGACACACAATATGCTCCATGCATTTTTCGGCCAATCGTGCAGCTGTATACTTGGTCTTCACAGGGACAAAATGAGCTGACTTGGTTAAACGATCCACAATTACCCAAATTGAGTCATACCCGGACTGAGTACGCGGTAACCCAACTATGAAGTCCATACCAATTTCTTCCCACTTCCATTCCGGAATCTTCAACGGTTGCAATAATCCGACTGGCCTTCGATGTTCCGCCTTGACTCGTTGGCACACATCACATAATGCTACATATTCAGCTATGTCCCTTTTCATGCTATCCCACCAATAGCAAGTCTTCAAGTCCTTGTACATCTTCGTACAACCGGGGTGAATCGAGTAAGGCGAGTCATGTGCCTCCTTTAATATTGTCTCCCGAATATGCTTTACATTAGGCACAACGATCCTCTTTCCAAGCCATAAGGTACCATGTTCGTCTTCATCAAATCTGAATTCTCTCCCTCCTTTGATTCTTTCCTTGATTTCCTTGATCTCCTCATCCGTGGTTTGTGCTTCTCGAATTTCTTGCTCAAAGGTTTGGTTTAACTCCATCATCTCCATCTCGTTTACAAACCCAAGGTTCAACCGTTCAAACTCCTTGCATAACTCGGACGGTAACTCTCGAACTGTAAGTTGATGGCTTACTCCCTTTCTACTCAAAGCATCGGCCACTACATTGGCTTTTCCCGGATGATAGTTGATCCCCAAATCATAATCTTTGATGAGCTCCAACCATCTTCGTTGCCTCAAGTTCAGATCCGTTTGTGTGAAAATATACTTCAAACTCTTATGATTCGTGTAAATTTCACACCTATGTCCAAGAATATAGTGTCTCCAAATCTTCAATGCATGTACCACGGCTGCTAGTTCAAGATCATGCGTGGGGTAATTCTTCTCATGTTTCTTCAATTGTCTTGACGCATAGGCGACCACTTGACCTTCTTGCATCAATACACATCCAAGCCCTTGTCTTGATGCATCGCAATAAATGTCAAAACTCTTGCTTACATCCGGCAATACCAAAACCGGGGCTGTTGTCAACCTCTTCTTCAACTCCTCAAAACTATTCTGACAAGCTTCAGTCCATTGGAACGTCTTTCCCTTCGTTAGCAACTCCGTCATAGGCGTGGCTATCTTGGAAAAGTCCTTGATGAATCAACGGTAATATCCAGCCATCCCAAGAAAACTCCGAATTTCCTTGACATTCTGTGGCGGTTCCCACTTAAGCACATTTCTCACCTTCCCTGGGTCAACTGATACTCCTCCTCCGGAAATAATATGGCCTAAGAAAGAAACTTCCCGTAACCAGAATTGACATTTACTGAACTTGGCATACAATTGATGCTCCCTCAATTTCTGCAACGTAAGCCTCAAGTGTTCCTCATGTTCCTTCTCATCCTTCGAGTAGATCATAATATCATCAATAAACACCACAACGAACTTATCCAAGTACTCCATGAAGACCTTATTCATGAGGTACATAAAGTAGGCAGGTGCATTTGTCAATCCAAAAGACATCACGGTGTACTCATAAGATCCATACCGTGTCCTAAAAGCTGTCTTGGGTATGTCTGATGGTCTAATATTCATTTGAAAGTATCCCGACCTCAGGTCAATCTTAGAGAAGACACAAGCACCCTTCATCTGATCAAACAAGTCTTATATGCGTGGCAAGGTGTACTTGTTCTTGATTGTTACCTCGTTGAGAGCTCGGTAATCCACGCACATCCTTTGGGATCCATCCTTCTTGTCCACAAATAGAACAGGCGCTCCCCAAGGCGAAGAGCTAGGGCGAATGAAACCCTTCTCTAATTGCTCTTGAATCTGCTTCTTGAGCTCCGCTAATTCCATAGGAGGCATCCTATACGGCCTCTTAGCTATAGGTGCAGTTCCAGGTATTAAATCAATAACAAACTCAATGTCTCGATCGGGTGGCATACCTGACAACTCGTCCGGAAAAACATCCAAAAATTCACACACCACCGGAATCTCCTCAATTGCGACACCGTCCATATGATTCAGCTCTAATTGCTTCGGTGCATGTTGGGTTGCTTCAAATTCTACAGTGATCCCCTCTTCATTATTCAACTTCACCGTCTTTGTGGCACATTCAATAACTCCATTGTGCTTCCTCAACCAGTCCATACCAAGTATAATATCCAACCCTTGAGAATCTAAAACAATGAGGTTGGTAGAGAAGTCTACCCCCCTTATTCTAAGTCTTACTTTTGGACATACTATATTTGTCCTCATCTCTCCTCCAGGAGACTTAACCAACAGAGTAAACTTCATATGAGAGATAGGCAAACTATACTTGGCAACATACTTCGATGCAATGAATGAATTCCATGCTCCAGAATCAAATAACATAGTCGCGGGGTTGGAGTTGGCGAGAAACATACCAATGACCACGTCATCCGCTTGTTGAGCATCCTCCGTACAGACATGGTTCACGTTGCCACGAGCAAAATTTTGCTGTCCACGGCTTCCTTGTGGCTGTCCTCCATTAGGTCTTGGGTTTTGCCTCGGCGCATTGCTTCCTTGACCAAGGCCTGACTTAGGACATTGATTCGCAAAGTGTCCAGCTTCTCCACAAGTATAGCACTTCTTAACTCCACCAGAATTATTGGGACGAGCTTGGTTTTGAACATTGGCTCCAGGAAAATCAGCACGAGGTGCATAAGGCATCGGAGGCCTAGGTGCTTGCATGACAGGGCACTGCTACACAAACTGAGTTGGGCGCGGTGCATAACCAGGGCGCTGAGCAGGAATAGAGGAGCTATAATGAGGCGTATTGGGCGGCGCAAAGCGAGGGCGCACATTACTTCCTTGTTGTTGTCCTTGATGTGGCGCCTTCCTCTTGATTTCTTGCTCCATCTCACGGATCTTGTTCTCAACCACAATTGCTTTGTCCACAAGCTTCTGAAAATTGACATAATCACAGTTGAGTAGTTGCACTTGGATCTCATTGTTCAATCCCCTCATGAACAAGTATTGCTTCCGGCTGTCCCGGCTAACATCCTCAGGCGCATATCTTGAGAGTTGAGTGAACTTATTGAGATATTCACTCACGCTTGATTTTCCTTGTCTCAAGTTCTCAAATTCTTGCCTCTTCAAGATCATAACACCTTCCGGCACATAATGAGAACGGAAACTCTCCTTGAATTCCGCCCAGGTAATTCTCTCTTTGTTCTCATGAGCATTGCAATAAGAATCCCACCAATCTGCAGCTGCTCCAACTAGTTGATGAGAGGCAAACAAGACCTTCTCCCGGTCACTGCATTGGACAATAGCCAGCTTCTTCTCCACGAACTTGAGCCAATCGTCCGCATCCATAGGGTCAGCAGCTTGAGCAAAGGTCGGCGGCCTAGTCCTCATAAACTCTCCCAATCGGTTATGAGGAGGTGGGGGTGGCGGTGGAGGCATGTGGGGCTGATTGTTGATATTGCCAGCCTGCAGCTGTCCCATTGTTTGTATCATGGTCTGCATGAGCTGGTTTTGCATAGCCAATAGCTGCTCAATGTTGATAGCTCCCTGAGTAGATCCTTGTCCGATGTTGTTCTGAGGCACTCCATTGTTCTCCTCTTCATCATTGCCATCCCTCTGGTTGCGAGTCCTCACCATTTGAAGAAAAGTAGTAGGTAAGAATTAGAAAACGCCCCAACTATATGCATCAAGGGATATGAAACTAAACAACTAGCTACACTAGCCTAGGTGGACATGGCAATGCTAAAGCATCCCAAAATCCTCTATTAAGCACACAAGCAAGCAATATATATAGCAAACAGCACACCAAGCAAACACATTGATTCCTGAGTGCTCCTATGTGCTCTAAAGTGTCCATTCTATCTAGGCTATGTCCTACGGTCAACCTATGGCTCTGATACCAATCTGTGATGCCCGGTTCCAAAAATGAACCAAGCTAACGCATATGTGTGCCCAGGAAGTTCATCACACATATACGAGTGCAATCACAAACGAGTATATAGAAAATTACCACCGAACAAGATTAATTATCAGATTTATTACACAAACCATATTATCCTCGAATACAAGCTCTAATGAATATTAATGACAAGTTCAACTAATGCAGCGGAAATAAACTAATTAAGCAAACTAAGCAACTATGCAGCATAAGCGACAGGGTATGTATGCGCAGCTCCAATCAACACCACAGGCAAAGCTAACAGTAGACACGGCCTAGGACTCCGCGTTATCACCATTAAACTCCCAATCCTGACCTGCAACTGTTGGGGGGGGGGGGGGGGAATTGCAAGAGTGAGTACATGTCGTACTCAGCAAGTGTGGAAAGTATGACATGTGGCTGATTCAAATGACGACAATAATAACGGTAAAGTGCTGAAAAGTACATTAAAACGGTTGAAAAGCAATATAGTATAAGTATGTGAAATAAACCAATCATAATCACGAGTAATACCATAATACCAAACTGAATTCATTATCATCATCAATAAGTCCAGATTTCACCATTGCCAATAACCATATTCATTACCAGAGATTAATCCATAACCATCCATAACCATTACCAAACCTTAACCATCACCAAACCATAACTATAAAATCAACCATAACCATTACCCAACCATAACCATCCCAAATTCCAATTTGCCTCTAATCATGGAAGTTGTCCAGGCGCTCATAACCGGGAGCACGGCTATCATGATAGTTTTAATTAACACTCTGCAGAGTTTGTACCTCTTTACCCACGTGTTCGTGATTTCATCACCCTTCGGCGACTAAGAACCTCCCTTATGCCCATGACCCGTCGGTCACATTACACACTTCCGTTGGTGTGTTGCCAAGAGATCACAAAATAGCCTTTACAAAGGGATTACTAACCTATTTAGACCCCACTGAGGTTTCACCGGTGGCGATGTCTCCCGCAGAGCACATCTTCAACCAAGGGCCCCCTCTTGAGCCATTCGGATCCCAGGGTAGTCCCACCAATCATCAACAAACCCAATCCGACTACCCCTTCCCCGAGCATCCACAATGGTCCAAACAGCACTAGCAAAGCCCTAATTAATCAGCTACGCCGCACCTATACTTGGCCTCGTGGTGGCACTGTAGTCCTGGCTTATTCTCGCATGAACCGGTCCATAGATCTAAAGCAAGCAAACCACCATAACATCCAACCCATCCACATACCAGGCTTGCTTAGATCATCCATTACCATACCATGTTTAACCAGTTCATGTTGACCATAGTCTCATCCATGCATAATTAAATTGAGTGATATAGTTGTTTCCCGTCCCAGTTGATTAAGCGAAGCAAAAGGGTAAAATCCCTTCCCGACTCTCTACCATAAATTCCAGGTGACAAGGGTGGTTTAGCAAATCTAGTAAACTTCCTACCATAGGATTTCCCATTAGTTTGACACAAGTATGCAGTTTTGCAAACAAAACATTTATTTTAAAAAACAGGATCAATATGCTTCAAGGACACTTGCCTTGCTCTTGCTGTTGATTAGGGTCAAAGCCTTCAAACTCTTGATGTTGTAGATCCTCCGTGGCACTCTCTAGCGCAAATCCGTCTAATCCACACAATAAACATACAAGACAAGAAACACAGTCAAAGAGTGCACAAATATTACTCAATATGACATGACATGCATGATTGATGCAATGCAAGGTAGAACTTGTTAATTGATTGCTTTTAATGATAACTAACTAGTTCTAATAGCTTTTATCAAGTTTATACAGGTTTGGATTCGATTAGATCAAATTTTAGAACCAATTCAACACAATTTAACCAGAAAGATCGGACTAGTCCGCTAGGGACCGGACAAGTCCGAACTCTGCGAGATCAGCAGATTAGGGTTTTCTAGATCGACGTGAATTTGGAGATTATGGGTTGAATTCGCATAAGGAAAAGAGAATAGAAGGTATACCAGGTGTTTAGAACTCCAATGAACCAAGAAACTTGGAGGGAACACTTGGATCTTGATGATCTAGGGTTGGTGATGAACTTGGAGATAAATTGGTGGTGAAGAACGAAACTTGGTGGAGATCTTGATCCTCCTTCGTTTCCTCCTCTTCTTCTTCTTGTTTGGGATCTTCTCCTCCCTCCTTGATGGTGGCTCCCCACGAACTAGGGTTTGGGTGGGTGGAAAAGTGGCAAATAGATGTCAAACCAAGGGGTGGGGTTGTTTATATAGACGTTGAGGCTAGGGTTAGATGGATTTTGAGTTTTGGATGAGTAGAGGCTGGTTTAGAGTCCCACATGGGCTCTAAAAGAGTTGGGCACGACGTCCCTAGGCCCACTTGACGTGAAACCCAAGAAACAAATCATAAAACAAAAGGTCAATCTCGGAGTCACAAAATATCGGACAAGTCCGGACAGGACCGGACTAGTCCGAAGTCGTCCAGAGAGAAAATCGGACAAGTCTGGCCAAAAATCGGACAAGTCTGATCTTAGTCAGAAAGGAAAACGGACAAGTCCGCTGGGACACCGGACTAGTCCGGAAAAGTCCAGGGACTTAGCAAATTTTCAAGGATTCATGGAACATCGGACTAGTCCGCACAAGATCGGACAAGTCCGAAGTTTTCCAGGGGCAAATATCGGACTAATCCGCAGCAAAAATGGACAAGTCCGTTTTTAGAGAGAGAGAAATCGGACTAGTCCTCAACAAAACCGGACTAGTCCGCACTTTCCTACATTTTTAAGTGCGGTTTTGCTCCAAATCAATTTTAACTTGTTCCTCTTGTTATGGGTTAATGTTAAACATGTATATGAGTGTATGCAAGGCATGATGCATGAAAATGAGGGTGTTACATACAACTTCTTGGGGCGCTCTGCAAGGCTCTTGTTGCCCAGAGCCAGCCTTTGGGCGAGCGCCTCTTCCCTCTTCACGAGGTCATCCCTTAGCTCCTGGAGTTTTTGCTCTTCATCTTTGAGCTTTTTATCTCGCTCCTCAAGAGCCTCCCGGCGCTTGACGAGACTCTCGTGGATGGTGTTGAGCTTCTCCTGGCGATCGTTCGCTGCTTCATTAGCAGCCACGGCCTGTTCGTGTATAGCCCAGGACTGGTTGTCGAGGGATCACACCATGCTTTCCCTCTCGTCCAACAGTTGGCCGCAGTACTCCATCCGGGCCTTCTCCCTCTTGACCCACTCCTTTTCGTCGGCCAACCTTGATTGCGCCAGCTTGGGCTCGAATTGGAGTCGGTTGCGCCACCTCCTAAGGGTTTGTCGCTCCTCCTCGAGGGCCTTGCTGTCGTAATAAAAGGCCAATTGGACCTGACGAAGGCTTGAGCAGGCGTTGTTGATGGATAACGACAGGGGAATTGGCTATGGACCTTACGGGGTCCTCTCTGCTGACTCCAACGGGTTCTCCATAACAAAAATCGGGTCCCACTTTAAAGAGCGGTCCCCTGAGCTTCCGCGGCGCCAGGGCTGCCCTCCGGGAGTGCCTCAGTCATCGCCGAGGAAGGTTCGGCAATGGGAGCTTCTACCTCCGGAGTCGGCTCCAAAGGTCCCACCGCCAGGTCATCAACAACTGCTTCCTCAAGCAGAGGATCGGCCGCTTCGTCTGGGCACCCTGGCTCGAGCACGGGTACCTCCGAAACTATCACCTTCGGGGCAGGCGCTAAAGATTCGGTCGGAGCTGAGGCCACTTCTGGGTCCCACGATGGTGCCTCCTCCATCGCCGATCCAGGCGCTAGTGCTTTGACCTCCACCGGTTTGGGTGCCGGCACCTCTGCGACAACCGGCTCAGGCGCCAGAACTTCATCAACCACCGGCTCCGCCGCTGGGGCTTCAATAACATCCGGCCCTAAGGCCGGAACTGCAGCAACCTCCGGCTCTGAGGCCGAAGCGTCCGTCATCATAACATCCAAAACCAGAGCGTCAACCTCCAGAGCTGGTGCCACTGGTACATCTTCATTCCCGTTGTCCGACGCTACCACGGGAGCTTCAAGAGATGAATGGAGGTTCAGAACCTCGACAGCTGGCGTCGGAGCTGTCGAGACCTCAACCACCACCTGGGACGACGCTGGAACTGAAGTTGGAGCCTCCGCCTGCACAGCAACAGCTACTGTCACAGGAACCAGCGCTTCAGCCCCTTTTTTGGATACCCTGTGGATGAAGGACGAAGAAACTCAAAATATGATTACAACAAAAATAACCAACTGAGGTAAAAAAGCAAATTTACCTTGGAAGACTTCCGCTCCATCTAGCGCGGAACCTCTTCGCCAGGCGTTCAGAACCCGACCCAATCGCAACTGGGTAGTATCTTCGGAAGGCTCTGCGGAGCTTGCTGCCGCCATCAGCAGTGTCTTGGTTGGGGCCTTCTTTGACTGGGAAGGACCCTCGGACCTAGAGCCCTTCACTGGCTCTGGCGCTGAAGTCACCTAGGCGGAGCAGGCATTCCGGGGAGACGCCGATGTTGGAGTTGTCGTCGCCGTCGAAGACCTCCCCCGCCGGGGAGAAGGACCTGTTGTGGAAGGAGCGGGTCTGACGGGCCTCCCGTTAGAGTGCTTCAACTTCCTCTTTCGGCTGGAGGGCTCAGCCAATTCTTTGCCCTTGCCTTGGACTTCAGCTCTTGGTCTCGGGGCAGAAGCGGGGCCACCCTCAGAAGCTCCAGGGATCGCCAACCTGGTGATCGGACGCATCTCAACTTCACCGAGGTCGTCAAGCACTGGCATCTTCCGTCGGAGCTCCCTGCTGAACTCCGCCTCCATATTCAGAGGCAGGAAAGCTCCCGGCGGGGTTAATTCATCGCCCTCTACATCGATGCCATGCTGGAACTTCTTGAGATGAAGCTCCAAAGCAGCGCCTTCCAAATTGTACTTCAGACCGGTTTCAATCCGGTCATCGTCCATCACGCTGTTGAGGGCCCAGGCGAGCTTCTCCCTCTTCTTCAGCGGAGCCCACCTGTTGACCAGGAAGTTGCAGAAGACCGCCTGGGGGGTCATCCCTCCTTACACACATTGGCGGATCCTGGTCAAGGCAGGGTTGAAGGCCTCCGACAGCACCGGAGCCTCGCTCCAGGCGTTAGTGTCAACATTGGGAAGACCTTCAGGTAGCTCCAGCTTCTCGTGCTCCTCTACCGTGATGACAATCCAATCCTTCTTCCAGTTGTCCCACTTGCTGGAAGATAACAACCTCAAGTACTTGTAGGGGCATTTCTTGCACTTCAGAAAATAGTAGAAGCCAAGATACTCATCACTCTTCTTGGTAGTGTGGATGGTGAAGAAGGTACAGAAAAGCTCGACGCAGAGGGGAATACCCACCCACATCTCGCAAAAGTGGACGAATGTGGACACAAGAAGAATAGAGTGGGGGCCAAGGTGATACAGCTATAGACCATAGAAGTCTAACAGCATCAAGATAAAAGTTGAGAAAGGTGGGATTAGTCCCACCATGGCGTACGCAGAAAAGTACACCATGTCGCTGGCGCGCTTCTTCTTGAATGGGAGCTTGCCGGCGCGGACCAGGTAGTTGAAGGAGTCGCTGGACCACCCCATGTAGGTCCAGACCTTCTTCAAATCGTCGTCAGTCGTGAGACGGCTCTTGCAGAGACCCAACTCCATCGCAGCACGGCGAGGCGAGAGAGGAAAAACAAGCAAACGTTTGTAGGATTCAAGTGCAAGTTCAAATGAAGGCATAAAGAATCTCCAAACGGTGCGCTCTTTCCTTCTTAAGTAAGCCCCCGCAACGCTTGGATGGAAACCACAGAAGGGCCAAAGATACAGTTCAAAAATTTCACCCTGCTAATGACAAGGGGGCTGGGGGCCACCCAGACGATCAAGTCGAGGTCCTTACCCCAGGCGAACAGTTGTCATGATGAGAGGCGGGAAACCCGAGGGCGGCGGCCTGACAGGGCGCGCGGAACCAATACGGTTTTCATATTGGGAACCGGCGACCTTCAATTGCGTGAGATCCGCATGCGCAGATCTCACCTTCCACATACTGAAGATGCCACGCAGTGATGGTTTAACTGCGAACCACCACCTCAACGGCACATCCAAAAACCCTTGAAGACACAGCGCAGAAATCGAAGGATGGACCCACCTCCGGCAGAATGACTTAATCCAAAAGGTCTCTCCCAAAGGTGGGCCCAGGGGGCCGCTGTCGGTACACCACTTACCGGATAACCCTTGAGACTGTGAAGAGTGCAAAGGAACTCCACCTATCTGAGTTGAAGACCTCAGAAGTCCCCACGTGTCACTCAGAATTGGACCTGCCTCCCTCCTATGGTTAGTCCCAGTGCTGCCATGTGTATCATAAAATCGGAGCTACATTCCATACCTGGGAAAGCTCCAAACTAGATACCTGTGTGGCACCCCTGGACCTAACCCCCGACATAGGGAAGCTCCAGTACCGACAGGTGTACAACAACACCGGACCTACTCGTACAAGACAGTAAGCTCCGGAGCTGCCACGCGTCCATCCGTCGGACCTTCAGCCTCAACAGGCAGATTGGTGGACCTCCAACGGCTCGGACCTTCAAGGAACATTAAAGACTTCAAGACCTGATTATGTGTCATTAATACTATCTTAATGACACACGATTGGATGACCCTTAATACCAGTAACGCCACCATTAAAGAGCGTTATTAGACTATTAAGGAGAATTAAGAACATTTAACTGTGTATTAGGCATCAGTAACCGCTAGGGCCACATGTTAGGCCAGGCTGATGATGTAACGGCCAGCCCTTGTACTATAAAAGGATTGGACGAGCGATACACGGGGAGGAGGCTTCCACACACGCCTAAGACAGGCTGAGGCTGGTCTCACATACTGGCGCTCATACGCTCAATACAACAACAACACACACCCGTGGAGTAGGGTATTACGCTCAGACTGCCTGAACCACGTAAATCCCCGTGTCAAATCGTCGTCTTGTTCTGAATCTCCGCGCGCCCTAACCGAACTACAAAACTCCGCGGGATACTAACCGTAGTACCGGGAGAATTGTCGGAAAAAGACTCTGACAAGCGAGGATTAATGCTGTTGAAAATAAATTTATGGCGCAACTATGGTTAAATTACGTCTATTAGATCCAATGCGTCGCTAAAATTCTCATCGGAAAAACGAACCCTACCGTAGATGTGACGGGTTCGAAGATCGCGGAACGGAGGCGACGCGTAGACGAAGTGGATGGCGCAACGGTCCTCTGGCAACATGACGACAGCGTCGCGACGACGAAGACGACCTCCGGGGACGACGGCACCCTCCTCTTTTTCCTCCTCTTCCTTCCCCTTTTTTTCTTCTTTGGTGCTGCCTCTGGTCTTCTCTCTTTTTTTTCTACGGCGGCTAGGGCTCCTGGGACTGTTGCTGTTGCCTCTGGCATTAGGAAAACACGAGGGCATGGGGGGGGGGGGGGTTTATAGGTCCACTCGGCACCGAGGCCGACTTGGCCGGGGGCACGGTTGACGCGCGGGCGCGCGTTGACCGGGGGCGCGCTAGCGGTGCGAGCGAGCTGGGCCAGGCGCGAGAGTGCGGCCTGGCGGGGTGGGGCCAGGCACGCGCTGGGAGCGAGCCAGCTCGGCGGCCTGGCTGGCCGGGTGGTTGACCCTTTTTTTCCTTTTTTACATATATTATTATATATATATTATTATATATATTTTATTTGTTTTATTTTATATATTATTATTACTATTTTTATATTTATTCCCTAATACATGTTTTACGCTATTATTTTCTTTTTCATCTTTTGCTACTCATATTTGTATATATGCTCTATCTTTTATTTTTTTCTTTATTATACTAATGTTTAATACATGATCATGTATGCAATGCATGATGCAAAAATTGAGAGGGTTACACCCACAAATGAACCGGGCCTTCACCAACCCTACCCCCGTCGAATCGCCACGGAGGCTGATTCTCTTCCACTAATCACAAAGGGGTAAGGATAACCGTGTTCGAGGGGCCTTCTCACAAGTTGAGGGCTCCCCAAGATTTACAAATCAAACACCACCAAACACACTCAAAAAGTATGCAATGAAACATCTAGAGTGTGTAAGAGAATCAAACCCAAGAGCTCAAATCGTGAAGAACGTGTCTCTCCTTTGATCTATGGTTAATCCTCAAGGATTTGATCTTTCTTGCGTTGGATTGTGAGGAGAGACGTGTTGTCTAGGCTCTTGGAGGGTGTGATGGTGCAGGGGGTCTAGAGTGTTTGATTAGGGGTCGTGCACCTCTATTTATACTAGGGTTTCCAAAGGTTACTTTTAGGGTTTTCAAAGTCTAGACTGGTCCGTGGTGGACACCGGACTAGTCCGGTGTGCGGCGTGCGGGAAACTCTAAGTGTCCTAAAATATCGGACTTGTCCGGCCCTGGGCGGACTAGTCTGTTTTAGTCTCTAGAGAAGTTTGGACTAGTCCGGCACATATCAGATTAGTCCGGCGTGGTGAATCCCTTAGTGAATTGAGTACAAGTCCGCACTTGCAGGACTTATACGATTTTAGTCAGAAGGTTATCGGACTAATCCGTGCAGATATCGGACTTGTCCGATTTAGGTCAGAAAGATATCGGACTAGTCCGTGGTGATATCGGACTTGTCCGACTTTGTGTAAACTGTGAAGTGCTGAGGACTAGTCCACACTGGGGAGGACTAGTCCGATCTTAGTCAGAGAGATATCAGACTAGTCCGTGGTGATATCAGACTAGTCCGGTCTGTGAAAACTGGACTGTGCAGACAAGTCTGCTCTAGGAGGACTTGTCCGGGGTACATCGGACTAGTCCGGACCTGTATAACTTTGTGCAGCGAGAGTGATTAAAATTTGCTTGATCTCTTGGGGTGTGTTTCTCCAACAAAATCCATACACAAAGAGTATTATAATCATTTCTTGAGCTTCTTTCAACTTGATTCCTCACTCTCCCTTTTGTTTGCGCTTTCTTCATAGTTTCATTAAAACCTGCGCTCATCTCAACACTTTAGTTAGGATCTCATTTGCTTGTCATAAATCCACCAAAACCCACAAGGGATACCTAGATGCACTTTCAATCTCCCCCCTTTTGGTGATTGATGACAACCAATTTAGATTTCACAAATATGATTAAAAGTGCAAAATTTTCATAAAGTGTGCACATATGAGTTTGGAACAAATTAAGCAATGAAAACATGAGACATATGTGCACTCTTTATGGTGGGATGCAAAACTACATGTGTGTGAACAATAATCCTTATATGAATAAGATAAATGGCATAATCATGACAGCATCAAGGTTATCAAGCATGAATATCAAATTCAGAGCATAACACATAATTCATAAGAATAACAAAGTCATAGTTTCACACCACATGTCCAATAGAATAAGAGAGCACAGACAAAGTTTTACAACCCAATGGAAACACAAATAGAGCTCTCCTCTCGCAACCTACAGCTAGGACCTAGTGACTCCCCCTCAATCTCTCCCCCTTTGGCATCAAGGCACCAAAAAGAAGGAGAGGAGGGATCTAGAGGCTCATTCCTCGCTGTAGGTACTCTCGTCGTCTTCATATTAAGGTTGAGGAGGAGGAGCAAATCCACTCGAAGTGCCCCCAACACCAAAATAGGCGAGCTCGGAGGGAGAGAGAGGTGGCAGCTCAGAGAAGTCAGAGGTTGAATCATCAGAGATAACAGGAGATCCAATAGGCTCGATCTCCAGCTTCTGGCAAATATGATTGACATTTTCCTTGACATACTTCATATCTGCCTTCCTTGCCTTGTTCATGTTATGAAACTTCACTTTAGCCTATTTGCATGAGCCGAAGATGTCGGCCAAGTACTTCAAAATACCACTAGAAGATCCTTTTTGAGGAGGGGCCCTAGCAGTGGGAGCAGTCCTGGCATCTCCTTGAGCTCTCCTCAGAGCCTCTTCACTAGATGATGGAGATGCAGCAGCTAGGATAGTGGCTTGGGAGGGCTTCTCAGGCCTCAGGGGAGTGTGCTCCACATCCTTCATGAACTCAATTTCTGTGACTTTTTCAATCACAAACATGAGGTAAGATGCATATCCACAGGAGCAGTTCGGTGTGCAGGAGATGTTCACCATGTCATTCCATATGTAGTCAAAAACATCAAACTTCCTTCTTTTGCTTATCACCTTCATCAGTGTCCTTAAGTAGCCTTGGACACTTCCTGCATCTCCATCTTTTGGATCTATGGTCTTCCTCAGCACCCTATTAAGAACCATGAAGAAAGGCTTCATGTTCTTGGTCTATGGAGGGTTGAACTTCAGGTGGGTGTCATAGAGAAACTCCATCTTTTCCTTCTCCAAGACACCAATGTTGTGGATGGTTAGCTCATTGTTGCCAGTGTCTTCTAGGTGCAGCAGTCTTGCAAACTCATCATAAGTAATGGTGTAGTTGGATCCATGTGTCATCCAAGTCACCCTCTCCTCTTCATCACTAGCAAAATAGCAGGTAGCATAGAATTGGAATATGACTTCATCATTCCAGTTGCACCTGAAAGCAAACAAGTCTTTGAGCCCATGCCTCTCCATAGCCTCTATCACTTCATCAAAGGTAGGGCATCTCTTCCTCTCAAAGTGTGTCCAGTCGATCTATTGGCTTCGGACCACCAGAGTCTTCATCGTAAGATACACGGAACTATAATAGTACTCGTGGAAGTTGCTCTAGAACCTTGCATCCGCTGCCTTTTTGGATCTACTGTAGCAGTCAATTGCCCTGAGCTTCGAAGCGACATCGCTCCCTTTGCCAATGAACCTTTCTTCAGTGGGGTCTTTGGTCCCCTGCCTCGGAGCACTCATCTGGAGGGGGCCAATGGGACCGGTGGCGATCCCTTTTCCTTTGCCCTTAGCTTGGCGAGGAGTTGCCGAGCTAGGGCCAGCTGCATCCTTTCCTTTGGATGCAGGCTTCTTGGCCACGACCTTTCGCCGCACCTGAGGTGGAGTGGGCGACGGGTCAGCAGCACGGTGTTGCCTCTTCTTGCTTTGGCCCGTCCAGGACCGAAGCAAAGACTCTTGGTCCAACTTGGCCTCAAAATCGGAGATCTCATCATTGGAGATCGACATTGTCCTGACAAGAGGATTATACAATGCAATGGATGAGAATTGATGGCAAGGAGATGCATTAAGTAGTTGGAATTTAATATTTAGTTCAGTTAAAAATCAGAATTGTCTGGTGTTCAGGTGCGGACTAGTCCGGCGAACCGGACTTGTCCGTACTAAGACCGGACTAGTCCGATATTCAGCTCTATGAAACCTAACTGGCAAGGCAATGGTGTTTCTCAATGCACAAGTGTTGGTACCCTGCGTACCGTATACCCCTTGGGACTGCAAAAAGACCAAAGGAACTTCACCTATCCGAGTTGAAGACCTGCAAAGGCCCCACGTGTCATACAGGATTGTATCTGCCTCCCTTCTATGGTTAGTCCCAGTGCTGCCACGTGTATACAGCAACCGGAGCTACGTCCCACACATGGGAAAGCTCCGGGCTAAATACCTGCGCGGCACCTCCGGACCTAACCCCCGACAGAGGGAAGCTCTGGTACCGACACGTGTACAATTGCACCGGACCTACCCGTCCCAGACGGTAAACTCCGAAGCTACCACGTGTCCAACCGTCGGACCTTCATCCTCAACAATCAGACTGTTGTACCCCCAACGGCTCGAACCTTCAAGGGACAATCAAAGACTTCAAGACCCGATTAAGTGTCATTAATACCATATTAATGACACTCGATCGGAGGGCTCTTAATACCAGTAACGGCACTGTCAAGGCCCGTTACCACACTATTAAGGGTAATTAACCTCATTAATTGTGTATTAAGCATCAGTAACTGCCAGGGCCACATGTCGGGCCAAGCCAGCAATGTAACGACCAGTCCTTGTACTATAAAAGGACTGGTCGAGTGACACAAAGGGGACAGTTCTTCCAGACCTCTCTGGCTCTCTCGACTCTTAGACACTCTCAGACTCGGCTCTGACACACATTCACAAGTGCTCAGACGCTCAATACAACAACTGCACACTCCGTGGAGTAGGGTATTATGCTTAGGCGGCCCGAACCACGTAAATCCTCGTGTATACTTGCCATCGTGTTCTGAGTCTCTGCGCGCCCATTACCGAACTACAAACTCCGCGGGCTACCAACGGTAGTGTCGGGAGAATTCCCGGAACAAGACTCCGACAGTTGGCGTGCCAGGTAGGGGGCGCCCGAGATTCAAGGATGGTGAACTCTGCTACTGGATCATCCAACGGCAACCCTACTACGCAACCTGCTGGAGGTAATCCCTCCAACATGCAACAACCAGCAGGTGTTGTGGCTCTAGCAGGAGTCATGCCATCACCGCCACCATCCGCACTGGCGAATCAAGCTAGATAGCGGGATGAGGCGTCTGCGTCGGTCACGGCATCAGCGAACAACAACCCTGAACACGCGCTCCATGCCGCGCGTGCTCTTCTTCAACGTCCACCGCCTCCAGGAGCATCCCAGGGTGCAATGGAGCAGTGGAGGGATGATGTCAAACACTTGGTTGCAGCAGCCGACCGCATCAGCAATCAAAGTCCTCCACCCATGGGGCGGGCCCCATCACAGCATTGGACTGTATCGGGCAGACTTGGTCCGCACGCTTCCCAACACAAGAGGCATGCTGCATCTCAACAAGCGATGTCGCTGCCTTCCGGGGCGCTATGTACCCATAACCAGGCTTTCAACTCACGACCTTCGGGTGGAGCTTGATCGCCGTTACCGCAACAGGACGGCCGCGTCCACATCGAGTGTGCTCGCGAAAGGCGAGAGGCTCAGGACAGTCCTGCTCCCGAGGGAGTCGGAGGAGGCTGTTCTGCCCTGGCCCTGCATCTACGCATGGTCAGATGGCCATAGAAGTTTCGGCATCACCTGTCGGAGAAATTTGACGGGACTGTCAATCCCACTGAGTTTCTCCAAATTTACTCCACCGCAATCCTTGCAGCTGGAGGCAATGAGGTTGTAATGGCCAATTATTTCCCCGTGGCTTTAACTGGGACCGCCAGGTCCTGGTTCATGAGCCTTCCGCCCGACTCCATCAACAGTTGGGCGGAACTGTGCCAACAGTTCACCGCCAATTTCGGGAGTTCATACACCCGACCAGGCACCGAACTGTACCTTTTTGCTGTCAAGCAGAAGGGTGGAGAGTCCCTGCGATCCTTCATCCAGAGGTTCTACCAGGTACGAAACACTATACCTTCTATCTCAAGCGCTTCTCTCATTGTGGCATTTAGACAGGGCGTACGAGACAAGAAGATGCTGGAGAAGTTGACGACCAAGGAGGTCACCAGCGTCACGGAACTCTTCAGCTTGGCGGGCAAGTGCGCCAAAGCTGCGGAGGGCCGTGAAATGCACTCCCAACCACCCCCGGAGGACAACAAAAAGTCCTCCAAGGGTGAAGCCACTACCTCCGGGAGTGGCAAGAAGAAGAAAAAGCCCAACGGCAAGAAGAAGTTGTCGGCCGACACATCTACAGCCGCTGCTGCCGCAGCTCTGGGTGGCCGGGGGCCACGCCCCAAAAACGACCTCGACTGTCATATGAAGACGGAGGAAACTCCAAGATGTGGTGTCCTATACACAAGACTGTCGGTACCCTGCGTACCGTATACCCCTTGGGACTACAAAAGACCAAAGGAACTTCACCTGCCTGAGTTGAAGACCTGCGAAGGCCCCACGTGTCATACGAGACCATACCTGCCTCCCATCTATGGTTAGTCCCGGTGCTGCCACGTGTATACTACAACCGGACCTACATCCCACACATGGGATAGCTCTGGGCTAAACACTTGTGCGGCACCCCCGGGCCTAACCCCCGACAGAGGGAAGCTCTGGTACCGACAAGTGTACATCTACAGCGGACCTACCCGTCCCAGACGGAAAGCTCCAAAGCTGCCACGTGTCCAACTGCCGGACTTTCAACCTCAGCAATCAGACTGGTGAACCCCCAACGGCTCGGACCTTCAAGGGGCAATCAAAGACTTTAAGACCCGATTAAGTGTCATTAATACCATATTAATGACACACGATCAGAAGGCCCTTAATACTAGTAACAGTACTGTCAAGGCCCGTTATCACGCTATTAAGGGTAATTAACCTCATTAATTGTGTATTAAGCATTAGTAACCGCCAGGGCCACATGTCGGGCCAGGCTAACGGTGTAACGAACAGACCTTGTACTATAAAAGGACTGGTCGACGATACACAAAAGGACCCTGGGTCTTGCTGGCTCTCTCTCTCTCTTTGCTCAGACTCTCTAAGACCTGAAGCTAGAAGCTTTGGACTCTTAGACGCTCAATACAACAACTACACAACCTGTGTAGTAGGGTATTACGCTCAGGCAGCCCGAACCACGTAAATCCTTGTGTCTATTTACCCTCATCTTTTGAATCTCTACGCACCCAATATCGAACTACAAACTCCGTGGGCTACCAACGGTAGTATCGGGAGAATTGCCGGAAAAACACTCCGACAGTTGGTGTGCCAGGTAGGGGAGTGCCCGAGATTCGAAGATGGTGAACTCTGCTGCTGGATCGTCCAACAGTAACCCTGCAGCGCAACCCGCTGGAGGCAATCCCTCCAATGTACAGCAGCTAGCAGGTGTCGCGGCTCCAGCAGGAGTCATGCCTCCGCCGCCACCATCCGCGCCGGAAAATCAAGCTGGACAGCGGGAGGGGGCATCTGCGCCGGTCATGGCATCGGCTAACAACAACCCTGAACACGCGCTCCATGCAACGCGTGCACTTCTCCAATGCCCACCACCTCCAGGTGCATCCCAGGGTGCAATGGAGCAGTGGAGGGCAGATGTGGAACATTTGGTTGCAGTAGCAGCCGATTGCATCAGCAACCAAGGTCCTCCCCCCTTGGGGCGGGCCCCATCGCAGCATCGGACTGTGTCGGGCAGACTTGGTCCGCACGCTTCCCAACATAGGAGGCGTGCTGTGTCTCAAAAAGTGACGTCACTGCCTTCCGGGGCGAGATGCACCCATACGGTAATCAGGCTTTCAACTCACGACCTCCGGGCGGAGCTTGATCGTTGTTACTGTCAACAGGACGATCGCATCCATATCGAGTGTGCTCGCGAAAGGCGAGAGGCTCGTGATAGTCCTGCTCCTGAGGGAGTAGGAGTAGGCTGTTCTACCCTGGCCATGCACTTACGCATGGTCAGATGGACACAAAATTTCCGGCCTCACCTGCCGGAGAAATTTGACGGGACTGTCAATCCCGCTGAGTTCTCCAGATTTACTCCACCGCAATTCTTGCGGCCGGAGGCAACGAGGTCGTAATGGCCAACTAGTTCCCCGTGGCTTTGACTAGGACCGCCAGGTCCTGGTTCATGAGCCTTCTGCCTGACTCAATCAACAGTTGGGCGAAGCTGTGCCAACAGTTCACCGCCAATTTCGGGAGTTCATACACCCGACCAGGCACCGAACTGGACCTTTTTGCTGTCAAGCAGAAGGGGGGAGAATCCCTGTGATCCTTCATCCAGAGGTTCTCCCAGGTACGAAACACTATTCCTTCTATCTCCAGCACCTTTGTTATTGTGGCATTTAGAAAGGGCGTACAAGACAAGAAGATGCTGGAGAAGCTGGCGACCAAGGAGATCACCAGCGTCACGGAACTCTTCAACTTGGCAGACAAATGCGCTAGAGCTGCGGAGGGCCGTGAAATGCACTCCCAACCACCTCTAGAGGACAATAAAAAATCCTCCAAGGGTGAAGCCACTACCTCCGGAAGTGTCAAAAAGAAGAAAAATTCCAACGGCAAGAAAAAGACGTCGGCCAGCACACCTACTGCTGCAGCTGCCGTAGCTCTGGGTGGCCAGGGGCCACGCCCCGAGAAACGACCTCGACTGTCATCTGAAGAGGGTGGCAGCTCCAAGATGTGTTGTCCTATACATAAGTCGAAGAGCAACAACTTGGAAGGCTACCGAGAGGTCCAGAACCTTGTCGAGCGCTACAACAAGCGCCAAGAAGAAGTTCCTTTCTGTCAAAGGGAAGGAAAATAGAAAGTAGGCGAAGCTACAGCAGGAAGAGGAGTTAGGCTTTCAGGACCCTATAAAGGTCTTGAAGGCTGTTTACACCTCCGTCAATGACGACTCCGACGTCTCCGATAATGAATGTCGGAAAACCATGAACACCATCTTTGGTGGTTGGTGGGGCATCACCTCCCGCCGAGTCCTCAAGACCATGCGGTGGGACATGGCCTCAGTAGCTCCCACCGCCAGGGTGAAGCCGCACCGGAAGTGGATGGATACTACCATCACCTTCGATGCATCAGACTGCCCTCAGAATATGATCAGAGCTGGCCAACTCCCATTGATGGTATCTCCGACCATCAACAACATCCAACTCCACCATGTAATGGTGGACGGAGGTTCGGGGCTGAACCTCATAAGCTTCGAAACTTTCGTCAAGATTCAGCTCCGACCTTTGGACCTTCGCCCCTCTCGACCTTTCTCCAGAGTAGGTCCAGGGGCCATAACCCCACTCAGTGCAATTACTCTACCAGTGACCTTTGGGACCCGGGAGAATTACCGCACTGAGAAGTTGGTCTTCGATGTGGCGCAGATCAACTTACCCTTCAACGCCATTCTGGGCAGGCCAACCTTATACAAGTTCATGGCTGCTGCTCATTATGGCTACTTGGTGTTGAAGATGCCAACACCAGCTGGTGTCCTCCATATCCGTGGAGATCGCACCGCCGGAGTGACAGCTCTATAAGAACTCCACGTGCTTGCTACAGCGTAGGAAGAAGAATCCAGACAGGAGCAAGCTCTGAAACCCCCGAGCATTCGTCATCGAGGATCAACCTTCGCACCTCGCGTGCAACCAAGCGGCAACACTGATATTCCCATCAAAGTCGTCCAAATCGGTTCCAACGCTGCTCAGACCACCCGTATATCGGGAGGTCTGAATGACAAATAGAAACTTGCGCTCATCACTTTCCTCCGGACTAACGTCGATGTGTTTGCCTCGCAACCGTCACAAATGCCTAGGATCCCTAGGGAAGTGATCGAGCATAATCTGAAGATCTATCCTGACGCTCGGCCTGTACATCAGAAGCTTCAGAACCAATCAGTAGAGCGACAGAACTTCATACGACATGAAGTGAAGAAGTTGCTTGAAGCTGGATTCATCCGAGAAGTCTTCCACCCAAAATGGCTGGCAAACCCAGTCGTTGTACCCAAGGCCGGCTGGAAGCTTCAGATGTGTATCAACTATACTACACTGAATAAGGCATGTCCAAAAGTTCCATTTCCACTACCTAGAATAGATCAGATAGTGGATTCCACCTCCGGGTGTGAATTATTGTGTTTCCTAGACGCATATTCTGGGTATCATCAAATCAGAATGTCTAGAGAAGATGAAGAACATACTTCCTTCATGTGACGCCCGGTTCCGAAAAATGAACCAAGCTAACGCATATGTGTGCCCAGGATGTTCATCACACATACACGAGTGCAATCACAAAAGAGTATACAGAAAATTACCACAGAACAAGATTAATTAACCAAATTTTATTACACAAACCAGATTATCCTCGAATACAAGCTCTAATGAATATTAGTGACAAGTTCAACTAATGCAGCGGAAATAAACTAATTAAGCTAACTAAACAGCTAGGCAGCATAAGCAATAGGGTATAATGCAGCTCCAATGACACCACAGGCAAAGCTGACGGTAGACACGGCCTAGAACTCCGCATTATCGCCATTAAACTCATAATTCTGACCTACAACTGTTGGGGGGGGGGTTGCAAGAGTGAATACATGTCGTACTCAGCAAGTGTGGAAAGTATGACATGTGGCTGATTCAAATGACGACACAATAATGGCGAAGTGCTGAAAAGTACAGTAAAACATTTGAAAAGCATTATATCATATTATGTGAAGTAACCCCATCATAATCATAAGTAATATCATAATACCAGTCCATAATTCACCATCCTCATCCATGATTCCAGATTTCATCATTTGCCAATAACCATATTCAATACCAGAAATTAATCCATAACCATCCATAATCATTACCAAACCATAACCATCCCAAATTTCCAATTTTCCTCTAATCATGGAAGTTGTCCAGGTGCTCATAACCGGGAGCACGGCTATCATGATAGTTTTAATTAACTCTGCAGAGTTTGTACCTCTTTACCCACGTGTTTGTGATTTCATCACCCGTCGGCGACTAAAGAAACTCCCTTATGCCAATTACACTTCCTTTGGTGTATGGCCAAGAGATCACAAAATAGCCTTTACAAAGGGATTACTACCCTATTTAGACCCCACTGAGGTTTCACCTGTGGCGATGTCTCCCGCAGAGCACATCTTCAACCAAGGGCCCCCTCTTGAGCCATTCGGATCCCAGGGTAGTCCCGCCAATCATCAACAAACCCAATCCGACTACCCCTTCCCCGAGCATCCATAATGGTCCAAACAGCACTAGCAAAGCCCTAATTAATCAGCTACGCCGCACCCATACTTGGCCTCGTGGTGGCACTGTAGTCCTGGCTTATTCTCGCATGAACCGGTCCTTAGATCTAAAGCAAGCAAACCACCATAACATCCAACCCATCCACATACCAGGCTTGCTTAGATCACCCATTACCAAACCGTACTGACCAAATCACATTAACCAGAATATCATTAATACATAATTAAATTTGTAGTATTGTTTTCCCATCCCAATTAATCAAGCGAGGCAAAAAGGTAAAAACCCTTCCCGACTCTCTACCATATATTCCAGGTGACAAGGGTGGTTTAACAAATCTAGTAAACTTCCTACCATAGGATTCCCATCAATTTGACACAAGCATGCAGTTTGCAAACAAAACATTTATTTTAAAACAGGATCAATATGCTTCAGGGACACTTGCCTTGCTCCGGCGGATAGGGTTGCTCAAGCGCTTCGAAGTCTTGATTCTGAAAATCCTCGTACACGATCTCTTGAGCACTTCCCTCTACTCGTGATAACATATACAAGAATATACATACAAATCAACACAATGCATACATACTAATCAACATGCGATGACATGCATGATTGATGCAAATGCAAGGTAGAACTTGTTACTAGATTGCTTTTAATGATCACTAACTAGTTCTAATAGCTTTTAATAAGTTTATACAGGTTTGGATTCGATTAGATCAAATTTTAGAGTCAATATAACACAATTTAACCAGGAAGATCAGACTAGTCCGCTAGGGACCGGACAAGTCCACCCTCTGCGAGATCAGCAGATTAGGGTTTTCTAGATCGACGTGAATTTGGAGATTAGGGGTTGAATTCACGTAAGGAAAAGAGAATAGAAGGTATACCAGGTGTTTAGGACTCCAATGAATCAAGAAACTTGGAGGTAGCACTTGGATCTTGGTGATCTAGGGTTGGTGATGAACTTGGGGAGGAATTGGTGATGAAGAACAAAACTTGATGGAGATCTTGATCCTCTTTCGTTTCCTCCTCTTCTTCTTCTTGCTTGGGATCTTCTCCTCCCTCCTTGATGGTGGCTCTCCACGAACTAGGGTTTGGGTGGGTGGAAAAGTGGCAAATAGATGTCAAACCAAGGGGTGGGGTTGTTTATATAGAGGTGGAGGCTAGGGTTAGATGGATTTCGAGTTTGGGATGAGTAGAGGCCGGTTTAGAGTCCCACATGGGCTCTAAAAGAGTTGGGCACGACGTCCCTAGGCCCACTTAACGTGAAACCCAAGAAACAAGTCGTAAAACAAAAGTTCAATTTGGAGTCACGAAATATCGGACAAGTCCGGAAAGGACCGGACTAGTCCGAAGTCGTCCAGAGAGAAAATCGGACAAGTCTGGCCAAAAATCGGACAAGTCCGAATTTGAACAGAGAGGGAAAACGGACAAGTCCGCTGGAACACCGGACTAGTCCGGAAAAGTCCAGGGTCTTAGCAAATTTTCAAGGATTCATGGAATATCGGACTAGTCCGCACAAAATCGGACAAGTCCGTTTGTTTCCAGAGCCAAAATCGGACTAGTCCGCAGCAAAAACGGACAAGTCCGTTTTTAGTCAGAGAGAAATCGGACTAGTCCTCAGTAAAATCGGACTAGTCCGCACTTTCCCGCGTTTTAAGTGCAGTTTTGCCCCAAATCAATTTTAAATGCTCCGAATCAATTTTAAACTCGTTCCTCCTGTTGTGGGCTAATGTGAAACATGTATATGAGTGCATGTAGGGCATGATGCATGAAAATGAGGGTGTTACAAACCTACCCCCCCTTAAAATGAATCTCGACCTCGAGATTCGACGTGGAAGAGAAGAGATAGGGAAATTCCTTCTTGAGATCATCTTCTAGCTCCCAAGTTGCTTCTTTTTCGGTATGGTGCTTCCATTGGACTTTACACCATCGAATCACCTTGTTCCTTGTGACTCTCTCCTTGGTTCCCAAGATCTTAACCGGTTGCTCGGCATAAGCCAAATCTTCCTCTAATTCCAATCCTTCCATTGGCACTTGTTCTTCCGGTACTCTCAAGCACTTCTTGAGCTGGGAAACATGAAACACATCATGTATGTCTGAAAGATGAGCTGGCATCTCCAACTTATATGCTACTTCTCCTCTTTTGTCCAAAATCCTGAATGGTCCAATATAGCGAGGTGCGAGCTTGCCCCTTATGTTAAACCTCTTATAACCCCTCATTGGTGACACCTTGAGGTAAACAAAATCTCCCACTTCAAAGGCTAATTCCCTTCTCCTATTATACGCATAGCCTTTTTGTCTTGATTGGACAGCCCTCAAGTTTTCACGAATTATTTGGACTTGCTTTTCGGCTTCTTGCAACACATCCGGACCAAATACTTGAGTTTCTCCTGCTTCATTCCAGAATAAAGGTGTCCTACACTTCCTCCCATAAAGCGCTTCATATGGTGACATTTTCAAGCTTGCTTGGTAACTATTGTTGTATGAAAATTCCGCGTATGGCAAGCTTTTGTCCCAACTTTTCCCATGCTTTAAAGCACAAGCTCTTAACATGTCCTCCAAAATCTGATTTGTCCTCTCGGTTTGTCATTCCGTTTGAGGATGATATGCTGAACTAAAATTCAACCTCGTTCCCAAAGCTTCATGCAATTTTTGCCAAAATCTGGAGGTAAATTGAGAACCTCTATCCGAGACTATCTTCTTAGGGACTCCATGTCGACACACAATATGCTCCATGTATATTTCGGCCAATCGTGCAGCTGTATATTTGGTCTTCACAGGGACAAAATGAGCTGACTTGGTTAAGCGATCCACAATTACCCAAATTGAGTCATACCCGGACTGAGTACGTGGTAACCCAACTATGAAGTCCATTCCAATTTCTTCCCACTTCCATTCCGTAATCTTCAACAGTTGCAATAATCCGGCTGGCCTTTGATGTTCCGCCTTGACTCGTTGGCACCCATCACACAATGCTACGTATTCAGCTATGTCCTTTTTCACGCTATCCCACCAATAGCAAGTCTTCAAGTCTTTGTACATCTTCGTACAACTGGGATGAATTGAGTAAGGTGAGTCATGTGCCTCCTTTAATATTGTCTCCCGTATGTGCTTCACATTAGGCACAACGATCCTCTTTCCAAGCCATAAGGTACCATGTTCATCCTCGTCAAATCTGAATTATCTCCCTCCTTCAGTTCTTTCCTTGATTTCCTTGATCTCCTCATCTGTGGTTTGTGCCTCTCGAATTTCTTGCTCCAAGGTTGGGTTTAACTCCATCATCTCCATCTTTTACAAACCCAAGGTTCAACCGTTCAAACTCATTGCATAGCTCGGATGGTATCTCTCGAACTGTGAGTTGGTGACTTACTCCCTTTCTACTCAAAGCATCGGCCACTACATTGGCCTTCCCCGAATGATAGTTGATCCCCAAATCATAATCTTTGATGAGCTCCAACCATCTTCGTTGCCTCAAGTTCAGATCCGTTTGTGTGAAAATATACTTCAAACTCTTATGATCCGTATAAATTTCACACCTATGTCCAAGAATATAGTGTCTTCAAATCTTCAATGCATGTACCACGGCCGCGAGTTCCAAATCGTGCATGGGGTAATTCTGCTCATGTTTCTTCAATTGTCTTGATGCATAGGCAACCACTTGACCTTCTTGCATCAATACACATCCAAGCCCTTGTCTTGATGCGTCACAATAAATATCAAAACTCTTGCTTACATCCGGCAATACCAAAACTGGGGCTGTTGTTAACATCTCCTTCAACTCCTCAAAACTGTTTTGACAAGCTTCAGTCCATTGGAACGCCTTTCCCTTCATTAGCAACTCCGTCATAGGCTTGGCTATCTTGGAAAAGTCCTTGATGAATCTACGGTAATATCCAGCCATCCCAAGAAAACTCCTTATTTCCTTGACATTTTGCGGCGGTTCCCACTTCAACACATCCCTCACTTTACCAGGGTCAACCGATACTCCTCCTCCTGAGATGATATGACCCAAAAATAGCATCTCTTTCAACCAAAACTGACACTTGTTGAACCTGGCATACAACTGATGCTCCCTCAATTTCTGCAACGTAAGCCTCAAGTGTTCCTCATGTTCCTTCTCATCCTTCGAGTAGATCATAATATCATCAATAAACACCACAATGAACTTATATAAGTACTCCATGAAGACCTTATTCATGAGGTACATAAAGTAGGCAGGTGCATTTGTCAATCCAAAAGACATCACGGTGTACTCATAAGATCCATACCGTGTCCTAAAAGTTTTCTTGGGTATGTCCGATGGTCTAATCTTCATTTGAAAGTATCCCGACCTCAAGTCAATCTTAGAGAAGACACAAGCACCCTTCATCTGATCAAACAAGTCTTCTATGTGTGGCAAGGTGTACTTGTTCTTGATTGTTACCTCGTTGAGAGCTCGGTAATCCACGCACATCCTTTGGGATCCGTCCTTCTTGTCCACAAATAGAACGGGCGCTCCCCAAGGCGAAGAGCTAGGGCGAATGAAACCCTTCTCTAATTGCTCTTGAATCTGCTTCTTGAGCTCCGCTAATTCCATAGGAGGCATCCTATACGACCTCTTAGCTATAGGTGCAGTTCCAGGTATTAAATCAATAACAAACTCAATGTCTCGATCGGGTGGCATACCTAGCAACTCGTCTGGAAAAACATCCAAAAATTCACACACCACCGGAATCTCCTCAATTGTGGCACCGTCCATATGATTCAACTCCAATTGCTTCGGTGCGGTTTGAGATGCTTCAAATTCTACGGTGATCCCTTCCTCATTGGTCAACTTCACCGTCTTCGTGGCACACTCAATAACTCCATTGTGCTTCCTTAACCAGTCCATACCAAGTATAATGTCCAACCCTTGAGAATCCAAAACAATGAGATTGGCGGAGAAGTCTACCCCCCTTATTCTAAGGCTTACTTTTGGACATACTATATTTGTCCTCATCTCTCCTCCAGGAGACTTAACCAATAGAGTAAACTTCATATGAGAGACAGGCAAACTATACTTGGCAACATACTTCGATGCAATGAATGAATGCGATGCTCCAGAATCAAATAACATAGTCGCGGGGTTGGAGTTGGCGAGAAACATACCGATGACCACGTCATCCGCTTGTTGAGCATCCTCCGTAGATACATGGTTCACGTTGCCACGAGCAAAATTCTGCTGTCCACGGCTTCCTTATGGCTGTCCTCCATTAGGTCTTGGGTTTTTCCTCGGTGCATTGCTCCCTTGACCAAGGCCTGACTTAGGACATTGATGCGCAAAGTGTCCAGCTTCTCCACAAGTATAACACTTCTTAACTCCACCAAAATTATTGGGACGAGTTTGGTTTTGAGCATTGGCTCCAGGAAAATCAGCACGAGGTGCATAAGGCATTGGAGGCCTAGGTGCTTGCATAACAGGGCGCTGCTGCACAAACTGAGTTGGGCGTGGTGCATAACCAGGGTGCTGAGCAGGAATAGAGGAGCTGTAATAGGGCGCATTGGGTGGTGCAAAGCGAGGGCGCACATTACTTCCTTGTTGCTGTCCTTGATATGGCGCCTTCCTCTTGATTTCTTGCTCCATCTCACGGATCTTGTTCTCAACCACAATTGCTTTGTCCACAAGCTTCTAGAAATTTTCATAGTCACAATTGAGCAATTGTACTTGGATCTCATTGTTCAAGCCCCTCATGAACAAGTATTGCTTCCGGCTGTCCCGACTAACATCCTCAGGCGCGTACCTTGAGAGTTGAGTGAATTTATTGAGATATTCACTCACACTTGATCTTCCTTGCCTTAAATTCTTAAATTCTTGCCTCTTCAATATCATAACACCCTCGGGCACATAATGAGAACGAAAATTTTCCTTGAATTCGGCCCAAGTGATTCTCTCTTGATTCTCATGAGCATTGCAATAAGAATCCCACCAATGCGTAGCTGCTCCAACTAGTTGATGAGAAGCAAACAAGACCTTCTCCCGGTCACTGCATTGGACAATAGCTAGCTTCTTCTCCACGGACTTGAGTCAATCGTCCGCATCCATAGGGTCAGCGGCTTGAGCAAAGGTCGGCGGCCTAGTCCTCATAAACTCTCCCAATCGGTTATGAGGAGGCGGGGGTGGCGGTGGAGGCATGTGGGGCTGATTGTTGATATTGCCAGCCTGCAGCTGTCCCATAGTCTGTATCATAGTCTGCATGAGCTGGTTTTGCATAGCCAATAGCTGCTCAATGTTGATAGCTCCCTGAGTAGATCCTTGTCCGATGTTGTTCTGAGGCACTCCATTGTTCTCCTCCTCATCATTGCCATCCCTCTGGTTGCGAGTCCTCACCATCTGAAGAAAAACAATAGATAAGGATTAGAAAACGTCCCCAACTATATGCATCAAGGGGTATAAACTAAACAGCTAGCCACACTAGCCTAGGTGGACATGACAATGCTAAGGCATCCCAAAATCCTCTAGTAAGCACACAAGCAAGCAATATATATAGCAAACAGCACTCCAAGCAAAAACACATCGCTTCCTGAGTGCTCCTATGTGCTCTAAAGTGTTCATTCTATCTAGGCTGCATCCTACGGTCAACATGTGGCTCTGATACCAATCTGTGACGCCCGGTTCCGAAAAAAGAACCAAGCTAACGCATATGTGTGCCCAGGATGTTCATCACACATACACGAGAGCAATCACAAAAGAGTATACAGAAAATTACCACAGAACAAGATTAATTAACCAAATTTTATTACACAAACCAGATTATTCTCGAATACAAGCTCTAATGAATATTAATGACAAGTTCAACTAATGCAGCGGAAATAAACTAATTAAGCTAACTAAACAGCTAGGCAGCATAAGCAATAGGGTATAACGCAGCTCCAATGACACCATAGGCAAAGCTGACGGTAGACATGGCCTAGAACTCCGCATTATCGCCATTAAACTCATAATTCTGACCTGCAACTGTTGAGGGGGGGGATTGCAAGAGTGAGTACATGTCGTACTCAGCAAGTGTGGAAAGTATGACATGTGGCTGATTCAAATGACGACACAATAATGGCAAAGTGCTGAAAAGTACAGTAAAACATTTGAAAAGCAATATATCATATTATGTGAAGTAACCCCATCATAATCATAAGTAATATCATAATACCAGTCCATAATTCACCATCCTCATCCATGATTCCAGATTTCATCATTTGCCAATAACTATATTCAATACCAGAAATTAATCCATAACCATCCATAATCATTACCAAACCATACACTACAGGAAAAGCGATCATTTGCGACGGCCATATTTATTTGCGACGGCTAGCCATCGCAAATACAATAATTTGCGACGGCCCACCACTGGCCGTCGCAAATAACGTTGCCGTCGCAAATAAGTATTTATTTGCGACGGCCAACACCGGAGCCGTCGCAAATAGCCATTTATTTGCGACAGCGAACCCTAGTACCGTCGCAAATAAGGAAGCCGTCGCAAATAAGTTCTTATTTGCGACGGCTGCTAAAAGGGCCATCGCAAGTAACATTAATTGCGACGGCTACGTGGTCCAGCCGTCGCAATTAAAATGGCCGTCGCAAATAGGGGCCTTTATCCCGACCCGACACTTCAATCTCGTTTCATTCTCACCACTCGACACCACCGCGCGCCGTCGCCGCCCTGCCGCAGCCGGCCCCCGCCCCGCCGTCACCGCCCCGCCGCCGCCGGCCCGCCGCCCCGCCGCCACCCCCGTCCTCGGGTCACCGCGCCCCCGCCGCCCCGGCCGTCCGCGCCCTCCGCGCCCTGGCTCGCCGCCCCGGCCTCGGGTCGCCGGCCCCCGCCGCCCCGGCCGTCCGCGCCCTCCGCGCCCCGGCCTCGGGTCGCCGCGCCCCCCGCCGCCCCGGCCGTCCGCGCCCTCCGCGTCGCTGCCCCGCCCACGGCGCCACCCCACCGCCGGCCCGCAGTCGCCGCCCCAGCACCAGCCCACCGTAAGTGCCCGCGATTACTGTCATTATGCAGTTTAGTCTCTAGCTTAGTCTCTAAGTTTATCATTATGCAGTTTAATCTCTAAGTTTATCAAATAAGTTTTTGTACCCATATGCAGTTTATCATTATTCAATTGAAAAACATCCTCGCCCTCTTGTGAGCTGCAATATGTTAATGGTTGCTTTTGTTGATTTTGCAATATGTTAATGGTTGTATTCAAAAACTGCAATATGTTAATGGTTGTATTCAAAAAATGGTTGCATATGGGAAAAGGATGTGATCATTATTTGTGAGCTGGTTTGCAATCCCGAGAGCCAAGGGCCTGGATGCCATCGCCGCCGCCGTGGGCCTGGACGCCATCGCTGCCGCTTGCTAGCGCCGTCACGCCGCCGTAGAGGAGTGAAGTGAGGAGTTAGGGTTAGGGTAAAGTTGGGATACAGTTTTATATAGCCCATCTACAATGTGGACCGCCGGATCGAGATCGACGGTTCACGTACATCCGACTTAAACAGATCAGGTCCAGTCCGATCCATTCCACCTCGACCCAACTCCAAGCCGCCTTCGCCCTTCATCTGCTACAAACGCCGCCAGCCGTCTGGCCGCCCGTGTGTGCTGCCATCGCAGGGACGCCCGTCCTCTGTGCGACGCCGCTGCCCCTCCACCTCCGTAGCCGCTCGGTGCCCGCCTCCAGTCTCCAACCTCTATCACCGCTCCGCGTCCGCCGCCGCCAGTCTTCGCCGACGCCCGCCGCCGTCGTCTGGTCACTGCATGGCCGCCCCTCCCCTGCGAAACGCCTCCGCCTCTCCCATGCTCGCCGTCTCCGCCTCTCCCCTGCTCTTTATCGACTTGTTACATCTCTAAAAAAGTAGAGGACGGCTGAACATCGATTAGGCATCGATTAGGATCGATTAGTTGCCCTAATCGACGACTAATCGTCCTGATCGACCTAATCGACCCTTAGGCGACTAGGGTCGATTAGGCGACTTGAAAACATTGGTGCCTGCGCGGCGAACATCGTCGCCATTGGTTTTGTATGTTTATTTTACAGGCTGGGTTGGGCCGGGTTGATTGATACAGAAAAAATGGATTGGGTTTGGGTTTAGTCCAGGTCCTAGCCGGGTTGAGTTAGTCCACTATCCAAAAAATGGATTGGATTTTAGGCTATCTTTTTTGCTAATATGTTTTTTGTCTTGCATAATTGACTAATATGCTTTATATGCTCTCTTGTATTACACTTGTGATTTCACAATTATCCATTGTGGCTAATATGTTTTTTATTCAGATTTTGTAGTAAATGCATAATTAGATTTTGTAAATGCTTTATATGCTTTATATATTTTTGTCTATAGCTTGGTCTGTCATTCTGAATTTCTATTCTGTTTAGTGTATGTTTGGACTTTAGTGCATTCATATAATGTTCTTGAGTGACTACTTAATATATATAAATAAAGGGGTTTTAGGTCGGCTCGGACCAACCCGGAAGGGCACGACACGTAATAAGTGTGATTGTGTCGTGTAGACCATTGTAGTGGTACCGTATGCGTCAAGTCGACACGGAAGCGAACGGGTTGGTAAGGACGTCAATGACCCGCGATTGCGTGGACGGTGGAAATGGATGTGGAATTGTCATCTAAGACCAACTTTCCTCTCACTCTTTCTCTAGTTCTTTCCTCTCTCTTAAATGACCTGAAAATGAAAATGAGCAATGTAACCTATAGCAATGTATTACCCGTTTCGGATCGGCACGTCTCACATGCCATTGGCATGTGAGACGTGCAGGTTCGGAATTGTCCCTTTTTGGACAGCCTCGGAGTGACCGAGGGGGCGTGGCTTGTGACGAGATGCGGGTCCGGATTTGGACGAGATTTCGGTGGCGTAACCCTGTTGTTCTCTGCTGCACCATTTTTGGGCGTGTAGTGGAGAACAGCGGGGTTATGCTGCCGAAATTTCATTCGAATCCGGATCACGCGTCTCATCATGGGCACGCTCCGCTCGGTCACTCTTGGGTGGGTTTAGAATCTATCTGCCTAGGTTGTAGGGCCGTGACATAACACAACAATACATTAACGACATTTTCTTTCGCGTTAAAATGCAGAGTCAAACATGGGTGAAGACCGCAGTTGGATGTCTACTGGCTGGAAGAGCAGAACTGGTGGTCATTCCGATGAGTGGTTTATCAAGTTAGATCAATTTTTGGATCGAGCATTTTCATTGTCAACGGAAGATATGGTGCGGTGCCCATGTACAAAGTGCCAGAACACCAAGTTTTTGAGAAGATTGGAGCTTTCGTTTCACTTATGTCGAAACGGTTTCACTCCACATTATGAAGTGTGGACCTTTCACGGCGAGACTAATTCTCGAGTCATAGCCGAAGTGGATGAGGATGATGATATAACAGAGGTTGATAGGATGGATGAGATGCTAGAAGCTCTTGAAGCGGAGGATCCTCTTACAAATGAGGCAGAAAAGTTCTTCGAGGAGCTGAAGAAATCACAAGAGCCGTTGCATGAACACACGGCTGTGACCGTACTTGCTTTCTTGACTAGATTTATGGCAATTAAATCCAAGTACTTTTTTCTATCAACTGCTACAATGATCTCATGAAATTGATCTGCGATATCCTTCCACAACCTCACAAAGCGCCACCAGATATGTATCAGTCAAAGATCAAGATATCTGGTCTCGGTATGAAGTATGAGAAAATCGATGCGTGCCCAGACAACTGCATGTTATTCTGGAAAGAGCACGCCAATGAGAAGATGTGCTTGAAATGTGGTAAATCGAGGTATGTCGAAGTTGTTAATGACGATGGCGATAATGTGATGACAGATGTCGCACATAAGCAGCTTCGTTACTTGCCTGTGACACCTCGGTTGAAGCGGATGTTTCTTTCAAAAAGAACCGCAAGACACATGAGATGGCACAAAGAAGGTAAATGTGAGAACAAAGAATTTTTGACGCATCCGTCCGACGGTGATGCATGGAAGGCGCTAGACCGTTTCGATCCAGACTTTTCTCGTGATGCGAGGAATGTTCGCATCAGATTAGCGACAGACAGATTCTCACCGTTCAGTACGAATGCCACACCATACTCATGTTGGCCTGTCTTTGTCATTCCGTACAACCTGCCACCTGCTTTATGTACGAATAACGAGTTCATGTTTCTCAGCCTCATTGTACCTGGACCTGATCATCCTGGGTCACGTCTCAACGTGATGTTAAAACCGCTGATCGAAGAATTGAAAGTCTTGTGGACAGGAGTCGAAGTGTACGACAGTTACAAGAAGCAGAAATTCAACCTTCGAGCTGCTTATTTGTGGTCCATCCATGATTTGCCGACATATGGCATGTTTTCCGGATGGAGCACTCACGTTCGTCTGACGTGTCCTATATGTGCTTTAGACACGGATTGCTTTCGACTAACTCATAGAGGCAAAATATCTTACTTCGATTGTCACAGACGTTGGCTGCCCTCGAATCATATATTTAGGCAACAGCGGCATGTCTTTCGAAAGAACACTGTTGTCACTAAAGGACCACCGAAGCGTCTCAACGGGTCAGAAATTTCTGATATGTTGGACAAACTGGTGCCTGATGAAGGTCGTCCTGGATATTTCGTAGGTTATGGAGAGGAACACAATTGGACTCACATATGTGGACTTTGGGAGCTACCATATGTGAAGTCATTGATTCTAATGCACAACATTGATGTCATGCATCAGGAGCGTAATATGAGCGAAAGTATCATAAGCACTTGCATAGATATGCCTGGCAAAACGAAAGACAATTATAAAGCTAGACTAGATTTGGCAGACATTTGTCACCGTCCAACTCTTGAAATCTCTAAAAGTGGTGGAAAGCCACGTGCTTCTTTCTGTCTTCGATCGAAAGAAAAGAAAGAAGTTATGAAATGGATGAAAACTTTGAAATTCCCAGATGGTTACGCAGCTAGCCTGAAACGAGCCGTAAATGTTAACACAGGAAACCTCACTGGGTTAAAGAGTCATGATTATCACATTATAATGGAAAGACTCCTACCTGTTATGTTCCGAGGCTATCTAGATGATGCGGTGTGGAAGGTTTTAGCCGAGCTCAGCTATTTCTATAGACAGCTTTGTGCTAAAGAAATCAAGATCGGGATGATGGATAAGTTAGAGAAGGAGATACCCATACTTTTATGTAAGATGGAAAATTTTTTTTCCACTGGGTTTCTTCAATCCAATGCAACATCTGCTTATCCATCTTCCATTCGAAGCTAAAGTTGGCGGTCCTGTGCAATATAGGTGGATGTATCACATTGAAAGAGCGCTATGATATCTGAAACCAATGGTTGGCAACAGGGCAAGGGTGGAAGGGTGCATCGTTGAAGCATATGCTCTTAAAGAAGTTGGATACTTTTCAAGTGTCTACTTTGCGGAAGAAAACAATATCAATACTTCGGCGATGCGGTACAATGTGGACGAAACACCCCCTCTAAGCGACCTTTCCATTTTTCAAACGAGAGGCACCACCGTTGGTAGCTACACGACCTACGTGCTATCCGAACAGGAAAGGACTGTTGCTTTACTCTACATGTACGCAAATATAGAAGGCATGCAGGAATACTTCGAGTAAGTGTTTCTCCTATGTTTATGCTAATCGACATATTTTGCTACACATGTACTCTAAAAGATGTTTTTTCATGTTCAGCGAGTTCCACAGACAATATTGGCCACATAGGCATCAACCTACGGCCAAACAAGTAGAAGCGATGCGAAAGGAAGGAATAAATGGGGGACAGAGTTTTCTATCTTGGTTTCGAGAATATGTAATATTCTCTCGTCTTCTATGTATTATAAATTACTATTATTAAAGAAGTATTATGTAATATTCTCTCGTCTTTTATAACAGTGTCGGACTCACAATGTCCATGAAGATTTGCGGCAGCTATCGTATGAATTGGTGAATGTTAGAAGCTATGGTCGATATGACGTAAATGGCTTCCAATTCCATACAACTCATTTTGAAGCTCATCGTCCTCTCGCGGCAACATCAAATTCCGGTGTTGTGACGAGAGCAATGGACACTCAAGGGAATTTAACCGATTATTATGGTATCATTAACAAAATCCTTGAATTTACTTTTACCGGAAATAAGACCCTTCGAGTTGTCTTCTTTGACTGTGACTGGTTTGATCGTACTCATGGAACTCGAGAAAACCAATTTGGAATGGTGGAAGTGAAACATAAGGACCGACTACGAGGTTACGATACATTTGTTCTTGCGCATCAAGTTGAACAAGTGTATTATCTACCTTATCCATGCACGAAGCTCAGTGCTTGGTGGGTGGTATATAAGGTGAATCCTCGTGAGCGGCTATATACTCCTGGGGATGATGGTTACCATGATAGCGAAGACGTTGAAGAAGTGTACCAAGAAGAAGAGTTGCCAGACACTTTTATCGTCGAGCTTGGTGCAGGACTCGATCAATTAGTTGGAGATGTTGAAGACGTTGAAGATGTAGAGGCGGATGATACGCGAAAACGAAAATTAGAACAGACCACGATGGAAGATCGTTGGGCTGGTTTAAGGAGTAGGGCACAGGCACATGACAATGATGTTGATGAATTTTGAAAGTGACTACAAGTAATGTTTTCTTGAAGATAGTAACATGAATTTTATATATTTTATTTGCATATTTACTAATTATCTAATTACAATAGGATGGCGTCAAAGAAGGGTAAGAAGGTGCTGCCGACGAGGGGGTTCTACCCCTCTAGACCTGAGGACGCTTTCGTTGGTGCCTCATCGACTGGCAGCAGACGCTCTCAGCTGCTGGGGCACGTTCAGACCAGCTCTAGAGCTTCGTCACAGGTAAATGTCACTCGTTTTTGACAAATTCTTTAAATTCAAATTCACATTAAACTTACTTATGAATCATTTGAATGTTGTAGTCCTCACCGGCTGACTCAGAGGCTGCGGCGCCTTCGGTGAGCCAGCCCTCGGCGAGGCAGCCCTCGGCCAGCCAGCACTCGGCGAGGCAGCCCTCGGTGAGTGAGCCCTCGGCGAGCGAGCCCTCGGCCAGCCAGCCCCCGGCTGGCGATGAGTTTGTTCCTGAGGCCTTTGACTCGGCTGGTGAGGAGCCGTCTGGGTCACCTGACGTGGCGCCCCAGCAGACGCGGAGGACGAGGAGGACTCACTTTGTCAGTCCTCCCGCGGTCCCTTCACAGAGGATCGTGATTCGTCCAGTCGGAGACAGGTAATAAAAATTATAGTTTTCAATTTTACTTTCTTTTGATTACTTAAGTAATGAATGAATGAATAAATATCTTACAGGGCTTGGGACGACTTGTCTTTCACCGGTGAGAAACACCAGAGACCGGTGAACGGTGTCCTCGGGTCCATAGTGCGTTTGCACTATCCCGGGGTCATCGACGGAGTGCCTGCTCTTTCGTGGGAGGACTATGCACGCGTCCATCACCAGGAGCACGACAACCTTCAGGAGGCCGTATGGGCCGATTTTATGGTAAGTATGTTAAAAAAGTTTCTAAGTTACAACTCTTAAACTCTTTTAGTACACATCTCTTCAATATATTCTTTATCGCAGGCAAGATATATTTTAGAGGACCCGGACGACCATCGCATGTTTGAGGATGCGAGGCGAGTGTTTCACTTCAATGCTGCCAAGGCGCTTCAACAAGCTTTGTCGAACGCCCGTGTTCAAATTATTAATGAGCACTTGAAGGCGAACCAGCAGCACGTGTTACACTTCCGGCAAGAGAGCGAGAGGCACCTGACGGAGGAGGAGTACGCACAGGTACGTGGAGTGTAGTAAGTATTTTTTTCTGATAATGTCCTCGATGGTACTTTTAACGACTTTCAACTATGTGCAGGGCCACGTGAGCTGGTTGCAGGGTCGGAACGATGCATTTCGGGCCCTTCGTTGCTACTGTGCTAGTGACGAGTTTAAAGCTAAGTCCGGGAAGGCTCGAGACTACAGAGGGGTGGAGGGGAAGAGCAGGCACGGGCAAGATAACCACTTGCGTTTAGCTAAACGCATGGTAAATGTGTGTAACTTATGTTTATATATTAATAATATATTGTTCGTACTAACACGTATTGACAGGAGCGCGAGACGGGGGTGCCGCCCACCCCTGCTGAGGTTTGGAAGAGAGGTCACAGGGACCCTTCTCAGCCGACGGGTGCCGGAAGGTGGTTTGATTCTGCAGTCAGGCTGCAGCCAAGCGGTTGGTAAGTTTAGAAATCATTCATATTACATATAACTATATAGATTGTTGAACTTACACGATTTTATTGTTTTGCAGGCTAAGTACGGGGAGGAGGCTAGGAAGATACACGGCGAGGATTTCGATTGGGAACGTCAACCGATCGATCCTCAAGCCGCGTATGCAACCGGTGGTGGAAAAGCACACGGAAGGTGAGTTTACAAGTCATTTTATCGTTTTCAATTCAAAGTATTCAAGATATTTCAATTTCATATTACTGACTCTTTTTTTTATAGGCTTGCCATATTCGACGGAGTTGTCGACTCGAGGGCGGGGAGACCTGCGAGAGGCAGCTCCACGCAGGCTTCGGGCACGGGAGGTCGCCGCGTATCGCAGAGGGACATTGAGATGCAGTCCCTCTGAGAAACCGTAGAAGAAAACGAAAGGCGACATGAGGAGGAAAGGAGGGCGATGGAGGCCACGATCCAAACCCAGGCAGCAGCATTGGCGCAGATGCAGGAAGCAATGGAGGTAACAAAATAAAAACTAAAATTCTCATTAATTCAGCATAAATGACTTACTAATAGGTAGCATTTAATGTTTGCAATGACAGGCCATCGCTCGGGCGCAGGGTCTGGGAATCCAGCTACCGGTACTACCACCGGTCCTCCCAGGCGATCCTTCTTCAGTGGGTCAGGTAAGTTTTTATGTAATCCTTCTTCTCCAGCGTAATAAGATGGAGATAGATGAGAGAGAGATAGTTAGATAGAAGAAAATGATTGAGATAGAAGAAAGATAGAGATAGAAGAAAGGGAGACAGAAGAAAGAGTGAAAGATAGATAGAGTAGGATGGGAATGAAGAGAGAGTAAGATGTAGATGGAGATAGAGAGAGGGGAAGATAGAGGGAGGGAGATGTAGATGGAGATAGAGGGAGGAAGATAGAGGGAAAAGGATAGCAATAGAGAGATAGAGTGAGAAAGAAAGATAGAGTGAGAGACAAAGAGAGAAATGAAAAGAGAGAGGAAGAGGGTGATCTAGATGAAGATAGAGGGAGAGGGAGGGAGAGAGATGTTGATGCATTTATATTCTAACTCTAAGTTTTATTAATTGCAGAGATCCGCGACGGCTGCACAAACGCCGCCGCATTCGCTACCGCTGCCTGGAATGAGGCGCGACGACGACGAGTTCGACTTCGGAGGTGGCTCCGGAGGTCAGATGGGCGAGTGAGCCCTTTTATTTACTTTTTTGATGACGATGTGATATGTATCGGAATTTTAGTTTGTGATTGTGATGATGTGTGTATGTTGTGTATATATTGTGTATATTGTGTTTGTTGTGATTCTGGCCATCGAGCCGGGTAGTATTTTCCGTTTTTTAAAAAAATAAAAAACCTTATTTGCGACGGCTTTTTATACAGTACCGTCGCAAATAAGGAAGCAAGTCGTCGCAATTAAACCACTGTTATTTGCGACGGCCTGACCGTCGCAAACAATGATTAATTGCGACGGCAAGGCCGTCGCAAATAGCATCGTGGGTCCCGGAGGAGGACACGTGGGCCCTGCCCACTGAACTTATTTGCGACGGCCTGGCCGTCGCAAATAGAGGACCTTAAATGCGACAGCCTGGCCGTCGCAAATAAGCATTAATTGTGATGGCTAGGCCGTCGCAAATAATTTTGCGGGGCCCACCAGCCCGCAGTAATAACTTGCGATGGCCTCTTCTAGCCGTCGCAAATAAGCTTATTTGCGACGGCCAGGCTGTCGCAAATAAGCTATTTGCGACGCCATATTTGCGACGGCTGGAAGCCGTCGCAAATAAGGAAAGCCGTCGCAAATAGCTTATTTGCGACGGCATTCGGCTTATTTGCTACGGCCCTGGCCGTCGCAAATCGTCGGGATTCCTGTAGTAATAACCATCCCAAATTTCCAATTTCCCACTAATCATGGAAGTTGTCCAGGTGCTCATAACCGGGAGCACGGCTATCATGATAGTTTTAATTAACTCTGCAGAGTTTGTACCTCTTTACCCACGTGTTTGTGATTTCATCACCCGTCGGCGACTAAAGAAACTCCCTTATGCCAATTACACTTCCTTTGGTGTATGGCCAAGAGATCACAAAATAGCCTTTACAAAGGGATTACTAGCCTATTTAGACCCCACTGAGGTTTCACCGGTGGCGATGTCTCCCGCAGAGCACATCTTCAACCAAGGGCCCCCTCTTGAGCCATTCGGATCCCAGGGTAGTCCCGCCAATCATCAACAAACCCAATCCGACTACCCCTTCCCCGAGCATCCACAATGGTCCAAACAGCACTAGCAAAGCCCTAATTAATCAGCTACGCCGCACCCATACTTGGCCTCGTGGTGGCACTGTAGTCCTGGCTTATTCTCGCATGAACCGGTCCTTAGATCTAAAGCAAGCAAACCACCATAACATCCAACCCATCCACATACCAGGCTTGCTTAGATCACCCATTACCAAACCGTACTGACCAGTTCACATTAACCAGAATATCATTAATACATAATTAAATTTGTAGTGTTGTTTTCCCATCCCAATTAATCAAGCGAGGCAAAAAGGTAAAAACCCTTCCCGACTCTCTACCATATATTCCAGGTGACAAGGGTGGTTTAACAAATCTAGTAAACTTCCTACAATAGGATTCCCATCAATTTGACACAAGCATGCAGTTTGCAAACAAAACATTTATTTTAAAACAGGATCAATATGCTTCAGGGACACTTTCCTTGCTCCGCGGATAGGGTTGCTCAAGCGCTTCGAAGTCTTGATTCTGAAAATCCTCGTACACGATCTCTTGAGCACTTCCCTCTACTCGTGATAACACATACAAGAATATACATACAAATCAACACAATGCATACATACTAATCAACATGCGATGACATGCATGATTGATGCAAATGCAAGGTAGAACTTGTTACTAGATTGCTTTTAATGATCACTAACTAGTTCTAATAGCTTTTAATAAGTTTATACAGGTTTGGATTCGATTAGATCAAATTTTAGAGTCAATATAACACAATTTAACCAGGAAGATCGGACTAGTCTGCTAGGGACCGGACAAGTCCGCCCTCTGCGAGATCAGTAGATTAGGGTTTTCTAGATCGACGTGAATTTGGAGATTAGGGGTTGAATTCACGTAAGGAAAAGAGAATAGAAGGTATACCAGGTGTTTAGGACTCCAATGAATCAAGAAACTTGGAGGTAGCACTTGGATCTTGGTGATCTAGGGTTGGTGATGAACTTGGGGAGGAATTAGTGATGAAGAACGAAACTTGATGGAGATCTTGATCCTCTTTTGTTTCCTCCTCTTCTTCTTCTTGCTTGGGATCTTCTCCTCCCTCCTTGATGGTGGCTCTCCACGAACTAGGGTTTGGGTGGGTGGAAAAGTGGCAAATAGATGTCAAACCAAGGGGTGGGGTTGTTTATATAGAGGTGGAGGCTAGGGTTAGATGGATTTCGAGTTTGGGATGAGTAGAGGCTGGTTTAGAGTCCCACATGGGCTCTAAAAGAGTTGGGCATGACGTTCCTAGGCCCACTTAACGTGAAACCCAAGAAACAAGTCGTAAAACAAAAGTTCAATTCGGAGTCACGAAATATCGGACAAGTCCGGAAAGGACCAGACTAGTCCGAAGTCGTCCAGAGAGAAAATCGGACGAGTCTGGCCAAAAATCGGACAAGTCCGAATTTGAACAGAGAGGGAAAACGGACAAGTCCGCTGGAACACCAGACTAGTCCAGAAAAGTCCAGGTTCTTAGCAAATTTTCAAGGATTCATGGAATATCGGACTAGTCCGCACAAAATCGGACAAGTCCGTTTGTTTCCAGAGCCAAAATCGGACTAGTCCGCAGCAAAAACGGACAAGTCCGTTTTTAGTCAGAGAGAAATCGGACTAGTCCTCAATAAAATCGGACTAGTCCGCACTTTCCTGCGTTTTAAGTGCGGTTTTGCTCCAAATCAATTTTAAATGCTCCGAATCAATTTTAAACTCGTTCCTCTTGTTGTGGGCTAATGTTAAACATGTATATGAGTGCATGTAGGGCATGATGCATGAAAATGAGGGTGTTACACTTCATCACAGTAGATGGATGATATTGTTACACTGCAATGCCATTTGGTCTCAAAAACGCTACTTCAACGTTTGTACGAGCTATGTACAAAAATTTTGGAGAGCTTATCAGAGATGTAGTGGAAGTGTACATCGATGACATTGTCGTCAAGATCAAGAACAAGGAGTCATTTCTTGACACCTTGCAAGCTGTCGTTGACAAGTTGCGAGTCACACGCACGAAGCTGAACTCAGACAAGTGTGTCTTCGGGGTTAGCTCCGGAAAGCTTCTTGGATTCCTGGTGAACCAGCGAGGGATAGGAGCAAATCCGGCGAAGATAAAAGCTATTGAAGACATGCAACCACCGGCTCGCATCAAGGACGTCTAGAAGCTGATTGGATGTCTAGCAGCCCTCAGCCGGTTCATCTCAAGACTGGCGGAATGGGCGCTACCCTTCTTTAAGTTGTTGAGGAAGTCCGGACCATTCCAATGGTCTAAAGAAGCAGAAAAGGCATTCCAGGAGCTGAAACAGCTCCTCACCACTCTACCAACCTTGGTAGCTCCGAATCCTGGTGAGCCACTTCTGCTTTACATTTTGGCAACTGACGAAGTTGTTAGCATGGTCCTGGTTGCGGAAAGATCGGAACCACACCCACTTCAGGAATCCAGACCCCTTCGGGAGGGTCCAGAGCTACCTGAAGAAGATTCTGGGTCCCAGCTCCCTGACCCTGATCCTCAAGGCAAAACGCCAGAGGATCCATCTCCTTCAAATGAAGGAGTCATTGCTGCTGAACAAGAAGATTCGGACCCCTCCGAGAAGGTCCAGATCACTTCAGAAGAAGCTCCGGGTTCCTCCAGCCGGAACTCGGGGGTCCCCGAACAAGGTCCGGACCCCTCCGGGAGGGTCCGAGTTGATGAGGAGGAAGCTTCGGGCCCCTTCGGGAGGGTACAGACAGTCCAACGCCCAGTGTACCTCATCAGCGAAGTACTTCATGATGCCAAGACTCGGTACCTAGAGATGCATAAGCTGCTTTATGCAGTTCTTATTGCTTCTAGGAAGCTCCGACACTACTTCCAAGCTCACAAGATTTTAGTGGTAACTTCTTATCCACTGCGTGCAATCTTACATAACCCCAACTCTACTGGGAACATTGCAAAGTGGGCAGCGGAGTTGGCTGAGTTTGACCTTAAATTCGTCCCAAGACAAGCGATCAAGAGTCAAGCACTGGCGGACTTTGTGGTGGAATGGACCCCCTCTCCATCAAATCCTGGGGGCCCCAGTGAGCAGAAGCTGGAACCCAAGGTTCCGGTCTTCAACGAGCCTCACTGGACTCTCTACATCGACGGCTCCGTGCAAAGAAGGGGGCCGGAGCTGGAGTCCTTCTCCTCACTCCGATCGGGGAGAAGGTCAAATACATGGTTCTCCTTGACTTCAAGGCAACCAACAACATGGCGGAGTGTGAAGCACTAATCTATGGGCTCAAGGTGGCACTATCGTATGGTGTCAAGCAGCTGTTGGTAAAGGGTGATTCACATCTTGTTGTAAAACAAGTCAAAGGTGAATGTTGCTGCAATAACCCACAACTAGATACATACCTACTTGAGGTCCAAAAGCTTTAGAACGACTTCGGCGTCCTAGATCTTTGCCATGTCCAGCGTCTCAACAATGCTGAAGCTGACGAACTCTCGATAAATCTTCAACCGGAGCTTCGGCTCTTGACGGAACCTTCATCCGGAGATTGTCAAGACCAACAGCTCAGCCTGCCGAACTGAGCGAAGGGGGCGAGACCAGCACCTCGAAGCTGGCGGTCCCGATGGCCCTGTTACCATGGCGTCCATCAAGGGTCGTAGGTGCTGCAGGAAGCTCCGAGCAGCCCAACACGCAAGACTCAAATGCTCAAACTAGCTCCAATGCATGGATCTTGGAGATCCGGAGCTACTTGAAAGACAACTTCCTTCCTGAAGATAATGTATCCGCTGAACGGATAGTCAGATTGGCTAAAAGATACATACTGGTAGAAGGGGATCTCTACCAGCGTGGTGCCAATGGCATCCTAATGCAGTTCATTACAAGGGAAGAAGGATGCGAGCTCCTCGCAGAAATCCATGGAGGCGAGTGTGGTTACCACGCGTCTTCCCGCACGCTGTTCAGTAAAGCCTTCCGGCATGGCTTTTACTGGCCTACAGTGCTCCAGGATGCAACTGAGCTGGTGAAGAAATGTGAAGCATGCCATTTCCATGTGAAACAAATTCACACACTGGCTCAGCCTCTACAAATGATACCTCCTACATGGCATTTCGCTTTGTGGGGGGGTGGATATCTTGGGACCATTCCCAAGAGTCGTCGTAGGTTACAAGTTCCTATACGTTGCCATTGACAAATTCACCAAATGGCCGGAAGCAACTCCAGTTGTGACAATAAACAAGCAATCAGCTATCAACTTCTTGCAGTCCATCGTATGCAGATTTGGAGTCCCAAACAAAATCATAACTAATAATGGGACCCAGTTCACAAGCTCTGCATTCCAAGGATATTGCGAAGACCTCGGCATCCAAGTCAGCTACGCTTTCGTAGCTCACCCAGCAAGCAATGGCCAAGCCGAGAGAGCAAATGCAGAAATCCTAAAAGGACTCAAGATGCGCTCATATGAGCGCCTGAAGAAACATGGAGCCAACTGGATCGAAGAGCTTCCACCCACTCTATGGGCAAACAGGACAACTCCAAACCGGTCAACTGGAGAGACACCCTTCTTCCTGGTGTACGGAGCTGAAGCAGTCCTTCCTCCAGAAATCACCTTGGGGTCGCTCCAGGTCCGGACCTTCGACGATGTCATGCAGGACCAGCTCCAGCGTGAAGACCTTGACCTCCTTGAAGAGGGAAGGTGTCGAGCAGCTGTTTGGAATGCCCGATATCGCCAAGCTCTTCGGCGCTATCACCAACGGCATGTTCACGGCTGACATCTCGAGGAAGGTGATATGGTGCTACGGAGAATACAAAATCGAGAAGGGTTAAACAAACTCTCCCCCAGCTGGGAAGGACCCTTCCGAGTGATCAAAGTATCCCGTCCCGGATGCGTTCACTTGGCAACCGAGGATGGGACACCGCTCCCTAATCCTTGGAATATTGAGCACCTCCGTAAGTTCTACGCTTAATATCACGGAGGTGAGTTTGTAGTTACATGAGATGTATGTTATAGAGTCATTCTACAGAGTCGGGTAGCTCCTTCGGGGGGACAGCCGGACCTTCCCTGCAAGGTCCACAAAGTTCAGGCAACACTTGTCACAGTCTTGGAACTAAAAGTGTAGCTAGCTACCTTGGGTCAAACGAGAAACGAAACACACTTAGCCTTGTTTCGTACCCTAAGAATGTACTTGTTTCCCCTGTACCCTGGACCTATAATGAAAGACATCATTGTGTGAAAACAGACTACACGTGCATTTATTTTGTACAGGCTCAATATTTTTTATTTTTCTCTTTCTTGTCTATAACAAAGGTGTGCAATTCTTAAGAAACTTTAAGTTCGGCCAATTCATATATAATTCAAGTTGCATTGTCAATTCTTTCGAGTCTAAACATTGTTAATGGTCTACTCGTCTGAATGCTGCCAAGCCAATCTAGGTCCGGAGTGTGCTATTGACTTAGCCTGGTCCTGCACCCTAAGTACGCCACTCTACCTACACCCCGCCAGGCCAAAGTAGGGCGAGTACAGAAACGATCGAACCTGGAGAAAACAAGCCAGTGCACTTGATTGTATTTAGAATTGCATTTGACCTAAAAATTTCTTTCAGGAATAGTAAGCCGCAAACGAGTTATAGATAGGAAATGGATTTTACTGTTTTTCTTGACTTTAGCGTGCAGGAAAATAAAGATCTCATGATGATGGTGGATGAAACTAGAGCTATAAAAGCTCTGACACCCCCTAAGGTGGTCTACTGTCGATGTTTCAAACATTGATAATAGACATCGCCGGAGCTACAAAGTTCCGGCAAATCCAAGGGGCCAGCCGTCAATGTGAAGAAAAGATGGTGGGAAGACTCCCCATTGGGGTCTGCTATTGATGCATTGCGAATTGACAGTGGTCGCTGCTAGAGCTACCAAGCTCCAACGACCCCATAAGACTAACCGTCAATTCTCTACGTGTTGACAAGGGTCACTGCCGGAGCTACTAAGCTTCGACAACCTCAGGGGGCCCTACTATCAGTGACTTAGGACCTACAAACTACAAGTTCGGAGCGCGCAAGTCTTCAACAAAGTGCTACATCCTCTTGGTGTATGTTCACAATCAAATTGTGTACATCTACCAGGGGGCCAAGTGGGACAAAGGTGTTGAAGACAAAAAAATGAAATTCATAAAAAACTTGGATTTCATTCATCTGGAGACAAGAGATTACAAAATTGGAGAAAAAGAAGAGAGAATACAAGTGGGAGCTACAAAGAGAGAATCCTAGACCCTATGGAAGAAAGAGGCGACCTTCTGGGCAACCTCCGACACGCTGGCTTTGGCGGCTTCTCCCTCTCCGTCGACGGGGCCTTCAAGCACAGGGTCCAGTGGGAAGTTAGGGTCCCGACTTGTGTAGCACATCAGCATGAACTCTGCGACGTTATTTGCCAGGGATTGTCCCTCGGTTCAGCTGGTCCGCGATGACATCGACCATCTTGGTGAGCTTGTTGCCTGCCGAACTCAATGCCTGCAACGCCTGGTCCAGCTCCGGCTCCAGATCATCCAGACGCACGGGACTAAAACCCATCGGCATCAGCGCGTCGTTGGCTTTGACCGAGAAGTCCCAAACTTGTTTGGACTCCGCAGCCCTCGAGCCTCGCATTTCTTCCAGGGATCCAATAGTCGCGGGGTTGGAGTTGGCGAGAAACATACCAATGACCACGTCATCCACTTGTTGAGCATCCTCCGTAGAGACATGGTTCACGTTGTCACGAGCAAAATTCTGCTATCCATGGTTCCCTTGTGGCTGTCCTCCATTAGGTCTTGGGTTTTGCCTCGGCGCATTACTTCCTTGACCAATGCCTGACTTAGGACATTGGTGTGCAAAGTGTCCAGCTTCTCCACAAGTATAGCACTTCTTAACTCCACCAGAATTATTGGGACGAGCTTGGTTTTGAGCATTGGCACCAGGATAGTCGGCACGAGGTGCATAAGACATTGAAGGCCTAGGTGCTTGCATAACAGGGCGCTGCTGCACAAACTGAGCTGGGCGCGGTGCAAATCCAGGGCGTTGAGCAGGAATAGAAGAGCTGAAATAAGGCGCATTGGACGGCGCAAAGCGAGGGCGCACATTACTTCCTTGCGGCTGTCCTTGATATGGTGCTTTCCTCTTGTTATCTTGCTCCATCTCATGGACCTTGTTCTCCACCATAATTGCTTTGTCCACAAGCTTTTGGAAGTTAGCATAATCTCAATTGAGCAATTGCACTTGAATTTCGTTGTTGAGGCCTCTCATGAACAAGTATTGCTTTCGGCTGTCCCGTCTTACATCCTCCAACGAGTTGATGAGAAGCAAATAGCACCTTCTCCCGGTCATTGCATTGGACAATAGCTAACTTCTTCTCCATGGACTTCAGCCAATCATCTGCATCCATAGGGTCAGCAGCTTGAGCAAAGGTCGATGGCCTAGTCATCATAAACTCTCCCAACCGGTTATGAGGAGGTGGGGGTGGCGGTGGAGGCATGTGGGGCTGATTGTTGATATTGCTAGCCTGCAGCTGTCCCATAGTTTGTATCATGGTCTGCATGAGCTAGTTTTGCATAGCCAAAAGCTGCTCAATATTAACAGCTCCTTGGGCAGGTCCTTGTCCATTGTTATTCTGAGGTACTCCATGGTTCTCCTCCTCATCATTGCCATCCCTCTGGTTGCGAGTCCTCACCATCTGAAGAAAAGCAATAGGTAAGAATTAGAAAACGTCCCCAACTATATGCATCAAGGGATATGAAACTAAACAACTAACTAGCCTTTGTGGACATGGCAATGCTAAAGCATCCCAAAATTCTCTATGAAGCACACAAGCAAACAATATATATAGCAAGCAGCACACCAAGCAAGAACACATCAATTCCTCAGTGTTTCTATTTGCTCTAAAGTGTCCATTCTATCTAGGCTGTGTCCTACGGTCAACCTGTAGCTTTGATACCAATCTGTGACACCCGGTTTCGAAAATGAACCAAGTAAACTAATATGTGTGCCCAGGACGTTCAACACATATACACGAGTGCATTCACAAAAGAGTATACAGAAAATTACCACAGAACAAGATTAATTGACCACTTTTATTACACAAACTATATTATCCTCGAATACAAGCTCTAATGAATATTAATAACAAGTTCAACTAATGCAGCGGCAATAAACTAAATAAGCAAACTAAACAGCTAGGCAACATAAGCATTAGGGTATAGCGCAGCTCCAAAACAGCATAGGCGAAGCTGACGGTAGACACGGCCTAGAACTCCGCATTAATGCCATTAAACTCCCAATCCTAACCTGCAACTATTGGGGGGGGGGATTGCAAGAGTGTGTACATGTCGTACTCAGCAAGTGTGGAAAGTATGACATGTAGATGATTCAAATGACGAATATAATAATGGTTGAGTGCTGAAAAGTATATTAAAACATTTAGAAAAGCAATATATTACATGTATGTGAAGTAAACCCATCATAATCATAATAAATATCATAATACCAGTCTGAATTCACTACCATCATCAATAATTTCAGATTTTACCATTTGCCAATAACCATATTCAATACCAGAAATTAATCCATAACCAGAGAGTCGGGAATACCAGCAATATATTACCATGCTAGTGTCTATTTATGATAGAGAGTCGGGAAGGGCTTTTACCTTTTTGCTTCGCTTGGTTAATTGGGATGGGAAAACAACACTACAAATTTAATTATGTATTAATGATATTCTAGTTAATGTGAACTGGTCAATACGGTATGGTAATGGGTGATCTAAGCAAGCCTGGTATGTGGATGGGTTGGATGTTATGGTGGTTTGCTTGCTTTAGATCAAAGGACCGGTTCATGCGAGAACAGGCCAGGACTACAGTGCCACCATGAGGCCAAGTATGGGTGCGGCGTAGCTAATTAATTAGGGCTTTGCCAGCGCTATTTGGACCATTAAGGATGCTCGGGGAAGGGGTAGTTGGATTGGGTTTGTTGATGATTGGTGGGACTACCCTGGGATCCAAATGGCTCAAGAGGGGGCCCTTGGTTGAATATGTGCTCAGGTGGAGACATCGCCACCTGTGAAACCTCAGTGGGGTTTAAATAGTATAGTAATCCCTTTTTAAAGGCTATTTTGTGAACTCTTGGCCACACACTAGCGGAAGTGTGTAATGTGACCGACGGGTCATGGGCATAAGGGAGGTTCTTGGTCACCGAAAGGTGATGAAATCACAAACAAGTGGGTAAAGTGGTACAAACTCTACAGAGTCTAATAAAACTATCATGATAGCCGTGCTCCCGGTTATGAGCACCTGGACAACTTCCATGACTACAGGGAACTAGGAATTGGGATGGTTATGGTTAGTATTATGGTTATGGTTGGTTATGGATTAATTTTTGGTATTGAATATGGTTATTGGCAAATGGTGAAATCTGGAATTATTGATGAGGATGTTGAATTATAGACTGGTATTATGATATTACTTATGATTATGATGGGTTTATTTCATATACATATAATATATTGCTTTTCAAATGTTTTAATGTACTTTTCAGCACTTAACCATTATTATTGTCGACATTTGAATAAGCCACATGTCATACTTTCCATACTTGCTGAGTACGACATGTACTCACTCTTGCAATCCCCCACCAACAGTTGTAGGTCAGGATTGGGAGTTTAATGGTGATAATGCGGAGTTCTAGGCTGTGTCTACCGTCAGCTTTGCTTGTGGTGTTGATTGGAGTTGCGCTATACCCCATTTCTTATGTTGCCTAGCTGTTTAGTTTGCTTAATTAGAGTATTTCCGCTGCATTAGTTGAACTTGTCATTAATATTCATTAGAGCTTGTATTCGAGGATAATATGGTTTGTTTAATAAAATTTGGTTAATTAATCTTGTTACGTGGTAATTTTCTGTATACTCTTTTGTGATGCACTCATGTATGTGTGTTGAACATCCTGGGACACATATGCGTTCACTTGGTTCATTTTTGGAATCGGGTGTCACAGATTGGTATCAGAGCCAGGTTGACCGTAGGATGCAGCCTAGATAGAATGGTCACTTTAGAGCACATAGGAGCACTCAGGAATCGATGTATTTTGGTTGGTGTGTTGTTTGCTATATATTGGTTGCTTTTGTGCTTAATAGAGGATTTTGGGATGCCTTAGCATTGCCATGTCCACCTAGGCTAGTGTAGCTAGCTGTTTAGTTTCATATCCCTTGATGCATATAGTTGGGGACGTTTTCTAATTCTTACCTATTGCTTTTCTTCAGATGGTGAGGACTCGCAACCAGAGGGGTGGCAATGATGAGGAGGAGAACAATGGAGTGCCTCTGAACAACATTGGACAAGGATATACTCAGGGAGCTATCAACATTGAGCAGCTATTGGCTATGCAAAACTAGCTCATGCAGACCATGATACAAACTATGGGACAGCTGCAGGCTGGCAATATCAACAATCAGCCCCACATGCCTCCACCGCCACCCCCGCCTCCTCATAACCGATTGGGAGAGTTTGTGAGGACTAGGCCGCCGACCTTTGCTCAAGCTGCTGACCCTATGGATGCGAATGATTGGCTCAAGTCCGTGGAGAAGAAGTTAGCTATTGTCCAATGCAATGACCGGGAGAAGGTGCTATTTTCTTCTCATCAACTAGTTGGAGCAGCTGTGGATTGGTGGGATTCACTATGCAATGCTCATGAGAAACAAGAGAGAATCACTTGGGCCGAATTCAAAGAGAGCTTCCGTTCTCATTATGTGCCCGAGGGAGTTATGATCTTGAAGCGGCAAGAATTTGAGAACTTAAGGCAAGGAAGATCAAGCGCGAGTGAATATCTCAATAAGTTCACTCAACTATCAAGATATGCGCCTGGGAATGTTAGTCGGGACAGCCGAAAGCAATACTTGTTCATGAGAGGCTTGAACAATGAAATTCAAGTGCAATTGCTCAATTATGACTATGCAAATTTCCAGAAGCTTGTGGACAAAGCAATTGTGGTCGAGAACAAGATTCGTGAGATGGAGCAAGACAATAAGAGGAAGGCGCCCTATCAAGGACAGCAACAAGGGAGTAATGTGCGCCCTCGCTTTGCGCCGCCCAATGTGCCTTATTACAGCTCTTCTATTCCTGCTCAACGCCCTGATTATGCACCACGCCCAACTCAGTTTGTGCAGCAGCGCCCTGTCATGTAAGCACCTAGGCCTCCAATGCCTTATGCGTCTCATGCTAATTTTCCTGCTGCAAGTGTTCAAAACCAAGCTCGTCCCAATAATTCTGGTGGAGTTAAGAAGTGTTATACTTGTGGAGAAGCTAGACACTTTGCGCATCAATGTCCTAAGTCAGGTCTTGGTCAAGGAAGCAATGCACCGAGGCAAAACCCAAGACCCAATGGAGGACAACCACAAGGGAACCGTGGACAGCAGAATTTTGCTCGTGGCAACGTGAACCATGTCTCTACGGAGGATGCTCAACAAGCGGATGACGTGGTCATTGGTATGTTTCTCGCCAACTCCAACCCCGCGACTATGTTATTTGATTCTGGAGCATCGCATTCATTCATTGCATCCAAGTATGTTGCCAAGTATAGTTTGCCTATCTCCCATATGAAGTTTACTCTATTGGTTAAGTCTCCTAAAGGAGAGATGAGGACAAATATAGTATGTCCAAAAGTAAGCCTTAGAATAAGGGGGGTAGACTTCTCCGCCAACCTCATTGTTTTGGATTCTCAAGGATTGGACATACTTGGTATGGACTGGTTGAGGAAGCACAATGGAGTTATTGAGTGCACCACGAAGACGGTGAAGTTGACTAATGAAGAAGATATCACTGTAGAATTTGAAGCATCTCAAACCGCACCGAAGCAATTGGAGCTGAATCATATGAACAATGCTGCAATTGAGGTGATTCCGGTGGTGTGTGAACTTTTGGATGTTTTTCTGGAAGAGTTGCCAGGTATGCCACCTGATCGAGACATTGAGTTTGTTATTGATTTAATACCTGGAACTGCACCTATAGCTAACAGGCCATATAGGATGCCTCCTTTGGAATTAGCGGAGCTCAAGAAACAAATTCTAGAGCAACTAGAGAAAGGTTTTATTCGCCCTAGTTCTTCACCTTGGGGAGCGCCCGTGCTGTTTGTGGACAAGAAGGATGGAACCCAAAGGATGTGTGTGGATTACCGAGCTCTTAACGAGGTAAAAATCAAGAACAAGTACACCTTGCCCCGTATAGAGGATTTGTTTGATCAGATGAAAGGTGCCTGTGTGTTTTCCAAGATCAATTTAAGGTCAAGATACTTTCAAATGAAGATTAGACCATCGGACATACCCAAGACAGCTTTTAGGACACGGTATGGATCCTATGAGTACACCGTGATGTCTTTTGGATTGACAAATGTGCCTGCCTACTTTATGTACCTCATGAATAAGGTCTTTATGGAGTACTTGGATAAGTTTGTTGTGGTGTTTATTGATGACATTATGATTGACTCGAAGGATGAGAAGGAACATGAGGAACACTTGAGGCTTATGTTGCAGAAATTGAGGGATCATCAATTGTATGCCAAGTTCAACAAGTGTCAGTTTTGGTTGAGAGAGGTGTCGTTTTTGGGTCATATAATTTCAGGAGGAGTATCGGTTGACCCCGGAAAAGTGAGAGATGTGTTGAAGTGGGAACCACCGCAAAATGTAAAGGAAATAAGGAGTTTTCTTGGAATGGCTTGATATTACCGTTGATTCATCAAGGACTTTTCCAAGATAGCCAAGCCAATGACGGAGTTGCTAATGAAGGGAAAGTCTTTCCAATGGACTGCTTGTCAAAATAGTTTTGAGGAGTTGAAGAAGAGGTTCACAACAGCTCCAGTTTTGGTATTGCCGGATGTAAGCAAGAGTTTTGATATTTATTGCGACACCTCGAGACAAGGACTTGGATATGTGCTCATGCAAGAAGGCCAAGTGGTTGCATATGCATCAAGACAATTGAAGAAAAATGAGTAGAATTACCCCACAAATGATTTAGAACTTGCAGCCATGGTACATGCATTGAAAATTTGGAGACACTACATCCTTGGACATAGGTGTGAAATTTTTACGGATCACAAGAGTCTTAAGTATATTTTCACACAAACAGATCTGAATTTGAGGCAACGAAGATGGTTGGAGCTCATCAAAGATTATGATGTGGGAATAACTATCATCCAGGAAAGGCTAATGTAGTGGCCGATGCTTTGAGTAGAAAGGGAGTAAGTAATCAACTCACAGTTCGAGAATTGCCATTCGAGTTATGTAAGGAGTTTGAAAGGTTGAACCTCGGATTTGTAAATGAGATGGAGGTGATGGAGTTAAACCCAACCTTGGAAGAAGAAATTTGAGAAGCAAAGGCCACGGATGAAGAGATCCAGGAAATCAAGGAAGGGACCGAAGAAGGGAGAGAATTCAGATTTGATGAGGATGAACATGGTACCCTATGGCTTGGTAAGAGGATTGATGTGCCTAATGTGAAGCATATTCGGGAGACGATATTAAAAGAGGCACATGACTCACCTTAATCAATTCACCCTGGTTGTAAAAAGATGTACAAAGATTTGAAGACTAGCTATTGGTGGGATAGCATGAAGAAGGACATAGCTGAATATGTGGCATTGTGTGATGTGTGTCAACGGGTCAAGGCGGAACATCAATGGCCAGCTGGATTATTGCAACTATTGAAGATCCCGGAATGGAAGTGGGAAGAAATCGGAATGGACTTCATAGTTGGGTTACCACGTACTCAGTCCGAGTATGACTCAATTTGGGTAATTGTGGATCGTTTAACCAAGTCAGCTCATTTTGTCCCTGTGAAGACCAAATATACAGCTGCACAATTGGCCGAAATATACATGGAACATATTGTGTGTCGACACAGAGTACCGAAGAAGATAGTCTCGGATAGAGGTTCTCAATTTACCTCCAGGTTTTGGCAAAAATTGCATGAAGCTTTGGGAACGAGGTTGAATTTTAGTTCAGCATATCATCCTCAAACGGATGGACAAACCGAGAGGACCAATCAGATTTTGGAGGACATGTTAAGAGCTTGTGCTTTAAAGCATGGGAAAAGTTGGGACTAAAGCTTGTCATACGCAAAATTTTCATACAACAATAGCTACCAAGCAAGTTTGAAGATGTCACCATATGAAGCGCTTTATGGAAGGAAGTGTAGGACACCTTTATTCTGGAATGAGGCAGGAGAAACTCAAGTATTTGGTCCGGATGTGTTGCAAGAAGCCGAAAAGCAAGTCCAAATAATTCGAAAACTTGAGGGCTGCCCAATCAAGACAAGATAGCTATGCGGACAATAGGAGAAGGAAATTAACCTTTGAAGTGGGAGATTTTGTTTACCTCAAGGTGTCACCGATGAGAGGTCATAAGAGGTTTAACATAAGGGGCAAGCTCGCACCTCGCTACATTGGACCATTCAAGATTTTGGACAAAAGGGGGGAAGTAGCGTATAAGTTGGAGATGTCAACTCATCTTTCAGATGTACATGATGTCTTTCATGTTTCCCAGCTCAAGAAATGCTTGAGAGTACCGGAAGAACAAGTGCCCATGGAAGGATTGGAACTAGAGGAAGATTTGACATATGCCGAACAACCAATCAAAATCTTGGAAACCAAGGAGAGAGTCACAAGGATCAAGGTTATTAGATGGTGTAAAGTTCAAGGTAAGCACCACACAGAAAAAGAAGCAACATGGGAATTGGAGGATGTATCAAGAAGGAATTTCCCTATCTCTTCCCTTCCGCGTCGAATCTCGAGGGAGAGATTCATTTTAAGGGTGGTAGGTTTGTAACACCCTCATTTTCTTGCATCATGCCCCACATACATTCATATACATGTTTAACATTAACCCACATAAAGAGGAACGAGTTTAAAATTGATTTGGAACATTTAAAATTGATCTGGAACAAAACCGCACTTAAAATGCTGAAAAGTGCGGACTAGTCCGATTTTGGTGAGGACTAGTCCGATTTCTCTCTAACTAAAAATGGACTTGTCCGTTTTTGTTGTGGACTAGTCCGATTTTGCCTCTGGAAACTTTCGGACTTGTCCGATTTTGTGCGGACTAGTCCGGTATTCCAAGAATCCTTGAAAATTTGCTGCAAAGTCCCTGGACTTTTTCGGACTAGTCTGGTGTTCTAGCGGACTTGTTCGTTTTCCTCTCTGACTAAAGTCGGACTTGTCCGATTTTAGGCCAGACTTGTTCGATTTTTCTCTCTAGACAACTTCGCACTAGTCCGGTCCTTTCCAGACTTGTCCGATATTTCGTGACTCCGAGTTGATCTGTTCTTTTACGACTTGTTTCTTGGGTTTCACGTCAAGTGGGCCTAGGGACATCATGCCTAACTCTTTTAGATCCCATGAGGGACTCTAAACCGGCCTCTACTCATCCCAAACTCGAAATCCATCTAACCCTAGCCTCCACCTCTATATAAACAACCCCACCCCCTGGCTTGACATCTATTTGCCACTTTTCCACCCCACTCAAAGCCTAGTTCGTGGAGAGCCACCATCAAGGAGGGAGGAGGAGATGCCAAGCAAGAAGAAGAAGAGGAGGAAACGAAAGAGGATCAAGATCTCCATCAAGCTTTCGTTCTTCAACACTAACTCATCTCCAAGTTCATCCCCAACCCTAGATCACCAAGATCCAAGTGCTACCTCTAAGTTTCTTGATTCATTGGAGTCCTAAACACCTGGTATACCTTCTATTATCTTTTCCTTACGTGAATTCAACACCTAATCTCCAAATTCACGTCGATCTAGGAAACCCTAATCTGCTGATCTCGCAAAGTGCGGACTTGTCCGGTCCCTAGCGGACTAGTCCGATTTCCCTGGTAAATTGTGTTGAATTAATTCTAAAATTTGATCTAATCAACTCCAAACCTGTATAAACTTGTTAAAATCTATTAGAACTAGTTAGTGATCATTAAAAGCAATCAATTAACAAGTTCTACCTTGCATTTGCATCAATCATGCATGTCATGTCATATTGAGTAATATTTGTGCACTATTTGATTGTGTTTCTTGTCTTGTATTTCTATTGTGTGGATTAGACGGATTTGCGCTAGAAAGTGCCGCGGAGGATCTACAACACCAAGAGTTTGAAGGCTTTGACCCTAATCAACAGCAAGAGCAACGCAAGTGTCCTTGAAGCATATTGACCTATTTTTAAAATAAATGTTTTGTTTGCCAACTGCATGCTTGTGTCAATTTGATGGGAATCCTATGGTAGGAAGTTTACTAGATTTGTTAAACCACCCTTGTCACCTGGAATTTATGGTAGAGAGTCGGGAAGGGATTTTACCTTTTTGCTTCGCTTGGTTAATTGGGATGGGACAACAACACTACAAATTTAATTATGTATTAATGATATTCCGGTTAATGTGAACTGGTCAATACGGTATGGTAATGGGTGATCTAAGCAAGCCTGGTATGTGGATGGGTTGGACGTTATGGTGGTTTGCTTGCTTTAGATCTAAGGACCAGTTCATGCGAGAATAGGCCAGGACTACAGTGCCACCACGAGGCCAAGTATGAGTGCGGCGTAGCTGATTAATTAGGGATTTGCTAGCGCTATTTGTACCATTAAGGATGCTCGGGGAAGGGGTTGTTGGATTGGGTTTGTTGATGATTGGCGGGACTACCCTGGGATCTGAATGGCTCAAGAGGTTGCCCTTGGTTGAAGATGTGCTTAGTTCGAGACATCGCCACCAGTGAAACCTCAGTGGGGTCTAAATAGGCTAGTAATCCCTTTGTAAAGGCTATTTTGTGATCTCTTGGCCACACACCAACAGAAGTGTGTAATGTGACTGACGGGTCATGGGCATAAGGGAGGTTCTTAGTCACCGAAAGGTGATGAAATCACAAACACGTGGGTGAAGTGGTACAAACTCTGCAGAGTCTAATAAAACTATCATGATAGCCGTGGTCCCGGTTATGAGCACCTGGACAACTTCCATGATTAGAGGGAACTCGAAATTGGGATGGTTATGGTTGGTATTATGGTTATGGTTGGTTATGGATTAATTTCTAGTATTGAATATGGTTATTGGCAAATGGTGAAATCTGGAATTATTGATGAGGATGGTGAATTATGGACTGGTATTATGATATTACTTATGTTTATGATGGGTTTATTTCATATACATATAATATATTGCTTTTCAAATGTTTTAATGTACTTTTCAGCACTTAACCATTATTATTGTCGACATTTGAATAAGCCACATGTCATACTTTCCACACTTGCTGAGTACGACATGTACTCACTCTTGCAATCCCCCACCAATAGGTGCAGGTCAGGATTGGGAGTTTAATGGTGATAATCGGAGTTCTAGGCCGTGTCTACCGTCAGCTTTGCATGTGGTGTTGATTGGAGCTGCGCTATACCCTATTGCTTATGCTGCCTAGCTGTTTAGTTTGCTTAATTAGTGTATTTCCGCTGCATTAGTTGAACTTGTCATTAATATTCATTAGAGCTTGTATTCAAGGATAATATGGTTTGTTTAATAAAATTTGGTTAATTAATCTTGTTCTATGGTAATATTTTGTATACTCTTTTGTGATGCACTCGTGTATGTGTGTTGAGCATCCTGGGCACACATATGCGTTCACTTGGTTCATTTTCAGAACTGGGTGTCATAGAAACACAATCAAAGAGTGCACAAATGTTATTCAATATGACATGACATGCATGATTGATGCAAATGCAAGGTAGAACTTGTTAATAGATTGCTTTTAATGATCACTAACTAGTTCTAATAGATTTTAACAAGATTAACAGGTTTGGATATGATTAGATCTACTTTTAGAATCAATTCAACACAATTTAACCAGGAAAATCGGACTAGTTTGCAGAAGGTCGGACTAGTCTGCACTTCGCAGAACTAGCGAACTAGGGTTTTCTAGATCGACGTGAATTTGGAGATTAGGGTTTGAATTCACGTAAGGAAAAGAGAATAGAAGGTATACCAGGTGTTTAGAACTCCAATGAATCAAGAAACTTGGAGGTGAAACTTGGATCTTGATGATCTAGGGTTGGGGATGAACTTGGAGATGAATTGGTGATGAAGAACAAACTTGATGGAGATTTTGATCCTCTTTCGTTTCCTCCTCTTCTTCTTCTTTCTTGGGATCTCCTCCTCCCTCCTTGGTGGTGGCTCTCCACGAACTAGGGTTTCGATGGGGTGGAAAAGTGGCAAATAGATGTCAAGCCAAGGGGTGGGGTTGTTTATATAGAGGTGGAGGCTAGGGTTAGATGGATTTCGAGTTTGAGAGGAGTAGAGGCCGTTTTAGAGTCCCACATGGGCTATAAAAGAGTTAGGCACGACGTCCCTATGCCCACTTAACGTGAAACCCAAGAAACAAGTCGTAAAACAAAAGATCAATTCGGGGTCGCGAAATATCAGACAAGTCTGACAAGGACCGGACTAGTCCGAAAATGTCCAGAGAGAAAATCGGACAAGTCTGGCCAAAAATCGGACAAGACAGACTTTAGTCAGAGAGGAAAACGGACAAGTCTGCTGGAACACCAGACTAGTCCGGAAAAGTCCAGGGACTTAGCAAATTTTCAAGGATTCTTGGAATATCGGACTAGTTCGCAAAAAATCGGACAAGTCCAAAAGTTTTCAGAGGCAAAATCGGACTAGTCCGCAGCAAAAACGGACAAGTCCATTTTTAGTCAGAGAGAAATCGGACTAGTCCTCACCAAAATCGGACTAGACCGCACTTTTCAGTATTTTAAGTGTGGTTTTGTTCCAAATCAATTTTAAATGTCCCAAATCAATTTTAAACTTGTTCCTCTTTATGTGGGTTAATGTTAAACATGTATATGAATGTATGTAGGGCATGATGCATGAAATGAGGGTGTTACACCAATGTCCACCGCCTCCAGGAGCACCCCAGGGTGCAATGGAGCAGTGGAGAGTTGATGTGGATCATCTGGTTGCAGCAGCAGCCGATCGCATCAGCAATCAAGGTCATCCCCGCTTGGGGCAGGCCCCATCGCAGCGTCGGACCTTGTCGGGTAGACTCGGTCTGCAAGCTTCACAGCACGAGAGGCGTGTTGCATGTCAACAGGCGATGTCACTGCCTTTTGGGGCACGCCATACTGACACGATAATGAGGCTTTCGACTCATGACCTTCGGGCGAAGCTTGATCGTCGTTACTGACAACAGGACGGCCGCGTCCACATTGAGCGTGCTCGCGAGAGGCGAGAGGCTCGGGACAGTCCTACTACTGAGGGAGTAGGAGGAGGTTGTTCTGCCTTGGCCATGTACCTACGCAAGGTCAGGTGGCCGCAGAAGTTCCGACCTCATTTGTTGGAGAAATTTGACAGGACTGTCAATCCCGCCGAATTTCTTCAAATCTACTCCGCCACTATCCTTGCGGCTGGGGGCAGTGAGGCCATGATGGCCAATTATTTCCCTGTGGCTTTAACTGGGACCGCCAGGTCTTGGTTTATGAGCCTTCTACCTGACTCCATCAACAGTTGGGCGGAGTTGTGCCAACAGTTCACCGCCAATTTCGGGAGCTCATACACTCGACCAGGCACAAAACTGGACCTTTTTCCTATCAAGCAAAAGGGGGGAGAGTACTTGCGATCTCTCATCCAGAGGTTCTCCCAGGTATGAAATACCATTCCTTCTATCTCAAGCGCTTCTGTTATTATAGCATTCAGGCAGGGCGTTCGAGATAAGAAGATGCTGGAGAAGCTGGCGACCAAGGAAGTCACCAGCATCACGGAACTCTTCAGCTTGGTAGACAAGTATGCCAAGGCTGTTGAGGGTCGTGAAATGCACTCCCAACCACCTCCGGAGGCCAACAAAAAAATCCTCCAAGGGTGAAGCCACTACCTCCGGGAGTGGTAAGAAGAAGAAAAAGTCCAATGGCAACAAGAAGCCGTCGGCCGGCACACCTACTGCCGCTACTGCCGCAACTCAGGGTGGCCGGGGGCCACGCCCCAAGAAACGACCTCTGCCGTCGTCTGAAGACGGTGGCAGCTCCAAGATGTGGTGTCCCATACATAAGACGGATAGCCACAACCTGGAAAACTGCTGAGAGGTCCAGAATCTCGCCGAGTGCTACAACAAGCGCTGGGAAGAAGCTCCTTTCTGTCAAAGGGAAGGAAAACAAAAAGTTGACGAAGCTCCAGCTGAAGAGGAGTTAGGCTTTCAGGACCCCAAAAAGGTCTTGAAGGTTGTTTACATCTCCGTTGACGACGACTCCGACGTCTCTGACAACGAGCGTCGGAAGACCATGAACACCGTATTTGGTGGTTCGTGGGACATCACTTCCCGCCGTGTCCTCAAGACAATGCGGCGGGACATGGCCTCTGTAGCTCCCACCGCCAGGGCGGAGCCTCATCGGAAGTGGATGGATACTGCCATCACCTTTGATACTTCGGACTGCACTCAGAACATGATCGGAGCTGGCCAACTTCCACTGATGGTATCTCCGACCATCAATAACATCCAGCTCCACCACGTAATGGTGGACGAAGTTTCGGGGCTGAACCTCATAAGCTTCGAAGCCTTCGTCAAGATTCAGCTCCGACCTTCGGATCTTCGCCCTTCCCGACCTTTCTACGGAGTAGGTCCGGGGGCCATAACTCCACTCGATGCCATTACTCTCCCGGTGACCTTCGGGACTCGGGAGAATTACAGGACCGAGAAGTTGGTCTTCTACATGGCGCAAATCAACTTACCATTCAACGCCATCTTGGGCAGGCCAGCTTTGTACAAATTCATGGCTGCTCCTCATTATGGCTACCTGGTGTTGAAGATGCCAACACCTTCAGGTGTTCTCTGGATCCGTGGAGATTGCACCACCGGAGTTACTACTCTGGAAGAACTCCACGCGCTTGCTACAGCGTAGGAGGAAGAATCCGGAAAGGAGCAAGCTCCAAAGCCCCCGAGCATTCATCATCGAGGCTCGACTTTCGCACCTCGTGTGCAACCAAGCGGCGACACCGACATTCCCATCAAAGTCGTCCAAATTGGTTCCGACGCTGCTCAGACCACCCGTATATCAGGAGGTCTGAACGACAAATAGGAACTTGCGCTCATCACTTTCCTCCGGCCTAACGTCGACGTGTTTGCTTGGCAACCGTCACAAATGTCTGGGCTCCCTAGGGAAGTGATTGAGCACAATCTGAAGATTTATCTCAATGCTCGACCTGTACATCAGAAGCCTCAGAAGCAATCAGTAGAGCGACAAAACTTCATACGTCAAGAAGTGAAGAAGTTGCTCGAAGCTGGATTCATCCGGGAAGTCTTCCACCCAATATGGCTGGCAAACCCAGTCGTTGTACCTAAGGCTGGAGGGAAGCTTCGGATGTGTATCGACTACACTACACTGAATAAGGCATGTCCAAAGGATCCATTTCCACTACCTAGAATAGATCAGATAGTGGATTCCACCTCTGGGTGTGAATTAATGTGTTTCCTAGACGCATATTCTGGATATCGTCAAATCAGAATGTCTAGGGAAGATGAAGAGCATACTTCCTTCATCACAGTAGATGGATTGTATTGTTACACTGCCATGCCATTTGGTCTCAAAAACGCTGCTTCAACATTTGTGCGAGCTATGTACAAAATGTTTGGAGAGCTCATCAAAGATGTAGTGAAAGTGTACGTCGATGACATCGTTGTCAAGATCAAGAACAAGGAGTCATTTCTTGACACCTTGCAAGCTATCTTCGACAAGTTGCGAATCACACGCACAAAGCTGAACCCAAACAAGTGTGTCTTAGGGGTTAGATCCGGAAAGCTTCTTGGATTCTTGGTGAACCACCGAGGAATAGAGGCGAATCCGGCAAAGATTAAAGCTATTGAAGACATGCGGCCACCAGCTCGCATCAAGGATGTCCAGAAGATGACTGGATGTCTAGCTGCCCTCAGCCGATTCATCTCAAGACTGCAGGAACGGGCGCTACCCTTCTTCAAATTATTGAGGAAGTCCGCACCATTCCAATGGTCTGAAGAAGCAGAAAAGGCATTCCAAGAGCTGAAGCAGCTCCTCACCACTCTACCAACTTTGGTAGCTCCAAACCCCGGTGAGCCACTTCTGCTTTATATTTCAGCAACTGACGAAGTTGGCAGCATGGTCCTGGTTGCAGAAAGACTTGAACCATCTCCAGTTCAGGAATCCAGACCCTTTCGGGAGGGTCCGGAGCTACCTAAAGGCGAGTCTGGGTCCCAGTCCCCAGACCCGGATCCTCAAGGCGAGACGCCAGAGGATCAACCTCCTTCAAATGATAGAGTTACTGTTGCTGAACAAGAAGGGTTTCGAAGTCCTGGATCTTTTCCATGTCCAGTGTCTCAACAACGCTGAAGCTGACGAACTCTCGACGAAAGCTTCAACCAGAGCTCCGGTTCCCGACGGAACCTTCGTTCGGAGATTGTCAAGACCAACAACTCAGCTTGCCGAACTGAGTGAAGGGGGCGAGACCAGCACCTCGAAGCTGGCGGTCTCGATGGCACTGTTACCATGGCGTCCATCAAGGGTCGTAGGTCCTGCAGGAAGCTCCGAGCAACCCAGCGCGCAAGACTCAAATGCTCAAATTAGCTCCGATGCATGGATCTTGGAGATCCGGACCTACTTGAAAGACAACATCCTTCCTGAAGATAATGTATCTGCCGACCGGATAGTCAGATTGGCTAAAAGATACACACTGGTAGAAGGGGATCTCTACCGGCGTGGTGCCAACGGCGTCCTAATGCGGTGCATTACAAGGGAAGAAGGCCGCGAGCTCCTCGCAGAAATCCATGGAGGCGAGTGTGGGAACCACGCATCTTCTCGCACGTTAGTCGGTAAAGCCTTCCGACATGGTTTTTACTGGCCTACAACACTCCAGGATGCAACCGAGCTAGTGAAGAAATGTGAAGCATGCCAGTTCCATGCAAAAAAAACTCTCACACCAGCTCAACCTCTAAAAATGATACCTCCGACATGGCCATTCGCCGTGTGGGGTATGGATATATTGGGACCTTTCCCAAGAGCCGTCAGAGGTTACAAGTTCCTGTATGTTGCCATCGACAAGTTCACCAAGTGGCCAGAAGCAACCCAGTTGTGACAATAAACAAGCAATCATCTATCAATTTCTTGGAGTCCATAGTATGCAGATTTGGAGTCCCAAACAAGATCATAACTGACAACGGGACCCAATTCACAAGCTCTGCATTCCAAGGATATTGCGAAGACCTCGACATTCAGGTCAGCTACGCTTCTGTAGCTCACCCGACAAGCAATGGCCAAGCTGAGAGAGCAAATGCAGAAATCCTAAAAGGACTCAAGACACGCACATATGAGCGCCTGAAAAAACATGGAGCTAACTGGATTGAAGAGCTTCCGCCCACCTTGTGGGCAAACAGGACAACTCCAAACTGGTCAACTGGAGAGACACCCTTCTTCCTGGTGTACGGAGTTGAAGTAGTCCTTCCTCTGGAAATCACCTTGGGGTCACTCCGGGTCCGGACCTTCGATGAAGCCACACAGGACCAGCTCCGGCGTGATGACCTTGACCTCGTCAAAGAGGGAAGGTGCTGAGCAAATGTTCGAAATGCACGATACCGCCAAGCGCTCCGACGCTATCACCAAAGGCATGTGCATAGCCGACAGCTCGAGGAAGGCGATCTGTAACTACGTAGAATACAAACTCGAGAAGGGTTAAACAAACTTTCCCCCAGCTGGGAAGGACCCTTTTGAGTGATCAAAGTATCCCGTCCTGGATGCGTTTGCTTGGCAACCGATGATGGGACACCGCTCCCTAATCCATGGAACATTGAGCACCTCCATAAGTTCTACGCTTAATATCAAATAGGTGAGTTTGTAATTATGTATAATGTATGTTATAGCATCATTGTACAGAGTCAGGTAACTCCTCCGGGAGGACAGCCGGACCTTTCCCGGAAGGTCCGTGAAGTTTAAGCAACACTTGACACAGTCTCAGAACTAAAAGTGTAGCTAGTTTCCCCTGGTTCCGTACCCTAAGAGTGTACTTGTTTCCCTTGTACCCCGGACCTATAATGAAAGACATCATTATGTGAAAACAGACTCCACGTGCATTTATTTTGTACAGGCTCATTCATTTTTATTTTTCTCTTTCTTGTCTATAACAAAGTTGTGCAATTCTCAAGAAACTTTAGCTCGAACAATTCATATATAACTCAAGTTGCTTTGTTAATTCTTTTGGTTCTTAACAATGTTGAATGGCGTACTCACCTGAACGCCAAGCCAATCTAGGTCCGAAGTGTGCTATCGACTTAGCCTGGTCCTGCACCCTAAGTACGCCACTCTACCTACACCCCGGCAGGCCTGAGTAAGGTGAGTCCAGAAAACGATCGGACCTAGAGAAAATAAGCAAACACACTTGATTGTATATAGAATTGCGGTCGACCTAAAAATTTCTTTCGGGAATAGTAAGCCGCAAACGAGTTATAGATAAGAAATGGATTTTACTGTTTTTCTTGACTTCAGTGTGCAGGAAAAATAAAAATCTCATGATGACGATGGATGATGTCGGAGCTATCAAATCTTTGACATCCCCTAAGGTGGCCCGCTGTCAATGTTTTAAACATTGATAGTAGGCTCGCTGGAGCTATCAAGTTCCGACAAATCCAGGGGCCAGCCGTCAACGTGAAGAAAAGATGGTAGAAGGACACCCCAATGGGGTCTGCTGTCGACGCTCTACGTGTTGACAGTGGTCGCTGCCGGAGCTACTAAGCTCCAACAACCCCAGAGGGCCAACTGTCGACGCTCTACGTGTTGACAATGGTCGCTACCGGAGCTACTAAGCTCTGACAACCTCAGGGGGCCCCTGCTGTCGACGACTTTGGACCTACACTATACAAGTTCGAAGCACGCAAGTCTTCAACAAAATGCTACACCTTTTGGTACATGTTCGCAATCATATTGTGTACATCTACCAGGGGGCCAAGTGAGACAAAGGTTGAAGACAAAAAATGAAATTCATAAATTTCTTGGATTTCATTCATCTGAGGACAAGAGATTACAAAATTGGGGAAAAGGAGAGAAGATACAAGTGGGAGCTACAAGGAGTAAGTACTAAATCCTATGGAAGAACAAGGCGACCTTCTGGGCAACCTCCGACACGCTGGCCTTGGCGGCATCTCCCTCTCCGTCGATGGGACCTTCAAGCATCGGATCTAGTGGGAAATGAGGATCCCGGCTTGTGTAGCATGTCAACATGTATTCTGCGATGTTTTGCGCAAGGGATTTTCCTTCAGTCTCCAACTGATCCGCAATGACATCGCCCATCTTGTTGAGTTTGTTGCCCGCCGAGCTCAACGCCTTTAGCGCATGGTCCAGCTCCGGCTCTGGATCGTTTGGACGCATGGGACTAAAGCCCATTGGCGTCAGCGTGTCATTGGCTTTGCCCAAGAAGTCCCATACTTGTTGGGACTCTGCAGCCCTTGAGCCTCGCCTCTCTTCCAACGATCTCTTGGTCGCCGCAAGCTCCGAACCCTCCCGGGCAAGACGCTCGACGTATTTGGCATGCTGCTGAATCCTTTTAACAACTTGCTTTTCAAGGTTGGCAAGCTCCTCTTCCTGGGCGTGGATCTTGTTCCGGTGGTCAACCAGGTCTTTCTCCCGGCCTCGCACCTTCTTCTCCCTGGCAGCGACTTCGTTCTCCCTTTTGGTGAGGTCCTGTCCCCGCTGCCAGGCCTTCTTCTCCTTGCTCTCGCAGAGCTCCTACAGCTTCTTGGGGCGCTCTGCAAGGCTCTTGTTGCCCAGAGCCAGCCTTTGGGCGAGCGCCTCTTCCCTCTTCACGAGGTCATCCCTTAGCTCCAGGAGTTTTTGCTCTTCATCTTCGAGCTTATTCTCTCGCTCCTCAAGAGCCTCCCGGCGCTTGACAAGACTCTCGTGGATGGTGTTGAGCTTCTCCTGGCGATCGTTCGCTACTTCATTAGCAGCCACGACCTATTCGTGTATCGCTCGGGACTGGTTGTCGAGGGATCACACCATGCTTTCCCTCTCGTCCAACAGTTGGCCGCAGTACTCCATCCGGGCCTTCTCCCTCTTGACCCACTCCTTTTCGTCGGCCAACCTTGATTGCGCCAGCTTGGTCTCGAATTGGAGTCGGTTGCGCCACCTCCTAAGGGTTTGGTGCTCCTCCTCGAGGGCCTTGCTGTCGTGATAAAAGGCCAATTGGACCTGACGAAGGCTTGATCAGGCGTTGTCGATGGATAATGACAGGGGGATTGGCTCCGGACCTTCCGGGGTCCTGTCCGCTGACTCCAACGGGTTCTCCATAATAAAAATCGGGTCCCACTTTACAAGAGTGGTCCCCTGAGCTTCCGCGGCGCTAGGGCCGCCCTCCGGGAGCGCCTCAGTCATCGCCGAGGAAGGTTCGGCAATGGGAGCTTCTACCTCCGGAGTCGGCTCCAAAGGTCTCACTGCCAGGTCATCAACAACTGCTTCCTCAAGTAGAGGACCGGCCGCTTCGTCTGGGCACCCTGGCTCGGGCGTGGGTACCTCTGGAACTATCACCTTCGGGGCAGGAGCTGAAGATTCGGTCGGAGCTGAGGCCACTTTCGGGTCCCACGACGGTGCCTCCTCCACCGCCGATCCAGGCGCCAGTGCTTCGACCTCCACTGGTTCGGGTGCCGGCAGCTCCGCGACAACCGGCTCAGGCGCCAGAACTTCATCAACCACCGGCTCCACCGCCGGGGCTTCAATAACATCTGGCCCTAAGGCCGGAACTGCAGCAACCTCCAGCTCTAAGGCTGGAGTGTCCGTCATCATAGCATCCAAAACCGGAGCGTCAACCTCCAAAGCTGGTGCCACTGGTACATCTTCATTCCTGTTGTCCGACGCTACCACGGGAGCTTCAGGAGATGAATATAGGTTTAGAACCTCGACAGCTGGCGTCGGAGCTGCCGAGACCTCAACCACCACCTGGGACGGCGCTGGAACTGGAGCCGGAGCCTCCGCCTGCACAGCATCAGCTGCTGTCATAGGAACCAGAGCTTCAGCCCCTTTTTTGGATACCCTGTGGATGAAGGACGAAGAAACTTAAAATATGATTACAACAAAAATAACAAACTGGGGTAAAAAAGCAAATTTACCTTGGAAGACTTCCGCTCCATCTAGCGCGGAACCTCTTCGCCAGGCATTCAGAACCCGACCCAATCGCAACTGGGGTAGTAGCTCTGGAAGGATCTGTGGAGCTTGCTGCCGCCGTTAGCAGTGTCTTGGTTGGGGCCTTCTTTGACTGGGAAGGACCCTCGGACCTAGAGCCCTTCACTGGCTCCGGCGCCGAAGTCACCTAGGCAGAGCAGGCATTCCGGGGAGACGCCGATGCTGGAGTTGTCGTCGCCGTCGAAGACCTCCCCCGCCGGGGAGAAGGACCTGTTGTGGAAGGAGCAGGTCTGACGGGCCTCCCGTTAGAGTGCTTCAACTTCCTCTTTCGGCTGGAGGGCTCAGCCAATTCTTTGCCCTTGCCTTGGACTTCAGCTCTTGGTCTCGGGGCAGAAGCGGGGCCACCCTCGGAAGCTCCGGGGATCGCCAACCTGGTGGTCGGACGCCTCTCAACTTCACCGAGGTCGTCAAGCACTGGCATCTTCCGCCGGAGCTCCCTACTGAACTCTGCCTCCATGTTCAGAGGCAGGAAAGCTCCCGGCGGGGTTAAGTCATCGCCCTCTACGTCGATGCCATGCTGGAACTTCTTGAGATGAAGCTCCAAAGAAGCGCCTTCCAAATTGCACTTCAGATCGGTTTCAATCCGGTCATCGCCCATCACGCTGTTGAGGGCCCAGGCGAGCTTCTACCTCTTCTTCAGCGGAGCCCACCTGTTGACCAAGAAGTTGCAGAAGACCGCCTGGGGGGTCACCCCTCCTTACACACATTGGCGGATCCTGGTCAAGGCAGGGTTGAAGGCCTCGGACGGCACTGGAGCCTCGCTCCACGCGTTAGTGTCAACATTGGGAAGACCTTCAGGTAGCTCCAGCTTCTCGTGCTCCTCTGTCGTGATGACAATACAATCCTTCTTCCAGTTGTCCCACTTGCCGGAAGATAACGACCTCAAGTACTTGTAGGGGCATTTCTTGCGCTTCAGAAAATAGTAGAAGCCAAGATACTCATCACTCTTGTTGGTAGTGTGGATGGTGAAGAAGGTACAGAAAAGCTCGACGCAGAGGGGAATACCCACCCACATCTCGCAAAAGTGGACAAATGTGGACACAAGAAGAATGGAGTGGGGGCCAAGGTGGTACAGCTGCAGACCATAGAAGTCTAACAGCATCAAGATAAAAGTTGAGAAAGGTGGGATTAGTCCCACCATGGCGTACACAGAAAAGTACACCATGTCGCTGGCGCGCTTCTTCTTGAATGGGAGCTTGCCGACGCGGACCAGGTGGTTGAAGGAGTCGCTGGACCACCCCATGTAGGTACAGACCTTCTTCAAATCATCGTCGGTCGTGAGACGGCTCTTGCAAAGACCCAACTCCATCGCAGCACGGTGGGGCGAGAGAGGAAAAACAAGCGAAAGTTTGCAGGATTCAAGTGCAAGTTCAAATGAAGGCGTAAGGAATCCCCAAACGGTGCGCTCTTTCCTTCTTAAGTAAGCCCCCGCAATGCTTGGATGGAAACCACAGAAGGGTCAAAGATACAGTTCAAAAATTTCACCCTTCTAATGACAAGGGGGCTGGGGGCCACCCAGACGATCAAGTCGAGGTCCAAAAGGTCTCTCCCAGAGGTGGGCCCAGGGGGCCACTGTCGGTACACCGCTTACCGGATAACCCTTGAGACTGTGAAGAGTGCAAAGGAACTCCACCTATCTGAGTTGAAGACCTCCGAAGAACCCACGTGTCACTTAGAACTAGACCTGCCTCCCTCCTATGGTTAGTCCCAGTGCTGCCACGTGTATCATAAAACTGGAGCTACATTCCATACCTGGGAAAGCTCCAAACTAGATACCTGTGTGGCACCCCTGGACCTAACCCCCGACATAGGGAAGCTCCAGTACTGATAGGTGTAAAACAGCACCGGACCTACTCGTACAAGACAGTAAGCTCCGGAGCTACCACGCGTCCATCCGTCGGACCTTCAACCTCAACAGGCAGATTGGTGGACCTCCAACGGCTCGGACCTTCAAGGAACATTAAAGACTTCAAGACCTGATGGCACACGATCGGATGACCTTTAGTACCAGTAACGCCACCATTAAAGGGCGTTATTAGGCTATTAAGGAGAATTAAGCACATTTAACTGTGTATTAGGCATCAGTAACCGCTAGGGCCACATGTTAGGCCAGGCTGATGATGTAACGGCCAGCCCTTGTACTATAAAAGGACTGGTCGAATGATACACGGGGAGGAGGCTTCTACACACGCCTAAGATAGGCTGAGGCTGGTCTCACATACTAGTGCTCATACGCTCAATACAACAACAACACACATCCGTGGAGTAGGGTATTACGCTCAGGCTGCCTGAACTACATAAATCCCCGTGTCAAATCGTCGTCTTGTTCTGAATCTCCGCGCGCCCTAACCGAACTACAAAACTCCGCAGGCTACTAACCTTAGTACCGGGAGAATTGTTCGAAAAAGACTCCGACAAGCAAGGATTAATGCTGCTAAAAATAAATTTATGGTGCAACTATGGTTAAATTACGTCTATTAGATCCAATATGTCGCTAAAATTCGCATCGGAAAAATGAACCCTACCGTAGATGCGTTGGGTTCGAAGATCGCAGAACGGAGGCGACGCGTAGACGAAGTGGATGGCGCAACGGTCCTCTGGCGGCACGACGACAGTGTCGCGACGACGAAGATGACCTCCAGCGGACGACGGCACCCTCCTCTTTTTCCTCCTCTTCCTTCCCCTTTTTTTCTTCTATGGCGGTGCCTCTGGTCTTCTCTCTTTTTTTCTACAGCGGCTAGGGCTCCTGGGACTGTTGCAGTGCCTCTGGCATCAGGAAAACACGATGGCATTGGGGGGGGGGGGGGGGGGGGGGGGGTTATAGGTCCACTCGGCACCGAGGCCGACTTGGCCTGGGGCACGGTTGACGCGCGGGCGCGTGTTGACCGGGGGCGCGCTAGCGGCGCGAGCGATCCGGGCCAGGCGCGATAGTGCGGCCTGGCGGGGTGGGGCCAGGCACGCGCTGGGAGCGGGCCAGCTCGGCGGCCTGGCTGGCCGGGTGGTTGACCCTTTTTTTCTTTTTTTACATATATTATTATATATATTATTATTTATATTTTATTTATTTTATTTTATATATTATTATTACTATTTTTATATTTATTCCCTAATACATGTTTTACGCTATTATTTTCTTTTTCTTCTTTTGCTACTCATATTTGTATATATGCTCTATATTTTATTTTTTTCTTTATTATACTAATGTTTAATGCATGATCATGTATGCAATGCATGATGCAAAAATTGAGAGGGTTACACCCACGAAAGAACCGGGCCTTCACCAACCCTACCCCCGTCGAATCGCCACGGAGGCCGATTCTCTTCCACTACACAAAGGGGTAAGAATAACCATGTTCAAGGGGCCTTCTCACAAGTTGGGGGCTCCCCAAGATTTACAAATCAAACACCACAAAACACACTCTAAAAGTATGCAATGAAACATCTAGAGTGTGTGAGAGAATCAAACCCAAGAGCTCAAATTGTGAAGAACGTGTCTCTCCTTTGATCTATGGTTAATCCTCAAGGATTTGATCTTTCTTGCGTTGGATTGTGAGGAGAGACGCGTTGTCTAGTCTCTTGGAGGGTGTGATGGCGCAGGGGGTCTAGAGTGTTTGATTAGGGGTCGTGCACCTCTATTTATACTAGGGTTTCCAAATGTTACCGTTAGGGTTTTCAAAGTCTAGACTAGTCCGTGGTGGACACCGGACTAGTCCGGTGTGCGGCGTGTGGGAAACCCTAAGTGTCCTAAAATATCGGACTTGTCCGGCCCTGGGCGGACTAGTCCGTTTTAGTCTCTAGAGATGTTTGGACCAGTCCGACACATATCGGATTAGTCCGGCGTGGTGAATCGCTTAGTGAATTGAGTATAAGTCCACACTTGCAGGACTTATACGATTTTAGTCAGAAGGTTCTCGGACTAATCCGTGCAGATATCGGACTTGTCCAATTTAGGTCAGAAAGATATCGGACTAGTCTGTGGGGATATCGGACTTGTCCGACTTTGTGTAAATTGTGAAGTGCTGAGGACTAGTCCACACTGGGGAGGACTAGTCCGATCTTAGTCAGAGAGATATCGAACTAGTCCGTGGTGATATCGGACTAGTCCGGTCTGTGAAAACTGGACTGTGCAGACAAGTCCGCTCTAGGAGGACTTGTCTGATTTTGGACAAAGAGAAATCGTACTAGTCCGGGGTACATCGGACTAGTCCGGACCTGTATAACTTTGTGCAGCGAGAGTGATTAAAATTTGCTTGAGCTCTTGGGGTGTGTTTCTCCAACAAAATCCATACACAAAGAGTATTATAATCATTTCTTGAGCTTCTTTCAACTTGATTCCTCACTCTCCCTTTTGTTTGCGCTTTCTTCATAATTTCATTAAAACATGCGCTCATCTCAACAATTTAGTTAGGATCTCATTTGCTTGTCATAAATCCACCAAAACCCAGAAGGGATACCTAGATGCACTTTCAATCTCCCCCCTTTTGGTGATTGATGACAACCAATTTAGATTTCACAAATATGATTAAAAGTGCAAAATTTTCATAAAGTGTGCACATATGAGTTTGGAACAAATTAAGCAATGAAAACATGAGACATATGTGCACTCTTTATGGTGGGATGCAAAACTACAAGTGTGTGAACAATAATCCTTATATGAATAAGATAAATGGCATAATCATGACAGCATCAAGGTTATCAAGCATGAATATCAAATTCAGAGCATAACACATAATTCATAAGAATAACAAAGTCATAGTTTCACACCACATGTCCAATAGCATAAGAGAGCACGGACAAAGTTTTACAACCCAATGAAACCCAAATAGAGCTCTCCTCTCGCAACCTACAGCTAGGACCTAGTGACTCCCCCTCAATCTCTCCCCCTTTGGCATCAAAGCACCAAAAAGAAGGAGAGGAGGGATCTAGAGGCTCATTCCTTGCTGTAGGTACTCTCATCGTCTTCATATTAAGGTTGAGGAGGAGGAGCAGATCCACTCGAAGTGCCCCCAACACCAAAATAGGCGAGCTTGGAGGGAGAGAGAGGTGGCAGCTCAGAGAAGTCAGAGGTTGAATCATCAGAGATAACAGGAGATCCAATAGGCTCAATCTCCAGCTTCTGGCAAATATGATTGACATTTTCCTTGACATACTTCATATCTGCCTTCCTTGCCTTGTTCATGTTATGTAGATTCACTTTAGCCTATTTGCATGAGCCGAAGATGTCGGCCAAGTACTTCAAAATACCACTAGAAGACCCTTTTTGAGGAGGGGCCCTAGCAGTGGGAGCAGTCCTGGCATCTCCTTGAGCTCTCCTCAAAGCCTCTTCACTAGACGATGGAGCTGCAGCAGCTGGGATAGTGGCTTGGGAGGGCTTCTCAGGACTCAGGGGAGTGTGCTCCACATCCTTCATGAACTCAATTCCTGTGACTTTTTCAATCACAAACATGAGGTAAGATGCATATACACAGGAGCAGTTCGGTGTGCAGGAGATGTTCACCATGTCATTCCATATGTAGTCAAAAACATCAAACTTCCTGCTTTTGCTTATCACCTTCATCAGTGTCCTTAAGTAGCCTTGGACACTTCCTGCATCTCCATATTTTGGAGCTATGGTCTTCCTCAGCACCCTATTAAGAACCATGAAGAAAGGCTTCATGTTCTTGGTCTATGGAGGGTTGAACTTCAGGTGGGTGTCATAGAGAAACTCCATCTTTTCCTTCTCCAAGACACCAATGTTGTGGATGGTTGGCTCATTGTTGCCAGTGTCTTCTAGGTGCAGCAGTATTGCAAACTCATCATAAGTAATGGTGTAGTTGGATCCATGTGTCATCCAAGTCACCCTCTCCTCTTCATCACTAGCAAAATAGCAGGTAGCATAGAATTGGAATATGACTTCATCATTCCAATTACACCTGAAAGCAAACAAGTCTTTGAGCCCATGCCTCTCCATAGCCTGTATCACTTCATCAAAGGTAGGGCATCTCTTCCTCTCAAAGTGTGTCCAGTCGATCTATTGGCTTCGGACCACCAGAGTATTCATCATAAGATACACGGAACTATAATATTACTCGTGGAAGTTGCTCCAGAACCTTGCATCCGCTGCCTTTTTGGATCTGCTGTAGCAGTCAATTGCCCTGAGCTTCGAAGCAACATCGCTCCCTTTGCCAATGAACCTTTCTTCAGTGGGGTCTTTGGTCCCCTGCCTCGGAGCACTCATCTGGAGGGGGCCAATGGGACCGGTGGCGATCCCTTTTCCTTTGCCCTTAGCTTGGCGAGGAATTGCCGAGCTAGGGCCAACTGCATCCTTTCCTTTGGATGTAGGCTTCTTGGCCACGACCTTTCGCTGCACCTGAGGTGGAGTGGGCGACGGGTCAGCGACACGGTGTTGCCTCTTCTTGCTTTGGCCCTTCCAGGACCGAAGCAAAGACTCTTGGTCCAACTTGGCCTCAAAATTGGAGATCTCATAATTGGAGATCGACATTGTCCTGACAAGAGGATTATACAATGCAATGGATGAGAATTGATGGCAAGGAGATGCATTAAGTAGTTGGAATTTAATATTGACTTCAGTTAAAAATCGGACTTGTCCGGTGTTCAGGTGCGGACTAGTCCGGCGTAAGGACTTGTCCGCACTGAGATCGGACTAGTCCGATATTCAGCTCTATGAAACCTAACTGGCAAGGCAATGGTGTTTCTCAATGCACAAGTGTCAGTACCCTGCGTACCGTATACCCCTTGGGACTGCAAAAAGACTAAAGGAACTTCACCTATCCGAGTTGAAGACCTGCAAAGGCCCCACGTGTCATACGGGACCGTACCTGCCTCCCTTCTATGGTTAGTCCCGGTGCTGCCACGTGTATACAGCAACCGGAGCTACATCTTACACATGGGAAAGCTCCGGGCTAAATACCTGCGCGGCACCTCCGGACCTAACCCCCGATAGAGGGAAGCTCCGGTACCGACACGTGTACAATTGCATCGGACCTACCCGTCCCAGACGGTAAGCTCCGAATCTGCCACGTGTCCAACCGTCGGACCTTCATCCTCAACAATCAGACTGTTGTACCCCCAATGGCTCGGACCTTCAAGGGACAATCAAAGACTTCAAGACCTGATTAAGTGTCATTAATACCATATTAATGACACTCGATCGGAGGGCTCTTAATACCAGTAACGGCACTGTCAAGGCCCGTTACCACACTATTAAGGGTAATTAACCTCATTAATTGTGTATTAAGCATCAATAACCGCCAGGGCCACATGTCGGGCCAAGCTAGCAATGTAACGACCAGTCCTTGTACTATAAAAGGACTGGTCGAGTGACACAAAAGGGGACAGTTCTTCCAGACCTCTTTGGCTCTCTCGACTCTTATGCACTCTCAGACTCGGCTCTGACACACATTCACAAGTGCTCAGATGCTCAATACAACAACTACACACCCCGTGGAGTAGGGTATTATGCTTAGGCGGCCCGAACCACGTAAATCCTCGTGTATACTTGACATCGTGTTCTAAGTCTCTGCGCGCCCATTACCGAACTACAAACTTTGCGGGCTACCAACGGTAGTGTCAGGAGAATTCCCGGAACAAGACTCCGACAGTTGGCGCGCCAGGTAGGGGGCGCCCGAGATTCAAAGATGGTGAACTCTCCTGCTGGATCATCCAACGGCAACCTTACTGCGCAACCTGCTAGAGGTAATCCCTCCAACATGCAGCAGCCAGCAGGTGTTGTGGCTCTAGCAGGAGTCATGCCATCGCCGCCACCGTCCGCACTGGCGAATCAAGCTAGATAGCGGGATGAGGCGTCTGCGTCGGTCACGGCATCAGCGAACAACAACCCTGAACACGCGCTCCATGCTGCGTGTGCTCTTCTTCAACGTCCACCGCCTCCAGGAGCATCCCAGGGTGCAATGGAGCAGTGGAGGGCTGATCTCAAACACTTGGTTGCAGCAGCAGCCGACCGTATCAGCAATCAAGGTCCTCCACCCTTGGGGCGGCCCCATCACAGCATCGGACCGTGTCAGGCAGACTTGGTCCGCACGCTTCCCAACATAGGAGGCATGCTGCATCTCAAAAGGCGACATTGCTGCCTTCCGGGGCACGATGTACCCATACGGTAACCAGGCTTTCAACTCACGACCTCCGTGCGGAGCTTGATCGCTGTTACCGCCAACAGGACGGTCGCATCAAAATCGAGCATGCTCGCGAAAGGCGAGAGGCTCAGGACAGTCCTGCTCTCGAGGGAGTCGGAGGAGGCTGTTCTGCCCTGGCCCTGCATCTACGCATGGTCAGATGGCCACAGAAGTTTTGGCCTCACCTGCCGGAGAATTTTGACGGGACTGTCAATCCCGCTGAGTTTCTCCAAATTTACTCCACAGCAATCCTTGCAGATGGAGGCAATGAGGTTGTAATGGCCAATTATTTCCCCGTGGCTTTAACTGGGACCGCCAGGTCCTGGTTCATGAGCCTTCCACCTGACTCCATCAACAGTTGGGCGGAACTGTGCCAACAGTTCACCGCCAATTTCGGGAGTTCATACACCCGAACAGACACCGAACTGTACCTTTTTGCTGCCAAGCAGAAGGGTGGAGAGTCCCTGCGATCCTTCATCCAGAGGTTCTACCAGGTACGAAACACTATACATTCTATCTCAAGCGCTTCTCTCATTGTGGCATTTAGACAGGGCGTACGAGACAAGAAGATGTTGGAGAAGTTGGCGACCAAGGAGGTCACCAGCGTCATGGAACTCTTCAGCTTGGCGGGCAAGTGCGCCAAAGCTGCAGAGGGCCGTTAAATGCACTCCCAACCACCTCCGAAGGACAACAAAAAGTCCTCCAAGGGTGAAGCCACTACCTTCGGGAGTGACAAGAAGAATAAAAAGCCCAACGGCAAGAAGAAGTCGTCGACCGACACATCTACAACCGCTGTTGCCGCAGCTCCGGGTGGCCGGGGGCCATGCCCCGAAAAACGACCTCGGTCGTCGTCTGAAGACGGAGGCAGCTCCAAGATGTGGTATCCTATACACAAGACTGTCAGTACCCTGCGTATCGTATACCCCTTGGGACTACAAAAAGACAAAAGGAACTTCACCTGCCTGAGTTGAAGACCTGCGAAGGCCCCACGTGTCATACGAGACCGTACCTGCCTCCCATCTATGGTTAGTCCCGGTGCTGCCACGTGTATACTGCAACCGGACCTACATCCCACACATGGGATAGCTCCGGGCTAAACACTTGTGCGGCACCCCCGGGCCTAACCCCCGACAGAGGGAAGCTCCAGTACCGACACGTGTACATCTACACCGGACCTACCCGTCCCAGATGGAAAGCTCCGAAGCTGCCACGTGTCCAACTGCCGGACTTTCAACCTCAGCAATCAGACTGGTGAACCCCCAACGGCTCGGACCTTCAAGGGTCAATCAAAGACTTCAAGACCCGATTAAGTGTCATTAATACCATATTAATGACACACGATCAGAAGGCCCTTTATACCAGTAACAGTACTGTCAAGGCCCATTATCACGCTATTAATGGTAATTAACCTCATTAATTGTGTATTAAGCATTAGTAACCGCCAGGGCCACATGTCGGGCCAGGCTAACGGTGTAACGACCAGCCCTTGTACAATAAAAGGACTGGTCGACGATACACAAAAGGACCCTGGGTCTTGCTGACTCTCTCTCTCTCCGCTCAGACTCTCTAAGACCTAAAGCTAGAAGCTCTGGACTCTTAGACGCTCAATACAACAACTACACAACCCGTGGAGTAAGGTATTACGCTCAGGCAGCTCGAACCACGTAAATCCATGTGTCTATTTACCATCGTCTTTTGAATCTTTGCGCACCCAATACCGAACTACAAACTCCACGGGCTACCAATGATAGTATCGGGAGAATTGCCGGAAAAACACTCCGACAGTTGGCGCGCCAGGTAGGGGAGTGCCCGAGATTCGAAGATGGTGAACTCTGCTGCTGGATCGTCCAACGGCAACCCCGCAGCGCAACCTGGTGGAGGCAGTCCCTAAAATGTACAGCAGCTAGCAGGTGTCGCGGCTCCAGCAGGAGTTATGCCTCCGCCGCCACCTTCCGCACCAGAAAATCAAGCTGGACAGCGGGAGGGGGCATCTGCGCCGGTCACGGCATCAGCTAACAACAACCCTGAACACGCGCTCCATGCAGCGCGTGCTCTTCTCCAACGCCCACCACCTCCAGGTGCATCCCAGGGTGCAATGGAGCAATGGAGGGCTGATGTGGAACATTTGGTTGCAGCAGCAGCCGATTGCATCAGCAACCAAGGTCCTCCGCCCTCGGGGCAGGCCCCATCACAGCATCGGACTGTGTCGGGCAGACTTGGTTCGCATGCTTCCCAACATAGGAGGCGTGCTGCGTCTCAAAAAGTGATGTCACTGCCTTCCGGGGCGCGATGCACCCATACGGTAATCAGGCTTTCAACTCACGACCTCCGGACGGAGCTTGATCGTTGTTACCGTCAACAGGACGACCGCGTCCATATCGAGTGTGCTCGTGAAAGGCGAGAGGCTCGAGACAGTCCTGCTCCTGAGGGAGTAGGAGTAGGTTGTTCTACCCTGGCCATGCACTTACGCATGGTCAGATGGACACAAAAGTTCTGGCCTCACCTGCCGGAGAAATTTGACGGGACTGTCAATCCCGCTGAGTTTCTCCAGATTTACTCCACCGCAATTCTTGCGGCCGGAGGCAACGAGGTCGTAATGGCCAACTAGTTCCCCGTGGCTTTGACTAGGAACGTCAGGTCCTGGTTCATGAGCCTTCTGCCCGACTCCATCAACGGTTGGGCGAAGCTGTGCCAACAGTTCACCGCCAATTTCGGGAGTTCATACACCTGACCAGGCACCGAACTGGACCTTTTTGTTGTCAAGCAGAAGGGGGGAGAATCCCTGCGATCCTTCATCCAGAGGTTCTCCCAGGTACGAAACACTATTCCTTCTATCTCCAGCACCTTTGTTATTGTGGCATTTAGACAGGGCGTACGAGACAAGAAGATGCTGGAGAAGCTGGCGACCAAGGAGATCACCAGCGTCACGGAACTCTTCAGCTTGGTAGACAAATGCGCCAAAGCTGCGGAGGGCCATGAAATGCACTCCCAACCACCTCCGGGGGATAATAAAAAATCCTCCAAGGGTGAAGCCACTACCTCCGGGAGTGGCAAAAAGAAGAAAAAATCCAACAGCAAGAAAAAACCGTCGGCCGGCACACCTACTGCTGCAGCTGCCGTAGCTCCGGGTTGCCAGGGGCCACGCCCCGAGAAACGACCTCGACCATCATCTGAAGAGGGTGGCAGCTCCAAGATGTGTTGTCCTATACATAAGTCGAAGAGCAACAACTTGGAAGGCTACCGAGAGGTCCAGAACCTTGCTGAGCGCTACAACAAGCGCCAAGAAGAAGTTCCTTTCCGTCAAAGGGAAGGAAAATAGAAAGTCGACGAAGCTCCAGCTGAAGAGGAGTTAGGCTTTCAGGACACTAAAAAGGTCTTGAAGGCTGTTTACACCTCCGTCAATGACGACTCCAACGTCTCCGACAATGAACGTCAGAAAACCATGAACACCATCTTTGGTGGTTGGTGGTACATCACCTCCCGCCGAGTCCTCAAGACCATGCGGTGGGACATGGCCTCGGTAGCTCCCACCGCCAGGGTGAAGCCGCACCGGAAATGGATGGATACTACCATCACCTTCGATGCATCAGACTGCCCTCGGAATATGATCGGAGCTGGCCAACTCCCATTGATGGTATCTCCGACCATCAACAACATCCAACTCCACCATGTCATGGTGGACGGAGGTTCGGGGCTGAACCTCATAAGCTTCGAAGCTTTCATCAAGCTTCAGCTCCGACCTTCGGACCTTTGCCCCTCCCGACCTTTCTCCGGAGTAGGTCCAGGGGCCATAACCCCACTCAGTGCAATTACTTTACTGGTGACCTTCGGGACCCGGGAGAATTACGCACTGAGAAGTTGGTCTTCAATGTGGCGCAGATCAACTTACCCTTCAACGCCATTCTGGGCAGGCCAACCTTATACAAGTTCATGGCTGCTGCTCATTATGGCTACTTGGTGTTGAAGATGCCAACACCAGCTGGTGTCCTCCGGATCCGTGGAGATCGCACCGCCGGAGTGACAGCTCTATAAGAACTCCACGCGCTTGCTACAGCGCAGGAAGAAGAATCCATAAAGGAGCAAGCTCTGAAACCCCCGAGCATTCGTCATCGAGGATCGACCTCTGCACCTCGCGTGCAACCAAGCGGCGACACTGATATTCCCATCAAAGTCGTCCAAATCGGTTCCGACGCTGCTCAGACCACCCGTATATCGGGAGGTCTGAATGACAAATAAGAACTTGCACTCATCACTTTCCTCCGGGCTAATGTCGACGTGTTTGCCTGGCAACCGTCACAAATGCCTAGGATCCCTAGGGAAGTGATCGAGCATAATCTGAAGATCTATCCTCACGCTCGGCCTATACATCAGAAGCCTCAGAAGCAATCAGTAGAGCGACAGAACTTCATATGACAAGAAGTGAAGAAGTTGCTTGAAGCTGGATTCATCCGAGAAGTCTTCCACCCAAAATGGTTGGCAAACCCAGTCGTTGTACCCAAGGCCGGCGGAAAGCTTCGGATGTGTATCGACTACACTACACTAAATAAGGCATGTCCAAAAGTTCCATTCCCACTACCTAGAATAGATCAGATAGTGGATTCCACCTCCGGGTGTGAATTACTGTGTTTCCTAGACGCATATTCTGGGTATCATCAAATCAGAATGTCTAGAGAAGATGAAGAACATACTTCCTTCATCACAGTAGATGGATGATATTGTTACACTACAATGCCATTTGGTCTCAAAATAGCTACTTCAACGTTTGTACGAGCTATGTACAAAACTTTTGGAGAGCTTATCAGAGATGTAGTGGAAGTGTACGTCGATGACATTGTCATCAAGATCAAGAATAAGGAGTCATTTCTTGACACCTTGCAAGCTGTCTTTGACAAGTTGCGAGTCACAAGCACGACGCTGAACCCAGACAAGTGTGTCTTCGGGGTTAGCTCCGGAAAGCTTCTTGGATTCCTGGTGAACCAGTGAGGGATAGAAGCAAATCCGGCGAAGATAAAAGCTATTAAAGACATGCGACCACCAGCTCGCATCAAGGACGTCTAGAAGCTGATTAGATGTCTAGCAACTCTCAGTCGGTTCATCTCAAGACTGGTGGAATGGGCGCTACCCTTCTTTAAGTTGTTGAGGAAGTCCGGACCATTCCAATGGTCTAAAGAAGTAGAAAAGGCATTCCAGGAGCTGAAACAGCTCCTCACCACTCTACCAACCTTGGTAGCTCCGAATCCTGGTGAGCCACTTCTGCTTTACATTTTGGCAACTAACGAAGTTGTTAGCATGGTCCTGGTTGCGGAAAGACCTGAACCACACCTACTTCAGGAATCCAGACCCCTTCGGGAGGATCCAGAGGTACCTGAAGAAGATTCTGGGTCCCAGCTCCCAGACCCTGATCCTCAAGGCAAAACGCCGGAGGATCCATCTCCTTCAAATGAAGGAGTCATTGCTACTGAACAAGAAGATTCGGACCCCTCCGGGAAGGTCCAGATCACTTCAGAAGAAGCTTCGGGTTCCTCCAGCCGGAACTCGGGGGTCCCCGAACAAGGTCCGGACCCCTCCGGGAGGGTCCGAGTTGATGAGGAGGAAGCTTCGGGCCCCTTCGGGAGGGTCCAAACAGTCCAACGCCCAGTGTACCTCATCAGCGAAGTACTTCATGATGCCAAGACTCGGTACCTAGAGATGCATAAGCTGCTTTATGCAGTTCTTATTGCTTCTAGGAAGCTCCGACACTACTTCCAAGCTCACAAGATTTTATTGGTAACTTCTTATCCACTGCGTGCAATCTTGCATAACCCCAACTCTACTGGGAACATTGCAAAGTGGGCAGCGGAGTTGGCCAAGTTCGACCTTGAATTCGTCCCAAGACAAGCGATCAAGAGTCAAGCATTGGTGGACTTTTTGGCGGAATGAACCCCCTCTCCATCAAATCCTGGGGGCCCTAGTGAGCAGAAGCTGGAACCCAAGGTTCCGGTCTTCAACGAGCCTCACTGGACTCTCTACATCGACGGCTCCGTGCAAAGTAGGGGGCCGGAGCTGGAGTCCTTCTCCTCACTCCGATCGGGGAGAAGGTCAAATACATGGTTCTCCTTGACTTCAAGGCAACCAACAACATGGCAGAGTATGAAGCACTAATCTATGGGCTCAAGGTGGCACTAGCGTATGGTGTCAAGCTGCTGTTGGTAAAGGGTGATCCACATCTTGTTGTAAAACAAGTCAAAGGTGAATGTTGCTGCAATAACCCTCAACTAGATACATACCTACTTGAGGTCCAAAAGCTTCAGAACGACTTCGGTGTCCTAGATCTTTTCCATGTCCAGCGTCTCAACAACGCTGAAGCTGACGAACTCTCGACAAAGCTTCAACCGGAGCTCCGGCTCTTGACGGAACCTTCGTCCGGAGATTGTCAAGACCAACAGCTCAGCCTGCCGAACTGAGCGAAGGGGGCGAGACCAGCACCTCCAAGCTGGCGGTCCCGATGGCCCCGTTACCATGGCGTCCATCAAGGGTCGTAGGTGCTGCAGGAAGCTCCGAGCAGCCCAACACGCAAGACTCAAATGCTCAAAATAGCTCCAATGCATGGATCTCGGAGATCTGGAGCTACTTGAAAGACAACTTCCTTCCTGAAGATAATGTATCCGCTGACCGGATAGTCAGATTGGCTAAAAGATACATACTGGTAGAAGGGGATCTCTACCAGCGTGGTGCCAACGGCGTCCTAATGCAGTTCATTACAAGGGAAGAAGGTTGCGAGCTCCTCGCAGAAATCCATGGAGGCGAGTGTGGGAACCACGCGTCTTCCCGCACGCTGGTCAGTAAAGCCTTCCGGCATGGCTTTTACTGGCCTACAGTGCTCCAGGATGCAACTGAGCTGGTGAAGAAATGTGAAGCATGCCAGTTCCATGTGAAACAAATTCACACACTGGCTCAGCCTCTACAAATGATACCTCCTACATGGCATTTCGCTTTGTGGGGGATGGATATCTTGGGACCATTCCCAAGAGCCGTCGGAGGTTACAAGTTCCTATACGTTGCCATTGACAAATTCACCAAATGGCTGGAAGCAACTCCAGTTGTGACAATAAACAAGCAATCAGCTATCAACTTCTTGTAGTCCATCGTATGTAGATTTGGAGTCCCAAACAAAATAATAACTAATAATGGGACCCAGCTCACAAGCTCTGCATTCCAAGGGTATTGCGAAGACCTCGGCATCCAAGTCAGCTACGCTTCCGTAGCTCACCCGGCAAGCAATGGCCAAGCCGAGAGAGCAAATGCAGAAATCCTAAAAGGACTCAAGATGCGCACATATGAGCGCCTGAAGAAACATGGAGCCAACTGGATCGAAGAGCTTCCACCCACTCTATGGGCAAACAGGACAACTCCAAACCGGTCAACTAGAGAGACATCCTTCTTCCTGGTGTACGGAGCTGAAATCCTTCCTCCAGAAATCACCTTGGGGTCGCTCCAGGTCTGGACCTTTGATGATGTCACGCAGGACCAGCTCCAGCGTGAAGACCTTGACCTCCTTGAAGAGGGATGGTGTCGAGCAGCTGTTTGGAATGCCCGATATCGCCAAGCTCTTCGGCGCTATCACCAACGGCATGTTCACGGCCGACATCTCGAGGAAGGCGATATGGTGCTACAGAGAATACAAACTCGAGAAGGGTTAAACAAACTCTCCCCCAGCTGGGAAGGACCCTTCCGAGTGATCAAAGTATCCCGTCCTGGATGCGTTCGCTTGGCAACCGAGGATTGGACACCGCTCCCTAATCCTTGGAATATTGAGCACCTCCGTAAGTTCTACGCTTAATATCATGGAGGTGAGTCTTTAGTTACATGAGATGTATGTTATAGAGTCATTCTACAGAGTCGGGTAGCTACTTCGGGGGGGCAGCCGGACCTTCCCCGGAAGGTCCACAAAGTTCAGGCAACACTTGTCACAGTCTTAGAACTAAAAGTGTAGCTAGCTACCTTGGGTCAAACGAGAAACGAAACACACTTAGCCTTGTTTCGTACCCTAAGAATGTACTTGTTTCCCCTGTACCCCGGACCTATAATGAAAGACATCATTGTGTGAAAACAGACTCCACGTGCATTTATTTTGTACAGGCTCAATATTTTTTATTTTTCTCTTTCTTGTCTATAACAAAGGTGTGCAATTCTTAAGAAACTTTAAGTTCGGCCAATTCATATATAATTCAAGTTGCATTGTCAATTCTTTCGAGTCTAAACATTGTTAATGGTCTACTCGTCTGAATGCTGCCAAGCCAATCTAGGTTCAGAGTGTGCTATTGACTTAGCCTGGTCCTACACCCTAAGTACGCCACTCTACCTACACCCCGCCAGGCCGAAGTAGGGCGAGTACAGAAACGATCGGACCTGGAGAAAACAAGCCAGTGCACTTGATTGTATTTAGAATTGCGTTTGACCTAAAAATTTCTTTCAGGAATAGTAAGCCGCAAACGAGTTATAGATAGGAAATGGATTTTACTGTTTTTCTTGACTTTAGCGTGCAGGAAAAATAAAGATCTCATGATGATAGTGGATGAAACTGGAGCTATAAAAGCTCTGACACCCCCTAAGGTGGTCTACTATCGATGTTTCGAACATTGATAATAGACATTGCCGGAGCTACAAAGTTCCGGCAAACCCAGGGGGCCAGCCGTCAACGTGAAGAAAATATGGTGGGAAGACTCCCCAGTGGGGTCTGCTGTTGACGCATTGCGTATTGACAGTGGTCGCTGCTAGAGCTACCAAGCTCCAACGACCCCAGAGGACTAACCGTCAATTCTCTACGTGTTGACAAGGGTCACTGCCGGAGCTACTAAGCTTCGACAACCTCAGGGGGCCCCTACTATCGGTGACTTTGAACCTACAAACTACAAGTTCGGAGCGCGCAAGTCTTCAACAAAGTGCTACATCCTCTTGGTATATGTTCACAATCAAATTGTGTACATCTACCAGGGGGCCAAGTGGGACAAAAGTGTTGAAGACAAAAAATGAAATTCATAAAAAACATGGATTTCATTCATCTGGAGACAAGAGATTACAAAATTGGAGAAAAAGAATAGAGAATACAAGCGGGAGCTACAAAGAGAGAATCCTAGACCCTATGGAAGAAAGAGGCGACCTTCTGGGCAACCTCTGACACGCTGGCTTTGGCGGCTTCTGCCTCTCCGTCGACGGGGCCTTCAAGCACCGGGTCAAGTGGGAAGTTAGGGTCCCGACTTGTGTAGCACGTCAGCATGAACTCTGCGACGTTATTTGCCAGGAATTGTCCCTCGGTTTCCAGCTGGTCTACGATGACATCGCCCATTTTGGTGAGCTTGTTGCCTGCCGAACTCAACGCTTGCAACGCCTGGTCCAGCTCCGGCTCCAGATCATCCGGACGCACGGGACTAAAACCCATCGGCATCAGCGCGTCGTTGGCTTTGCCCGAGAAGTCCCAAACTTGTTTGGACTCCGCAGGCCTCGAGCCTCGCATTTCTTCCAGGGATCTTCTGGTCGCCACAAGCTCCGAATTCTCCCGGGCAAGGCGCTCAACCTTTTTGGCGTTCTGCTGAATCTTTTCAGCAACCTGTCTTTCGAGTTTATTGAGCTCCTCTTCCTGGAGGTGAATCTTGTTCCAGCGGTCGACCAGGTCCTTCTCCCGGCCCCGCACTTTCTTCTCCCTGGCAGCAATTTCATCCTCCCTCTTGTGGAGGTCATGTCCTCGCTGCCAGGCCTTCTTCTCCTCCTTCTCGCAGCGCTCCTCCAGCTTCTTGGTGCGCTTCGTGAGACTCTTGTCACCTAGAGTCAGCCTCTGAGTGAGCTCCTCCTCCCTCTTCACGAGGTCATCCCGCAGCTCCAGGAGTTTTTGCTCTTCATCTTCGAGCTTTTTCTCCCGCTCCTCAAGAGCCTCCCGGCGCTTGACGAGGCTGTCATGGATGGCGTTGAGCCTCTCTTCGTGATCATTTGCTGCATTATTAGCAGCTAAGGCCTGTTCATGGATGGCCCGAGACTGGTTGTCAAGGGATTGCACCATGCTTTCCCTCTCGTCCAGCAGCTAGCCCCAGTACTCCATCCGGGCCTTCTCTTTCTTCACCCACTCAATGTCGTCAGCCAGCCTGGTTTGTGCCATCTTGGTCTTGAATTGGAGCCGGTTGCGACACCTCCTAAGGGTTTGGCACTCCTCCTTGAGGACCTTGCTGTCGTGGTAGAAGGCCAGCTGCAATTGACGAAGACTGGAGCGGGCGTTGTCGATAGACAACGACAGAGGGATCGGCTCCAGACCTGCCGGGGTCCTCTCTGCTGGTTCCAACGGGTTCTCCATGAAAAAAATCGGGTCCCACTCTACAAGAGCGGTCCCCTGAGCTTCCACGGCACTAGGTCCGCCTCCGGGATAACCCCGACCGCTGCCGAGGAAGGTCCTGCAACAGAAGTTTCTACCTCTAAAGTCAGCTCCGAAGTTCCTTCTGCCTGGTCATCAGCAACTGGCCCCTCAGGCGGGGGACCAGCAGCCTCCTCTTGGCACCCTGACTCAGGCGCGGGCACCTCCGGAACCACTACCTCCGGGGCAGGCATTGAAGGTTCGGCCAGAGCTGAAGTCACTTCCGTCTCTCAAGCTGGTGCCTCCACCACCGCCGGTTCAGGCGCTCGTGCTTTGACCGCCATTGGCACGGGCACTGTCACTTCTTCGACAACCGGCTCAGGCGCCAACACTTCTTCAATGACTGGCTCAGGCACCGGAACATCTTCAACCACCGGCTCTACCGTCGGGGCTTCATCAACCACCGGCTCTACCGCCGGGGCTTCATCAACACCCGGCTCCACCGCTGGGGCTTCATCAATCACCGGCTCCGCTGCTAGGGCTTCAACAACATCTGGCTCTAAAGCCGGAACCGCAACTACCTCCGGCCCTGAGGCCAGGGCGTCCATCATCTCAGCATCCAAACCCGGAGAATCAACCTTCGGGGCTGGTGCCGCTGATACATCTTTATTCCCGTGGTCCGGCGCTACCACGGAAGCTTCTGGGGATGAGTCGAGCTCCAGGACCACGATAGCCGGCACCGGAGCTACCGCGGCCTTAGCCACCTCTTGGGACGGCGCTAGAACTGGAGCCAGAGCTTCTGTCTGCGCAGCATCAGTTGGTGTTGTAGGAACCGGAGCTTCAACCCCTTTCTTGGGCACTCTGTGGATGAAGGACAGAGAAATTCAAAACATAGTTACAACAAAAAACAATCAACTGAGGTAAAAAATCAAACTTACTTTGGAAGGCTTTCGCTCCAGCTAACGCGGAACCTTTTCACCGACTCTCAGGACTGGACCCTGTCGCCACTGGCGTGGTAGCTCCGGAAGGTTCCCCGGAGCTTGCATCCGCCATCAGCGACATCTTGGTTGAGGCCCCCCTCAACCGGGAAGGACCTCCGGACCTAGAGCCTTCAGCTGGCCCTAGTACCGGAGCCACATGGCCGGAGCTAGCGTCCCGAGGAGATGCCGATGCTGGAGTAGTCGCCACCGTCGAAGACCTCCTCCGTCGGGGAGAAGGAGCCATCATGGAAGGAGCAGCTCTGATGGACTGTGACGCCCGGTTCCGAAAAATGGGCCAAGCTAACGCATATGTGTGCCCAGGATGTTCATCACACATACACGAGTGCAATCACAAAAGAGTATACAGAAAATTACCACAGAACAAGATTAATTAACCAAATTTTATTACACAAACTAGATTATCCTCGAATACAAGCTCCAATGTATATTAATGACAAGTTCAACTAATTCAGCGGAAATAAACTAATTAAGCAACTAAGCAACTAAGCATAAGGGATAGGGTATAGCGCAGCTCCAATAACACCACAGGCAAAGCTGACGGTAGACACGGCCTAGAACTCCGCATTATCACCATTAAACTCCCAATCCTGACCTGCAACTGTTGGGTGGGGGATTGCAAGAGTGAGTACATGTCATACTCAGCAAGTGTGGAAAGTATGACATGTGGCTGACTCAAATGACGACAATAATAATGGCAAAGTGCTGAAAAGTACATTAAAACATTTGAAAAGTAATATATTACATGTATGTGAAGTAAACCCATCATAATCATAAATAATATCACAATACCAATCCATAGTTCACCATCCTCATCAATAATTCCAGATTTCACCATTTGCCAATAACCATATTCAATACCAGAAATTAATCCATAACCATCCCAATACCAAATTCCCTCTAATCATGGAAGTTGTCCAGGTGCTCATAACCGGGAGCACGGCTATCATGATAGTTTTATTTAACTCTGCAGATTTTGTACCTCTTTACCCACGTGTTTGTGATTTCATCAACCGTCAGCGACTAAAGAACCTCCCTTTCGCCAATTACACTTCCTTTGGTGTATGGCCAAGAGATCACAAAATAGCCTTTACAAAGGGATTACTAGCCCATTTAGACCCCACTGAGGTTTCACCGGTGGCGATGCCTCCAACTGAGCACATCTTCAACCAAGGGCCCCCTCTTGAGCCATTCGGATCCCAGGGTAGTCCCACCAATCATCAACAAACCCAATCCGACTACCCCTTCCCCGAGCATCCATAATGGTCCAAACAGCACTAGCAAAGCCCCAATTAATCAGCTACGCCGCACCCATACTTGGCCTCATGGTGGCACTGTAGTCCTGGCTTATTCTCGCATGAACCGGCCTTAGATCTAAAGCAAGCAAACCACCATAACATCCAACCCATCCACATATCGGGCTTGCTTAGATCACCCATTATCATATCATATTTAACCAGTTCTTGTTAACCATAGTCTCATTCATGCATAATTAAGTTGAGTGGTATAGTTGTTTCCCATCCCAGTTGATTAAGCGAAGCAAAAAGGTAAAAAGCCCTTCCCGACTCTCTACCATAAATTCCAGGTGACAAGGGTGGTTTAACAAATCTAGTAAACTTCCTATCATAGGGTTCCCATCAAGTTGACACAAGCATGCAGTTTTGCAAACAAAATATTTATTTTAAAAACAGGATCAATATGCTTCAAGGATAATTGCCTTGCTCTTGTTGTTGATTAGGGTCAAAGCCTTCAAACTCTTGGTGCTGTAGATCCTCCGCGGAAGTCTCTAGCGCAAATCCGTCTAATCCACACAATAAACATACGAGACAAGAGACACAATCAAAGAGTGCACATATATTACTCAATATGACATGACATGCATGATCGATGCAAATGCAAGGTAGAACATGTTAATAGATTGATTTTAATGATCAATAACTAGTTCTAATAGCTTTTAACAAGTTTATACAAGTTTGGAATAGATTAGATCAAATTCTAGAATTAATTCAACACAATTTAACCAGGAAGATCAGACTAGTCCGCTAGGGACCGGACAAGTCCGCACTCTGCGAGATCAGCAGATTAGGGTTTTCTAGATCGACGTGAATTTGGAGATTAGGGGTTGAATTCACGTAAGGAAAAGAGAATAGAAGGTATACCAGGTGTTTAGGACTCCAATGAATCAAGAAACTTGGAGATAACACTTGGATCTCGATGATCTAGGGTTGGTGATGAACTTGGGGATGAATTGGTGGTGAAGGACGAAACTTGGTGGAGATCTTGATCCTCTTTCGTTTCCTCCTCTTCTTCTTCTTGCTTGGGATCTTCTCCTCCCTCCTTGATGGCGGCTCCCCACGAATTAGGGTTTGGGTGGGTGGAAAAGTGGCAAATAGATGTCAAACCAAGGGGTGGGGTTGTTTATATAGAGGTGGAGGCTAGGGTTAGATGGATTTCGAGTTTTGGGATGAGTAGAGGCCGGTTTAGAGTCCCACATGGGCTCTAAAAGAGTTAGGCACGACGTCCCTAGGCCCACTTAACGTGAAACCCAAGAAACAAGTCGTAAAACAAAAGATCAATTCGGAGTCGCTAAATATCGGACAAGTCCGGACAGGACCGGACTAGTCCGAAGTCATCTAGAGAGAAAATCGGACAAGTCTGGCCAAACATCGGACAAGTCCAAATTTGAACAGAAAGGAAAACGGACAAGTCCGCTGGAACACCGGACTAGTCCAGAAAAGTCCAGGGACTTAGCAAATTTTTCAAGGATTCACAGAGCATCGGACTAGTCCGCACAAAATCGGACAAGTCCGAAAGTTTCCAGTGCCAAAAATCGGACTAATCCGCAGCAAAAACGGACAAGTCCGTTTTTAGTCAAAGAGAAATCGGACTAGTCCGCAGCAAAATCGGACTAGTCCGCACTTTCCTGCGTTTTAAGTGCGGTTTTGTTCCAAATCAATTTTAAACTCGTTCCTCTTGATGTGGGTTAATGTTAAACATGTATATGAATGTATGCAAGGCATGATGCATGAAAATGAGGGTGTTACAAACCTACCCCCCTTAAAATGAATCTCGCCCTCGAGATTCGACGCGGAAGAGAAGAGATAGGGAAATTCCTTCTTGAGATCATCCTCCATTTCCCACGTTGCTTCTTTTTCTGTGTGGTGATTCCATTGAACTTTACACCATCTAATAACCTTGTTCCTTTTGACTCTCTCCTTGGTTTCCAAGACCTTGATCGGTTGCTCGGCATAAGTCAAATCTTCCTCTAGTTCCAATCCTTCCATTGGCACTTGTTCTTCCGGTACTCTCAAGCACTTCTTGAGCTGGGAAACATGAAAGACATCATGTACATTTGAAAGACGAGTTGGCATCTCCAACTTATACACTACTTCTCCTCTTTTTTCCAAAATCTTGAACGGTCCAATATAACGAGGTGCGAGCTTACCCCTTATGTTAAACCTCTTATGGCCTATCATTGGTGACAACTTGAGGTAAACAAAATCTCCTATTTCAAAGGCTAATTTCCTTCTCCTATTGTCCGCATAACCTTTTTTGCCTTGATTGGGCAGCCCTCAAGTTTTCACGAATTATTTGGACTTGCCTTTCGGCTTCTTGCAACACATCCGGACCAAATACTTGAGTTTCTCCTGCCTCATTCCAGAATAAAGGTGTCCTACACTTCCTCCCATAAAGCGCTTCATATGGTGACATCTTCAAACTTGCTTGGTAACTATTGTTGTATGAAAATTTTGCGTATGGCAAGCTTTTGTCCCAACTTTTCCCATGCTTCAAAGCACAAGCTCTTAACATGTCCTCCAAAATCTGATTGGTCCTCTCGATTTGTCCATCCGTTTGAGGATGATACGCTGAATTAAAATTCAACCTTGTTCCCATTGCTTCATGCAATTTCTGCCAAAATCTGGAGGTAAACTGAGAACCTCTATCCGAGACTATGTTCTTCGGGACTCCATGTCGGCACACAATATGCTCCATATACAATTCTGCTAGCTTCGCGGTGGTATATGTGGTCTTGACAGGAATGAAGTGGGCTGATTTTGTCAACCGATCTACAATGACCCATATTGAATCATAGCCAGACTGGGTTCGCGGTAATCCAACTATAAAGTCCATACCAATCTCTTCCCACTTCCACTCCGGAATCTTTAATGGCTGCAATAATCCTGCTGGCCTTTGATGTTCCGCCTTCACTTGTTGGCACACATCACACAATGCTACGTATTCAGCTATGTCCTTCTTCATGCTATCCCACCAATAGCAAGTCTTCAAGTCTTTGTACATCTTTGTACAACCAGGGTGAATTGAGTAAGGCGAGTCATGTGCCTCCTTTAATATTGTCTCTCGAATATGCTTTACATTAGGCACAACGATCCTCTTTCCAAGCCATAAGGTACCATGTTCGTCTTCATCGAATCTGAATTCTCTCCCTTCCTCGATCCTTTCCTTGATTTCCTTGATCTCCTCATCCGTGGTTTGTGCTTCTCGAATTTCTTGCTCCAAGGTTGGGTTTAACTCCATCATCTCCGTATCATTTACAAATCTGAGGTTCAGTCGTTCAAACTCCATGCATAACTCGGATGGTAACTCTCGAACTGTGAGTTGGTGACTTACTCTCTTTCTACTCAAAGCATCGGCCACTACATTGGCCTTTCCCGGATGATAGTTGATTCCCAAATCATAATCTTCGATGAGCTCCAACCACCTTTGTTGCCTCAAGTTCAGATCCGTATGTGTGAAAATATACTTAAGACTCTTGTGATCGGTATAAATTTCACACCTATGTCCAAGGATGTAGTGTCTCCAAATTTTCAATGCATGCACCACGGCTGCTAGTTCAAGATCATGTGTAGGATAATTATGCTCATGTTTCTTCAGTTTTCATGATGCATAGGCGACCACTTGACCTTATTGCATCAATACACATCCAAGTCCTTGTCTTGATGCATCGCAATAAATATCAAAACTCTTGCTCACATCTGGCAGTACCAAAACTGGGGCTGTTGTCAACCTCTTTTTTAACTCCTCAAAACTGTTCTGACAAGCTTCAGTCCATTGGAAAGCCTTTCCCTTCATTAGCAACTCTGTCATAGGCTTGGCTATCTTAGAAAAGTCCTTGATGAATCTACGGTAATATTCAGCCATCTTAAGAAAACTCCTTATTTTCTTGACATTTTATGGCGGTTCCCACTTCAACACGTCTCTCACTTTTCTGGGGTCAACTAATACTTTTCCTCCTGAGATTATATGACCCAAAAATGGCACCTCTTTCAACCAAAACTGACACTTGTTGAACTTGGCATACAATTGATGCTCCCTCAATTTCTGCAACGTAAGCCTCAAGTGTTCCTCATGTTCTTTCTCATCCTTCGAGTAGATCATAATATCATCAATAAACACCACAACGAACTTATCCAAGTACTCCATGAAGACCTTATTCATGAGGTACATAAAGTAGGCAGGCGCATTTGTCAATCCAAAAGAGATCACGGTGTACTCATGGGATCCATACCGCGTCCTAAAGGCTGTCTTGGGTATGTTTGATGGTGTAATCTTCATTTGAAAATATCCCGACCTCAAATCAATCTTCTAGAAGACACAAGCACCCTTCATCTGATTAAATAAGTCTTCTATACGTGGCAAGGTATACTTGTTTTTTATTGTTACCTCGTTGAGAGCTCGGTAATCTACGCACATCCTTTGGGATCCATCCTTCCTGTCCACGAATAGAACGGGCGCTCCCCAAGGTGAAGAGCTAGGGCGAATAAAACCCTTCTCTAATTGCTCTTGAATTTGTTTCTTGAGCTCCGCTAATTCCAAAGGAGGCATCCTATACGGCCTCTTAGCTATAGGTGCAGTTCCAGGTATTAAATCAATAACAAACTCAATGTCTCGATCGGGTGGCATACCTGGCAACTCGTCCGGAAAAACATCCGAAAATTCACTCACCACCGGAATCTCCTCAATTGCGGCATCATCCATATGATTCAGCTCCAATCGCTTCGGTGCGGTTTGAGATGCTTCAAATTCTACGGTTATCCCTTCTTCATTGGTCAACTTCACCGTCTTCGTGGCGCACTCAATAACTCCATTGTGCTTCCTCAACCAGTCCATACGAAGTATAATGTCCAATCCTTGAGAGTCTAAAACGATGAGGTTGGCGGAGAAGTCTACCCCCCTTATTCTAAGGCTTACTTTTGGACATACTATATTTGTCCTCATCTCTCCTCCAAGAGACTTAACCAATAGAGTAAACTTCATATGAGACATAGGCAAACTATACTTGGCAACATACTTCGATGCAACGAATGAATGCGATGCTCCAGAATCAAATAACATAGTCGTGGGGCTGGAGTTGGCGAGAAACATACCAATGACCACGTCATCCGCTTGTTGAGCATCCTCCGTAGAGACGTGGTTCACGTTGCCACGAGCAAAATTTTGTTGTCCACGGTTCCCTTATGGCTGTCCTCCATTGGGTCTTGGGTTTTGCCTCGGTGCATTGCTTCCTTGACCAAGGCCTGACCTAGGACATTGATGCGCAAAGTGTCCAGCTTCTCCACAAGTATAACACTTCTTAACTCCACCAGAATTATTGGGACGAGCTTGGTTTTGAGCATTGGCTCCAGGAAAATCAGCACGAGGCGCATAAGGCATCGGAGGCCTAGTTGCTTGCACGACAAGGCGCTGCTGCACAAACTGAGTTGGGCGCGGTGCAAATCCAGGGCGTTGAGCAGGAATAGAGGAGCTGTAGTATGGCGCATTGGGTGGTGCAAGGTGAGGGCGCACATTACTTCCTTGTTGTTGTCCTTGATATGGCGCCTTCCTCTTGATTTCTTGCTCCATCTCACGAATCTTGTTCTCAACCACAATTGCTTTGTCCACAAGCTTCTGAAAATTGGCATAATCGCAGTTGAGTAGTTGCACTTGGATTTCATTGTTCATGCCCCTCATGAACAAGTATTGTTTCAGGCTGTCCCGACTAACATCCTCGGGCGCATACCTTGAGAGTTGAGTGAATTTATTGAGGTATTCACTCATGCTTGATCTTCCTTGCCTTAAATTCTCAAATTCTTGCCTCTTCAAGATCATAACACCCTCGGGCACATAATGAGAACGGAAATTCTCCTTGAATATAGCCCAAGTAATTCTCTCTTGGTTCTCATGAGCGTTGCAATAAGAATCCCACCAATCCGCAGCTGCTCCAATGAGTTGATGAGAAGCGAAGACCTTCTCCCGGTCACTGTATTGGACAATAGCAAGTTTCTTCTCCACGGGCTTGAGCCAATCATCCGCATCCATAGGGTCAGCAGCTTGAGCAAAGGTTGGCAGCCTAGTCCTCATAAACTCTCCCAATCGGTTATGAGGAGGCAGGGGTGGCGGTGGAGGCATGTGGTGCTGATTGTTGATGTTACCAGCCTGCAGCTGTCCCATAGTCTGTATCATGGTCTGCATGAGCTGGTTTTGCATAGCCAAAAGCTGCTCAATGTTGATAGATCCTTGCGTAGAACCTTGTCCAATGTTGTTCTGAGGCACTCCATTGTTCTCCTCCTCATCATTGCCATCGCTCTAGTTGCGAGTCCTCACCATCTGAAGAAAAGCAACAGGTAAGAATTAGAGAACGCCCCCAACTATATGCATCAAGGGATATGAAACTAAACAACTAGCTACACTAGCCTAGGTGGACATGGCAATGCTAAAGCATCCCAAAATCCTCTATTAAGCACACAAGCAAACAATATATATAGCAAACAACACACCAAGCAAACACATCGATTCCTGAGTGCTCCTATGTGCTCTAAAGTGTTCATTCTATCTAGGTTGCGTCCTACGGTCAACCTGGCTCTGATACCAATCTGTGATGTCCGGTTCCAAAAAATGAACCAAGCTAACGCATATGTGTGCCCAGGATGTTCATCACACATACATGGGTGCAATCACAAAAGAGTATACAGAAAATTACCACAGAACAAGATTAATTAACCAAATTTTATTACACAAACCAGATTATCCTCGAATACAAGCTCCAATGTATATTAATGACAAGTTCAACTAATGCAGCGGAAATAAACTAATTAAGCAACTAAGCATAAGGGATAGGGTATAGCGCAGCTCCAATAACACCACAGGCAAAGCTGACAGTAGACACGGCCTAGAACTCCGCATTATCACCATTAAACTCCCAATCCTGACCTGCAACTGTTGGGTGGGGGATTGCAAGAGTGAGTACATGTCGTACTCAGCAAGTGTGGAAAGTATGAGATGTGGCCGATTCAAATGACGACAATAATAATGGCAAAGTGCTGAAAAGTACATTCAAACATTTGAAAAGCAATATATTACATGTATGTGAAGTAAACCCATCATAATCATAAATAATATCACAATACCAATCCATAGTTCACCATCCTCATCAACAATTCCAGATTTCACCATTTGCCAATAACCATATTCAATACCAGAAATTAATCCATAACCATAATACTGACCATAACCATCCCAAATATCATCCCAATACCAAATTCCCTCTAATCATGGAAGTTGTCCAGGTGCTCATAACCGGGAGCACGACTATCATGATAGTTTTATTTAACTCTGCAGAGTTTGTACCTCTTTACCCACGTGTTTGTGATTTCATCACCCGTCGGCGACTAAAGAACCTCCCTTTCGCCAATTACACTTCCTTTGGTGTATGGCCAAGAGATCACAAAATAGCCTTTACAAAGGGATTACTAGCCTATTTAGACCCCATTGAGGTTTCACCGGTGGCGATGCCTCCAACTGAGCACATCTTCAACCAAGGGCCCCCTCTTGAGCCATTCGGATCCCAGGGTAGTCCCACCAATCATCAACAAACCCAATCCGACTACCCCTTCCCCGAGCATCCATAATGGTCCAAACAGCACTAGCAAAGCCCTAATTAATCAGCTACGCCGCACACATACTTGGCCTCGTGGTGGCAATGTAGTCCTGGCTTACTCTCGCATCCGGTCCTTAGATCTAAAGCAAGCAAACCACCATAACATCCAACCCATCCACATACCGGGTTTGCTTAGGTCACCCATTATCATATCATATTTAACCAGTTCATGTTAACCATAGTCTCATTCATGCGTAATTAAGTTGAGTGGTATAGTTGTTTCCCATCCCAGTTTATTAAGCGAAGCAAAAAGGTAAAAAGCCCTTCCCGACTCTCTACCATAAATTCCAGGTGACAAGAGTGGTTTAACAAATCTAGTAAACTTCCTATCATAGGGTTCCCATCAAGTTGACACAAGCATGCAGTTTTGCAAACAAAACATTTATTTTAAAAATAGGATCAATATGCCTCAAGGACACTTGCCTTGCTCTTGCTGTTGATTAGGGTCAAAGCCTTCAAACTCTTGGTGCTGTAGATCCTTCGCAGCACTCTCTAGCGCAAATCCGTCTAATCCACACAATAAACATACAAGACAAGAGACACAATCAAAGAGTGCACATATATTACTCAATATGACATGACATGCATGATCGATGCAAATGCATGGTAGAACTTGTTAATAGATTGCTTTTAATGATAAATAACTAGTTCTAATAGCTTTTAACAAGTTTATACAGGTTTGGAATTGATTAGATCAAATTTTAGAATTAAATCAACACAATTTAACCAGGAAGATCTGACTAGTCCGCTAGGGACCGGACAAGTCCGCACTCCGCGAGATCAGCAGATTAGGGTTTTCTAGATCGACGTGAATTTGGAGATTAGGGGTTGAATTCACGTAAGGTAAAGAGAATAGAAGGTATACCAGGTGTTTAGGACTCCAATGAATCAAGAAACTTGGAGATAACACTTGGATCTCGATGATCTAGGGTTGGTGATGAACTTGGGGATGAATTGGTGGTGAAGGATGAAACTTGGTGGAGATCTTGATCCTCTTTCGTTTCCTCCTCTTCTTCTTCTTGCTTGGGATCTTCTCCTCCCTCCTTGATGGTGGATCCCCACGAATTAGGGTTTGGGTGGGTGGAAAAGTGGCAAATAGATGTCAAACCAAGGGGTGGGGTTGTTTATATAGAGGTGGAGGCTAGGGTTAGATGGATTTCGAGTTTTGGGATGAGTAGAGGCCGGTTTAGAGTCCCACATGGGCTCTAAAAGAGTTAGGCACGACGTCCCTAGGCCCACTTAACGTGAAACCCAAGAAACAAGTCCTAAAACAAAAGATCAATTCAGAGACATGAAATATCGGACAAGTTCGGACAGGACCGGACTAGTACGAAGTCGTCCAGAGAGAAAATCGGACAAGTCTGGCCAAACATCGGACAAGTCCAAATTTGAACAGAAAGAAAAATGGACAAGTCCACTGGAACACCGGACTAGTCCGGAAAAGTCCAGGGACTTAGCAAATTTTTCAAGGATTTACGGAGCATCGGACTAGTCCGCACAAAATCGGACAAGTCCGAAAGTTTCCAGTGCCAAAAATCAGACTAATCCGCAGCAAAAACGGACAAGTCCGTTTTTAGTCAGAGAGAAATCGAACTAGTCCGCAGCAAAATCGGACTAGTCTGTACTTTCCTGCGTTTTAAGTGCGGTTTTGTTCCAAATAAATTTTAAACTCGTTCCTCTTGATGTGGGTTAATGTTAAACATGTATATGAATGTATGCAATGCATGATGCGTGAAAATGAGGGTGTTACATGGACCTCCCGTCAGCATGCTTCAATTTCCTCTTGCGGCTCGAGGGCTCGGCCAACTCCTTGCCCTTGCCTACGACTTCGATTCTTGGCTTCGGGGCGGGAACGGAGCCATCCTCCGAAGCTCCGGGGATCGCCACCCCAGAGGTTGATCGCCTCTCCACCAGGTCCAAGTCGTCCAACAGCGGCATCTTCCTCCGGAGCTCTCTGCACTCCTCTAGTATCATATTCAGAGGCAGGAAGGCCGCTGGTGGAGACACGTCATCAGGGCCGATGTTCCCAGGCTGGAACTTCTTGAGATGGGTCTTCAAGGCTTCACCGGTCAAGTTGGAGTCCAAGCCGACCTCAATGTGATTGGTGTCCATCTCACTGAAGGCCCAGGCAGGCCAGCTCCTAGCCCTCAACATGGTCCACCTGTTCATGAAGAAGTTGCCGAAGACCATCTGCGGGGTCACCCCACCTTCGACACATTCCTAAATTCTGTCCAGGATGGGCCTGTACTTCCTCGACAGCTCCGGCACGTCACTCCAAGTGTCGGTGTCGACGCGAGGAAGGCCTTCAGGCAGCTCCAGCCTCTCGTGTCCTTCGATAGTGATGACCACCCAGTCTTTCTTCCAGTCGTCCCACTTGTCGGAAGGAAAAGACCTCAAGTACCTGAGGGGGGAGTTTTTTCGCTTCACGAAGTAGTAGAAGCCGATGAACTCATCACTCTTCCCGGTGGGGTGGACAGTGAAGAAAGTCCGGTAAAACTCCACACAAGGGGGCACTCCCACCCACATCTTGCAAAAGTGGACGAAAGTCGCCACCAGCAAGATTGAGTGAGGGCCCAAATGCTGGAGTTGCAGACCATAGAAATCCAGGAACATCAGAAAGAAAGTGGAGAAAGGCAGGATCAAACCCGCCATGGCGTACCCAAGGAAGTACACCATATCTCCGGCTCGCTCCTTCTCGAAGGGAAGCATGCCGCAGCGAATGTCGTTGTCGAAGGTGTCACTGGACCATCCCATGTAGGTCCGGACCCTAGACAACTCCTTCTTGCTCCCGATGCGGCTCTTGGGGAGTCCCAACTTCATCGCGGCACAGCGTGGCGAGAGAGGAAAAGCGAGCGGAAGTTTGGAGGATTTGAGCGCAAGTTCGAATGAAGGCGTAAAGAATCCCCAAACGGAGCGTGCTTTCCTTCTTAAGTAAGCCCCCACAACGCTTGGATGGAAACCGCAGAGGAGCCGACGACACAGTTCAAAAAATTCACCCTGCCAATGACAAGGGGGCCCGGGGCCACCCCGACGATCAAGTCGAGGTCCTTACCCCAGGCGAACAGTTGTCATCATGAAAGGCGGGAAGCCCGAGGGCGGCGGCCTGACAGGGCAGGCGGAACCGATACGGTTTTTTGTATCGGGAACTGGCGACCTTCAATAGCGTGAAATCCGCACGCTCAGATCTCACCTGCCGCATCCTGGATATGCCACGCGGCGATGGTTTAACTGCGAACTACCGCCAACAGCACATCCGATGACCCTTGAAGACACGACTCAAAAACCGAAGTATGGATCCACCTCCAGCAGAACGACTTCATCCAAAAGGTCTCTCCTAAAGGTGGGCCCAGGGGGCCACTGTTGGTACCCTGCGTACCGTATACCCCTTGGGACTACAAAAAGACCAAAGGAACTTCACCTATCTGAGTTGAAGACCAGCAAAGGCCCCACGTGTCATACGGTACCGGACCTGCCTCCCTTCTATGGTTAGTCCCGGTGCTGCCACGAGTATACAGCAACCGGAGCTACAGCCCACACATGGGAAAGCTCCGGGCTAAATACCTGCACGGCACCTCCGGACCTAACACCCGACAGAGGGAAGCTCCGGTATCGACACGTGTACAACTGCACCGGACCTACCCGTCCCAGAAGGTAAGCTCCAAAGTGGCCACGTGTCCAACTGCCGGACCTTCAGCCTCAACAATCAGACTGGTGTACCCCCAACGGCTCGGACCTTCAAGGGACAATCAAAGACTTCAAGACCCGATTAAGTGTCATTAATACCATATTAATGACACTCGATCGGAGGGTCCTTAATACCAGTAACGGCACTGTCAAGGCCCGTTACCACACTATTAAGGGTAATTAACCTCATTAATTGTGTATTAAGCATCAGTGACCGTCAGGGCCACATGTCGGGCCAGGCTAGCGATGTAACGACTAGTCCTTGTACTATAAAAGGACTGGTCGAGCGATACACAGGGGACGGTTCTTCCAGACCTCTATGGCTCTCTCAACTCTTAGACACTCTCAGACTCGGCTCTGACACACATTCACAAGTGCTCAGACGCTCAATACAACAACTACACACCCCGTGGAGTAGGGTATTACGCTTAGGCGGCCCGAATCACATAAATCCTCGTGTCTACTTACCATCGTGTTCTGAGTCTCTGCGCGCCCATTACAAAACTACAAACTCCGCGGGCTACCAACGTTAGTGTTGGGAGAATTGCCGGAACAAGACTCCAACAACAAGTGACTAGGAATAGTTGAACTACAACAAGGAATCAAGTATGGACTAGAGGAGCTAAGCTGTTTGAGCAAAAGCAAGAGAAATCAAAGGTTCTAGGGTTTGGGAGAAAATTTACCAAAATCCTTCGATTGTTGGAGTTGAAGGTATTTTCGATGCGGACTAGTCTGTGGTTCTTGATCTCCTTGCGATGAAGATTGTTTCCCACGGAGATTCGAGAAGATTTGGTGAAGAACTCACCAAATCGCTTTGGGGGCGCTTGAGTGAGGACAGAGAGTGTGAGAGATGTTGTGAGTATGAAGGGGATTAGGGTTTGGCCGCCCTTAGGGTTATGGAGTCAAAAAATTAGACTAGTATGTAGTGGACCGGATTAGTTCGGACTACCGGACCTCTGTGGACTAGTCTACAGTGTGCGAACTAGTCCGTGGTCACCAGAAAAAATATAATTAGCCCATTCGTATATATTCAAAGGTTCTTACAAATAGAAAATAGGGGACAAAACACACAATAATCTTGATGAATATGATCAGTAAACATACAACAATCGAGCTATGACCATAATTCACCAAGATCAAGTAATTGAAATAGTTCTTCGTAGAAAATAGAGAGAGATGATTTTCATAACACAATCAATGGATTTTGAATAAGCCATATAGGTATGCAAGTATTCAAGCCACGTTCCGAGCATCAAGGATGTTTAGTTCATTTTGGAGCTCGCAAAAGTGGTTTTTATCAAGTGGCTTGGTGAAGATATTGGATAGTTGTTTTTCAGTGTTGACATGGGAAATGGATATGTCTCCTTTCATTGAGTGGTCTCTCAAAAAATTATGTCGGATGTCTATGTGTTTGGTCCTAGAGTGCTCAATGGGATTATGGGTGATCTTAATAGCACTCCCATTGTCACAAAGAAGTGCAATACGGCTCATATTGTAACCGTAATCCCTTAGAGTTTGTCGCATCCAAAAGTGTGTGCACAAAAACTCCCAGCTGCAACATACTCCGTTTCGGCCGTGGATAAGGCAATGGAGTTTTGTTTCTTGGAGGGCCAAGAAACTAGGGATCTACCTAGGAATTGGTATGTACCAGAGGTACTTTTCTATCTACTTTGAATCCGGCATAATTTGCATTGGAGTTTACAATGAGATTGAATTTGGAACCTTAGGATACCAAAGGCCTAGGTTGGGTGTATGAACTAAATATCGCAAGATTCTTTTTACGGCTGTCAAATGACACTCCTTAGGATTGGCTTGAAATCTTTCACACAAACATACACTCAACATAATATCAGGCCTAGATGCACATAAGTAAAGTAGGGAGCCAATCATGGAGTGATATACCTTTTGATCCAAGCTTGGTCCATCTTCATTGAGGACCAAGTGTCCATTTTTTGCCATGGGAGTCTTTATAGGCTTCGCCTTGTCCATTCCAAACTTCTTGAGTATGTCTTGAGTGTACTTGGTTTGGCTTATGAATGTCCCTTACTTTTGTTGCCTCACTTGGGAACCCAAGAAATACTTCAATTCTCTCATCATGGACATCTCGAATCTATCTACCATGATCTTACTAAATTCTTCACAAAAGGATTTGTTAGTTGAACCAAAGATAATATCATCAACATAAATTTGACAAATGAACAGATGATTGTCTAAGTGCTTAGTAAACAAGGTATAATCGGCTTTGCCAATCTTAAATCCATTTTCAATTAAAAAATCTCTAAGGCACTCATACCAAGCTCCAGGAGCTTGTTTGAGGCCGTAGAGAGCCTTACGCAGTTTGAACACGTGGTCGGGGAATTCTTGATCTTCAAATCTGGGGGTTTGCTCCATGTACACCTCCTCCTTGATTGGTCCGTTGAGGAAGGCGCTTTTCACATCCATTTGATAAGGGCCTTTGGCCACAAGTCGTGCCTTGTTCCTTGTCACCACCCCGTGTTCGTCTTGTTTGTTGCGAAAGACCCATTTGGTGCCGACGACGTTGAACTTAGGTCTTTTGACAAGTTCCCACACCTCGTTCCATTTGAAGTTGTTAAGTTCTTCTTGCATTGCCACCATCCAATCCGTATCTTTCAATGCATCTTCAACCCTGTGAGGTTCCAAAGAGGACACAAACGAGTAATGTTCACAAAAATTAGCAATTCGAGATCTTGTTGTTACTCCCTTTTGGATGTCACCGATTATGTTGTCGTCGGGGTGATTTCTTTGCATGCACTGGTGTACTCTTGGATGTGGAATTTGTGGTCTTGAATCTTCATGGTCATCTTCTTTTCCCCGTGGATGGTTGCCTTCATTGGTGTGTTGATCATCTTCGTCTTCTTGAGGTTGATCTTGTATAGAAGCTCCTGAATGTGGCCTAGAGGGGGGTGAATAGGCATTTTTGATTTTCTGTCAGAACCTGCAACACTTAACAACCAGATCAAATCTCGAGATATCGAACTAGTCCGGTCGAGTGCGGACTAGTTCGATGTGTACCAACTAGGTTTATCAAATTTGATCGATTATCTTGATCCTAGGATGTATGCAGTGGATATATACTTGTAATTAAAGTGTTACACAACTATGAACTAGGATGTACCACAAGTTAATCTTATATTCAATGTTTCAACGTAAAGTGAACAAGATTGATTGAAACCCTAGATTGATATGAAGAGTAAGAACGATGTGCGCAAAGAAAGAAAACAATGACTTTATCCCGTGGTTTGGTTCCCACAGAGGCAACCTACGTCCACGTTGAGGAGTCCACAAAAGGACCGGGTCTTCTCCAACCCTACCCTCGTCGAATCTCCACGGAGGCCAATCCTCTTCACTAATCACAAAGGGAAAATAATCAAATTCAAGGGGCCTTCTCACACGTTGAGGGCTCCCCAAGATTACAATATGAACTCCACAAAGAACACACTCTTAAGATCACGATGAAAACCACAGGAGTGTGTTAGGGAATCAAACCAAGAGCTCAATGAGTGATGAATCGTGTCTCTCCAAAGATCCAAGGTGTATCCTCAAGGGATTGATCTTTCTTGTGTTTGATTTCATGGAGAGAGGTATTTTCTAGGCTCTTGGGAGGTGTGACGGCGCAGGGGTTCGATAGTTGTGAAAGATGGGCCGTGTACACCTATTTATATGGGGTTCCCAAAAGTTACCGTTAGGGTTTAGGAATATCGGACTAGTCCGTGGTGGACACCGGACTAGTCTAGTGTGCTGAGTGTAGCAAACCCTAGGTGTCCTGAAATATCGGACTTGTCCGGCTGCGAGCGGACTTGTCCTATTTTGGTTCTGGAAAACTTCGGACTAGTCCGATGGATATCGGACTTGTCCGGATATGTGAAACCCTAAGTGAATTTGGAACAAGTCCGCACTTGGAGGACTTGTCCAATTTAGGTCAGGGGTTTTTTTGGACTAGTCCGTGCTAATATCGGACTTGTCCGATTGACATCAGAAAGATATCAGACTAGTTCAGTGTGTGATCGGACTTGTCCGATTTTGTGCAACTTGTGAAGTGTTTGGGGGACTAGTCCGCACTGGGGAGGACTAGTCCGATTCTAGTCAGAGAGATATCGGACTAGTCCATGGTGATATCAGACTTGTCCGATCTTGTGCAGAAAGATATCGGACTAGTCCGGGGTCAGTCGGACTAGTCCGGTCCTGTATAAATATGTGCAATGTGTGTGATTATTTGTGCTTGAGATCTTGGGGTGTGTTTCCTTAACACACTCCATACACAATGATCTACAACACTTGTTTCTTGAGCTCTTTTCCGCATTGTTCCTCATTCTCCTTTCTTTTTGGCACCTTGCTCATTTTCTCATTAGAACCTGTGCTCATCTCAACAAAATGGTTAGGATCTCATTTGCTTGTTAAAAATCATCCAAAACCGACAAGGGACTCCTAGATGCACTTTCAATCTTCCCCTTTTTAGTGATTGATGACAACCAATTGAGATTTCACAAAATATGATAAAAGGTTGAGATTTTCATAAAGTGTGCACATATGAGTTTAAAACACATTAAGCAATGAAAACATGATCCATATGTGCACTCTTTATGGTGGGATGCAGAGCTAAGTGTACAGAAACAATAATCATGATGAGAATGGCATAATTGACATCAACATGTTAACAACAAGCATATATTCCATTCTTAGAGCAAAATCACAGATTTTATCAATATCTTAATAAGCAGTTCAAAACATTGCATCACAGGACCAACAGTACTAAAAGAGCATATTATAAGTCTTACAACCCACAGATAGACAAAAGACATAAAAAGAGTGCTCTCCTCGCATCCTATAGCTAAAGCCTAAGACTCTAAGACTCCCCCTCAATCTCCCCCCCTTTGGCATCAAGACACCAAAAAGAAGGAGAGGAGGAACTTAGGGTCTTCAAGCCTCGTTGTTGGTCCTCTCGTTGTCTTCATCTTCCTTTTCCAGCTGATGATGAGGAGAAGGAGGAGGAACGGAGCCACTCGAGTCTCCAATGCCAAAATAGGCAAGCTCAGAGGGAGTCAAGGGCCCGAGCTGTGTGAAGTCAGAATCTGAGTCATCAGAAATGACTGGAGACCCAATGGGCTCGATCTCCAGCTTTTGGCAAATTTGCTTCACGTTGTCTTTGACATATCTCATGTCGGCCTTTCTTCTCTTGTTCAGCTTGTGGGATTTTACTTCGTCCTTTTTGCAGGAGGCGAAGATGCCTGACAGATACTTCCGGATACCACTTGGGGACCCCTTTTGAGGAGGGGCCCTAGGAGCGGGAGCAGCCCTAGCATCTCCACTGGCTCTCACTGGAGCCTCAAGGCTGGAAGCTGGAGAGGGAGTTGCTTGAATACTTGGTTGTTGAGGCTTCTGAGGCCTCAAGGGAAGATGCTCCACATCCTTGACAAACTCTATGCATGTGACCTTTTCAATCATAAACATCAGATAAGGAGCATAGCCACAGGACCTGTTCGGTGTGCAGGAGATGTTCACCATGTCGTTCCAAATATAGTAAAAGACATCAAACTTCATGTCTTTGCTAATGACCTTCATCAAGGTCCTGAGGTAACCCTGCACACTCCCTGCATCCCCATCCTTGGGGGCAATGGTCTTCCTAAGGACCATGTTCAACACAACAAAGAAAGGCTTCATGTTCTTCGTGGAAGGAGGAGGATTGAACTTTGAGTTGGGTTCATATAGGAACTTCATCCTGTCGTTCTCAATGGCACCAATGTTGTGGATGATCAAATTATCATTGCTCGAGGTGTCAAGATGCAGAAATCTTGCAAACTCTTCATAAGTGATGGTGTACTTGGATCCATGAGTCATCCAAGTCACCCTTTCTTCCTCGTCACTAGCAAAGTGGCAAGTAGCATAAAACTGGGCAATCACCTCATCATTCCAATTGTTTCTAAAGGCGAATAGGTCCTTCAAGCCATGTCTTGCAACTGCCTCGACCACCTCCACAAAAGGTGAGCAGCCCTTCTTCTCAAAATGCGCCCAATCTATCCATTGGCTGCGCACCACTGGCGTCTTCATTGGGAGATAGAGGTCTTGTAGAAATCTGCATGAAAATTACTCCAAAACCTCCCATCAGCTTGCTTGGGACGACTGTAACAATCCACATTCCTGAACTTTGCAGCCGTGTCACTGCCCTTGCCATTGAATCTTTCCTCCGCGGAATCCCGGGCCCCTTCCCTTGGAACTGACAACATTAGGGGGGCCAATTGGGCCCGTTGCAATCCCTTTGCCCTTGCCCTTTGCTTGGCGAGGGCCACCTCCAGCAGAAGCCTTGGAGGCTGGCTTCTTCACGAGCACCTTTCGTCGAGCCTGGGGAGGAGAAGTAGTCAGCTCGGACGGGTGCTCTTGGCGCTTCTTGCTTAGGCTCGTCGAGGACTGAAGCACTGTTTCGTGGTCCATCTCGGCCTCAAAATCAGAGAATTCTTTGTTGGTGCTCGACATTGTCCTGAAAATGGATTTCACAAGGTATTGATGAGAATAGATGACAAGGAATAGCATTGAGGAATTAAGAAGTTAGGGTTGAGTTCAGAAAAATTGGACTAGTCCGGTGTACAGGCATGGACTAGTTCGGTTGACCGGAGTTGTCTGTACATCGACTGGACTAGTCCGGTATTCAACCTCTAGAACCCTAACTATGAGACAAATGATGATTCCTAATGCACAACTAGCTTAGCATCAATGAAATACATCAAGTAAACGTGTATATGGAGGAAGAAACCAATCTAGTTGATCACAAACGAAGGAAATGTCAATTTCTAGGGTTTGGGAGGAAATTTTACCGAAATTGCTTGATTCTCAGAGATGTGGGGGTTGAAGGAGTGGACAAATCTGTGGTCTTCAATCACTACGCGAAGAAGGTCAATTTCCACCCAAACTTGCGAAGTTTTGATGGAGGAATCAAGGAATCGCCTTGGGGATATCGAGCGTGGAGAGAGAAATCTTGAGGAAAGTGTGGGGTGGGGAATATTAGGGTTTGGCAGCGGCTAGGGTTTTGGACATGAAATATCGGACAAGTCCGAAAATGATCGGACTCGTTCGAACTTTTCCAGATACTATATCGGACTTGCAATTCCTTTGCCCTTGCCCTTGGCTTGGCGAGGGCCACCTCCAGCGGAAGCCTTGAATGTTGGCTTCTTCGTGAGCATCTTCCTTTGAGCCTGGGGAGGATAAGGTGCCGGCTCGGAAGGGCGCACTTGGCGCTTCTTGCTAAGGCTCGTCGAGGACTGAAGCACGACTTCATGGTCCATCTCAGCCTCAAAATCAAAGATTTCGTCGTTGGCGCTCGACATTGTCCTGAGAATAGATTTCACAAGGCATTGATGAGAATAGATGGCAAGGAGTTGCATTGAGGAATTGAAAAGTTAGGGTTGAGTCCAGAAAAATTGAACTAGTCCAGTGTACAGGCACGAACTAGTCTGGTTGACCGGACTTGTCTGTACCTAGACCGGACTAGTCCGGTGTTCAACCTCTAGAACCCTAACTATGAGACAAATGATGATTCATAATGCACAACTAGCTTAGCATCAATGTAATACATCAAGGAAGCATGTATATGATGGAAGAAACCAAGCTAGTTGATCACAAACAAAGGAAATAGCAATTTCTAGGGTTTGGGAGGAAATCAGTGACTGAAATTGCTTGATTCAGAGATGTGGGGGTCGAAGGAGCGGACAAGTCTGTGGTCTTTAATCCCTACGAGAAGAAGGACATTTCCACCCAAACTTGCGAAGATTTGATGGAGGAATCAAGGAATCGCCTTGGGGAGCTCGAGCGTGGAGAGAGAAAGCTTGAGGCAAGTGTGGGGTGAGGAAGATTAGGGTTTGGCGGCAGCTAGGGTTATGGACACAAAAAATCGGACAAGTCCAAAAATGATTAGACTAGTCCAAACTTTTCCAGAGACAATATTGGACTGGTCCGTGGTCTGTCGGACTAGTCCGGCCTAACCGGCGCTCTGCGGACTAGTCTACACGTGCGGACTAGTTCGGGTAACCACGGACTAGTCCGTGGTCACCAGACAAGATTAGCTAGTCCACTCGTATGTATTCCAAGGTACTTATTAATAAAATTGGGGGGCAAATCAAATCAAATATTCTTGATGAATATGATCAGTAAGCATACAACAATCAAGCAATGATCATAATTCACCAAGATCTAGTAATTGACATAGTTTTTCGGAAAAATTGAGAGAGATGATTTTCACAACATAATCAATGAATTTTGAAGATAGCATTTAGGTATACAAGATTTCAAACCACACTCCGAGCATCGAGGATATTAAGTACATTTCGGAGCTCGCAAAAGTGTTTTTCATCAAGTGGCTTGGTGAATATATCAGCTAGTTGCTTTTCGATATTGACATGTGAAATGGCTATATCTCCCTTAATTGAGTGGTCTCTCAAAAAATGATGTCGGATGTCTATGTGTTTGGTCCTAGAGTGCTCGACAGGATTATGGGTAATTTTAATGGCACTCTCATTATCACAAAGGAGAGGAATGTGGTTCATATTGTAACCGTAATCCCTTAGAGTTTGTCGCATTCAAAGGAGTTGTGCACAACAACTCCCGGGTGCAACATACTCTGCTTCGGCCGTGGATAAGGCAATGGAGTTTTGTTTCTTGGAGTACCAAGAAACAAGGGATCTTCCTAGGAATTGGCATGTATCGGAGGTACTTTTTCTATCTACCATGCATTCGGCATAATCTACATCAGAGTAACCAATGAGATTGAATTTGGAACCTTTGGGGTACCAAAGGCCTAGGTTGGGTGTATGAACTAAATACCGCAAGATTCTCTTAACGGCTGTCAAATGACACTCTTTTGGGTTGGCTTGAAACCTTGCACACAAGCATACACTCAACATAATATCTGGCCTAGATGCACATAAGTAGAGTAGAGATCCAATCATGGAGCGATATACCTTTTGATCGACATTTGGTCCATCTTCATTGAGATCCAAGTGGCCATTCGTTGCCATGGAAGTCTTTATGGGCTTCGCCTTGTCCATTCCAAACTTCTTGAGTATGTCTTGAGTATACTTAGTTGGGCTTATGAACGTCCCTTCCTTTTGTTGCCTCACTTGGAATCCCAAGAAGTACTTTAGCTCTCCTATCATTGACATCTCAAACCTATCTGTCATAATTTTACTAAATTCCCCACAAAAAAGATTTATTAGTTGAACCAAAGATTATATCATCAACATAAATTTGACAAACAAAGAGATCATTGTCAAAGTTCATTGTAAACAATGTATAGTCTACTTTACTGATCTTAAAACCATTTTCAATAAAGAAATCTCTAAGACACTCATACCAAGCTCTAGGAGCTTGTTTGAGGCTGTAGAGAGCCTCACGCAATTTAAATACTTGGTCGGGGAACTCTTCATCTTCAAACCCGGGGGGTTGCTCCACATACACCTCCTCCTTGATTGGTCCGTTGAGGAAGGCGCTTTTCACATCCATTTGATAGAGCTTGAAATCATGGTGAGTAGCATATGCAAGTAATATTCTAATAGACTCAAGTCTGGCTACGGGAGCAAAGGTCTCATCGAAATCCAAACCTGCGACTTGTGAATACCCTTTGGCCACAAGTCGTGCCTTGTTTCTTGTCACCACCCCATGTTCGTCTTGTTTGTTGCGGAAGACCCATTTGGTGCCGACGACGTTGGACTTGGGTCTTTCGACTAGTTCCAACACCTCGTTCCGCTTGAAATTGTTGAGTTCTTCTTGCATGGACACTACCCAATCTGGATCCTTCAATGCATTCTCAATCCTGCGCGGTTCCAAAAAGGATACAAATGAATAGTGCTCACAAAAATTAGCTATGTGTGATCTATTAGTTACCCCCTTTTGGATGTCACCGATGATGTTGTCGATTGGGTGATCCCTTTGGACGCATTGGTGCACTCTTGGGAGTGCTACTTGCTGTGTTGAATCTTGATGGTCATCTCCTTCTCTCCTAGATGGTTGCCTTCATTGACTTATTGATCATTTTCGAGTTCTTGAGGTTGATCTTGTGTGGAAGCTCCCCCTTGATTGTTGTCCTCCTCTTGTGGTTCATCTTCCTCATGCATATGTAGAGGTGTCTCTTGTGGTCAAACTTCGCCTAACGCCATTCTTCTCAATGCTTGACAAGGAGCTTCTTCTCTATCTAGCACACATGGATCAACTTGCTCCTTTTGGGAGCCATTAGTTTCATCGAACACTACTTCACGTGCTACTTCAACAAGTCTGGAGGTCTTCTTGAAGACACAATATGCGTAAGTGTTCGAATCATAACCAAGCAAGAAACTTTCATCGTACTTCAAAGCGAACTTTGATTTCCTGGGCTTCTTGTTCAAAATATAGCATTTGAAACCGAAAACTTGAAAGTATGAAATATTAGGCTTGTTACCGGTGAGTAGCTCATAGGATGTCTTTTTGAGTAGTCGATGGAGATAAAGTCGATTTATGGTGTGGCAAGCGGTGTTAATCGCTTCTTCCCAAAATCGATCCGAGGTCTTGTACTCCTCGAGCACTGTTCTTGCCATCTCTATGAGGGTTCAGTTCTTCCTTTCGGCAACTCCATTTTGTTGAAGGGGGGGGGGGGTAAGGTGTTGAAAACTCGTGCTTTATGCCTTCTTCGTCTAGGTACTCCTCAACTTGTGTGTTCTTGAACTCCGTGGCATTGTCGCTTTGAGTGTTCTTGATTGTCAATGAAAACTCATTTTGAGCACGCTTGAAAAATTTCTTCAAGATTCCTTTTGTTTCTGCCTTATCATGTAAAAAGAAAATCCAAGTGAAGCGAAAAAATCATCAACAACTACTAAGCCATATTTGTTACCGCCGATGCTTATGTAGGCAATTGGACTGAATAGGTCCATGTGGAGTAGTTCGAGCGGTCTTGTTGTAGTCATGACGTTCTTAAAGGGATGGGGTGCTCCAACTTGCTTCCCGGCTTGGCACGCGCTACAAGGCCTGTCTTTCTCAAAAAACAACATCCTTCAAACCTCGGATGTGATCGCCCTTGAGGAGTTTTTGAAGATTCCTCATACCAACATGCGCTAGCCGTCTATGCCACAGCCAACCCATGTTGGTCTTTGCAATCAAGCATATGTCAAGTTCGGCTTTATCTTTGTTAAAGTCAACAAGGTAAAGCTTTCCCTTTAACATACCCTTGAATGCAATGGAACCATCACTCCTCCTAGAGATGATCACACCCTCATTAGTGAACAAGCAATTATAACCTTTGTCACATAATTGATATATGGACAGCAGGTTATAATCTAAGGAATCAACATATAATACATGAGAAAGAGTATGCTGAGAGGATATGGCAATTTTACTGGTACCGAGCACCTTTCCTTGACTATTGTCTCCAAAATAGATGCCCTCACTTGGATCCTCATTTTCTTTATACTCAACGAACATCCTTCTTTCTCTAGTCATATGGTTGGTGCAGCCACTCTCTAGCACCCATTTAGATCCACCGGAGGAATAGGCCTACAAAAACAAATCATGCCTTGGTTTTAGGTACCCAAGCTTGCTTGGGTCCTTTTAGGTTAGTCACAAGTGATTTGGGCACCCACACATGAGATTTGGTGTTCTCATGGCGTGGCCCAACATAATGAGCATAAATCTTACCAATATTACTTCTCATTAACACATAAGATGCATCAAAAGTTCTAAATAGCAACTATTGTTGTTTATAAACAGGACTAGTCCGGGAGATCGAACTTGTTCGGACCCCGACCGGACTAGTCCGGTGATCATGCATGTTGGATGTGTTAACTTTGAATTTTCCAGTTTGAAAGGGTCTTCCTTTTACAAAGGTAATGCTTTCCTTGTCATTCTTATGGCTTCTAGCTTTTTGCTTTCCACCATAGGAATACCCAATGCCATATTTGACATTAGGAGGTCTTGTGGCCAAGTATGCACTACGTGCATATTTGACCATCTCCTTGTCAAGTATGCCACTTTGGACAGGATGCTTATCCTTGGTAGAGGTTGACTTGTCTTTCAAACTGGTGTCAACTTTACCACATGAACAAGTAATGATAGTTTCAGTTTTAAGTGGTTGAGAAGGTGAGCTTGAAGAGGATGAAGGGTCACCTTGCTTGAGTGAATCAATTTGTACTTCAAGGATCTTGTTAACCTTGATTAGGTTAACAAGTTTGTCCTTGGTTGTAGCATTTGAGTCGCTTAACTCCAAGCAAGCTTCCTTGCTTGAAGCTAACTCAAGCTCTAGTGACTTGCTTTGCTCCTTTTCAAATCCTAGAAGCTTGTCAAGTTCAACATATTCCTCCTTTTGGGAGATAATCATGTCTTCTTGACGGTTTATCAACTTCTCCTTCTCAACAAGTTGATCAAGTAAAAATTTCATTTTAGCAGCTGTTTTCTTATCTAAGCCATTTAGCATATCTTCATTATCACTATTAATTTCACTATCACTGGAATAGGAATGCAAGGAAGAGGTTTTGGTTGTTACCTTGCGTTTACCTTCCTTTGCTATGAGGCAAGTGCCGTTCCCCTTCCATGCGCCGAGAGTAGGAAAGAGAGTGGACTTTTTGGTTGTCTTCTCGATGGCTATGCTAGCCATCTCTTCTACTTCTTCGGACGAGTACTCATCGTTTGAGTCCCACTCTTTCCCTATAAGCGCTTGTTCGGATTGATTCTTCTTCTTAAAGAATTTATTTGGTTGAGGCTTTGTTTCCTTGGTCTTCTTTTTGTTCTCTTCATATGGGCAATCAACTATAAAGTGGCTATACTCACCACAGTTATAGCATGCCTGCCTCAACTTCGGTCTTGATTTTTCCTTGTACTTCCCTTCACTTGATTTAGCACCTTGTCTTTTCTTCATCATTCTTTTGAATTTCTTCATGAATAGTATCATGTCATCTTCATCCAAGTCGCTGCTCTCATCGTCACCGTCTTCTTCTAATTGAGCTTCTTGAGCTTCTTTAGATAAGGGCTTGAGGGTGGACTTCAAAGCAACCCCTATCTTCTTTGCCGAGGTCAGATCGGCAATCTCCTTAATGTGCTTGGCTTGCTTTTCCATCATCTAAAAGTTGATAATTTTCCCAAGTAACTCATCCGGCATCATATTCTTGTATCCGGGGCTTTCTCATATCATTGAGCACAAGGTGACATTGCGAGGCATGAACGCTCTAAGAATGAGCTTCACCACCTCGTGGTCGTTCCACTTCTTGCTTCCGTATGCTCGCACCTTGTTGATGAGCGTCTTTAGTCAGTTGTACATATCTTGTGGCGACTCATCTTCTTCGATGGCGAATCTTCCTAGCTCGCCTTCAATCATTTCGATTTTTGCTTCTCGCACATGATGATTGCCTTCATGTGCGATTTTCAATGTATCCCATATCTCTTTTGCGATCTCGAGTCCATCCACCTTTGTAAAGTCATCACGACTGAGTGATGAAGTAATGATTGCGGCAGCTTGGGCATTCCGATGGATTGCTTGCTCTTGGCTAGGTGTGAGCTCCTCATCATCATCTGGGATGTCTATTCCTGTGCATACTATGTGCCACAAACTTGGATTGAGAGAAATCAAATGCTCATGTTTTGCCTCCACATTGAGTAGTCAATGCCGTCAAAGTGTGGGGCTTTTCCAAGTGGAATAGATAGATAACGATTGTTGTTAGAATTTAGGCGATCATAATTAAAAGGATATTGTGAGTAGTCGGTGTGACTACTCCCCTTCTTCTTTTTCTCATCTTCAATCTTTACTTCTCCCTTGGAAAGAGTTTTCTTCCTTAGGAGCGCCTTTTGTTCCAGCGTCTCCTCATCTTCATCCTCGAAGTCTTGAATGGCCTCGAGGAGCATCTCCAATTTTTGGTTCTTCTCTTCTTCAACCTTCTCTTGGTTGTTGCTCTTGTGTACGTCCTTCATGTCCGACATGATCTCTTCGAGCGATTAGTCTCCTTTTTAAGAACCTTGCTCTAATACCAATTGGAATGTGACCTAGAGGGGGGGTGAATAGGCCTTTTTGATTTTATGTCGAAACCTGCAACACTTAACAACCAGATCAAACCTTGAGATATCGGACTAGTCTGTTCGAGTGCGGACTAGTCCGGTGTGTACCAACTAAGTTTATCAAATCTGATCGATTATCTTGATCCTAAGATGTATGCAGCGGAAATATACTTGTAATTGAAGTGTTACACAATTATGAACTAGTATGTACTACAAGTTAATCTTATATTCAATGTTTTAACGCAAAGTGAATGAGATTGGTTGAAACCCTAGATATGTATGAAATGTATGAATAATGTGTGCAAATAAAGAACACAAGCACTTTATCCCGTGGTTCAGTTCCCACAGAGGCAACCTACATACACGTTGAGGAGTCCACAAAAGGATCGGGTCTTCTCCAACCCTACCCTCATCAGATCGCCACGAAGGCCAATCCTCTTCACTTATGACAAAGGGCAAATAACCAAATTTAAGGGGCCTTCTCACACGTTTAGGGCTCCCCAAGATTACAATATGAACACCACCAAGAACACACTCGAAAGATCACAATGAAAAACCACAGGAGTGTGTTAGGGAATCAAACCAAGAGCTCAATGAGTGATGAATCGTGTCTCTCCAATGATCCAAAGTGTATCCTCAAGGGATTGAGTTTTTGATGCATTTGATTTCGTGGAGAGAGGTGTTTTTTAGGCTCTTGGGAGGTGTGACGGCGCAGGGGGTCGAGAGTGTTGAAAGATGGGTCGTGTACACCTATTTATATGGTGTTCCCAAAAGTAACCGTTAGGGTTTAGAAAGATCGGACTAGTCCGTGGTGGACACCGGACTAGTCCGGGGTGCTGAGTGTAGCAAACCCTAGGTGTCCTGAAATATCGGACTAGTCCGGCTAGAGACGGACTTGTCCGATTTTGGTTCTGGAAATCTTTTGACTAGTCCGCTTGATATCGAACTTGTCCGGATAAGTGAAACCCTAAGTGAATTTGGAACAAGTCTGCACTTGGAGGACTTGTCCAATTTAGGTCAGAGAGTTTTTCGGACTACTCCGTGCTAATATCATATTTGTCCAATTGACATCAGAAAGATATCGGACTAGTCCGTTGTGTGATCGGACTTGTCCGATTTTGTGCAACTTGTGAAGTGTTTTGAGGACTAGTCCGCACTGGGGAGGACTAGTCCGATTCTAGTTGGAGGGATATCAGACTAGTCCGTGGGAATATCGAACTTGTCCGATCTTGTGCAGAAAGATATCAGACTAGTCCGGGGTCAGTCGGACTAGTCCGGTGCTGTATAAATATGTGCAATGTGTGTGATTATTTGTGCTTGAGCTCTTGGGGTGTGTTTCCTTAACACACTCCATACACAATGATCTACTACACTTGTTTCTTGAGCTCTTTTCCGCTTTGTTCCTCATTCTCCTTTCTTTTTGGCACCTTGATCATTTTCTCATTAGAACTTGTGCTCATCTCAACAAAGTGGTTAGGGTCTCATTTGCTTGTCATAAATCATCCAAAACCCACAAGGGATTCCTAGATGCACTTTCAAAATCTTACCAGAATTACTTCTCATTAAAACATAAGATGCATCAAAGGTTCTAAAAAGCAACTGTTGTTGTTTATATACAGGACTAGTCCGGGAGATCGGACTTGTCCGGAGGACCAGACTTTTTCGTGTCCCGATCGGACTAGTCCGGTGATCATATGTGTTCTATGTGTTAACTTTGGACTTTCTAGTTTGAGAGGTTCTTCCCTTTACAAAGGCAATGCTCTTCTTGTTATTCTCATGGCTTCTAGCATGTTGCTTTTCACCATAAGAGTAACCAATGCCATATTTGACATTTGGAGGTCTTGTGACCAAGTATGCACTACATGCATATTTGATCTTCTCCTTGTCAAATATGCCATTTTGTGAACGATGCATGTCTTTGGTAGAGGTTGACTTGTCTTTCAAGCTGGTGTCAACTTTACCACATGTACAAGTAGAAGCAGTTTAGGTTTTAAGTGTTTGAGAAGGTGAGCTTGAAGAGGATGAAGGGTCACCTTGCTTGAGTGACTCAACTTGTACTTCAAGGATCTTGTTAACCTTGATTAGGTTAGCAATTTCATCCTTGATTGTAGCATTTGAGTTGCTTAACTCCAAGCAAGCTCCCTTGCTTGAAGCTAACTCAAGTTCTAGTGACTTGCTTCGCTCCTTTTCAAGTTCTAGAAGCTTGTCAAGTTCAACATATTCCTCCTTTTGGGAGATAATCATGTCTTCTTGACGGTTTATCAGTTTCTCCTTCTCAACAAGTTGATCAAGTAGAAATTTCATTTTTGCAGCTGTTTTCTTGTCTAAGATGATGAGCATATCTTCATTATCACTAGCAATTTCACTATCACTATAATAGGAATGCACGGAATAGGGTTTGGTTGTTACCTTGTGTTTACCTTCCTTTGCCATGAGGCAAGTGTCGTTCCCTTTCCATGCATTGAGAGTAGGGAAGAGAGTAGACTTCTTGGATGTCTTCTCGATGGCTATGCTAGCCATCCCTTCTTCTTCTTCAGATGAGGACTCATCATTTGAGTCCCACTCTTTCCCTATATGCGCTTGTTTGGCTTGCTTCTTTTTCTTGAAGAATTTCTTAGGTTGGGCAATCAACTATAAAATGGCTATACTCACCACAGTTATATCATGCCCGCCTCAACTTCGGTCTTGATTTTTCCTTGTACTTCCCTTCACTTGATTTAGCACCTTGTCTTTTCTTCATCATTCTTTTGAATTTCTTCATGAATAGTATCATGTCATCTTCATCCAATTCACTGCTCTCATCGTCGCCGTCTTCTTCTAATTGAGCTTCTCGAGCTTCTTTAGATAAGGGCTTGAGGGTGGACTTCAAAGCAACCACTTTATTCTTTGGCGAGGTGAGATTGGCAATCACCTTAACATGCTTGGCCTACTTTTCCACCATCTCAAAGTTGATGATTTTCCCAAGTATCTCATCAGGAGTCATCTTCTTGTACTCGGGGCTTTCTCGTATCATCGAGCACAAGGTGACATTGCGAGGCATGAAAGCTCTAAGAATGAGATTCACGACCTCATGGTCGTTCCACTTCTTGCTTCCGTATGCTCACACCTTGTTGATGAGCGTCTTTAGTCGGTTGTACATGTCTTGTGGCGACTCGTCTTCTTCGATGGCGAATCTTCCCAGTTTGCCTTCAATCATCTCGATCTTCGCTTCTCGCACACGACGATCGCCTTCATGTGCGGTTTGCAACGAATCCCATATCTCCTTTGCGATCTCGAGTCTGTCCACCTTTGTGAACTCATCCCGACTGAGTGATGAGGTGATGATTGCAGCAGCTTGGGGATTTCGATGGATTGCTTGCTCTTGGCTAGGTGTGAGCTCCTCATCATCATCCGGGATATCTATTCATGTGCATACGATGTGTCACAAACTTGGATTGAGAGAAATCAAATAAATTTTTATGTTTTGCCTCCACATTGAGTGGTCATTGCCGTCGAAGTGTGGGGCTTTTCCAAGTGGAATAGATAGATAATGATTGTTATTAGAATTTAGGCGATCATAATTAAAAGGATATCGGGAGTAGTCGGTGTGACTACTCCCCGTCCTCTTCTTTTCGTCTTCAATCTTCACTTTTCCCTTGGAGAGGGTTTTCTTTCTTAGGAGCGCCTTGAGTTCCAGCGTCTCCTCATCGTCATCCTCGAAGTCTTTAATGGCCTCGAGGAGCCTCTCCAATTTTAGGTTCTTTTCTTCTTCAACCTTCTCTTGGTTGACGTTCTTGTGTATGTCCTTCATGTTCGACATGATCTCTTCGAGCGATTAGTCTCCTTTTGAAGAACCTTGCTCTGATACCAATTGAATGTGGCCTAGAGGGGGGGTGAATAGGCCTTTTTGATTTTCTATCAGAACCTGCAACACTTAACAACCAGATCAAATCTCGGGATATTAGACTAGTCAAATCGAGTGCGGACTAGTCCGGTGTGTACCAACTAGGTTTATCAAATTTGATTGATTATCTTGATCCTAGGATGTATGCAGCGGAAATATACTTGTAATCAAAGTGTTACACAACTATGAACTAGGATGTACCACAAGTTAATCTTATATTCAATGTTTCAATGTAAAGTGAACAAGATTGATTGAAACTCTAGATTGATATGAAGAGTAAGAACGATGTGCGCAAAGAAAGAACACAATGACTTTATCTCGTGGTTCGGTTCCCACAGAAGCAACTTACGTCCATGTTGAGGAGTCCGCAAAAGGATCGGGTCTTCTCCAACCCTACCCTCGTAGGATCGCCACGGAGGCCAATACTCTTAACTAATCACAAAGGGCAAATAACCAAATTCAAGGTGCCTTGTCACACGTTGAGGGCTCCCCAAGATTACAATATGAACTCCACCAAGAACACACTCTTAAGATCACGATGAAAACCACAGGAGTGTGTTAGGGAATCAAACCAAGAGCTCAATGAGTGATGAATCGTGTCTCTCCAAATATCCAAGGTGTATCCTCAAGGGATTGATCTTTATTGCGTTTGATTTCGTGGAGAGAGGTGTTTTCTAGGCTCATGGGTGGTGTGACAGCGCAGGGGTTCGAGAGTTGCGAAAGACGGGCCATGTACACCTATTTATATGGGGTTCCCAAAAGTTACCGTTAGGGTTTAGGAATATCGGACTAGTTCGTGGTGCACACCGGGCTAGTCCAGTGTGCTGAGTGTAGCAAACCCTAGGTGTCCCGAAATATCGGACTTGTCCGGCTGCGAGCGGACTTGTCCGATTTTGGTTCTGGAAAACTTTGGACTAGTCCGATGGATATCGGACTAGTCCGATGGATATCGGACTTGTCCGGATATGTGAAACCCTCAGTGAATTTGGAACAAGTCCACACTTGGAGGACTTGTCCGATTTAGGTCAGAGGGTTTTTCAGACTAGTCCGTGCTAATATCGGACTTGTCCGATTGACATCAGAAAGATATCGGACTAGTCTGGTGTGTGATCAAACTTGTCCAATTTTGTGCAACTTGTGAAGTGTTTGGGGGGACTAGTCCGCACTGGGGAGGACTAGTCCGATTCTAGTCAGAGAGATATCGGACTAGTCCGTGGTGATATCGGACTTGTCCAATCTTGTGCAAAAACTTATCGAACTAGTCCGGGGTGAGTCGGACTAGTCTGGTCCTATATAAATATGTGCAATGTGTGTGATTATTTGTGCTTGAGCTCTTGGGGTGTGTTTTCTTAACACACTCCATACACAATGATCTACAACACTTGTTTCTTGAGCTCTTTTCCGCATTGTTCCTCATTCTCCTTTCTTTTTGGCACCTTGCTCATTTTCTCATTAGAACTTGTGCTCATCTCAGCAAAGTGGTTAGGATCTCATTTGCTTGTCATAAATCATCCAAAACCCACAAGAGATTCCTAGATGCACTTTCAGCTCCCCCTTGATCATTTATCTCCACTTCTGGTTCACCTTCATCATTCGCATTTAGAGGTGGCGCTTGTGGTCGAACATCGCCCAACACCATTCTTCTCAACGCTTGACATGGAGCTTCTTCTCTATCTAGCACACATGGATCAACTTGCTCTTCTTGAGAGTCGTTAGTTTCATTGAACACTACGTCACGTGCTACTTCAACAAGCCCAGAGACCTTGTTGAAGACACGATAGGCGTAAGAGTTTGAATCATAGCCAAGCAAGAAACCTTCATCGAACTTCGAAGCTAACTTTGAAGTCCTAGGATTCTTGTTCAAGATATAACATTTAAAACTGAAAACTCAAAAATAGGAAATATTAAGCTTGTTACCGGTGAGTAGTTCATATGACGTTTTTTGAGTAGGCGATGAAGATAGAGTCGATTTATGGCATGACAAGCGGTGTTGACCGCTTCAGCCCAAAATCGATCCGAAGTCTTGTACTCATCAAGCATTGTCCTTGCCATCTCTATGAGGGTTCAATTCTTCCTTTCGGCTACTCCATTTTGTTGAGGGGAGTACGGTGCTGAAAATTTATGTTTTATGCCTTCTTCATCTAGGTACTCCTCAACTTGGGTGTTCTTGAACTCCGTGCCATTGTCACTTCGTATGTTCTTGATCTTTAATGAAAACTCATTTTGGGCATGCTTGAGAAACTTAAGGAGTTTTTGAAGATTCCTCTTTACAACATGTGTTAGCCGTCTATGCCACATCCAACCCATGTTGGTCTTTGCAATCAAGCATGTATCAAGTTTGGCTTTATCTTTGTTGAAGTCAACAAGATAAAGCTTTCCCTTTAACATACCCTTGAATGCAACCGAGTCATCACTCCTTCTAGAGGCGGTCACACCCTCATTAGTGAACAAGCAATTATAACCCTTGTCACATAATTGAGATATGGACATAAGGTTATAATCTAAGAAGTCGACATGCAAAACATGAGAAAGCGTGTGTTGAGATGATATTGCAATTTTACTGGTACCGAGCACCGTTCCTTGACTATTGTCTCCAAAATAGATGCCCTCGCTTGGATATTCATTTTCTTCATATTCAACAAACATCCTTCTTTCTCCGGTCATGTGGTTGGTGCAACTGAATGTGGCCTAGAGGGGGGGTGAATAGGCCTTTTTGAAATTTAGTCAGAACCTGCAACACTTAACAAACTGATCAAATCCCGAGATATTGGACTAGTCCGGTAGAGTGCGGACTAGTCCGGTGCGTGCGGACTAGATTGATCAAGTTTGATCGATGATTTCAATTCTAGCACAGTATGTAGCGGAAAATAGTATATAACTTACAAGTATTGATTTAATGAAGTTAAGTGTAGTGCAAATTAGCTTTGATATGAATGTTCTAATGTAAGATGGACAAAATCCATAAAACCCTAGAATATGATATGAGAAACTTTAAGAGCAAGTTTGACACACGAAAGGACCGGGTCTTCGCTGACCCTAACCTCGTCGAATCACCACGAAGGCTAATTATTCTTCCCCTATCACAAAGGGGCGAATCACCAAGTTCAAGGGGCCTTCTCACAAGTTGAGGGCTCTCCAAGATTATAATTCAAACACCACCAACAACACACTCGTAAGATCAATAATAAAAACCACAAGAGTGTGTTAGAGATCAAACCCAAGAGCTCAAAAGTGTAGAATTGTGTCTCTCCTTTGATCCAAACTGAATCCTCAAGGGATTGATCTTTGTTGTGTTGGATTGCGTGGAGAGATGTGTTTTCTAGGCTCTTGGAAGGTGTGACAGCACAGGGGGTCGAGAGATGTCATAGTTGGGCCGTGCACATATATTTATATTAGGGTTTTCAAAAGTTATCGTTAGGGTTTCTAGGGTCCGAACTAGTCCGGTGTGCGGCGTGCAGAAAACCCTAAGTGTCCAGAAATATCGAACTTGTCCGGCTAGGAGCGGACTTGTCCGATTTTAGTCAGAACAGTTTTCGGACTTGTCCATGCTAATATCGGACTTGTCCGGTGTGGTGATGCCCTTAGTGAATATAGGACAAGTCCGCACTTGGAGGACTTGTCCGATTTTAGTCAGAGGCATTATCGAACTAGTCCGGACTTTGTCGGACTAGTCCGGTGCGGACAAGTCCGCATTGGTTGGACTTGTCCGAACCTGTCCATAGAGGATATCGGACTAGTCCGGTGTATATCGGGCTAGTCTATTTTTCCTGTGAAATGTGAAGTGTGTGAGGATTTTTTATGTTAGAGCTCTTGGGATGTGATACACCACCACACTCCGTACACAATTATGTATTATATTCAGCTCTTGAGCTCTTTTCCGAATTGATCATCATTCTCCTTTCTTTTTGGCACTTCCTTCATTCTTTCATTAAAAAATGCGTTCATCTCAATAATATGGTTAGGATCTCATTTGGTTGTCATAAATCAACCAAAACCCACAAGGGATGCCTAGATGCACTTTCAGCATCCACTATATATCACCCATTTCGATCCACCGGGGGAATAGGCCTACAAAAACAAATTACACCTTTGTTTTAGGTACCCAAGCTTGCTTGGGTCCTTTGATGTTAGTCACAAGTGAGTTGGGCACCCACACATGGGACTTGGTGTTCCCATGGCGTGGCCCAACATATTTGGCATACACGTTACCAAAGTTGCTTTTCATAAGAACATAAGATGCATCAAAAGTTCTAAATAAGAGTTGTTATTCATGTGTATTAACCCATCTTAGACTTATCAACTTTATTGGGCTTTCTAGCTTGAGAGGAGTTTCCCTTGACAAAGACAATGTGCTCCTTGTTATTCTTATGGCTTCTAGCATTTTGCTTTTCACCATAAGAATACCCAATGCCATATTTGACATTAGGAGGTCTTGTGGCCAAATATTCATTGCGTGCATACTTGACCTTCTCCTTGTCAAATATGCCACTTCGGGAAGGATGCTTGTCCTTGGTCGAGTTTGACTTGTCTTTCAAGCTAGTTTCAAGTTTAGCACATGAACAAGTAATGGTAGTTTCAGATTTTAGGTATTGAGAAGGTGAGCTTGAAGAGGATGAAGGGTCACTTTGTTTGAGTGACTCAACTTGTACCTCAAAGATCTTGTTAACTTTGGTTAAGTTAGCAAGTTCATCCTTGATGATAACATTTGAGTCGCTTAACTTCAAGCAAGCTTCCTTGCTTGAAGCTAACTCAATCTCTAGTGACTTGCTTCGCTCCTTTTCAAGTTCAAGGAGCTTTTTGATCTTAAGATACTCCTCCTTTTGAAGGATGATCATATCTTCTTGGCGATCAACGAGCTCCTCCTTATCAATAAGTTTATCCATCAAGAATTTAATTTTTCCAGCAGTTTTCTTATCTAATCCAACAAGCATATCTTCTTTATCACTATAAGCATCATTATCGCTAGAGTAAGAATGTGAGGAGGAAGATTTAGTTGCTACTTTTCTTTTACCTTCCTTCGCCATAAGACATGTGTCGTTGCCCTTCCTTGCGCCGATAGTTGGGAAGAGGGTGGATTTCTTGGTTGCCTTCTCGATGGCTATGCTAGCCATCTCCTCTTCCTCTTCAGATGAGGACTCATCATTTGAGTCCCATTCCTTTCCTAGATGCGCTTCTCCAATTAGCTTTTTCTTCTTAAAGGTCTTCTTGGGTTGAGGCTTTGCTTCCTTGGTCTTCTTCTTGTTTTCTTCATAAGGGCAATCAACTATAAAGTGGTCATACTCACCACAGTTATAGCATGCCCGCATCAACTTTGGTCTTGATTTATGTTTGTATTTTCCCTCATTTGATATATCCCCTTGTCTTATTTTCATCATCCTCTTGAATTTCTTCATAAATAGGATCATGTCTTCTTCATCTAAGTTGTTGCTCTCATCATCACTGTCATCTTCTTCTTGAGTCTTTCGAGCTTCTTTTGACAAGGGCTTGCACGTGGACTTCAATGTGACTCCTTTCTTCTTTGTCGAGGTGAGGTCGGCAATCTCTTTGACATGTTTTGCTTGTTTTTCCATCATCTCAAAGTTGATGATCTTTCAAAGCAATTCGTGCGAGCTCATTTTCTTGTACCTGGGGCTTTCTCTAATCATTGAACATAGAGTCACGTTGTGAGGCATGAAGGCTCTAAGAATTAGCTTCACTACCTTGTGATCATTCCACTTCTTGCTTCCATATGATCGAACTTTATTAACGAGAGTCTTCAACCGATTGTACATGTATTGCGGTGACACATCTTCCTCTATGGTGAATCTTCCCAATTGCCTTAGGTCATCTCAATCTTGGCTTCTCGCACATGAAGATCGCCTTCATGTGCAGTTTGTAATGTGTCTCATATTTCTTTTGCAATCTCGAGTCTGTCCACCTTGGTGAACATGTCTCGACTCAATGATGATGTGATGACTGCTGCAGCTTGAGCATTCTGATGAATTGCTTGCTCTTGGCTTGGGGTGAGCTCTTCATCATCGTCCGAGATATCTATTCCTGTACACACTATATGCCACAAGCTGGGGTTAAGTGAGATTAGATGCATTTTCATATTTTACTTCCACATTGAATAATCATTGACATCAAAGTATGGGGCTTTTCCTAGAGGGGTTGACAAGTAATGGTTGCTTTTACACTTTCTTCCTTAGGAGCGCCTTGAGTTCAAGTGTCTCCTCATCATCATCCTCGAAGTCCTGAATGGCATCGAGGAGCTTCTCCAATTTCTAAGCCTTTTCATCTTCAACCTTCTCTTGGTTGATGCTCCTGTGCACATCCTTCATGTCCGACATCTTCTCTTCGAGAGATTAGTCTCTTTTTGAAGAGTACGGCTATGATACCAATTGAATGTAGCCTATAGGGGGGGTGAATAGGATTTTTGAATTTCTTTTGTCGGAACCTACAACACTTAGCAACTTGATCAAACACAGGGAAATGAGACTAGTCCGGTAGGGTGCAGACTAGTCCAGTGTGTGCGGACTAGATTGATTAAGTTCGATCAATGATTTCAAACCAGGTACTTTATGCAGCAGAAATTGAGTTGTAAATTGAATGTATTGCTTCAATGAAACTGGATGTGGCACAAGTTAACTTTAGATTCAAAGTTTGAACATAAATTTAAACTAGATTGAGCAAACCCTAGATTTCAATGAATATTAAGAACAAGAAAAAAAGATACAATGATTTTTATCCTGTGGTTCAATTTCACAGAGGAAATCTACATCCACGTTGAGGAGCCCACGAAAGGATCGGGTCTTCACCAACCCTACCCTCATCAAATTGGCACGGAGGTTGATTCTCTTCCACTAATCACAAAGGGGTAAGAATAACCGTGTTCAAGGGGCCTTCTCACAAGTTGAGGGCTCCCCAAGATTTACAATTCCAACACCACCAAACACACTCGAAAAGTATGCAATGAAACAGCGAGAGTGTGTGAGAGAATCAAACCCAAGAGCTCAAATTGTGAAGAACGTGTCTCTCCTTTGATCTATGGTTAATCCTCAAGGATTTGATATTTCTTGCGTTGGATTGTGAGGAGAGACGTGTTGTCCAGGCTCTTCGAGGGTGTGACGATGCAGGGGGTCGAGAGTGTTTGATTAGGGGTTGTGCCCCTCTATTTATACTAAGGTTTCCAAAGGTTACCGTTAGGGTTTCAAAGTCTATACCAGTCCGTTGTGGACACGGGACTAGTTCGGTGTGCAACGTGTGGGAAACCCTAAGTGTCTTAAAATATCGGACTTGTCCGGCCCTTGGTGGACTAGTCCGTTTTAGTCTCTAGAGATGTTCGGACTAGTCCGGCACATATCGGATTAGTCCGGCGTGGTGAATCCCTTAGTGAATTGAGGACAAGTCCGCACTTGGAAGACTTGTCCGATTTTAGTCAGAAGGTTTTCGGACTAATCCGTGCAGTTATCGGACTTGTCCGATTTGGGTCAGAAAGATATCGGACTAGTTCGTGGTGATATCGGACTTGTCCGACTTCGTGCAAACTGTGAAGTGTTGAGGACTAGTCCGCACTGGGGAGAACTAGTCTGATCTTAGTCAGAGAGATATCGGACTAGTCTGTGGTGATATCGGACTAGTCCGGTTTGTGAAAACTTGACTGTGCAGACAAGTCCGCTCTGGGAGGACTTTTTCAATTCTGGACAGAGAGAAATCAGACTAGTCCGGGGTACATTGGACAAGTACGGACCTGTATAACTTTGTGCAGTGAGAGTAATTAAATTTTTCTTGAGCGCTTGGGGTGTGTTTCTCCAACACACTCCATACACAAAGAGTATTATAATCATTTCATTAGCTCCTTTAAACTTGATTCCTCACTCTCCCTTCTTTTTGCGCTTTATTCATAATTTCATTAAAACCACATCTCAACAATTTAGTTAGGATCTCATTTGCTTGTCATAAATCCACCAAAACCCACAAGGGATGCCTAGATGCACTTTCAGTCGGAGCTTCCGAGCTCTTCCTCGTTGCTCTACAAACAAAGAATCAAAAGATTCAATACATGACAAAAAATAAAAACAGCAACTCAAGGTGCGGATGTAATGTCTACCTTCTAAGGTTACCACTCCAACTGGCGCGGAACTTCTTCACTGGGCGATCGGAGCTAGAGCCCACCGTGGTCAGTGTGGCCAGAGCTCCGGATTGCTGCCCGAAACTTGACGCCATCTTCGGCGTCGACTCAGCTGGGACCTCCCTCTCCTGGGAAGGACCTCTGGACCCGGAGCCCACAGCTGGCACCGGAGCCGGAGTTGATTTGCCAGAGCTGGTGCCCCTTGAGGGCGCTTGCACCAGAGTAGGCTTGGCCACCAAAGATCTACCTCGCCGGGGAGGAGGAGTAGTTGTAGTTGGAGCTGACCTAACGTGGCTCCCATCAGCATGCCTCAACTTTCTCTTCCAGGTAGAGGATTCGGCTGGCTCCTTGCCTTTACCCTTGCTCTTGCTGATGTCATCGACTTTCTGGCTTGTGGCAGGGGTGATCACCCTCTCATAAGCTCTAGGGATCGCAACCCCGGAGATAGGGCGCCTCTCGACCACGCCCAAGTCGTCCAATGCTGGCATTCTCCTCCGGATCTCTCTGCTGACCTTTGGAACCATGTTTAGAGGAAGGAAGGCAGCCGGCGGAGTCAGGGCGTCGCAGGAGATACCTTTATTTTGAAATTTTTTGTGATGGATATTCAAAGCTTCATCGTCCAAGTTGGTGTTCAAACTGACTTCAATTCGGTTATGATCCATCTCACTATTGAATGCCCATGCAGGCCATTCCCTAGTCTTCAGCGGGGCCCACCTATTCACCAAGAAATTGTCAAAGACCATTTTGGGGGGGGGGGGGGGGGGTCACTTCTCCCTCTATGCATTCTTCAATCCTTTCCAGGATAGGCTTGTACGCATTCGACAGCTCCGGAACTACATTCCAGGCGTTAGTGTCGACATTAAGAAGGCCCTTGGGTAGCTCCAGCTTCTCATGCTCCTCCACAATGATGATCACCCAATACTTCTTCCAATCATCCCACTTGCCGGAGGGGAAGGACTTCAAGTACTTGAAGGGGCAATTTTTCCGCTTCATGAAATAGTAGAAGGCGATGAGCTCTGTCCCCTTGCCAGTGGTGTGGACTGTGAAGAAGGTCCGGAACAGCTCGATGCAAGGAGGCACGCCCACCAACATCTCGTGGAAGTGGATGAAAGTCGCCACTAGCAAGAGGTACTGGGGGCTGATATAATAAAGCTGGAGGCCGTAGAAATCCAGCAACATCAAGAGGAAGCTTGAGAAAGGTGGGATCAGACCCACAATGGCGTACGACAAGAAATACACCATATCTCCGGTGCACTCCTTCTTGAAGGGGAGCTTGCCAAAGCGGATCTCCTTGTTGCAGGAGTCGCTGGACAAACCCATGTAGGTCCGCACACTCGCCATCTCCTCGTCGGTCTTGACCTTGCTGCGGGGAAGACCCAACTCCATCACGGCAAAGTGGAGCTAAAGTTGGAAGGCTATGCGAAGGTTGGGAGGCTCTGAGCACAAGTTCAATTGAAAGCGTAAAGAGTCCTCAAATTTTGCAGGCTTTTCTTCATAAGTAAGCCTCTGCAACGCTTGGATGGAAACCGCAATGTGACCGAGGTTACGCTTTCAAAAATCTACCTTGCCAATGATGAATGGACTCGGGTCCACTTTGGTGGAAAAGCCGAAGCTATTGCCCTAGGTGAACCGTTGTCATGATGGGAGGTTGGAAGACCGAGGGCGGCGGCCTGACAAGGTGCACAGAACCGATACGGTTTTTGCATCGGGAACTGGCGACCATCAATTGCGTGAGATCCGCACGCAAAGATCTCACCTGCCACATTCAAAAGAAGCCATGTGGCGATGGTTTGACCACGGAACATCGTCCCAACAGCACATCAGAAGACCTTTGAAGCCACGTCGCAGGAATCGACGATGGCCCCACCTCTGGTAGAATAACTTAACCTAAAGGGTTTCTCCCGAAGGTGGGCTCGGGGGCCACTGTCAGTACCCTGCATACCGGGTACCCCACGATACCGCAAGAAAAGCTAAGGAGTTCCCCCCATTCAATTTGAAGACCTCTCAAGGCTACACGTGTTGCACAGTACTGGACCCACCTTGCTCGTTTGGGTAGCTCTGACATTGACACGTGTATCACAAGACCGGACCTAACACCCATGATAGGGAAGCTCCGGTCTTGCCACGTGTCCAGTGACCCCGGACCTAACCCCCAGTAGAGGGAAGCTCTGGTGCTACCTCGTGTATAGTGGCTCTGGACCTGCCTCCCCATGATTGGAAGCTCTGGAGCCGCCGCGTGTCGAACCTCCGGAGCTAGGACTTCAACGGAAGACAGAGAGATCTCCAACGGCTCGGACCTTCAAGGGACAGTTAAAGCAACAGTTACAAGACCTGATTACGTGTCATTAATGCCATATTAATGACACGCGATCAGTAGACTGTTAATAGGGTTAACGCCATCATTAAGGCGCGTTATCACCCCATTAACCACACTTAATATTTAACGATCGTGTATTAGACAGTTAACTACGCCAGGGCCACATGTCGGGCCAGGCAAGTGATGTAACAACCAGCCCTTAGACTATAAAAGGGTTGCTTCACACGATACACAAAAAAGAGGATTCACACGCTCACAAGCGTCAGAGACATTTTCATACATACAACACATAACCCGTGGAATAGAGTGTTACGCTCAGGAAGACCGAACCACGTAAATCTCTCGTGTCACCATCTTGTCAAATCTCACGCGCCCCAACCAACTAAGAACCTCTGCGGGCTACGAATTAATTAGTATTGGGGGAAGTGTCAATCGTACACTTCGACAGCATCCAATCGGGAGGTTGAATGATTAGAGCTGAGATGAGTGCCTTTTTGAGTGTTTCAAATGAGTTAAGACATTCATCATCAAAATCAAAGGGAGCTTACTTAGCTAGTAGGTTAGTGAGAGGTCTAGCGACTTTTGAGAAGTCTTTGATGAATCACCGATAGAACCCCGCATGGCCTAAAAAGCTGTGGATTTCGTTAACATTGATAGGAGGTGGAAGTTTTTCAATGACTTCAATCGTTGCTTTGTCCACCTCTATCCCTCTTTCGGACACTAAGTGTCCAAGAATGATGCCTTCATGGACTATGAAATGGCACTTTTCCCAATTAAGTACTAGGTCCTTCTCTTGGCATCTTTGTAAGACCTTGTCTAAATTTTCCAGACAATGATCAAAAGTTTTCCCTTAGACGAAGAAATCATCCATGAAAACTTCCATGATCTCCTCAATCATGTCGGAAAAGATAGACATCATGCATATTTGAAAAGAGGCAGGAGTATTGCACAGTCCAAAACCCATACGCCGGTAAGCATAAGTTCCATAGAGACATGTGAATGTGGTCTCACTTTGATCATTGGGGTGATTAGGATTTGATGATAACTCGAATACCCATCAAGGAAACAAAAGTAGGAGTGTTTTGCCAACCGCTCTAACATTTCATCTATGAAGGGCAGTGGAAAATGATCCTTCCTTGTAGCCTTGTTATGTTTTTGGTAATCAATGCACATCCTCCATCCCGTGATAGTTTGTTGAGGAATTAATTCATTTTTCTCATTTTGAACGACCGTCATACCTCCCTTCTTGGAAACTACTTGAACTAGGATTACCCATTCACTATGAGGAACATGGTAGATAATCCTGGCATGCAGAAGTTTCAAGACTTCCTTCTTGACAACTTCCCACATTGCATTACTCAATCGCCTTTGAGGTTCCCTTGAGGGGGCACTCTCGGGGTCAATGGGAATGTGATGGGTGCATAGCGCAGGGCTAATCCCCTTAAGATCCTCTAAGGAATAGCCAAAAACAGCTCTATACTTTTCTGACATGGCAATGAGTTTGAGTGTCTCATCATCCGAAAGCTTTTCACTTATGATGACAGGGGCTTCCAAATCGCCATTTAGAAAGGCATAACGTAAGCCTGGAGGTAGAATTTTTAACTCAACTGTAGGTTTTGGGAAGAAATCTTCTTTTGGCAATTCAATTGCCTCCTGAAATTCATCCTCCTCTTGGATGAAATCTTCTTCTCCTTCTATTTCAGGATGAGCTAAGAATTGAAGAGTTCTAACCTCTTCTAATGGTTCATCATGGATGGGAGATTCTGCAAATGTGTTCTTGGAACGCAGGACAGGAATAAAAAACTTTCTCCTTCCAAGGTTGATATTGAGGTTTCTTTCCAAAGGAATTTCCATGAGAAATTTCTCAATGGGAATACCAATCTTAATGTTGAAATCTTGGATTTCGAACACATGGAAATCTAGGATTGCCTCAATATCATTGTGTCTTACAGACACCTGTTACAAAACCCCGCATCCTTCAAGGATGTTTCCGAAACAGTCTCGGAAGGATTTACGTGTTGGTGCCAAAGTAACATCACCATGAATGGCGAGAGCACAACAATCGAAAATGAGATTTGCTCCAACAGTGGGGTTGTATAGGACCTTCATTGGTGTCCCTCTAATGTAACATAGAATAGTTGCCAAAGGTGAGGTCATCCGAAGGATTTCGGGTGACAGCTCAACTTCTGCAGTCCATTCCCTGCTTAAAATAGAGGTTAACTCCTTGACCGTCTGTTGGACGAACACTTCATCATGGGGTCAGGTGGAGTTAATGGCAATGATGGCTTCCTATGGCAACATTACTTCAAGGTATTTCCAAAATATTCAAATATCTCTTCCTCGAAGTAGAAGGGAAACTCTGAAGGTTGAATTTCTTCTTCCTTCGTAGTTTCGGGTTCGGGGGAGGATTCCTCTGTTAAGGTGTGGGATAAGCAAGAGATGGGTTCTTCCTTGTCCATGGATTCATCCTCGGATCTTGACACTACTTCCTCTTGAGGGGGCTCATTAAGACCCATAGTGAAGGAAGAATTTTCTAGAATTCGGTCTAGAAGATCCTTGCCTTTTTTCGACGTCTTATGGAGGAAAGATCATCCAGCTGTAATGTCAAGATGTAGGGCAGACTCTTTGTCCAATCCCATGTAGAAGTGTTGCAAGAGCAACGGATCAGGGATAGACAAATCTGGGCTGGAATTTCTCAAAAGAGAAAATCTATCCCAAGCTGCACCTATGGATTCCTTTTCCATCTATTGGAAGCATAGTACTTCCTTCCGTAAGGACACAATTCGGGTAATTGGAAAGAAAGCAAGACAAAATATGTCTCGTAATTCATTCCAATTTGTGTTTGTCTTCCCAACGTTATGGTCGTACCATTGTTTGGCTTTTTCCATAAGGGAGAAAGGAAACAACTTCCATTTGATAGTTTCTTGTGTCATACCTTTGATTAGAAGGCATGAACACAATTGTTCGAACTCTCTTAGATAGTGGTAAGGGTTTCCACAATTCATTCCTAAGAAGAATTGCTCCCGAACCATGGCTATAAATGTAAAAGCCCAAAAATTTCATAGTGCAAAGTTCCTAAAGGACAATTTAAAATTTGAATGGGAAAAAAATCAAAATGGAATCTGAAAAGTCAAACCAATTCAAACTTCAATGGAGGGAATTCATTCAAAACATGCTCCTGTTCAAACTTTGCCAAAATAAAAATATGAGTTCACCATTAAATTCCAAATATTCCAAATAGTCTCTCTGCAAAGTTTCAAAATTTTTGAAGCGCAATTGCAATATAATTCAGTGGAAACACTGAATTCTTCCAAATTTAAATTCAAATTCAAATTTTCATTGAAACTTGATCAACTCAAAGTTTTGATTCCAGAATCAAATCCTAGATATTTATTTGAGCCTATCTGAAAATTTTCATGAATTTTGGACACAAGTTAGTGGGATCTTCCATTGTATAGAGGAGGATAGAGGTGAAAGGGCTGTGGGACCCACTGGTCAGTAACACAATTACGTGAGTGCTCTGTTTCTTCACCGTGACGACACCTCCCAACATGCAAGCCACACACCTGTGTGCCTGCTTGCCGATTGCCATTGAATCCGGCGTCCATATATATCTAGCAAGCGTCCTCATCACTTTCCCTAGCGTCCAGTGCAAGCCACCCATCGTTCTTCCTCTGTTCTTGGCCGCCGGCGACGAATCTCTCATTCAAGCTGAGAATCCAAGCTACCCAGAGGTTGTTGATCCTTTCTCTTTGCGTTTGGAGCTTGGTAACTGTCTTGCGCACCTTCCTAAACCATTTTGTGGCCAGCTCCCTCACGGTGATGTGTTAATTTTTTCAGTTTTTGCGGACGTCGTCATCAAGCCGCTGTTGGACCTCCTCTGTCCACCGTGAAGCCGATGAACTAGGCAGTTTCAAGCTTCCACTTCAACAGACACAAGGAGCATCGGGACACCACCTTTCTCACGGTGAAAACTGCAACCCTTTTCATCCCCTATCGAGTGAGTATTCCTCATTTTTGTCTCGGCACAATTTTACTCTTCAAGTTAGGTCATCGATTCAATTCTGTTTATATGCACAACTTTTGTCTAATCCAGTTAGGAGATAGCTTCTACATGTTGAGGCGCACCACTTTGATCAAGAATTAATGTAAGCCATCGACCATAGGCGTTGCTTGCTGAGTTTTCATCACCAGCGGCAACTTTCGGTTAGGTCGTCGACGAACTTCGTGCTACAGCCATTTGCAACCCCTTTCTCATTCCTTTTCATGTTCCTGAGGTACCCAGGAAGCTTCTCCACTATTTCCCGATCTTTCTAGTGGAGAAACAGAAAAGACCTAGCTCGCTGTCGGGTTCCTTGTGCCGCTGTCGTCGAGCAGCATGCTCCGGCCACCGTCGGTATTCCCCATCGTTTCCAGCAGATGTGCCGTCCAAAATAGTGCCCAGGCAGCCAAGAAAGGTCGGGGAGGCGTACGGTGCAGCATTTGCCAGCGGGCGCGCCGGAGTGCGCCGCCGCGCGGGTTCCTGGCGCCGCCCGAGCGTAAGGAAGATGAAGGAGTGGCGGGTCCCACCGGTCAGTGACCGTTTTATTCCCTTCGGATCGGCTGTGGCCGCAGGATCGATTATGGCTGCGCGGGTTAAACCATATGGCCCATATGTGCCCAGTTGTGATTGGGTCATTTTAAACAGTGGGGCCCAGTTTGATAAGTTCAAACGTTTCCAGTTAAAATTAATTCCGGATTTCATCCAAACTTTGAAAATCAATTACTCCTAGTATAATTGCTCAAATAATTCCCAATAAATTCTGGTAGACTCATATTGATCTCTATTTTGCAGTGGTGAAATTTTTTGGACATGAAAGTCCCAGAATTTTCAAATTAATTCCTTTGAGCTAACTGCTTGGGAAATTAATTACTCATGTTCTGCTAATTGGAAAATTACCAATTTTGGTCAGAACCTTCATTATAATACACCTGATCTCCAATAACAATTTCAAGTTCATAGGACTTCATTTACAGGACCAAACAGTATTCCAATCCCCTATGTCAACTACAGAAACATTTTCAGAATTCTTGCAAACTTGTAAAATCAATTCCTCTCTATAGGAAGATCAGAAAAATATGAAACAAATTTTCATAGAACCAGTAAAACCTACTCTACAATTAACATCCACTATTTGCCATGACAAAGCTCCAGATTTAATACCAAATTTCAGAGAAGGCTTTTATTGTTGGAATTTTAGAGTCAACAAGCTTCTTTGAACATCTCCAATTCTTGGTCCAGTTCTTCCTCATAGAACCTAGTATCCACTGTAAAAATCCCAAAGGCAATTAAAATAATTTTCTTAGCTGATCAGTGGTTATAACGTCTTTTATATAGTTTCAATATCACTCATGTACTTTATATATTGCATATCATATAGTTACCGAGATCGGGGAGGAGCCGGAGCCCCTAGAGAGCATACCACCTAACACTAACTTTGATTCTGACTCACAGCCAGGCAAGCCCCAGTTTGCATTTAAGTGCTATTTCAAAGTTTCTATTTGTATCACTTGTGTCTAGGATGAGTTTTGTGCATTAGGGCTAAGGTGCTTGTTACTCCACTTGCATGACCCACAAATCTCATGGAGTATTGGGTAGGTCTACAGCTTAATGAGTACAAAATTCCATGCTAATGTTTTGAGGAATTCGGTAGAAGTCGAGTAGTTGGAATCTACTCGCGAGATAGGATTTTATCACACGGAATGGATTTGATCAAAGAATAGTTTATGAATATGAATTTGAGACCGAGCAGCGGATAGGATGCAGCAAGACATGGTCTCACGTGCGTAGCCCTGCTTGTGTCGATTGAGTACCGATCCGTGTGCGGTCCTGCTGGACAAGTTTGAACTGTATCGGATGCATACTGGGCATATGGAACCCAGGAAGCCGATGTAACTTGATAACTTGGGTGTCGAGGCATAGCCCACTGTCGATAGGGGTGGGTTGAGGGCAGTAAGGTGTAAATCTATCGGCGGGCACAAACACACTCCGTGCGGGGACCTTATGCCTTCGATAGTGGGACCGGTTCAGCGTTTGAGTTCCTTGTGAAAGTTTGCTGCGTATGACGTCGTGAGGAGCACCGCACGCTTCTTACGCACAGGTGTGTGTGACGTGTTATTCGGGTGTCTACTGATTGAAATCATTGTCCCTTGCGGTTATTTGAGTACCGCTTGTTCACTGCATTGTGACGTTGTAAATACTGAAGAAGCCAGGAGAATATGATGTATTGAATTATAATTGCTTTGCAACTATGATTGCTATAGAATATGCTTACTAAAGTTCATTTTACTAAACCTTTAAGCTGTTGTTAATAACTTGAAAAATTAAGGATCAACATATAGGTGAGTCATTTACTGCTATATCTATTCCTATGTTAAGTATTCCTGCATGTAGAGTTACATGCTTAGGTGAGACGGTTAAGTCTTGTTGAGCCTTCGTTCTCACGGTTGCTATATTAAGTTGTTTGCAGGTGAGACGTATGAGGAAGGGCCTGAAGATGAGGTGATGCCCCCGTCCTGGTATACCGCCGAGTGGGAGCCCTGCACGCCACTGTGAATTGTTGTGTGATGCTAGTGTGTAGCATCCCCGGACTGGATGGCTACACTTTTGCATAGCTTGGCTGAGAGTTTAGCTATGGGTATTACTTCCGCTGTACATTATGTATTGTAAAAGACTTCCGTTGTTTCTATAAATAAAATTTTGTATTTTGCCGTATTCTTTTCATGTGTGCTGTTGGGTGCCGCACTGCACGGCACCATGTAGGATCGAAGATCACGTGAAAATCTACCAGAGGGGGGTGAATGGTAGATTAAAAAATCTTACGCAGCGGAAACAATTAAATCCTAACCCCTTCGACAGAAAAACGATCTGTTAAAGAAATCGTGTGCAAGACTAATCTAAATGTGTTTCACCGTGACATAAGTGATACATACCAGAGAGAATCAAGTCACGAAGACGACACAACAGGAATCACTCAAATCCGTCAAGAGAAACTCAAGTTACGATTGAAAGATCGAACAAAGGTCAATCTGTCATACCCAAGAAAAACAGTTATGGAACGCTGCAAAGAATCTCATGTAGATCATAAACAACAAATCCAATGACCGTGAAATTTTGAAAGATGATAGATAATCATGTTTTGAAGACAAACAAAAAAGAATCACGTCAATTGGGTCTGTAAAACTCGAGTTATGATAACACCACCGAAGAAAGGTAGTGTTGTGCAGAAAACTCGACGAGAAAAACTTGTCTGGAACAAGTCGGACGAACAAGGCACAAAAGTTCCTTTAAACTACGATCTTTATTCAATAGAACATAAGAGGAACAACCCCAAAGTCGTCATCCACGAGCTCTGGCCTCCCTTGCTTATATAACCAGCCCTTAGGCCAACCCAATCTCAACTAGGACTCTAATCCTACTCAAATCATGAATCGAAACTTTTCATAACTGCTTAGGACTCTTCTATACGCAGATAAACACAATCTTAAGACTTCCAAATACCTTAGGAACATATCCCACATTCCTAAAACAACTCAAATTCGTGACCCACACAAAATCCTATCATAACCAACTCAAAACTTTCCATATTTGAGTCACACACGACTCAACTGCTACCTGAGTCCATAACCTTGTCGGTTGGACCTTTTCGACCAATTCTTTACGTCCACATCTCTTCGTCATGCCTCGGAACCATGTTTCCACGTCCATGCACTCCTTGCACACGTGCAAACATCTCCCAACGATGTCCACGATACCTTCATATGCATTGTTCTTGATCCAAACATGGTGTGCGACCTCCCGACCAACTCAACCACAATTCCTCCTGAACTAGCTTGTTGAACCTCATCTTCTCCCTAAGACTAGTCCAATGGATCCGGTCACCAGCCATGTCTTGAACTCAAGCAACACCTGCACATGAATAAACAACCAAACCGTACGAGCCTAAGTCTGCGACTTGACTCAAATTAGTTCCGAATACAACACCTTATGTGAGCACCTCACATAAGTATGTTGCAAAACATAGCAAAATGATATCAACCATAACCACCAAAACACACCAAAAACTTAGCAAATGAATACTAAGCAATCTTTCCATTAATGTAAAGCAAGTACAAATCATTGCAAGATAAAAGTAGAACCACTGCGATGAAGCTCCGAACCTTGCCAAAACTAACCGGACCTTGAACCGGAGCTTACCAAAGCTAGCCAGACCTAGCGCCAGAGCTAACCAAAGCTAGTCGAACGTACAGTCGGACCTTGATGATAAAGGTGTTTTGGTAGTATTCAAAACTTTTATCACCATAGCCAATGTATTCAGCACACATAGGTCTCACACATCACCCTCTGCGATTCCTGGGTGTGTGGACTCGGTCCTCACAATAAAGCTAGGGCGAAGTTCATAGCTAGTAGAACAAATAGGTTCCGTCGAAGGCAGTCGCTCACAGAACTTGCTCTTTGGGCAGAATATGAAAGAATGGTAGGCTGCTCCATATATGTGGTGGTGGTAAGAAAAGGAAAGATAAGATGAGAAGATATATACGAGGGACAAGGTTCAAAGATTAATAGCAACCGTTCCCCGACAACGGCGCCAGAATTGCTTGTGTTGATGTTTCTTACATCACAGATAAAAATCTGCAAGCGCACAGAAATGGTCGTGTAGCACTTCCCCTTAAGAGAGTATTCCAAGGGTATCGATCCAAGGAACGTGTCTGTAATCTTACGAACTAATCCACCCAAGGACACAAAGTTGTTTGGTAGGTAAGGAAGAGAGAGAAATTCAATGTATTGATTCTAATTCAAAGTAATTTGCAGTAGCTGCTATCTTCGGGCACGGGTTTACCCCTAGTAACACTAGACGACTCCCGCCAAGAGCCTATGGCATAGCCGAACGTGGAGGATTACAAAGGACAGATAGGGTTGTCACCACCTACTGCCTACCTCTTCAATCTGTGGGTCTACGAGATATTAACTGGTGATTTCTAACCTAAGCGTCACGCTTACGTTCTAAATCACAACTCTAGTTGTTCTGAACACAAAGCTACAACTAGAGCCTCTAATAAATTAAAGCAATGAACCCACAAGTAACTACTTGTGCAAACTACTAGGAATTGAGAATCAAACTTGAACTAAATTCACAAAGGCTTACTTGATTTGAATAACACCTTTGTAGGGGTACAAGTGTAGAAGAGGGGCTTGACAAGCCCAAGTCTCCTCCTAAACTCTTCACCACACTCTCCTTCTACTTGGCAGCCTCTAGGACTACTCTAAACCTTTGGAGTGGTATTCTATTCTCAACTTTTGGTGTGTGTGTGTGTGTGAAGTGAGGTGTGGGGTTCTATTTATAGGGGGAGAAGAGTCAGTTCCCGCCACAAAATGTGCGTGAATCAGTCACTAATGACTTCTTCAAGCCGGGGGGGTGGGGGGGAGCCAACATGTGGCATTTCACTGCAATTGGTGCCATGACCTAGTCGGTCGACTAGGGGTCTGGCCGACCTGGTCTTGGCCTCATTGGGGCTGTGCTTCCTCCAGGTCTCTACCAGGTGGGTCCCATCCCTTTATATGGGTGCTACACCGTTGGATGGCCTCGGATACTTCTGTTTGTGGGTCATTTGATCCATGTGATGACACGTGGCGTCGCCTAATTCGTCAAAATTCAATTTTATAGATTACTCCCTGTATGTCTTGGTATTTTTGGGTCTAAATTCACCTGCATACAAATAAACACCAACACTTGTGGAATCGGTTAGTTTTTAACCCTACCACTACATTGTGTTTCTCTTTTGTTCACATTACAAGGTTAATTTACGGTCTAAATATGGCACTTAAGGACCGTCAATAGCCACGTGCGGCACTGGCGTCCCTGACGCCACCAGGTGCGCCATGCGTGGACCTGACGCCACCAGTGCACCACGCGCATCCCCGGTGTTCTCGACACCTCCAACTGTGCCTTGTGCAGTCCTGACATCGCCCGTTGCGCCACGCGCTGCCCCAATGTCACCGACTTGACCGCAGCGTCGTGCTCGCCCTGGCATCACCAACATAGCCCGCTGCTCCACGCGCGGCCCCGACGTCCCCAGCTGCGCCACGTGCAACACCGGTGTCCCCGACATCGCCTGCTACACTAGGCACGACACCGGCGTCCCCGACTTTGCCTATTGTGCCACGCGCGTCCCTGACATCTCCTGTTGCGCCACGCGCGGCACCGACATCCCCGACATTGCCTGTTGCTCCATGTGCGACATTGGTGTCCCCAACTTCGCTTGCTGCGCCACACGCGGCCCCTGCGTTGTTTTATGCTGATCCCGCTCATTTCTACCAGCGACGAGTGCGGGTTGGTGTTCTGACCTCCTCCCGCACCGAGCCCCTGGTGTACCACCCCCGCTGCTCCACTATGACCCTAGCCACGTTCACCCGATGGTGACCAAGCGTGTTGCTGGGGTCCTCCGATCGGGGGAGCAGTTCTCCAGGGTTGTCCTCTCCTCCACGACCTCTCCACCACCTACCTCCTCACCCATCTTGCCTATTCCCTCCTCTATCCGTAGCGCCCTCGTTGATCCTCACTAGTGTCGGGCTATGGAGGAGGAGTATGCATCCATGATTGCTAACCAAACATGGGACTTGGTTCCCCGTCCTGGTTGTGGCAATGTTGTCACGAAGGTGGGTATTTACACATAAGAGGAAGGCGGATGGGTCTGTGGAGAGGTACAAGGCCCAACGGGTTCTTCGAGGCTTCACTCAGCACCCCGGTGTCGACTACGACAAGACCTTCAGCTCAGTGGTGAAGCCGGCGACGGTTCGGACCATTCTGTCATTGGCTCTCTTGCATTCTTGGCCTGTCCACCAGTTGGACATCACGAACGCCTTCCTCCACAACACGCTGACAGAGATGGTGTACTGCAGTCAGCCGACAGGGTTCATTGATTCAGCTCGTCCAGACATGGTCTGTCGTCTGAACAAGTCCATGTACGGTCTGAAGCAGGCACCCCAGGCTTGTTACAGCCAGTTTGTCTCCTTCTTGGTCTCGCACGGCTTTGTCGATGCCAAGTCGCACACCTCGCCCTTCATTTATAGACAGGAGGGTGATATTTTGTACCTCCTCTTGTACATCGACGACATCGTCTTCATGGCGTCTAATACAGTTCTTTTTCAGTGCACGATCTCTGTCCTGCAGTAGGAGTTCGAGATGAAGGGCCTAGGCCAACTTCACCACTTCCTGGGCGTTATGGTCAAGCATCGCCCTGGGTAGCATCTTCCTCCACCAGCGACAGTAATGCTTGGACATCCTCCAGCGAGCAGGCATGGCTGATTGCAAGTCGTGCTCCACTTCGGAGGGCACCCAGGCGAAGGTCTCCTCCGCTGGCAGCGCTCCTGTCGCTGACCCCACCATTTATAGGAGTCTTGCAGGTGCTCTCCAATACCTCACCTTCACCAGGCCGGCCATCTCCTACACGGTTCAGCAGATGTGCCTCCACATGCATGATCCGTAGGAGCCGCATCTCACCGCTGTGAAGCGAATCCTTCGGTACCTGCACGACACCCTCAACTACGGTCTCCTTCTTTGGGGTGACTCAGCTTCTGAGCTGATCTTCTACACAGACGTTGACTGGGCAGGTTGCCCAGATACCCGTTGGTCCACCTCCGGTTACATTGTTTTCCTGGGTGGCATCCTCGTCTCCTGGTCCTCAAAGCGGCAGCCCGAGGTGTCGCGCTTGAGTGCCGAGGCAGAGTATTGCACCATAGCCAACAGTGTGGTTGAGGCCTCTTGACTTCAGTAGCTGCTTCAAGAGCTCCACTCCCCCGTCGCCTGGGGCACATTGGTCAACTGTGACAACATCAGCACCGTCTACCTCTCCACCAACCTCGTCCAGCATCAGCGCACTTAGCATGTGGAGATCGAACGCCATTTTGCTCGTGAGCAGGTTTCATGTGGTGGTGTTCGTGTGCTCCATGTCCTGATGACGTCGCAGTTCGCCGACATCTTCACGAAGGGGCTCCCGTCGTCGCTGTTCTTCGAGTTTCGGTCCAGTCTCAACATTTGTCGTGGCTAGATGTTGAGACTGTGGGGGGCTGTTAAACTATGTATTAGGGGGTCAGGGGTATTTTAGTACTTAGCAAAATAGGATTCTTCGGGAATAAATCATGTATCCCTATATATTGTACCCTTGACAACCTTGCTTAATCGATCCATTCTATTTCCTCCAATACAGACTACCAAACAAGACGATTAAAAAGGATGTTGCATACGAGTAACCTGGCTTACCGAGGCCTAGATGCACGATGAAGGTGAGGGTGCCCGAGCAACCAAACGCGCCCTAGCCTCGTCCCGATTTCAATGGCCCGAACGCCACACTGTCTGTTGTTTTCGTGTCCCCAGGGACGAAGCCAGTCGGTACGAGCTCCAACTTACCCTCCAAAGAGCTCGTTAAGAATTCGAGCCGAGCTCGAGCCGAGTCCGAATTTTGATCGATCCTGCAGTCAAAATTGAGGTTGACTCGACAAGGCTTGTTTAAATATTTATGCTTGGGTTAAGCTCGTAAAAGCTCGAGTTCGAGCTCAAAAAGCTCGTTTAAACAATAAAAATAAATAATATTTAATAGAAAAATATTAACAAATAATATTTATAAACCATAATTTATCTAAATGAACCTTATCGATCTTAATGAGCTCTAGCTTGTCAGTCTCGCGAGCTTGAGATGAACCTCGAGTTTGGCTCGTTTATCTATCGAATCAAACTCGAATCTATCTTTTAACGAGCCGAACTCGAGTAGCACACAAGCCTTGATCTTCATTGACAGCCCTAGCGACACCCACCGGCACCGCGCCTAGCTGTGTTGGTGCACGAGTCACCTTTGATCGACAGCGTAACATACATGGCAATCAACCGCCTTCTTGGGCACTACCTAGTATCTCACCGCGCACGCGACCTGCAACATTCGCATGCGTTTATTAAAGGGGTGATTGGTTGCTTGTACAAGCTTAGCCTTGTTGGTTGTGCTGGGATTTGCATTGGGCCAAATTTAGGCAGTTTGAAGCACAACAAGGCAGTCTGACACCTGGTTAGGCCTGACACAAAACATTTTTGGGTCGTGTCGGCCCGGTGCGAGATCTTGGATCGTGTTGTGCCTCACTTTTGGGCTCGTCTGAAAGTGCATCTGGGCATTCCCTTGTGGGTTTTGGACGATTGATGACAAACAAAGAAGGTCCTAATGAATTCATTGAGATGAATGCAGGTCTACAAAGAAGATAACTTATAATGCACTTAAAAAGGTGAAAATGAGGAGTGAGGAAAGGAAAAGCATATATCAGTGTAGATATCAATGGTGCACTTATGGTGCACAAAGTAGATATCAATGTATAGGATGTGTGTGAGAGACACATCCCAAGAGATTATATCTTTCATAGAGGATAAGGGCTAAAATCAATTAATTAAGCAATACATTGAAGCATCGGACTAGTCCGTTCAGCAGCGGACTAGTCCGATAACCTTACTGTTCTCACACAAACGATTCCAGAACAGAATTGGCCCAGTCTGTTCAACTCACTGACCTCACTCGGACAAGTTCGGACACTTGTCAGACAAGTCCGTTCAACTTTATGGAGTTCACTCAACATAAATCACCATGCATCGGACAAGTCCGTTCAGTTGCGGACTAGTCCGATTGAGTCTCTAGACCCATCACGGACTAGTCCGGACAACTTTCTATTCCAACATGGACAAGTCCGGATTGCCTAACACAAATTAGGATTTCAGGTGTGCTGCATAATTCATGTAAATTTTACACAGCACACCGGACTAGTCCGGTCCCCTGAGCAGACTAGTCCGTCCGTCGGGGTCCCTAACGGTAAGATTTTTAGAAACTCTATTAATAGGTGATTCACGACTCCACAAAACACACACCGTGGACAACAGTGAACAACTAAGAACCCTAGCACTGCCACTTGTCCCAAGAGCACAGAAACACCTCTCCCCATACATCTAAAGCCCTTAAAAGTTAAATCTTTTGGGAATCCAGATTTGGATAGGGAGATCGTCTTCTACGCATTGTTAAGCTCTTGGGGTTTGATCTTTTATACACTGTTGCATCTGGTGTAAATCTTTTGAGTGTGTTTGATCGCCCTTCTCTCTATAATTTTGTGGGAGCCCTCAATGTGTGAGGTTGCCCCGCCGACTTGGTCATTGCCCCCGTGATAGCGGAACTCAAGTACGCCTTTGTGGTGACTTGAAGAGATAAAGGGTTGATTGAGACCCGACTCTGTGTGGGCTCCTCAACGAGGAAGTAGATCTCTTTAGTGAAATCAAATCTCGGTAAAAATTATTGTCTCTTGTGTTCTTGTTATTTACTTTTGCAATCATCATCATCTTCTAGGGCATTGGGTTGATTAATCTTGCAACTTATATTAATCTTGTATTCCTCATTAAAATCAATCATTCTAAAACTTACACAAGTTGTTAGGATAATTTACTTAATTCCGCAGCTATAACATTTGAGGAGAATACTTTAAACAATCTATCTTTTCGTCGGTATAACTAGCATATCGGACTAGTCCGTACAGATACCGGACTAGTCCGGCCTTCCTGTATTTGACGAACCTGTTAAGTGTTGCAGGAAAAGTTTCCAACGCCTATTCACCCCCCTCTAGGCCACATTCAATTGGTATCAGAGCAAGACTCTCCTTTTACGAGACTCACCACTCGGAGAGACAAATGGCTACTGACAAGTACAGCGAGATCCTGTAAATACCCATCATTGGAGACGAACAAGACTCCAAGGCGTTCAATGTGCTCAAGGAGCACGAACACGATGATGAAGAAGTGTGTGAACTCAAGGCACTTCTCAGGAAGAAGCTTCTAAGCCAGAAGGGCAAGGAGGATGAAAAGCCAAAAGGGGTAGTCATCAAGACTACTCTCGGTATCTTTTTAATTATGAGAAGCTTAACAACTACAATCATTATCTTTCTATTCCCATGGGAGACCTCCATAGTTTGATGGCAATTATTAATCAATGTGGAAATATAATATGAAGATGCATCTAATCTCACTTAATCCTAGTCTTTGGCATATAGTGTGTACAGGTATAGATATCTCAGACACCGATGATGAACTCACCCCAAAGCAAGAACAAGCAATTCACCACAATGCACAAGCCATTGCAGTGATCACTTCATCCTTAAGCTGAGAAGAGTTTACCAAGGTGGATGGATTTGAAGTTGCCAAAGACATTTGGGATACACTCAAGACTGCTCATGAAGGAAACCGCTCTGTCCGCGAAGCGAAGATTGAGATGCTTGAGGGAGAATTGGGGAGATTTGACATATAAGATGGTGAAACTTCTCAAGAGACGTACAACCACTTGAAAACACTCATCAAAAAGATATGTGCTTATGGAAGCAAGAAGTGGACTGATCATGAGGTTGTGAAGAGAATGATAAGAGCCTTTATGCCTCGGAATGTCACCTTGTGTTCTATGATAAGAGAAAGCCCGGAGTCTCACAAAATGACCCCCGCTGAAGTCCTTGGAAAAATTATCAATCACGAGATGATGGAGGTAGAAGCTAAATATGTCAAGGACTTAGCTGGACTTACCTCATCCAAGAAGAAGGAGGTTGAACTCAAGGCAACTTGCAAGCCCAAAATGAAGGAGACTCATGCGACATATGAAGAAGAAGACACTGACGATGTAAGCACAGATATGGATGATGAAGAGAAGGTGCTCTTCATGAAAATATTAAAGCGCATGATGAGAAGAAGAAGAGGAAGCAACTCAAGTGAAGGAAAGAACAAGGAAAATCTAAGGCTCAGCGTACTTGCTACAACTCCGGCGAATACGGACACTTTATGGTTGATTGTCCGTATGAGGAAAACAAGAAGAAGACGGAAGAAAAGTCGCAAGAGAAGAAAACTTTCAAGAAAAAGAAGCAAGCACATCAAGCGCACATCAGCAAAGAGTGGGACTCAAACGACGAGTCCTCCTCGGATGATGAAGACGAGATGGCAACAATTGCCATCAAGAAGCCAACCAAGAAGTCTACACTCTTCCCAAACATGGGAGGAAGGGAGAACCACAACCACACTTGCCTCATGGCTAAGGAAGGCAAGAAGAAGGTTTGACTTACACCCCCTTCCCTACATTCTTCTGATGATGATTTTGATAGTTCTAGTGAAATGAGGAATTGCTTAAAGAATTGAGCAAAAATGCACAAGAAAAATGAAGATGTTATCAGATGAAATCTTTGAGAAGGATGAACTTGTCAACCGCTAAGAAGATATGATCATCTATGAAAGGAAGAGATATCAAGAGGTTGAAAAGCTTCTTGATCTTGAAAAGGAGAAAAGTAAAGAACTTGAGCTTGAGCTAGCTTTGAGTAAGGAAACATACTCAAAACTAGAAGACTCACACATTGCAGTCAAGGATGAACTTGCTAACTTGACGAAAGTTAACAAAATCCTTAAAGTGCAAGTGGAGTCACTCAAGCAAAGTGGTGCTTCCTCCTCTAAAATCTCACCTTCTTAAGATGTCGAGTTGGCATCTATTAAAATTTGCATATGCTCTAGTAAGAAGGGTAATGTAAAAAATGAATCCAATGCTACACAAGCTAAGAACCCATCCCAAAGCAGCATCTTTGACAAAGAAAAAAAATCAAATATGCACGTAGTGCATATATGGTCACAAGAGCTCCTAATGTCAAAGATGGTCTTGGGTATGCAAGAGGTAAGAAGCAGTTCACTAGTGGTCAAAATAAGAATCATATTGCCTTTGTTAAAGAAAAATCACATGAATCTGAACTGCAAACATTATTTCATACTTTTGATGCATCTTATGTCCTCATGAAAATTAAATTTTGATATGTTTATGCTAAATATGCGGGGTCATGCCACAAGAGACCCAAAGCTTGTGTGTGGGTGCCTAAAACACTTGTGACTAACCTTCGAGTAACCAAGCAAACTTGGGTACCTAAAACCAAGACATAATTTGTTTTGCAGGCCTACTCTTCAGGTGGATGAAAATAGGTGCTAGACCGTGGATGCACCAATCACATGACCGGAGAAAGGAGAATGTTCGTAGAGTATGAGCAAAACACAGATCCAAGTGAAGGAATTTTCAGAGAAAACGACCAAGGAAAAGTCCTTGCCAGCGGTAAAATTGAAATCTCCTCTCAACACACTCTCTCCAATGTTTTACATGTTGATTCTATAGATTATAATCTTTTATCTATATATCAGCTATGTGACAAAGGATACAATTGTTTATTCGCTAATGAGGGTGTGACGGTATTTAGAAGAAGCGATAACTCAATTGCATTCAAGGGAATGTTGAAGGGAAAACTTTATCTTGTTGATTTCAACAAAGATAAAGCTTGACTCAACACTTGCTTGATTGCAAAAACTAACATGGGATGGTTGTGGCATAAACGGCTAGCCCATGTTGGGATGAGAAATCTGCAGAAACTTCTAAAGGTTGGTCACATCTGAGGTTTGAAAGGTGTTGTGTTTGAGAAAGACGGGCCATGTAGTGCATGTCAGGCGGAAAAACAAGTTGGAGCACCACACCCTACAAAGAACATGATGACTACATCAAGTCCGCTAGAACTTCTTCATATGGACCTCTTTGGTCCAATTGCTTATATAAGCATCGGCGGTAACAAATATGGTTTAATCATTGTTGATGATTTTTCTAGTCTTACCTGGGTATTTTTTGTATGATAAATCAGAGACCAGGAGATTCTCAAGAAGTTATTAAAGAGAGCGCAAAATGAATTCTCCTCAACCGTCAAGAATATTAGGAGTGACAATGGAACGGGGTTCAAAAATACTCAAGTTGAGGAGTACCTAGATGAAGAAGGAATAAAACATGAGTTTTCGGCACCCTATTCCCCTCAACAAAATAAGGTGGCCAAAAGGAAGAACAGGTCGGTCATTGAGATGGCGAGGACAATGCTAGATGAATACAAGATTTCCGATCGATTTTGGGCTGAAACGGTAAACACCACTTGTCACGCTACGAACCGGCTATATCTTCACCGACTTTTGAAGAAAACGCTATATGAGCTCCTCACTGGTAACAAACCAAAATGTCTCATATTTCAAAGTTTTTGGAAGTAAATGCTTTATTTTAAACAAGAAACCGAAGACTTCGAAGTTCGCTTCAAAATCTGATGAAGGGTTCTTACTTGATTATGATTCGAACGCCTATGCCTATCGTGTTTTTAACAAAGTCTCTGGCGTTGTTGAAGTGGCACATGACGTAGTGTTCAATGAGACTAATGGCTCTCAAGTGGAGCAAGTTGATAAGTGTGTGCTAGATTAAGAAGAAGCTCCATGTCAAGCGTTGAGGAGGATGGCACTTGGTGATATTCGACCACAAGAGCAATCACAAGACTCAAGTGTTCAATATGTACCTCAACAAGAGAGCAATGATCAAGGGAAGCTTCGGTACAAGATCAACACCAGTAGAATCAAGAAGATCAATATATGCATGGAAGCAATGATCTAGGGGGAGACATTGACAATGAAGATAATGAAGAGCAAATGACCTCACAAGTGCCTCACCCAATAGTACATCAGAGTATACAAAGAAATTATCCTATCGAGAACATCAGTGGAGATATTGCGGGAGCCCTCAATGTGTGAGGTTGCCCCACCTACTTGGTGATTGCCCCCGTGATAGTGGAACTCAAATTAGCCTTCATGGTGACTTAAGGAGGTAAATGGTTGATTGAGACTCGACTCTGTGTGGGCTCCTCAACGAGGAAGTAGATCTCTTTGGTGATATTGAATCTTGATAAAAATTATTGTCTCTTGTGTTTTTATTATTTACTTTTGCAATCATCATCATCATCTAGAGCATGGGGTTGGTTAATCTTGCAACTTATTTTAATCTTGTATTCCTCGTTAAAATCAATCATCCTAAAACTTACACGAGTTGTTAGACTATTTTACTTAATTCCGCAGCTATAACATTTGAGGAGAATACTTTAAACAATCTATCTTTTCGTCTGTATAACTAGCATACTGGACTAGTCCATAAAGATATTAGACTAGTCCGCTCTTTCTGTATTTGACGAATCTGTTAAGTGTTGCAGGAAATGTTTTTAACGCCTATTCAACCCCCCCCCCCCCCCCCCTTCTAGGACACATTCACCATCGGACGGTACTTCACCGTACGAGTTTTTGGGTCGTGCTCGGGACGGCACGACAGCTCAAGAACAGCACGAAAAAAATGGGCAGTCAGCCAGACCGCAAGAGAGCAGCGAGCAGGTGCTAGCCGAGCAGGCCCAACAGGCCCAAGCGCATTGCATAGTATGAAGTAGGCAACACAGCAGGCCCACGAAGAGGCAGAGGCCCAAGACGAGTGGTGGGACGATAATTCAAAGGAATTCGACAAGGAGTGAACGTCGGGTCTTATATGTTGGTCGGGCACATCCAGCTAACCGTTGTGTGACTATTCGCATGCAGCCGGGTGCAGCGCGCTGCATGGTCCGCACGTGCACCCCTCTCCCTGATTTCATTACCGTACATGGCCCACAACCGTGTGTTTTTTTATTGAGATTCAAAATTGAAACTTCAAACTTGTATAATTTTCTTTAAATGTGGTCCAAATTCGATGATTTTTTTCTAAATTCTTCACAAATATGCTATGCCACTTAGAACCATTATCATTAAAATTATATAGCTCAATTTGGTATATTTATGCAAATCTCAAGATTTGGTGTGTCTGTCTTCAAATTGATGTAAATCACTTTTTTATTCATTTTATCTCTTCAAAAAAATCTTCCGATGAAATTTGGTGTGTATGTACATATTCTATATGTCTACACATTAGAATTTTGTATAACTTATTAAGCACTCACACATGTGCAACTTCTAATTGCTCTTCCTTTAACTCAAATGCTCGTGTGAAATATGGCATTTACTAAAAATCAAACACACATTCATTCAAATAAAAATTAAAAATATTCAAAAAATCATAGAGGTTGGTATTATTATTCAAAAGTCCCATAAAAAATTCACTCACAAAATCCTTATATTTTCATGATATGAAAATAACAAAGAAACATTTTTCATTTGTTTTTTCCTTCAATTTATGAGGTTTTTCAAAGTAAAATTCAATGAACACATGTAATATTTTTTCATATATTTTTGAATTTTTTTTTGTTCATGAGTTAAATCCTTATTGTGTGTGAGCCAAATTAGCATGTATTGAGCCGTGCTTGGACCAGACACGACTCGAAAGAGGCTGTTGCATCTCGAGTCATGTCTGGCCAGGGTTTTTGGACCTTTGCTCCGACCAACCTTGCACGAAGTGGCCAGACAAGCTGCTGGGCCGCATGCCATCTGGATCCGAGGTATGACTGGGCCGTGCGGCACGGCACCGAGTCCCAGCTCTACTTGCTGGTATCAGCGAGGCGGGCTCATTTGAGCAGGCCGCGGCATGGCTTTTCAATCCAATGAGCCAGACCCAAGTACCGATACAGCCTGATAACCTGCTGCCACGAGCCAGCTGACGGGTCTATAGACATGCGGCCATGTGAGCCCCGCTGAGACAGCGAAATCTTTTACTCCTTCCGTTCCCATAAACTTGTCGTTTTGTAGTTCATTTTTGCGTTTGCTTGCGGGAGTAGCAAAAGCAGTCCTGCTCACCTGCGCCACCGGACAATGACATTTCACGAATGGCCTTGCCCCCCTGCCTCTGTGGACGCCGGCCAACAGTGGATACTCCAGTCCAGTCGATACCAGGTATCACCAGAGATTCCGACGCAACGACGAGCAAAGGGAACGAACGAACGACGCCAAGATTGTGCGCGGCTGCGCGCCGTGCTCTCACGTCAACGCAGTTAAACGCCAAGATACGTACGCTTGGCCCAGCCGCCCGCCCGGCCGCACTGGCTAGCTAGCTTGATGACGGTTTTGCCGCGCCGTGAATCGTTCGTGTGGGGAGCAGGAGAACGCGCGCCGCAGGACCGGCATTGTGGACGCGCCACGCCAGGAAAAGCAAAACGTGGTGGTGGTGCTTCTCGTGCACGGCCCGGAGGAGTGCGCTGCTGATGGCAACAGTTCAGCAGACCTTTTTTGTCGTGCCGTCTATCCGGCCGGCCACAAGGTCGTCGCCGCTGTTACTTGCTTTCCTCAACGACGACCGTCGCATCCTTTCCAAACTGTTCAACGTCCGATCCAACAGCGGCGGCTTTGGCCGTTCCAAGCTTTTGCCACGCTCGCGTGCTGGAATGGAATAGATCGACTTACTTACTATTTATTCGCAGTGACAACCGTAAAGTATATTGGATATGTATATATGAAAGAGGGATTGAGTAGCAATACTCAGATCATGAGTTTGATTACTGGTAGGAGCGAATTTCAGACTGAATTTCACAGTATTAAATGCAGGTACTCTACAGAAGAAGTCATGAGCGTTGGATCCGGGATGCACTGAAGGGATGAACGTGCCGTAATATTAGTTTACTCATCATCTAAAAAATATATAATAGTATATAGAGTATGTTTTAGAGGAAACGAGTACGGATAGCCTTAGCAAAATTTGACGCTTGAATTTTACTTTGGTATGTTTAGATTTCAGTTGCGGACATCGTGTAATTAACAACTAATTACTACTACTTGTAATTAACTATTAACTCTTAATTCTATAGGCTAACCAATCATGAAATTATTATTTCATTACTTTATAACTAGCATAATTCTTAAAAAAAATAATGTTTTCGTTATTTTTTACTTTCATTCAAAACTATCTGTAACTTAGGCTCCCTTTAGATTGAAGGAATTAAAAAACACAGGAATAGGAAAAATATAGGAATTGAAATTGTATATCTTTGCAATCCTATGGAAATTGAAAATATAGGAATTGGAATGAGAAACCCTTGACAGCATCATAAGAAAAACAAGGAAATTTGTAACATAAGCTAGGAAAGAAAAAAGAGGTACAAGCTCATGTTAGGTTTCCTACAAAATTTAGCAAAAGAATTCATTCCTATGAAAACTATCCCTTGTTTTTCTTGTGAGCCAAATGGTCATGTAGGAAAAAATCCTTTACAAATCCTACCCTCCAAAATTCATTTGCCATTCCTTCAATCCAAAGGGAGCCTTAGTGATTCCAGTGCCGACTATAAATGCAACTGGGCAGCTGGGGCATGATTCTGGTTGCATACAGGTTATAGTTCTCCAAATGGGCTAGGCACAATCGGCGGCCCGAGACCCGGCTCGAAAAAGCACGGCTCAAGCACGGGCCCGACCCGAGGCGAGTCATGACGGGTCGGTCCGAACACGATAGTCAGGTTGTGCTTAGACTAGCTTCCCAGCACGAGCCTGGTACGAATTTTGGACCGGCTCGATACTAGCCCGACATCTCTTCAATTCTGGTACCAGGACCGTTGATCTGCCGCGTCGGATTGACTCCAACCGTCGGATCTAACATTGAGCGGAGCTCATATCAATATACTGCTCCATTCCCAAACCCTAGCCGCTCCCTTCCAAAAACCTTAGCCGCCATCCAATCCCATCAGAATCGCAACACTCGAGGTTGTTCGTCGTCCGCCAACCATCCACCAGAACCGCAACACTCGCGCCGCCTGTTCGTCGTCCCCGCCGCCCGTTCGTCGGTCGCGCTGCCCGCTGGCCGCGCCCGAGCCGCTGCTCGACGGCCGCGCTCGAGCCGTCGCCCGCCTCTTGCCTCCGCGCCACCCGCCGGCCGCACCCGAGCCGTCGCACGCCTCTTCGCGTCGGCCGCCACCGAGCCTACCGTCGGGTCGCTGTGCCGTCAGCGCCGCCGTGTCGGTCCGGCAAGAAAAACGTCCTCTATGTCGTGTCTGGACCGCATAGTGAGCACCACGACACAGCCCAGCACGACACGTAAGACGGACCGGGCCAGCTCGTGTTGAGTCCTATCAGCCGGGTTATATCGGGCTCGGGCCGGGCAGCCCATTTGGAAAACAATAGTGCAGGTGGCTGAAACAAGCCGCGAGACTCCATTCGAGTTTGGTCGTGAACGCGCAGATTAGTCAAGCGCCTTGATTCCTCTCAAAAGAAAAATCAAGTGCGTTGATCAAGGCTTGGGGGACTTTGTGTACCGTGTACGTGCATTGACCAGACTTTCGCATCAACAGCTTGGATTATCTGTTTCCCAATACTATCAACGTCTTTCATGCCTTGTCTCTACTCCTACAGTCGGTTACAATTACCACACGGTGAAAAACAAAACACCTGCTTCCGCTACAAGAAGCCTAGCACAGCCTGGCCTGATTGTTCTGCAAGCCAAAGCATTGGGGAACAAGTCAAGAGTGAGCTCCTCTCCTCGATCACTGCGTCCTTTGTTTTCTTCTGCTATGAGCCTTTTGACTGCCATTGGTAATGCGGACGCAAATGGACCGGAGCCGCGACGTGAAGGCATCGTTCTGTTGGCGACGACCAGTGACAATTGTTTTTACCCGGTGATTAAACACTCCTCTCACTAAGCTTCACAGTTCCACACTTCCCCACTGTCCACTGAGCACAAAGTCCACGACGAAGCCTGCCCGCGGCCCAGCCCACGCGAGCACGACAGATTTGACCCACCAATGCGTCCCACTTCCACGCGGGCCCCGCACACGCGCTTCCAGCTCTATATAAACCCGTCACACCCCGGAGCTCCGAAGCCACGCAGCAAAGCTGACCAGTACCATTAGTTGCTAGTACTCGAAGAGGAAGGAAACCATCTAATTCTTACGCCGGCCAAGCTCCCAAGAGTGCGCGCTTTGCTCTGATATGGAGAAGGCGGCTGAGAACGCGAATGATGCAGCGCCGGCGTCTTTGAAGCTGTTCGGGTCGTGGGCGAGCTCGTACACGCACCGCGTGCAGCTGGCGCTGCGGCTCAAGGGGCTGGAGTTCGAGTACGCGGAGGAGGACCTGGGCAGCAAGAGCGACGAGCTGCTGCACCTGAACCCCGTGTACAAGAAGGTGCCCGTGCTCGTCCACGGCGGCCGCGCGCTGCCGGAGTCCGTCATCATCCTGCAGTACCTCGACGACGCCTGGCCGGAGACCCGCCCACTGCTCCCCGCCGACGCCTTCGACCGCGCGCTCGCGCGGTTCTGGTGCCACTTCGCCGACGACAAGGTGCCGCGTTCTCCTTGTCACTGTTGTGCATTCACTTAGTTGCCATTGGTATGTGATGGATTCGATCTGACACGTTGCGATCATGTGTGCATGCAGCTTGGGCCTGCGGTGGGCGCGGTGTTCGCGTCGACGGGGAAGGAGCAGGAGGCGGCGGTGCGCCAGGTGCACGAGAACCTCGCCCTGCTCGAGGCCGAGCTCCGCGACGGCGCGTTCAAGGGCCGCCGCTTCTTCGGCGGCGACGAGGTGGGGCTCCTCGACGTGGTGCTGGGGTGCGGGTCCTACTGGCTGGCCGTGTTCGAGGAGGTCATGACCGGCGTGCGCCTGGTGGACCCCGACGCGTTCCCGCTCTTCCACGCCTGGCTCCGCGACTTCGAGGCGCTGGACGAGGTCCGGGAGACCATCCCCGCCGTGGATCGCCTGCTCGAGTACGCCCGCGGCGTCCGCCACATGCTGCTCGGCCTCGCCGGTGCCGACGTCAACGCCTCCGCCTCCGCCAAGGAGACCCCGACCGCCGCGGCGGCCGCTCCGCCGCCAGCCGCCCCGCCCGCCGCCGCGGCGACCGACATAGCCGTGGACATATGATGGCAAGACGCTTCCGCGATCAGTAGTACCAGTGTACCACTAGCTAGTAAAATGTAGTTTGCCATGTCGTGTCGGTCGTGCCGTGTGGTGATCCAGCTTCTACTGGCACCACAGTCGTCGTCTGTCTAGGTGTGGACCTTGTTTAGCTGCATCTGTTGTCAAACCTCCGTTGATTTGCTGTGCCTCGTTCTCGTCGCTGGGAGTCTAATATGTCTGCTCCACTATCACTGTACGTAACCTGTTTAGAAGTAACCATGTAATGTGCACATTGTAATTTCTCCTTCCAAGTTTCAACAGCCCCTTGAGAGTTGCGATAGACGTTGTACAACCACCTACAGTACCCACCTCCTCTCGTTGCAGTAGCAGTACGACGTCAGTACAAAATTTACCATTGATCCGAGTTAACTGCGGTGATTAACCCGCGTGCCAGGACACCGATACGGCGTGGCCAGCATTTAAGGCTGCAGCAGCCGACGATGAATTGGATACTCCCCGATTCTCTCCCTGCCGTGGGAATTGATGGGGCGCGCGTGTTTGCCCTGATCGCTGCTCCTGATGCAGAGCAGGCAGGGGTAGGCATTGATTACTTGCCCAGTTGCCCTGAGCAAACGCCCTGACGGTGTGCGGCAGAACAAACGAGACAGACAGAGTTGGTCACCGACGGATGAGCAAAAGATTGGACGAAGCAGGTTAGCAGAGCCGTGAAATCTCGAAACCTAAGACCATCCGCAGTGGTATGCTGTAAAGCATACTGGATACACTGTTTCGCAGTGTAATTTAGAGTACGTACTGTAAAAGCTGAAGAAGAATAGTGTATAGAGTATGCTTTAGAGTATGCTGGTGCGGATGGTCTAAGACCGTTCGCACCGGAAGACTCTAAACGGGCCACTACGCTTAAACTGAAGGGCCGCTAAAATTTTTATGACCGCACCGGGAAGAAAATAGCGATCGCTAAAATCGCGCAGTGAACAGTAGAACTCGACAGATGAAGTTGACTGTTCCTATCGCTATGCCACCGACCGCGCGCGAGACCAACGACTTGTTCGCGTGCGCTACCGGGCGATTCTCCTGGCGACGAGTCGGGGTCTCCGTAGATCTGGCCGGAGAAAGAGCGGCGGGAGGAGCTGGGCGAGGAGGAGGCGAGCAGAGGACGAGCGCCTAGGACGAGTCGAATACGGCTACCATCGGCGAGCGTGGCGGCCGTTGGCGAGGGGGCGTCGACCATCGGCAGGCTGAAGGCGTGGCGGAGGAGCGTCGAGCGTGGCGGCCGTCGGTGAGCGGAGGAGCGCTGAGCATCGAGTGCCGCGGCCGTCGGCGAGGAGGCGACGAGGAGGGGGCAAGCTCGACGGTGCAGATGCTACAGCTGCGGGGCGGCGAGGAGGCGGCGAGAAGAACGAACGAGAGATGGGTTTGGCGGGATTGTTCCAGATGAGTAGGAGAAATAAAAAGAGAATAAAAAAAGAGATGGAAATGTATAAAAAAGAGAAAATAAATGGTGTAAAATAAGAGGTAGTTGATATAGAGTTCTAATATAGAGGTGAACGAGTGCGGAAAAAAAAACTGTAAAAGTAAAAAAAATTTAGAGATGACTGTAAATATTACGAATATTCTTTTTAGAGGTGGATTTTAGAGGAGGATGAGTGCGAACGGTCTAACGTACAGTGAAGTAAGCTGGAGGAGACTGAACATTTCCGGGAATTTTTTATCGCTCGTATAATTACCGGCCTCGACTACCCGTAGTTGCAGCGCTACGACGGTAGATTGATGAATCGTGCAATCATCTACACGAGGTCGAGGGGCCAGGACAAATGATATCCGAACCACACGAGTTGCGACTCTGCGAGCTGTCTGCAGATGCTTAAGACACCGGGGGCCGCGCCGAGCTTGGCAGTGCGGCCGGTGGTCGAGGGAATCCGAAGCACACCAGTAGGTAGCACCTGCAAGGCGCAGCGGGAGGCGAAGGCAGATTCCGCTCCGCTCCACGCGGCCGGCAGCGCGATCGTGGGCGTGGCCGTGCGCGGCGTCGCGCACGTGAACGGCGCCTGCGCACACAGTGACACGGGTGGGGCGATTAGACTGAACCCAGCGGTGTCCCTAAAAGCACCGCTATGCGCGTTTACAATTGGGAGGCAGCCGCAATGCTACTCTAAAACCACCTCTATTTTCCAGATTTAAATAGTAACACGCTAAATGTATGGACACCTCTATATGGAGAGAGAAGGAAGGGGGGAGAAATAAAGGAAGAGAAAAAAGAATAAAAGGAGAAGAAAGGAATAAAATAGGTGAAAATGGTATAGAGGTCTGATTTAGAGGTGAACGAGTGGGGAACAAAACTGTAAAAAAGAAATCTTTTTAGAGATGAGATATAGAGATGAACGAGTGCGAGTAGTCTTACTGTGCACGCGTGGGGGTAACGGGATGAGGAGGACGTACCCGCTTGCAGACGCCGAGTTAAAATAAGCGTTATGCACAACTCGTATCGTACCTGGACTGTTCTTCTTTTCCAATCATTACTCCGTTCGGGATTTTTTTGTCAGCCTCGACAAATATTTTGTAATGTCCGCAGGACAAACGGGATGGTCGGTGTTATGAATACGACCTTATATTATTGAGAGGGTTCCATGTTCTAATATATAGAGTACATGATGAGTATAAATATGCAAATAAGTTTCTATTACATCATCTAATATAAATATAGTATTATATCTCTTAACACCCCCTCAAACTCAAGGTGCATCACGAACACTGAGTTTAGAGAGATAAAAATCATACTAAGAGCCACAAAGATGATCCAAATAGTGGTGCAACTCAGCAAACGTCGAAGTAGACGAAGCAGCAAAAGTGGAGTTGACTGAACTGGCAGGCGCAGCGGGAGGAAGACGAAACCAGTCACGCTCCCAAAGACACTTTAAATCATGACGACGAAGGCTAGTACCAACCAAAGATCGTCCATGAGCAACTCCCAGAGTTGTAGATCATGCATATGTAGACGTATACAAGGAACTCAGTCGCGGTAATTGATGCCATTGAAAAGCACCAGACACTGCACAACTAGAATTCCGACCGAAGAAGAAAAGTCATCAGGCGACGGCGAGAGCGCAAAATAAGCAGCAGCGGGCGACGGGGAGAGCGCAAATAAAAGCATCGCAAACAACAAGTTTTTTTTGAACCCCAAACTCTAGATGCTTTATGATGACATCACGTTGACGTCGGCACCGCACAGACCCAAATCCACATGTCGTGCGACAATGGAAGGAGATCGCGGTCGATGGGCGGTGCTGAAACCGAGACGCAGAGGCACATGACTCCCAAGCCGTCGGCGGGGACGCGGCTCACGAGGCACGAGCGCTGCGACCATGGCTAGGAAAGTGACACAGACGTCCTGGAGCAGCTGGCAGTCGTACCTCACCGTCATGGCAAGGAACTCGGCAAACGCGCCCACGGTCACGAAGGTGCATACCCACTCCTTGATGCGGAGCTTGAGCCTCTCCATGTCGTAGTTCTTGGCGGCCAAGACCAGGGCATCCACCCTCTCGTCCGTGGGCACTAGATGGTTCATGTTCGGTAGGTGGTCGGTGTATGCAACGTGTAGCAGTGCCCCAAACGCCTCTGGCGTGACCTCACAGTCCACCTTGAATCCTCGTGACCTCACAGTCCACCTTGAATCCTCGATGTACTTCCATGCGCACTCGACGCCCTCCCTGAGCGCCAGCAGCTCGGCCCACTGGTGAAAGTTGCCTAGAGGGGGTGAATAGGCTAATCGATCTGAAATGACTTAATAAAACGAGATCAGTACAGGAGGTGGACTAGTCCGATCCACCTGCAAGAAAGGCCTAAAAAGTGTTTCTAACAAGTTTTAGCTGGACTTTCGTGATGCGAAAAGTGTTAGAATGATTTAGTGAACCTCAACAAGTTGTATAGAAAGTATGAAGCTAAGGATCACAATGAAACAAGAGTGATGAACAAAAAAACGGTAACGCTAACTCTAGAAGCAATGTGCGATAAATGAAAGCAAAGTACACAAGGGACACAAAGATTTAATCCCGAGGTTCGATCCCACAAATGAATTTACGTCCCCGTTCAGGAGCTCACGAAGGACCGGGTTCAACAACCCTTCCCTCACCAAGTTTACCACAAGGGCCTAACTTGGTTCTCCACTATCACAAAGGGTGAATACAAGATTCGTTGGGGCTTCTCACAATCTAAGGCTCCCATCACAAATATGATTACAAATCACAAAGAATGACTCAAGTCACAGATCACAAAGATTCAACAAGTGCGAGAGATCAAACCGAGAGCCTAGAGCGGTGTTCTTCCTCTTCTTCACCTCAACAAACCCTAATCTACACAAGAATTAGTTTTAGAGGGAAGGTAGGCAAGAATGAGGCTTTTGGAGGCTCAAAGTTTCCTGTGGCGGCGCTAGGGTTTCAAAGTTCTAAAGTGTTTTCAAGGGTTGGTTCAAATGAACCCAGGGATCCTCTATTTATAGAGGTTCCCAGCCTATACTGCTGACTTCAGTAGATGGGCGGACTAGTCCGTCCTACGGCCCGGACTAGTCCGGTCTTTGGGACCACTGACGTCCCTGACAACTGTCGCACTGCGCGGCAATCGTCACGCTATCCGCCAAACTTCAAATTCAAACGGTCACTTCAAAACGGACTAGTCCGGTCCAGATCGGACTAGTCCGATCTCACACAAAACATTTTGTTCCGTGTGAAAACGGACTAGTCTGGAGACCACAGACTAGTCTGGCCCCCAGGGCGGACTAGTCCGGCCTCCGAGACTTATTCGTTGAAGCACCAACTTCCTCACCAATCCGGACTAGTCCGGCCCCCAGGGAGGACTAGTCCGATCTCAGTCAGGACCTCTTGGTCCGGACTAAAACGGGCAAGTCCTTGGTTTTGAGACTTAGTCCCGAAAACCCACTTCATGACTACCCGAACTAGTCTGTCCCACTACGGACTAGTCCCAACTCAGTCAGACCCTTCTGGTCCGGCTGAAAACGGACTTGGCCGGCCAGGAGCGGATTAGTCCGGCCACCTGCACGGACTAGTCCAGCCACTCCTGCCAGACTTCTCCAACTCTCCTCTCAATAGGTTTTGATCTCTAAACTGCTTTGAGCTCCCAACTTGATCTCAATGCACTTTACACACACATCCTCATACACATATGGCTAGTCTAAACTCGACATGCTAGAACCCTAGTTTCTTCTTCTCGAGTCGACATCGCCGTTTTCATCCTTTTCCTTTTTGAGGGTTTGTGTTTCCACTTGAGTCCACACCTGTGCTTAATATCACCGAGCTCATTAGTTATTTAATTGTCGTCATCAATCATCCAAAACACACGGGGATCCTAGATGCACTTTCAATCTCCCCCTTTTTGGTGATTGATGACAACACATTAAGTCTTCACATATAATAGTATAAATTTTGATTTTCATAACGTGCGGGTGTATGAGTAACTCCCCCCTCAATGAATGCATCATAAAAAGAAGATTGAGGAAGTCCTTAATACACACACACGTTATGGTGGGGTGCCTACGTGTTGTGCTCAACATTTGTGACAAGACATATTAAATATGAATTTGATCAAAAGATAGACATTCGAAGCATCATATTGATATTAAACATTCAAAATATAGTCCTGCACAAATTTAAACAGTCGAATGCCATAAATATTACAAAAGGAAGTGCAACATGTCCAAGGATCCAAAATAAGCTACAACCCCCTCTAACCAGTTCTAACTCTCCCCGTATAACTCTTAGTTAACTCTCCCCGTCTAACTCTCCCCCTTTGGCATCAAGACACCAAAAAGGAAAAGAAGATTGGAACACTAAGGCCTATCAACTAGTCATCCTCCTCCTCACTATCGGTCGCCTCATCATCGGTGTCACTCTCCGTGGCCTCCGGGTCCTTGAAGTCCTGGTCGTCATTGTCGTCGGAGACCCGTGCCGAGGGAGCTGCCCGGGAAGAGCTCCCGTCCTCTTGGAGCTGGGCGAGCTCGTCGGCGGTGAAGTCCGGGAACGGAGTGATCTCTCCATTGCTCTCCTCCAGAGAAGACATGGGGACCTCAAGCTTGTCACACACCGCCTTGAGGTACTTCTCTTGGCGCTTATGTGCCCGTTGATTCCGGATTTCTTGCTTCCCGCAGGAGGTGAAGATAGCTTTGAAGCACTTGAAGAAAGCGCTCATCGACTGAGGCGGAGGCGGAGAAGGAGGTGCCACGGGGTGAGGTGCTGGCATCGCAGAGTGAGAGGCAGGCTCCGCATTCTTCCAGCACGGAGGAGGCGGCACTGAAGGTGGCGTCTGTGGATGAAGTGGGCGATGAGTCACATCCTTGACAAAGGTCAAGCCCGACACCTTCTTGATGAGACACATGATGTATGGTGCATACCCACAAGCACGGTTAGGAGTATGCGAGATGTTGAAGATGTCGTCGAAGAGTCAACTAGGTTGAACTTCTCATCACCATCAATAAGAAGCAGCAGGTGCCTTAGGCTTCCTTGGATCACCCCTACATCACCATCCTTGGGTGCTATTGTCCTCCTCAGAATCCTGTTCATAATGCTATAGAATGGCTTAATGTTGCGAGCAAGTCCGGCATCATATTGAACATGATTGGGGTACATGTAGGCCAGATCATCTCTGTATACGGCCTTGAGGTTAGAAATAATGATCTCATGATACAAATGGGCCTCAAGTCCGAGAATCTTGGCAAACTCTGCAAAGGTGACTGAGTATTGCTCCCCATGAGTCATCCATATGATTCGTCTATCACCTTGGGTGGTGAAGTAGATGGTAGAGTAGAACTGCAGGATGACCTCAACATTCCAGTTGTACTTGAATCCCATTATGTTCTTGAGCTCATGACGCTCAGCAGCCTCAATCACCGCATCAAAAGGAGAGTGTTTCTTCTGGGCCATATACACCCAGTCAACCCATTGAGCTTCAATTACCAACTTCTTCATCGTCTGGTAGACCAGACGGTAGTAGTCATAATGAAATTTGCACCAAAACCTTGGGTCAGCGGTGCTCCTTTCATACTTGTAGACTCTTTCAGTGCGCAGTTTCCTTGCCTTGTCTGCTCCTTTGCCATGGAAGACGTGTGCAGCCAACTCATGCTACCGATTAGGGTTCCTTTCTGGAGTGTGAACTTTCAAGGGACTAATAGGTTTGGCCTGCCCCTTCTCCTTTATGACCACACCCTTGGCCTTCTTAGCCGGAACCTTCACGGAGGGCTTCTTTTTCTTGGGCTCGACAGGAGCCAGGGCCTTGCTCTTCTTTGGATCTCTCTCGATCCGGTGTTCGGCAACTTCTTCTTGGGCTTGCTCCTTGCCCCTTTCTTTCTCTCCCATGGTCACAAGTCTCTTCCTTTTGAAGATTTGTGCTGCGGCAGCCTGAGAGTTATGTGCCTCACGTTCTTCTCGCTTCTTCTTGCGGAGTTCCTTGCAGGACTCCTCAATGGTACGAGCCATTGCTTCATCTTCATTGTAGGCCGTAGCTGCGGCCCTAGCATGTTGTTTCTTGGCTGCCTTTGCTCGCTCTTGCTGCTCGAGAAGTTTCTTGGCAGCCTCAACTTCAGCCCGTGCCTTTTCATCGGCAAGGCGAAGCTGCTCGGCCTCCCACTCGGGGTTAGTGGGTGGAGAAGCGGAACGGCGAGGAGCTACCATTTCAGCTGAAACAGAAAGAAGACATAAGATAGAAGGTCAAGGAAGTGGAATAATGCAAAAGAAATCACGAGAAATAGGCAAAGTTAGAGTTTGGTCTGTGTACACCGGACTTGTCCACCCCAGGGGCGGACTAGTCCGCCTGGCATCGGACTAGTCCGGGTTACACACGATAAACCCTAACTCTAACGGTTTCTCAAAAAATCTTGAAAACAAGTCGCAATACTCCTAGGAGATGTTCACAAGGATGCTAGGAGCAACTTTAATGAAGAGGGACAAATCAAAAACCATATGAATCATGAATGAGGTAGGTTTTTGAAAAGAGAGGGGTACCTCTTCGAATCTTGACGAATCGACGAAATCGGGGATGGATCGCGTCGAGAGTGATTGGGAAAAGTCTCCCACACCTCCGGGGCTTCCAATGCGTGGATTGGAAACGATTTTTGGTGGATGGAATCGAAAATCGCCCAAGGAGGGAAGTTGTGTGCGCGTGGGAGAGAGAAAAGCAAATGGGAGGAAGAGGAAGGGTCGGCCGCCACCTGGGGGTTTAAGTCCCCAGGGGCCGGACTAGTCCGGTGTAGCGGACGGACTAGTCCGGTCAGGGAACCAGACCCGGACCAGACCGAATCCGAACTTGTCCGGCCTTAGGGCGGACTATCCGGTCCTAAAAGGCTGAATATATATATATATATATATATATATATATATATATATATATATATATATATTTGACTTTTAGCCACTATAGTTGATTCTTTTGGACATATTGCCACAACAAAACTTTATGAATATGGTCAGTAAGCAATCAACAATCAAACTATGACCATAACTCACAAAGTTAATAGTTTTTCAAAAAATTTTGGAGAAAATTGAGATAGAGATGAATTTCTCAAACACATGCGTTCTTTTGAATAGGGTGTAAAGTAAACATTCAGATGTGCATGTTTCAAGCCAAATTTTGAGAATCTAAGATATTGATCTCACTCCTAAGCTCACAAACGCTTCTCATCTAGGGGCTTGGTGAATATATCAGCTAGTTGGTTCTCGATTTTTACATGGGAAATCACTATATCCCCCTTCAAGGAATGATCTCTCAATAAGTGATGCCTAATATCGATGTGCTTTGTCCTCGAATGCTCAACTGAATTATGGGATATTTTGATGGCGCTCTCATTGTCACATAGGAGCGGAATATGGCGCAAGTTTATACCATAATCCCTTAGAGTTTGTCGCATACAAAGAAGGTTTGCACAACAACTTCCGGCTGCGACATACACCGCTTCGGCTGTGGAAAGAGCAATGGAGTTTTGTTTCTTAGAGGACCAAGACACCAAAGATCTACCCAAGAATTGACATGTCCCGGATGTGCTCTTTCTATCAACTTTGCACCCCGCATAATCCGCATCAGAATAGCCAATAAGGTTAAACTTGGATCCTTTGGGGTACCAAAGTCCTAGGCTAGGTGTGTGAACTAAATATCTAAGAATTCTCTTAACGGCGGTCAAATTACACACCTTAGGTGTAGCTTCAAAACGTGCACACATATACACACTAAGCATAATATCTGGTCTAGATGCACAAATATATAACAAAGAACCAATCATGGAACGATATACCTTTTGGTCCACACTTGGACCATCTTCGTTGAGGTCTAGATGTCCATTAGTTGCCATTGGAGTCTTGATGGGTTTGGCCTTGTCCATGTCAAACTTCTTTAATATATCTTGAGTGTACTTTGTTTGACTTATGAACGTGCCTTCTTTGAGTTGCTTGACTTGGAAACCTAAAAAGAACTTCAACTCCCCCATCATAGACATCTCAAATCTCTCTGTCATTATCTTAGAAAACTCATCACAAAACACTTTGTTAGTAGAACCAAATATTATGTCATCGATATATATTTGGCACACAAAGAGATCATCATTAAAGTGCTTTGTAAAGAGAGTATATTAAACTTTTCCTATCGTAAAACCATTTTGAATCAAAAAGTCTCTAAGACACTCATACCAAGCTCTAGGAGCTTGTTTGAGGCCATAGAGAGTCTTACGTAATTTGAAGACATGGTTTGGGAAGTCTTGGTCTTCAAGCCCGGTGGTTGCTCCACATAGACTTCCTCCTTGATTGGACCATTTAGGAACGCACTCTTGATGTCCATTTGATAAAGCTTAAAATCATGGTGAGTAGCAAAGGCAAGTAATATACGAATTGACTCAGCCTAGCTACGAGAGCAAAGGCTTCATCAAAATCCAAACCTTCGACTTGTGAGTACCCCTTGGCCACAAGTCATGCCTTTTTCCTTGTCACCACGCCATGCTCGTCTTGCTTGTTGCATAACACCCACTTGGTGATCACAACATTTGCTTGTGGACGTTTGAGAAGCTCCCTAACTTTGTTCCTCTCAAAGTTGTTGAGTTTCTCTTGCATGGACACCACCTAATCCGGGTCTCTCAATGCGTCTTCAACCTTATGGGGCTCCAAAGAATAGACAAAGGATTAATGTTCACAAAAGTTAGCAACACGAGAACGAGTGATTACCCCTTTTGTAATGTCTCCTAGAATATTGTCAACAGGGTGATCCCGTTGAACACTTTGATGCACACGAGGATGTGGAGGTTGAACTCTTGAGTCATCATCATCCTCTTCTTCTTCTTCTTGGTATCCCCCTTGATGTATGCTTCCCTCTTGACTTTCGTCTTCTTGATCATGTTGAGGTGCCACTTGTCCATCTTCAACTTGGTCACGTGGGGGTTGACTTGCATATCCTTGTGGTTGGTCACTTGAGTTTTGAGGTTGTTCTTGTGGACGAATATCTCCAAGTGCCATCCTCCTAAGAGCCTCTTGTGGAGAGTCTTCTTGATCTAACACATTTTGATCAACTTGCTCCACTTGGGAGCCATTAGTTTCATCAAACACCACGTCGCGTGCTATTTCAACAATCCCAGAGGATTTGTTGAAGACACGGTAGGCGTGGGTGTTTGAATCATAACCAAGCAAGAAACCTTCATCAGACTTTGAAGCGAACTTGGAAGTCCTAGGCTTCTTGTTGAGAATATAGCATTTGCTCCCAAAAACACGAAAGTAAGAGACATTGGGTTTCTTACCAACTAGAAGCTCGTAGGGGGTCTTCTTGAGGAGGCGGTGAAGGTACAACCGGTTGACGGCGTGGCAAGCGGTGTTAACCGCTTTCGCCCAGAACCGATCCGATGTCTTGTACTCATCAAGCATCGTCCTTGACATCTCAATGAGTGTCCTATTCTTCCGTTCCGCCACCCCATTTTGTTGCGGGGAGTAAGGGGCTGAAAATTCATGCTTGATGCCCTCCTCATCCAAGAACTCTTCCACTTGAGTGTTCTTGAACTCGGTGCCGTTGTCGCTTCTTATAGCCTTGATTCTTGAGGTGAACTCATTTTGAGCTCTCCTCAAGAACCTCTTGAGAACACCGTGAGTCTCACCCTTATCATGTAAGAAAAATACCCAAGTGAAACGAGAAAAATCATCAACAATAACAAGACCGTATTTGTTACCGCCAATGCTAATGTAGGCTATTGGGCCGAAGAGGTCCATGTGTAGCAGCTCCAAAGGTCTTGTCGTCGTCATGATGTTCTTGGAGGGGTGTTGAGCTCCTACTTGCTTCCCCGCTTGACAAGCACTACATTGCCTATCCTTTTCAAAGACAACATTCTTCAAACCATAGATGTGCTCGCCCTTAAGAAGCTTTTGTAAGTTTCTCATCCCAACATGGGCTAGCCTTCTATGCCAAAGCCATCCCATGTTGGTTTTCGCCATTAAGCATGTGTCAAGTTGAGCTTTATCTGAGGTGAAATCCACAAGATAAAGTTTTCCCTTGAGCACACCCTTAAAAGCGATTGAGTTATTACTTCTTCTAAGGACGCTCATACCCTCATTAGTAAAAACACAATTATAACCTTTGTCACATAGTTGTGATATGGACAAAAGGTTATAGTCTAAAGAATGAATATGCAAAACGCGAGAAAGAGTATGTTGGGAGGAAATGACAATTTTACCAGAGCCAAGGATTTTCCCTCGGCTATTGTCCCCAAAGAGGACCCCTTCATTTGGATCATCATGTTGCTCATACTCCACGAACATTCTCCTCTCTCCGGTCATGTGGTTGGTGCATCCACTATCGAGCACCCATTTGGATCCACCGAAGGAGTACGCCTACAAAACAAGATTATGCCTTCCTTTTAGGTACCCAAGCAGAGTTGGGTCCTTTGACGTTAGTAGTGAGGCACTTGGACACCCACACACAAGGCTTGGGGCTCTTGCGGAGTGGCCCAACATATCTAACATATACTTTGCCATACTTGTTCCTCATTAAAACATAAGACGCATCAAAATCATGAAAGAGAGGATGCGGTTCAGATTTAAGAATGTTAGTCCTAGTTGAAGTATTCTTGCCAATTTTAGTTGGGGATGAGCTTCCCTTGACAAATACAATCAAGTCTTTGCCATACTTGGAGGTTTTAGCATTTTGCTTTCCACCTCTAGTATAACCAATACCATCCTTGACATAGGGAGGTTTTGTATTGGTGTATGCACTTCGTGCATACGCCACCTTCTCTTTGTCAAAGATGCCACCCTTAGGTGCTTGTTTGCCTTGAATCAATTTAAGCTCATCCTTTAATTTAAGGATCAAGTTAGAACATTTGCAAGTAGATATTGCTTCGGATGCAACCTTTGAGGAGGATGAGCTTTTGGAGGAAGAGGCTACATTAGTCTTGAGGGACTCAACTTGAGTCTCAAGGATCTTGTTAACTTTTGCCAAGTTGCCAAGTTCGTCCTTGAGCTCAATGGTTGTCTCCTCAAGACTTGAGCATGTTTTCTTGCTTAGAGCAAGTTCATGCTCTAATGCCTTGCTCTTCTCTCTCTCAAGCTCAAGGAGCTCAATGAGCTCTTTACATCTCTCATTTTCATGGATAAGCATGTCCTCTTGCCTATCTATGAACTCCTCCTTCTCAAAAATCTCATCTGAGAGCAACTTCATTCTACGAAAAGTGCTTTTACTTATGTCCTTAAGCATGTGTTCGTTTTCACTAGCACTATCAAAATCATGATGGGAAGATATGGAAGAGGATGAGTTAGAAGTAACCTTTCTCCTTCCTTGTTTTTCCATGAGGCAAGTTGGTTTGTGGTCGTAGAGATTGGGGAAAAGCTTGCTTCCCTTGGAGCTCCTCCCGATGGCTATGGTTGCCACCTTATTCTCGTCTTCGGAGGAGGACTCATCGTTAGAGTCCCATTCCTTGCCCAAGTGAGCATGACCGGAGGGCCTCTTCTTCTTGAAGAACGTCTTTTCTTGAGGCTTTCCCTCCTTCTTCTTCTTGCCCTCTTCATGTGGGCAATCCACAATGAAGTGCCCGTACTCGCCACAATTGTAGCAAGCCCTCTTTGTTTTGGGCCTTGCTTTTTATTTGCCCTTGTTCTCATGCTTGTATACTCCTTTTCTTCTCCTCATCATCATCTTGAAATTTTTGATGAAGAGGGCCTCTTCCTCATCGGTGTCAAGGCTCTCCTCATCATCTTCGTTTTGCTCTTTTGAGGAGGATGTTGCTTTGAGTGCAACATCCTTCATCTTCGAGGTGATGAACATTTGGAGGTCGTTGTAGAAGAGCGCCTCCTTCTCCATGATCTCATGGTTGATGATCCTCCCTAGGACCTCCTCCGGGGTCATTTTGGCAAACCCAAGGCTTTCTCGTATCATGGAGCAAAGAGAGACGTTTCTAGGCATGAATGCCCGAATCATCCTCTTCACCACCTCGTGGTCCATCCACTTGGTGCAGCCATAAGATCTGCTCTTGTTGATGAGCAGCTTTAGGCGGTTGTACGTCTCTTGGGGAGATTCACCATCCATAATGGCAAACCTCCCGAGCTCTCCTTCAATGAGCTCAATCTTCGCTTTCTTCACGACTCGGTTGCCTTCATGAGCCGTCTTGAGGGTGTCCCAAATATCCTTGGCGACCTCAAGTCCATCTACTCGGTTGAACTCATCTCTTGAGAGAGATGAGATGATCACTCCGGCCGCTTGGGCATTGCGGTGAAGGAGCACAACTTGCTCCGGAGTGATGTTTTATTCATTCTTCGGGATATGCACCCCGGTCAACACAATTTGCCACAATGAGGGGTTGAGTGACACGAGATGGATCTTCATGTTGTTCTTCCACATCCCATAGTCGGTTCCATCGAATTGGAGAGGCTTCCCCAATGGGATGGAAAGATAGTGGTTGTTGGAGACAAGGCGTCCATAGTTGTAGCCTTGTTGGTTGTAGTGGGTCGTGCCACCCGATGTAGAGGTTGAAGAGTCAACCTTTAAAATCCTCAACTTCTCTCGAAGTTTCGCCTTGAGCTGGCGAGTCTCTTCGTCATCCGTCGACTTGTCTTGGTAGACAAGCACCTCCTCTTGGGTTGATTGGATCTCATTGGTCGAGACCTCGTCATATCCCACTCCAGCCATCTTCTCTCCGAGTTGTTAGACTCTTTTGGGAGAGTCATGTTGTGATACCAATTGAAAGTTGCCTAGAGGGGGGGAGGGGTGAATAGGCTAATTGACCTGAAATGACTTAATAAAACGAGATCAGTACTCAGGGGGTGGAATAGTCCGGTCCAGGGGCGGACTAGTCTGGTCCACCTGCAGGGAAGGCCTAAAAAGTGTTTCTAACAAGTTTTAGATGGAATTTCGTGATGCGAAAAGTGTTAGAATGATTTAGTGAACCTCAAAAGTTGTATAGCAAGTATGAAGCTAAGGATCACAATGAAACAAGAGTGATGAACAAAAAACGGTAACGCTAACCCTAGAAGCAATGTGCAATAAATGAAAGCGAAGTACACAAGGGATATAAGGATTTTATCCCGAGGTTCGATCCCACAAAGGAATCTACGTCCCCGTTGAGAAGCCCACGAAGGACTGGGTTCAACAACCCTTCCCTCACCAAGTTTACCACAAGGGCCTAACTTGGTTCTCCACTATCACAAAGGGTGAATACAAGATTCGTTGGGGCTTCTCACAATCTGAGACTCCCACCACAAATATGATCACAAATCACAAAGAATGACTCAAGCCACATATCACAAAGATTCAACAAGTGCGATAGATCAAACCGAGAGCCTAGAGCGGTGTTCTTCCTCTTCTTCACCTCACCAAACCCTAATCCACACAAGAATTAGTTTTAGAGGGAAGGTAGGCAAGAAGGAGGCTTTTGGAGGCTCAAAGTTTCATGTGGCGGCGCTAGGGTTTCAAAGTTCTCAAGTGCTTTCAAGGGTCGGTTCAAATGAACCCAGGGGTCCTCTATTTATAGAGGTTCTCAACCCATACTGCTGACTTCAGCAGATGGGCGTCCGACCTTTGGGACCACTGACATGTCTGAAAATTGTCGCACTGCGCGACAATCGTCACGCTACCCGCCAAACTTCAAATTCAAACAGTCACTTCAAAATGGACTAGTCCGGTCCAGATCGGACTAGTCCGATCTCACACAGAAAATTTTGTTCCATGTGAAAACGGACTAGTCTGGAGACCACAGACTAGTGCGGCCCCCGGGGCAGACTAGTCCGGCCTCCCAGACTCAGTCGCTGAAGCACCAACTTTCTCACCAATCCGGACTAGTCCGCCCCCCAGGGAGGACTAGTCCGATCTCAGTCAGGACCTCTTGGTCCGGACTAAAACGGACAAGTCTGTGGTTTTGGGACTTAGTCCCGAAAACCCACTTCATGACTACCCAGACTAGTCCGTACCACTACGGACTAGTCCGAACTTAGTGAGAACCTTCTGGTCCGGCTGAAAATGGACTTGGCTGGCCAGGAGCGGACTAGTCCTGCCACCTGTACGGACTAGTCCACACACTCCTGCCAGACTTCTCCAACTCTCTTCTCTCAATAGGTTTTGATCTCTAAACCGCTTTGAGCTCCCAACTTGATCTCAATGCACTTTACGCACACATCCTCATATACATATTGCTAGTCTAAACTAGACACGCTAGAAACCCTAGTTTCTTCTTTTCGAGTCGACATCGCTATTTTCATACTTTTCCTTTTTGAGGTTTTGTGTTTCCACTTGAGTCCACACCTGTTCTTAAGATCACTGAGCTCATTAGTTACTTAGTTGTCGTCATCGATCATCCAAAACACATGGGGATCCTATATGCACTTTCAACTGGCGACTGTGCGGCGAGGATGCACGAGTGCGCGCTGTAAGCGGCAGATGGGCGAGCAGTCGACGGCAAGACACGGGCGGCCAAGGACGAAGGCCACTGTTGATACCCTGCAGACCAAGTACCCCCGCATACAATAAAGACAAGACGCTGGGTTCCACCTCGCGAGAGGAGAAGTACCCAGAAGCTACCACATGTCTCGCAGCTCTGGACCTGCCTCCATACTAAGGGTGGCTCTGGTGTTTCCACGTGTTCGTAGTTCCGGATCTGTCTCCCTACTAAGGGTGGCTCCGGTGCTGCCATGTGTCCCGTAGCTCCGGACCTGCCTCCCTACTAAGGGTGGCTCTGATGCTGCCACGTGTCCGTAGCCCCGAATCTGCCTCCCTACTAAGGGTGGCTCCGGTGCTGCTACATGTTCATAGCTCCAGATCTGCCTCCCTGCCAAGGGTGGCTCCGGTGCTGCCACATGCTCCGCAGCTGTAGAGCTTCGGAGCTTCCACATGACCCGCGGCTCCAGTGCTGACACGTGGTCCGCAGCTCCGGACCTTCAGTGCTGCCACGTGTACTGAGGACTCTGGACCTAGCCTCTCCACTGAGGAGAGGTCCGATGTCGTCACCGCGCGTCTCGCAGCTCTGGAAGCTGACGTGTACACTCAAGACTGCATTAACGCACCATCAAATAGCATTAATGTGTCATCAAGACACCTTAGTGCACCATGAAGACCATTAACGTGTCATCAGGACATGTTAGTGCACCATCAAGACCATTAATGTGTCATCAGGACACGTTAATGCGCCATGAAGATCCATTAATGTGTCATTAAGGGACGTTAATACACTTTTATGACTAATTAACCCGAGGCCACCTGTCGGGCCCTGGTCATAATGTAACCTGTCATCCCTTTACCTATAAAAGGACCAGGCGGCCACGACAGAAGAGGAGGGCTCTCTGACACCTCGCTCATACGCATCTCAAGCTCACCATGGGTTGAGTACATGCAATACAACACAACCCCCCGTAGATGTAGGGTATTACTCCTCCCGGCGGCCCGAACCATGTAAAGCCCTTGTGTTCACCCGTGTTCATCTAGGTCACAGATCTAGAAAATTCACCCCTGCCTAAATACGAACCTTCGCGGGCTGCTCCTTAGCAGTACCGGGGGAAGTGTCGCAAAAACACTTTGAAATTTTGGCGCGCCAGGTAGGGGGGGCACTTTTTTGGATCGACTAGCCTCACCTCGATGGTGAATCTCCAGTCCATCGCCGGCTCTTCTCGGCCCTCGCGCTATGAAGGGAGTGAGGAAGACGGCGCCACTTCCCGCTCCATAGCGGGCTGACCAGGCAGACTCACGCTCTGTGTTCTGGTGGCTACTGCTGTCACCACACGATAGCAATTCTACCACCATCGCCGTCAGTGGGAGGTCCATAGTATACAACCTACTTAGCCTGGTCTTGCACCCTAAGCCTGTACACTTTGCCTCATGGCTACTTCCGCCACCACGCGACGACTACATGTGACCAGGAAAACAATGACGCCACCAGGTACCTGTGACGTATTCGGTCTCCTTGGTTATTTTCCTGTTTGGAGTCCCATGGCGCTGAACAGTCACTCCCATGAAAAGCTAATCCCAATAGAGGGTCTGAAGTGCGCTGTCTGCTTAGCCTGGTTTTGCACCCTAAGTATGCACACTCTACCTTTCTTGCGGCTGAATACTGGGGGTCCGGAGTGTGCTACCTGCTTAGTCTGGTCCTGCATCCTAAGTATGCACACTCTACCTTTCCAATGTTGGGTCCCAAGTATGCACACTCTACCTTTCCAATGTTGGGGCTGAGTACCGGGGGTCGAACATCTCCCGAAAGACCAATGTCCGTGGGAGGTCAAGAGTGTGCAACCTGCTTAGCCTGGTCTTGCACCCAAAGTCATGCCCTGTGATCCTAAGCCAGCACACTCTTCCTCCCCAGCACCGCGGTTCAGTACGGGGGACAGAAAGGCCCATGCTCCTAGACAAATCAATAACCAAAATTCGGATAATGTCACCATGTTCACATAATTATGCTTAAATATTATGCATATTATTCCCTTTTTCGCTCTATTACATCTTTCTGTTTGCCCACAGTGGGAGTTGTGCTATCCTGCTGCAGACGGATAGTCTGTAGTACCTGCGATGTGTTTGGGTGTTTCTGGTAGTTTCCTCATTTGGGATCTTGTGCCCGTTGAATGGCCTGCTCGCCTCAAAACCAATGCCAATGATAGGTCCGGAGTCGGCTATAGACTAAACCTCGTCCAACACCCTAAGTATGCCACTCTACCTATTTTGGTATTGCGTCAAAGTAAGGCGGGTCCGGAAAGCACACGTTCCTGGGTGAGGCGACAGCCAGTACCCGGATACTATCGCACTGAATTACTCAAGCACCGTAGCCCGGCTAAGGGCCGTACACCACAACAAAACTGAGGGCAGGAAAATTGTAACCAATGAGCACTTTTACTCTTTCTGGTATCACTCTTGTGCAGGACTTCACCCTTCTTTGGGCTCTGCCGTCGGACCTCAACCTCCAGCACCAGCACCTTCTAAGGGGCCCTGCTATCAACGTTATTAGCGTCGATGGTGGACGCTCCCGCACCTTCGCCAAGCTCCGCCGTTAGACCTCAAGCTCTGACACCGACACCTCTCAGGGGGGCCCGCCATTGACATTTTTAGCATTGATAATAATCTTCCACCTCTAAGATCGTCGCCTCTCCCGAGGTGGGTCCGGGGGCCACTGTCGATACCCTGCAGACTGAGTACCCCCGCATACAAGAAAGACAAGACGTTGGGTTCCACCTCGCGGGAGGGGAAGTACCCAAAAGCTACCACGAGCCTACTAAGGATGGCTTCGGTGCTGCCACGTGTCCGTAGCTCCGGATATGCCGCCCTACTAAGGGTGGCTCTGCTGCCACATGTCCCGTAGCTCCAGACCTGCCTCCCTATTAAGGGTGGCTCCGGTGCTTCCACGTGTCCGTAGCCCCGAATCTTCCTCCCTACTAAGGGTGGCTTCGGTGCTGCCATGTGTTCGTAGCTCCGGATGTGCCTCCCTGCCAAGGGTGGCTCCGGTGCTGCCACATGCTCCGCAGCTCCGGACCTTTAGAGCTTCTACGAGACCCGCGACTTCGGTGCTTCCATGTGGTCCACAGCTCTGGACCTTTGGTGCTGCCACACATCCTGAGGACTCTGGACCTAGCCTCTCCGCTGAGGAGAGGTTAGATGCCATCACCGCACGTCTCGCAGCTCCAGAAGGAGAAGTGTACACTCAATACCACCTTAACGCGCCATCAAACAACATTAAGGTGTCATTGAGACACCTTAGGGCACCATGAAGACCATTAAAATGTCATTAGGACATGTTAGTGCACCATCAAGACCATTAACATGCCATCAGGACACGTTAGTGCACCATCAAGACCATTAATGTGTCATCAGGACACAGTAATGCGTCGTGGAGATCTATTAATGTGTCATTAAGGGACATTAATACACTTTTATGACTAATTAACCTGAGGCCACCTGTCGGGCCCCGGTCATAATGTAACTTGTAGGCCCTTCACCTATAAAAGGACCAGGCAGTCACGACAGAAGAGGAGGGCTCTATCACACCTCGCTCATACGCATCTCACGCTCACCATGGGCTGAGTACATGAAATACAACACAACCCCCCGTGGATGTAGGGTATTACGCCTCCCGGCGTCCCGAAACACGTAAAGCCCTCGTGTTCACCCGTGTACATCTAGCTCGTAGATCCAGAAAATTCACCCCTGCGTAAATACGAACCTCCGTGGGCCGCTCCTTAGCAGTACTGGGGGAAGTGTCGCAAAAACACTTCGACAACCACCAAAGCGTCCAAGGAAGAGCCGCTGCCGCCATGTCTGCCTCCGTCATCTGTCACACGCGCTCCCGACGAGGCTTTGACCACTTTAAAACCTCCAGGAGCTTGTCGTTCGGCAGAGCCGACACCGATTCATTGCCACCGCATTTGGCCTTCTCCTTTTCCTCCATCTCCTCTGCCGACCAGCACGTGCGCGTGCGCCACGCTGGATCGAAGCCTTGCTGAGAGCACGTGACGAAGGCAGACATGGCGAGACGCTTGGCTTTGCTTCACTACAGGAATCCCAACAAATTACGTCGGCGAGGGACGACGTAATTAGAGCCTTAACCGACGTAAGTTACTTACTTATGTCACTTTCCCCTTAATTACGTCAGTTGACGGCCGACGAAGAAGTTTGGACGTGATTAAGGTAACATACATCGGCTACCGACGTAAGTTACTAACTTTTGTTGGTATCCTTTAACTGACTTAAGTTACCGAGATGGGCCGCGGGGTGGGCCAAAGCACTTATGTCGGCCGCGGCTGGGCCGATGAAAGTTACTTGCCTAACTTACGTCGGTAATGTCGGACCGATGAAAGTTAATTTGGAATAACTTACGTTGGCTATGACCATACCGACGTAAGTTGACGGACAACTTACGTCAGTTTAGCCACACCAACGAAAGTTAACCTGGGCTAACTTTCGTTGGTATGACCATAGCCGACATAAGTTACATTTTTGATTAAAAAAAACAGAAACTGACTACCTCACACATTGGCGAGAACACAGAACAGATATATACAAAAACAGATATATATACACAGACAACAAAACAGTTTCAAAACATTCAAAACATCAACAACAACAACACAATTTCACACCGAGCTACACGCTAGCCCGTCCACTACCTCCGAAGCCGAGAAGATCTTCTCGGCGCGTCCCTCCGGGTGCCGAAGGAGTTTGCGCCACCATTCCCAAACCTTGCAAAAGAAAATTAGAGTTAAACTATGTATTTTCTCATATTTCCTTAACTACTATGAAATGTGTTTAAAGAATAGCTAATTATTCAGTTCAAATTGAATTAGATTAGTTGTCATAAATGTTTTTTTATTTTAGAACAGGGAGAATACTTCACACGTCAATAACCTAGAGCTCCACAAAGTATCAGTCCATATTAATCAAGGTTATGTATTAATACCATAGCTCCATACAAAGTATCAGTCCATAGTTATCAAATGCACAGGGATCTTTCTGGTGGACTAGTTTATTGCAATTGATGGGATACCTATGACTAGTTTATGATTTCTCTTCTTTACTCCTCACCGTCTCCTGTTTCTTGATTCGCTATCCAGGGAGGAACACAGAGAAAGAGAATCGACCCAACAAACAGAGGAGACAAGAACTGATTGCAGGTGCAGAGACGGTGGACAAGACGGGGTGAATTCAGAGAGAGATTGGTGGAGTGGGTGGAGAAGAACAGGAAGAGAATGGGTGGAGGAAATTTTGTCAAGCGGGAGAGGGAGACAGGGAGGAGGGTGGGGGTGGTGATGAAAAGATGTAATGCAATGCAAGGGAGATGGTGTGAGAGAGAGAAGCTTGGCTGAATTCGGATTTATTTATTTCTCCCTCCTCTTTCGTACTCTGGGTCTTTCAAGGATCCCCTTCTTCCCCCACTAGAACCTTTACTAAATGCTGGCCATTAGAATTAGTAGCTCCTTTAAAGACGGCCAAAGATCAGAGGCATGTATCGTGTTGTCTTTCACATGACCTCTCTGTCCCGCCTCTTTTGGAGCCATGCTCCTATAGCCCTACGCATATGTCTCTCCTCTGTCTGTCTCGCTCCTATACATGCAGCATAATCTGGTCAACTCTATCTTTATCTCTAACCAGCAACTGCACCAGGCTGTCCAGATCGGTTCTGTTTTTTCTTCTAAAAGAATTCTATTTCTAACTGAATCCTACTTTATCTATAAGGAAATATTCCTGGACAGGTTCTGCTTGAGTCCTAGTAGGACTCTACTATCCTGGTGCGCCACCCCCAGTGGAGACCGGAGTCCACACATTCCAAGAATCACAATTGGGTGGTGCCTTGCGATGCGGCACCCAACAGCACACGAAAAAAGATACATCGTATTACATAAAACAACATAGTATTATACAAGCTTTGTCTTTTACAAATAATATACATTTAAATACACTACAGCGGAATATAAGTTCATAGCTCTTGACACTCAAGTATAAGCTATGCAAAAGTCATTCCGTTCATCCCTAGAACGGAATCACACTGGCAACACACAGAAAATATCACGGCAACGTACAGGGTTCCCACTCGGTCGTGTACCCCGACGGGGGCAACGCCTCACCGGCGAACCCTTCATCATATACGTCATCATCTGCAGCAGAAACTTAAAATAGCAATCGTGAGCACGAAGGATCAACAACACTTAACCGTCTCCACTAAGCATGGAACTCTATATGCAGGATATACGTAAGATAGGACGACAGTTTGCAATAACAAGGCTCGCCTAAATGTGAATCCTTACTTTCAGCTTTTAGCAGCGAATTAAAGCTTTATGAATCTGGAATTTGGTGAACAATCTGATCTAAACATACAAGCATCAAAACATAATTATTCCATAAAGCATGATTCAATAATATTTAGCTCCAAATAATTAACTATGTCATGACTCAGTGAACAAGTGGTACTCAATAACCGCGAGGGACGGCGACTCGAATCGATATACACCTGCAGGGATACCCGAATAGCACGACACATAATACCCACACTCGGAGCTGCGACGGCACACTCCACTCATTTTGTATGCAACAACCTTTCACCCGCTACTTACACGCTGAACCGGTCCCACCGCTATGAGCAGGAGGCCCCCACACGGAGTACAACGTACCCGCTGGCACGTTTACACCTTGCTGCTCTAAACCCACACCTATAAGGTGGTAGGTTATGCCTCGACGCTAAGGTGGACAAGTTACATTGGTTTATTGGGTCCCATATATCCAGTATGCCTTCGGTAAATTCAAACATGCTCAACAGGGCCGCACATGGATCGGTCCTTGACTGACACAGGCACAGCTACAGCTCACATGCCCCTATGTCCTGCTGGTCTTAATCCATGCCCGGTCTCATATTTAATCAAATGGTGAATCTCTCACTCGACCAGTGCCGTGTGAACCCAATTCCTGAACTCGCGAGTAGATTCCAATTACTCGACTTCTACCGAAGCAACTATACCATTAAGCATAGCATGGACACATCGAGGACTTAAACATATAACCTTCTCTCATGGCTTCTCTGGTCATGCATGTGGAAAACTCCAAGAAAATCCTAGACTTAATGCACATACATCCTAAACCATATAGTGTGATACAAATAAAATTTTAAAATGCTGTTAAATGCAAACCGGGGCTTGCCTGGCTGCGAGACGGGATTAAAGTTAGTCTCCGGGTTGATGACTTCCAGTGGCTCCGGGGTCTCCTCGAGCTCGGCAACTATTCAATATGCAAAGAAAAATGCAAGTGATTCAATATTGGGATTATTGTATAGCTTAAAGGAAAGACAGTTAAGTATATTAAATGATGGCCACTGGTAATAGAAATTTTTACTCAGGACACTAGGCAATATTGTTGAGTTTCTGGCCAAATTTGGGCTAAGTTCATGGAGGTCTCTGTTGTATAAAATTCAATGTATAAAAACCCTTCCCAGAATTTTGATGGGCAACCTGGGACTTTAACATGGCTAAAAGTTGGTTTTCTGTTTAGAGGAGGTCAATAGTGACTCAACAAAATTAGTTTCACAATTTTCTAAGTATTCTACTAGGATATATTGAATTTATAAGTTTGGACAAATTTCTGAAATGTTTCTGTTGTTTATGGGCATTTTATGACCAGTTAGGAAAGTCTCCATATTGAACTAGTTAATAAAGTCCAATGAAGCTGAATTTTTACAGGAATTCGGAAACTTTCCATAGAACATTTTGGCAAAATTTCAGATTTTTCTATGAAGTTAATCATCAGATAAAAATCAAATATGATTTTGCTTTAAAGGGCTCTACAGGAAAATCTAGGGATTTTCATGAAGACTGGGTTATAGTTCTGGTTAGTGTGGATAAATATAAAAACAACAAAGTTAGTTTGAAGATTTTTGAAGCTTTATACTGAGATATATTCAATTTAGAAGCTTGCACAACTTTCTGTACAAATTCTAAATGAATTTGGCTATTTTTATGTGCATAGAGGATACACAGGTGATCAGACCTTGTAAATGAAGTCTAATGACCTTGAAATTGTTACTGGAGTTCAAGAATATTCAAATGAAGGTTTTGGGAAAATTTGGTAATTTTCCAAAGAGCGGAACAATAGGAATTAATTCTATAAGCATTTTTTATTTGAATTAAGGAGAAATCATGGACTTTCATACAGATCCAAGTGCACCACTTGAAAGTATAGAGCATCTTGGTTCCAACAAAATTTATTTGGAAATTTTTGGACAAGTATTACAGGAGCTACGGATTTTCAAAGTTGGGACAATTCTGGAATAAAATTTCAATTGGAAATATTTGAATAAAGGGCTGGGCCCACAGGTTTAAAATGGGCCAATCGGGTTGAAGCCACATGGGGGCCATGGAATAAAGGACGTAGCCACACGTGATCCACGGGCCGCAACAGATCCGGGGCGCGCGCTCGTTAGGCTGACGGTCGGGCCCCATGGGCATTCCTCAACCTCGCGACAGCGGCGCTCGGGCGCGGCGCGCGGTGGCGCCCGACGGCAGCCACTCGCCGGCGGCCGTTCTAGGGCACACCGGCCCTCCAAACTCACCGCCCCATCTAAAATCAGACGAGGAACATGGTGGTGCATCACTCGACGGCGATAGGTGGCCGGAGATGGCGGTGCGACGGCGGCGGGCGGAGCTAGAGTTCCGGCCATGTCGGTCGGGCCCTACAGTGGGCTAAATCGATCGGAAAGACTTTGGGAAGCTTCATGGAAGCATGGGGAACAAGAATCTGGCCATAAGAAGGAGAGAAAAGGTGTGGAATATGGTGGCGACGATGGACCGAGGAGGGAAGACCGGCGGTTGGGGAAAAATGGTATTCCGGCGTGAATACTCAATGAAACTCGATGGAACTTCCTCGAGGTGATGCGTCTGGTCATATAGAACAACGTAGCACAAGTGTACAAGGAATAATCAACTGTATAAAAGGAATTTCGCGCGCGAAGCAACTCTACTCATAACCAAAGTTCGTCAGAAGAAAAGGAAATACGGGGGCTAGGAGGCATGGCATGGGCTCAAATTTTACGAGCAGCTAGAACATGAGTATATGAACCTTTTTGCTTCTAGGACCGAGGCGAGATGATGGCTGTATCATCGGGTCGATGATGAGCAGAGGCACGGCAAAATAGGGGAGATTCACGGCGGCCTCAGTTTCAAAGTTAACAGCTTCGAGGATGGCCTAGCTGTGCAAGAACTTGATCACAAAGCTGTGCAAGAGATTGGGGAGTGAATAGATGCAAAGAAAAGTGCTCGACACGGAGTACCTTTGCTGCAAATCGGCAGGACAGAGGATGAATCGAAAGAGAAGCAAATAAGGCGCTGGAAACTTGAAGGTGAATAAATGGTCAGCTCAGAGCCATGGAGGGGAGATAAGGAGGAGGCTAGGTCGTGCTGGGGGCAGCTGGAGTCAACCACAACAGTGCAAACAGCTGCCTGGACTTTTCATGGCATGTGGTGTCACTTAGAGAGCAAAAACAGCACTTTGCTTTGGATGACAAGTGGGTCCCACCTCATCCTCATCCTTTTCCCATCAATTCTACCACCTAATTCATTCCAAATTTGCTAGATATTTGTGGGTGGCTGGATTAATCATAAAAATTTGATTTTTGAAATCCGAAAGTTGATTTGACAAAGTTTCATTTAAATTCAAACTTGAATTTGAATTTGAGTTGAATTCAATGTAGCCATTGAATTAAATAGCAAACTTGCTTCAAAAATTATGAAAGTTTGCAGGGAGGCTAATTGAAATATTTGGAATCCATTGATCAACTCAAATCTTCATGTTAAATTCATTTGAACAGTAGCTAAGTTTATTTTTTTGAATTCCCTCATTTGGAGTTTGTATTTATTTGCTTTTCTCATTTCCTTTTTATTGTTTTTTATTATTCAAAATTTTTTGTCCTAACTGAACTTTGAATTATTGAAATTTGAGCTCTTACATTCCTTCCCCCTTAAAAGAATCTCGTCCCGAGATTATAATGAAGAGACGAAAGTAGGAGAGAATTTACCGGATATGAGACGATAAGAAATCCGGATAGTTGGAGTGGAGATATTCTTCGGATTCTCATGTAGCTTCTTCAACAGTATGGTTGCTCCATAACACTTTATAGAACCACAGCGTGCCGTTCCGCGTTGTTCGAGCCTTCTCGTTGAGAATCTGAACCGGATGTTCAGAGTATGTGAGATCCGGTTGCAACTCACCGATTTCATCCGTGTGGACTGCAGCTGTGAACTTGAGACATTTCCGGAGCTGAGATACGTGGAAAATGTCATGTATACCAGTGAGAGATGCCGGCAATTCCAATCTATAAGCCACAGGTACGCACTTCTCCGTGATAGCAAAAGGCCAATAAACCGGGGAGCTAGCTTTCCTTTTACTCTGAACCGGTGAATTCCTTTCATCGGAGACACGCAGAGGTACACGTGATCCCCGACATCAAAGTGCAGCAGTCGACGCCACTTGTATGCATAATTCTTCTGTCAAGATTTAGCCTCTCTAAAGTTTGCTTGAATGATCCGAACTTGTTCCTCGACTTCATTGACTAGATCAATCCCGAAGGTTACTCTTTCGCCAGACTCGCACCAATTCAGCGGGGTGCGACATTTTCGGCCATAGAGGGCTTCATATGGTGCCATCTTGATACTCGCTTGATAACCATTGTTGTACAAGAATTCTGCCAACGGCAAATGATGTCCCAATTTTTACCGTGGTGGATGGCACACGCTCGCAACATGTCTTCAAGTACTTGATTCACCCGCTCAGTTTGTCCATTGGTCTGCGGGTGATAGGAAGAGCTTCTAATCAGTTTAGTACCCAACGAGGCATGCAGCTGCTCCCATAAACGAGCAACGAACAGCGAGCCTCGATCTGAAATAATCGTGCGAGGAATGTCGTGTAGGCACACGATTCTTGATATGTACAACTCTGCATATTTCTTGGCATTGAATTCAACATTTACTGGAATGAAATGCGCTGATTTGATTAGTCGATCAACTATCACCCAAATCAAATCATGCTTGTGGAATGTGAGTGGCAATCCGACGATAAAATCCATACTCACATCCTTCCATTTCCATGCTGGAATATTAAGTGGTTGCAGGTGTCCCGCTTTCTTCATATGGTCGGCCTTCACTCGCCGATACGTATCACACTCGGATACGTATTTAGCAATCTCACGCTTCATTCGTGTCCACCAAAACTTTGTCTAAAAGTCTTGATACATTTTATTACTGCCCGAATGAATGGAATGTTTGGACAAATGAGATTCGTCTAAAATTTTCTTTCGAAGTTCCATGTCATGGGGCACTACAATCTGATACTTGAACCATAGAGCACCCTGCTCATCTTTTCTAAAACACTTCATGTTACCGCTGTCCATTCTCTTGAGTATGTGAGACATACCCTTGTCCTTCTTTTGAGCTTCAATAATCTCATCTCAAATTGTGGGAATGAGAGCAAGATTGTATAAAGCTCCATATGGAACCAAGTATAGACTCGGTTCATCTTCTTCCATAGGTGTGATGGTCAAGTTATTGACATGAGATTTGCGACTAAGCGCATCGGCAACCACATTAGCTTTGTCGGGATGATAATGAATTTCAATCTCATAATCCTTGATCAACTCAAGCCACCTTAGTTGTCTCATGTTCAGTTCCTTCTGAGTGAAGATATATTTCAAACTTTTGTGGTCGGTGTAGAGGTGAACCCACTTTCCAAGCAAATAATGCCTCCACATTTTTAGAGCAAGCACCACGGCAGTGAGCTCCAAGTCGTGAGTCGGATAGTGATGTTCATGATTGCAGAGCTGCCGTGATCCTTATGCGACCACACGTCCTTCTTGCATAAGAACACAGCCAAGACCGATGCCGGATGCATCGCAATAAACATCGAACGGTTTCGTCGTATCCGGTTGAGCTAAAACTGGGGCTGTTGTGAGATGCTTCACCAATGTTTGAAATGCCTTCTCACATGCTTCACTCCAAATATATTTGGTACCTTTCTTCAGCAGCTTTGTCATTGGTTTAGCAATTTTCGAGAAGCTCGGGATGAACCTCTGATAATATCCCGCTAAACCAAGGAAGCTTCATACTTCATGTACGGACTTTGGAGATTGCCATTTCAGCACTTGAATAATTTTACTTGGGTCCACAGCAATGCCCTCATCTGAAATAATGTGTCCCAAGAAGGGCACTTAACTGATCTAAAATTCACACTTGCTGAATTTTGCATAGAGTTTAAGGTGTCGCAATCGTTGGAGTACGATATGCAAGTGTTCGGCCTGTTCTTCCTCCGATTTGGAATAAACCAAAATGTCATCGATGAAGACCACGACGAACTTGTCCAACTCTGGCATGAACACTGAGTTCATAAGATACATAAAGTGGGCCGGAGCATTGGTGAGACCAAATGACATGACGAGATATTCATATAGTCCATATCACGTTGAGAATGTCGTCTTTGGTATATCTTTCGTCCGAATTTTGATTTGATGATATCCGGACCGAAGATCCATCTTGGAAAATACCTTAGCACCCACAAATTTATCAAAGAGAATGTCGACGCGAGGTAGTGGATACTTGTTCTTGATAGTCACGGCATTTAGCAGACGAAAGTCCACACATAACCTCAATGTTTCATCCTTCTTCTTAATGAACAGCGCGGAGCAGCCCCAAGGTGAGGAGTTTGGGCGAATAAATCCTTTGTCCAGCAGGTCCTTGAGATGTTCTTTTAATTCAGATAGCTCATTGGGCGCCATTTGATAAGGTCTTCGAGAGATCGGTGTGGTTACCGGCACAAGTTCAATCTTGAACTCGACGTAACGTTCGGGCGGCATGCCCGACAGATCATCGGGAAACACAACGTAGTATTCATGGACCACTGGAATGTCTTCCAACTTAAGGGATTCAGAGTGGTACGCTGCTGCGATTTCTTGAATGGGTCGATCAAGAATGAGAGTATGTGGACTGTGTAATGGAGAATCCAAATGAACGGTTTGTGGAACGATGTCCAAAACAGCACCGTGGTGATGTAACCACGACATACCTAATATGACATCGAGCTTTTGGCCATCTAAGATAATGAGAGTGGTTGGATATATTTTTCCACCCATGCACAATGGTGCTTTAGGAATCATACTATGAGCTGATATTTTCCCACCCGGGGAACAAATCATGTATGGATATTTAGTAGGAAATATTTGTAGTTGGTGCTTGACAACATATGAACTACTAATAAAATTGTGGGTGGCTCTAGAATAAAAAAAAATATGATAATGGGGTGATCGATGAGAGTGAACGTACCCGCGAGTACGGGTTCGCCTTCTGGTACGTCCTCAATGGCGATGTGGTGGACGTTGCTGGGTTTGGGATTTGGTTTCCTTGGCTGGTTATGAGGTTGATTAGAACCCTGATACGATGCTTGTCCGCTGCCTTGCATGTCCGGACAGTTGTAGGAGAGATGTCCGACACGTCCACAGTTGTAGCACATGTATTGTGTCGGACCACCATAGACCGGAGGACGGAAACACGGTGCACGCTGCTGCTGTGGTGGTGCACGAGGTATCATCCTCTGTTGCTGCTGATGTTGCTGCTGTGGCAGGGGTGGTCGGAAGCTCGGTGCGTTGAATGGGCGGCCACAGAACATTGGCGGTCGTGCCGGTGGCTGCCACCTTTGACCGGACGGTGATCGGTACACCATTCGGTATTTTTGTGGAGCTCCACCACTGCTGCCCTGTGGAGCACTCCTCTTCTTCTCCGTTACCAACTCGCGTGTTGCATCTTCTTAAACAATCGCCGCATTGACAAAATCATTGAACGTGCCGCGATTGAACAAAGTGCGCTTGTCCTTCATCTTTGCATTCAAACCTCGATAGAAACAGTCACGTTTCTTTTCCTCCGTGTTCACATGATCTGGCGCATATTGTGCCAAGTGGTTGAAGGCCTTGGAGTACTCGTGAGCACTCCTCCCGCCTTGCTTGAGTTCAAGGAATTCTTGAAGCTTGCATTTCATAATCCCGGGAGGTATGTGATAGGCGCAGAACGCCTCCCGGAACTCCGTCCATGTCACGGCATGACCAGCCGGCAGAGAGGCGATGTAATTCACCCACCAAGCGCCGGTGGAGCCGTGAAGCTGTTGCGCCGCAAAGAGCGCCTTCTGCTGTTCGGTGCATTGGAGCAACCCGAACTTTGCTTCAATAGTGTGGAGCCAGTTGTCCGCCTCAAGAGGTTCGTCGGCCTCCATGAAGACCGGTGGATGAGTTGACAAGAAATCCGAGTAGGTGGAATGTTGAGGCTGATGATTGCCTCCATCTGGATGCCCCTGTTGACGGGACGTATTCTGCACGAGGGTCTGCAGCAACTTGGTCTGCTCATGACATGAACCCACCATAGCTGCAATCACATCTGCCACTGTAAGCGGAGGAGGAGGTGGCGGTGGCGGTGTCGGCTGTCGTTGATCATGAGTTCTCTACTGCTGGGAGTCATCACCTCCCTGGCTCATGCCACCAATCTCGAGCGTGTTACGGGTGCGCACCATTCTGCAGTCAGAATCATGAATCCAACATGAGACGTGATATTGTGAGATCACTCAAGGTCCAAACAATAGTGTGCGCATTAATAACCAAACTTGCATAACGGTAACATATATTGATAAAGTATAGACTTTATACAAAATACATCATCCCTGGACCAATGTTACAATAGTGAGTTCCAAAATAATGAACTTCATGGATTGAAGTTCATTTTGACTATCGTTGATTGCGATAGGATGTTATGCGCGTTATCGTGCGAATACACATTTTTATCTCCAATATGACACAAACATGGCCATAAAAGAAAAGAGGTTCGAGTGGATCAAACCCTCAATTCCACTGGTAAATGGTTGAGTATCGACAACTGGTCCATTATGACACTTCTCGAAGTGAATTCGAGGATCAGATTCATAACAAGACCAAATTATGCCAAACCGATGAAGTTTCTGTTGAAACCTGACCAGTTTGTACTCAAACACAAATTTAACCCAGTAAATGGCAGAATTAGATCTTTAGGTGAACTACAAAGTGGAAGTACAGTTCAATACATTTCCAAAACGTATTGGTTTGCCTTCATATAATTTCTGGTTGAGAAGATATGACATTGTAAACCTGACAGTTTTTCTAGAAATTTTGACAGCATCTCCTTTGTTTATGCTGATTTTGGGCCACAATTTGCAGATATAAAACAGCAGAATTACAAAAGCCACGAATTACAAAATTGTAATACAAGTTACAAGAATTATAGGAATCTCTTGCACGGACCTGTGCGAATTTTTGAAAGGCAGACATGGTCAAAACAGTATGGAGACCAGAGAGGGTTCCAGTTTCTGTTCAGTTTGGCAGATTACAGTTTGGCAGATTTTGGAACATTGCAATTTTGAACAGATTAGATGGGAATTCAGTTCTGGAGTTGAACATAAAAGTTTTAAAGGACTTCCTAAACTTTCCATCCATGTATTGTACACCTGTATTGGAGTTTTATACTGGGAGATATGGTTTCTCAAAGGCAGGTTTTGTTGTGGCAGAAAACAGAACACTCTGTTTTTGATTTGGTCACTTCAAAGCCTACTCCAAATTTGAAAACTTAGTTCAAACCCAGAGCTCGATAGCCAATATAAGTAGTTTTACATCTTTTCAGTTCCATTTTACAGAAAAGTGGGTAATGCATCAATGGAGTATATATCGGTACTACGTGGCTCACAAAGTAAAAATTCTAAGCCGGTATTCCGGCATACGTCTCAACGGTGGCCTTAATAACGTTCACTCGCAAATAATTCCTAAACGCAATACGATCACGTGGTCACTGTATCTGTCACTACACACAAACTATAGATCAATCATATGGTGTCATACGACACAGCCCGCACGGGCGAACATTTCACAATAATATATATGAAAGTAAAAACATTCATCCCGTATTATTCCATACGGGCCGCCTCAAGTTAAGTCACGTCTCGAGGTACATGACCGGGTTTTCTACCACCCAACAGTGTCCCACGTCTTTGCATAGTGCTGCACTAGTAGGAGGCACATCGGGTTATGTCCCACCCGACGGGGGCTCCCACTAACTTTGAAGCACGATGGGGTACCGCGTGTCATATGTTCTCAGAAATATGGAAAGTTTCAGAGACTCATATTAACATTTCCGTGCCAAGCCACGGAAACAACCACATGCTACCTCTCGCATGGTGAGCTTACCGCAATTGATCCGCTTGCGGTGGCGTACCTTACCTCTTACCTGACGTTGGAGCGTTGTTACAGAATATAATAACACATAAGTTAGCTTTGCCACCTTAAGTAATTATGCTACTAATAATCCTTATGTGGGCTACTATCGATTCCTCACCGTAAACCTAAATTTTTCTCGCAATACGATCCTTTTTATTATTCAATTTTTTTTGTCCTAACTGAACTTTGAATTACTGAAATTTGGACTCTTACATTCCTCCCCCCTTAAAAGAATCTTGTCTCTAGATTATAACGAAGAGATGAAAGTAGGAGAGAATTTACCGAATATGAGACAATAAGAAATCCGGATAGTTGGAGCGGAGATATTCTTCAGATTCCCATGTCGCTTCTTCAACAGTATGGTTGCTCCATAACACTTTATAAAACCACAGCGTGCGGTTCCGCATTGTTCGAGCCTTCTCGTCAAGAATCTGAACCGGATGTTCAGAGTGTGAGATCCAGTTGCAACTCACCGATTTCATCCGTGTGGACTGCAGCTGTGAACTTGAGACATTTCCGGAGCTGATATACATAGAAAATGTCGTGGATACCAGCGAGAGATGCTGGCAATTCCAATCTATAAGCCACAAGTACACACTTCTCCGTGATAGCAAACGGGCCAATAAACTGGGGAGCTAGCTTTCCTTTCATTCTGAACCGGTGAATTCCTTTCATCAGAGACACGCAGAGGTACACGTGATCCCCGACATCAAAGTGCAGCGGCCAACTCCGCTTGTCTGCATAATTCTTCTGTCGAAATTGAGCCGCTCTCAAGTTCGCTTGAACGATTCGAACTTTGATCGATGATTTAACTTCTAATACTCTATATAGCCGAAAATAATTTGTAACTTGGAAGTATTACGTCAATGAAACAAGGTGTATCAAAGATTAACTTTAATATCAATGTTTCAACATAAGTTACACAAGATTAAGTAAACACTAGAATGTGATGAACGATAAGAACAGAAGTATGTGACACAAGATTTTATCCCGTGGTTCGATTCCCACAAAGGAAACCTACATCCACGTTGAGGAGTCCATGGAGGACAGGGTCATCACCAACCCTGCCCTTGTCGAATCGCCACAGAGGCCGATTCTCTTCCACTAACCACGAAGGGGCAAACAACTGTGTTCAAGGGGCCTTCTCACAAGTTGAGGGCTCCTCAAGATTTACAATGAAGAACACCACCAAACACACTCGAAAGATATGCAATAAACAACAAGAGTGTGCGAGAGATTCAAACCCAAGAGCTCAATATTATGTGGAACAGGTCTCTCCTTTTGGTCAATGCTAATCCTCAAAGTTTTGATCTTTCTAGGGTTAGAATGTGTGGAGAGATGTGTATTTTGGGCTATTGGAAGGTGTGAGGGTGCAGGGGGTCAAGAGATGTGGTTGTAGGGCCGCACACCTTTATTTATACTAGGGTTTCCAAAAGTTTCCGTTAGGGTTTGCGATGTCTGGACTAGTCCGTGGTGGACTCCGGACTAGTTCGGTGTGCGGCGTGTGGAAAACCCTAAGTGTTCTGATATATAGAACTTGTTCGAAAATGAGCGGACTAGTCCGATTTGGTCTTTGGAAGTGTTCGGACTAGTCCGGCACATATCTGACTAATCCGATGTGGTGAACCTCATGTAGAATTGAGGAAAATTCCGTAGTTGGAGGACTTATCCGATTTTAGTCAGAGAGTTTTCAGACTAGTCCATGATGATATCGGACTTGTCCGTTTCTATGTAAAGTGTGAGGTCCTAAGGACAAGTCTGCACTGGGGCAGACTTGTCCGTTTTAGTCAGAAAGATATTGGACTAGTCCGTGGTGATATTGGACTTGTCCGTTTGTTGTGTAAGAGTGAAGTGTTGAGGACTAGTCCACACAAGAGGGGACTAATCCGATCTTGGACAGAGAGATATCAGACTAGTCCGGTGTATATCGAACTAGTCCGGTTTCTCTGTGAATTGTGCAGTGAATCAAATTGTTTGTTAACTTGAGCTCTTGGGGTGTGTTTCTCCAACACACTCCATACACACTGATCTAATTTTTCCAGTTCTTGCGCTCTTTTCCTTTTGATTCCTCATTCTCCTTTCTTTTTGAGCTTTCCTCTTAATTTCTTTAAAATATGCGCTCATCTCGACAATTTTGTTAGGATCTCATTTGTTTGTCATAAATCAACCAAAACCCACAAGGGATGCCTAGATGCACTTTCAATATCCCCCTTTTTGGTGATTGATGACAACCAATTGAGATTTACACAAATATGACAAAAATTCATATTTTCATAAAGTGTGCACATATGATTTTTGAGCAAAATAGGCAATGTAGACATAAGATATATGTGCACTCTTTATGGTGGGATGCAAAACTACATGTGTGTGAGCAATAATCTTGATGTGAATAAGATGAAAGCATAATCATTATGACATCAAGAATCTCAAGCATACATAGCAGTTTCAAACATAAACCATTGATCATGAGCATAACGTAGTCATCATTTCACAACACATGTCCATAAGCATAATGCAAACATAATGAAAGTTTTACAGCCTAAAAGTAGCAGAATTGCAAAATAAACACAACTAGAGCTCTCATCTCTCAATCTACGGCTAGGACCTAACACTCCCCCTCAATCTCTCCCCCTTTGGCATCAATGCACCAACAAGAAGTAGAAGAGGGGTCTACTAGTCGTCGCTCCTCGCTGTCAGTCCTCTCATCGTCTTCATCATTAGGCTGAGGAGGATGAGGATGAGAACCACTCATCGTGCCCCTAATGCCAAAATAGGTAAGTTTAGATGGAGAAAGAGGTCGAAGTTCTAAGAAGTTAGAAGTTGAGTCCTCGAAGATAACTGGAGACCCAACCGGCTCAATCTCCAGCTTCTGGCATATGGCTTTGACATTTTGCTTCATGTACCTCTTGTCCTCTTTCCTTGCCTTGATCAACTTGTGGAGCTTCACTCCAGCTTTCTGGCAAGAGCCAAAAATAGCAGCCAAATACTTCATAATCCCACTAGGAGACCCTTTGTGAGGAGGAGCCCTAGTGTTAGAGGAAGGCCTTGCATCTCTTTGAGCTCTCTCTGGGTGTTCTTCAGTTGAGGCAGGTGAGGGAGCAGCTGGGAGAGTGGCTTGGGTAGGCTTCTAAGGCCTTAGAGCGGTATGCTCGACATCTTTCACAAACTCAATTCCCGTGACTTTTTCAATCATGAACATCAAGTATGGAGCATAGCCACAAGAGCGGTTTGGTGTGCAGGAGATGTTCACCATGTCATTCCAGATGTAGTCAAAGATGTCAAACTTTCTCTTCTTGCTAATCACTTTCATCAAGGTTCTCAAGTAACCTTGGACACTCCCTGCATCTCCATCTTTTGGAGCAATGGTCTTCCGAAGCACTCTATTGAGAACCATGAAGAAGGGATTCATGTTCTTGGTTGAGGGAGGATTGTACTTGAGGTGAGTGTCATAGAGAAATTCCATCTTGTCCTTCTCCAGAACACCAATATTGTGAATCACAATTGCATTGTTGTCGGTGTTCTCTAGATGCAACAGCCTGGCAAAGTCATCATATGTGACTGTGTACTTGGATCCATGAGTCATCCAAGTCACCCTCTCCTCTTCTTCGCTGGCAAAATAGCATGTTGCGTAGAACTGAGCAATGACTTCATCATTCCAGTTGTATCTAAAAGCAAACAAGTCCTTTAAACCATGCCTCTCTGCAGCCTCTACCACTTCATCAAAAGCACCACAACTTTTTCTTTCAAAATGGCTCCAGTCAATCCATTGGTTGTGAACTACTGAAGTCCTCATCTGCGGGTACACGGAACTGTAGTAGTCCGCATGAAAGTGACTCCAAAATCATGGATCAGCTGCCTTCTTGCCACTGCTATATGCATCAATCTTCCTGAGCTTCCATGCCACATCACTTTCTTCTCCATTAAACTTCTCTTCTGAGGGGTTTATGTTCTCCTATCTTGGAGCAGTCATCTCCAAGGGACAAATCGGGCTAGAGGCATGCCCCTTTCCCTTGCCCTTGGTTTGGCGTGGAGCAGCCGAGCTAGGACCAGCCATATCTTTTGCCCTGGAAGCTGGTTTCTTGGCCGCAACCTTCTGCCACACCCTAGGTGGAGTAGGCGAAGGCTCGACAACATGTTCTTGCCTTTTGTTGGCGTGAGATTCCGAGACACACGGCAACACGTCTTGATCCATCTCGGCTTCAAAGTCGGAGATGTTTTCATCCGACATGATTCTGACAAGGAAGATATAGAGGATATTGATGAGCAAAGATGACAAGGAGGTGCATTGAATTGATATAAGTTAGGGTTTGATGAGGGCATACCGGACTTGTCTGTTTTTCAGGGTCGGACTAGTCCGGAGAACTGGACTTGTCTGCTCTGAGAACGGACTAGTCTGTTATGCGGCTGTTCAAAACCTAACTTGATGAAATTTTAGATCACTCAATGCAAAAGTGTTCTAGGGTAAATGAAATACATCACTAGAGCATGTATTGGCTAGAAGTGCTAAGCTTTTTGAGCAAGAACAAAGAAAATCAAAGATTTTAGGGTTTGGAGATGAATTTACCAAATGCTTTGATTCGCAGCATTGAAGGAGTTTCGGTGTGGACAAGTCCGTGGTCTTCGATCCCCTTGCAATGGAGATCAATTTCCACCGAAACTTGAGGGGATTTGATGGAGAACTCACAAAACCGCCTTGGGAGCACTTGAGTTAGGAGAGAGAACGTGATGTGAGTTGTGAGATAGAAGATTTGGTTTTTGGCCGGCCCTAGGGTTATGGAGTCGAAAAATCGGACTAGTCCATGGTCGGACCAGACTAGTCCGGACAACTGGACACTCTGCGGACTAGTCTGCAATGTGCAGACTAGTCCGGGGCAACCACAGACTAGTCTACGGTCACCAGGACAGAAAAGTATATAGACCTTTCATATATATTTGAAGGTGTTTAAAGAAGATAGGGTTCAAAAACACACAAATAATCTTGATGAATATTATCAGTAAACATACAACAATCAAGCTATGACCATAATTCACCAAGATCAAGTAATTAACATAGTTTTCGGAGGAAAATAGAGAGAGATGATTTTTCAACACAATCAATATGATTTTGAAGGTGGCATACAGGTATGCAAATTTTCATGCCACGTTCCGAGCATCAAGGATATTTAGTTCATTTCGGAGCTCACAAAAGCGTTTTCCATCAAGTGGCTTGGTAAAGATATCAGCTAGTTGTTTTTCAGTGTTGACATGGGAAATGGCTATGTCTCCTTTCATTGAATGATCTCTCAAAAAGTGATGTCGAATGTGTATGTGTTTAGTTTTAGAGTGCTCAATGGGATTATGGGAAATTTTAATTGCACTCTCATTGTCACAAAGGAGTGGAATACGTCTCATATTGTAACCGTAATCCCTTAGAGTTTGTCGCATCCAAAGGATTTGTGCACAACAACTCCCAGCTGCAACATACTCCGCTTCGGCCGTGGATAAGGCAATGGAATTTTGTTTCTTGGAAGACCAAGAAACTAGGGATCTACCTAGAAATTGGCAAGTACCGGAGGCACTTTTTCTATCTACCTTGCATCCGGCATAATCTGCATCGGAGTATCAAATGAGATTGAATTTTGAACCTTTGGGATACCAAAGGCCTAGGTGGGGTGTATGAACTAAATATCGCAAGATCCTTTTTACGGCTGTCAAATGACATTCCTTAGGATTGGCTTGAAATCTTGTACACAAACATACAATCAACATGATATCAGGCCTAGATGCACATAAATAAAGTAAGGAGCCAATCATGGAGCAATATACCTTTTGATCCACATTTGGTTTGTCTTCATTGAGATCCAAATGTCCATTTGTCACCATGGGAGTTGTTGAAGTGTTAATGAGACACTTCCCCGGATCTGCTAAGGAGCAGCCCGCGGAGGTTCTTGTTCGGCGGGGCTTAGGCCTCAAACTACTGTTCTAGCAGAAGAGTATGAGACAGTGGATTTTACGTGGTTCGGGCTGCACGGAGCGTAACACCCTACTCCATGGTGGATTGTATTGCTTGGTGAGTGTGTATGCATGTGTGTGTGTGTGTGTATCGGGGATTTTGAGTCTGGTCCTCTTTCTCGGTGGCGGTCCGGGCCTTTTATAGTCAAGGTCGGATGCCTTACAAGTGGGGTCCCAGGGCCTGACAGGTGGCCCCAAGGTGATCTTATCCTAAAGATCTGAGGCTTGTTCTGTTAGCTTGCTCTGACCGAGGATTTGAGGACTCGTCGTCTTGCCGCCCGTGTTGTTAGTGGCCCACGCACCGTTGCTAACATTAGCAGGGAATGTCCCATCCAACTGTCTCTGGCATCGTAAGCTACCCACTTGGCGGAGTGGGATAGGCCTGCGGCATTTTCACTGTGATGTGATTGGTTGTAGCGGTACCTGACATTAGGCGTGTGCCACGCCATTCGTCTGGGGAAGCCGCGTATCTTCAAGGCTTGACAGAGACAAGGCGCACCACCCTCTTAACTTCCTCACTATCCGCTCAGGGCAAGTGGACTGACCATGCAACCACTGGGGAGCTCACTGCCATGGCGGAGGCCACGCCCATCTCGCGGGCCACGTGGCAGCTTGGGAGCTCACATTCACGGGGGAGGTCAGGTCTCGCCCCGTGGGCCACATGGCAACTCAGGTGCTCGCCTCTACGGGGGAGATCGGGTCTCGACTTCGTGGGCCACTTGGCATCTTGGGAGCTCACCTGCGCGGAGGAGGTCGGGTCCCGTCCTGCTGGACACATGGCTGCCTGGGAGCTTGTTGCCAAGGTGGAGTTGGGATCCTCCTTCCGGATGTCTCATGGGCACCCCGGACCTCCCATTTGAGGCAGGTGGGTCCAGGTTTTTTGAACACGTGGCGCCCTTGGACCCTGTCCCTGCAGGGAGGCAGAGTACCTAGGCGGCTCTAGCTTGTTCGCGTGGGTACCCGGTATGCCGGGTACTGAAAGTGGCCCCTGAGTCCACCTTGGGGGGAGGCAACGAGCTTGAGGGTGGAGCCTTATCCTGCTTTCCCGCGCGGTCTCTTAATTTTGTCTTGATCAGTTGAATCGGTGTTGTTGTAGGGTCAATGTGACACTTCCCCCGAATCTGCTAAGGAGTAGCCCGCAGAGGTTCTTCTTCGGTGGGGCTTAGGCCTCAAACTAGTATTCTAGCGGAAGAGTATGAGATAGTCGAGTTTTTACGTGGTTCGGGCCACGAGGAGCATAACACCCTACTCCACGGTAGATTGTATTGATTGGTGAGTGTGTATGCGAGTGTGTGTGTGTGTATCGGGGATTCTGAGTCTTGTCCTTGTAGCGATGGCGGTCCGGGCCTTTTATAGTCAAGGTCGGACGCCTTACAAGTGGGGTCCTGGGGCCCGACAGGTGGTCCCGGGGCGATCTTATACTAAAGATCTAAGGCTTATTATGTAAGCTTGCTCTAACCACGGACATGAGGCCTCGACGTCTTGCCGCCCGTGTTGTCAGTAGCCCACGCGCCATTGCTGATATTGGTAGGGAATGTCCCATCCAACTGTCTCTGGTGTCGTAAGCTAAAAACTTGGTGGAGGTGGATAGGACTACGACGCCTTCACTGTAATGCGACTAGTCGTAGCGATACCTGACATTAGGCGTGCGCCGCGCAATACGTTTGGGGAAGCCTCGTATCTTCAAGGCTTGATGGAGACAAGGTGCACCGCCCTATTAACTTACTCACTATCTGCTCAGAGCAAGTGGAATGACCATGCGACCGCTACGGAGCTCTCCACGATGGTGGAGGCCACGCCTGTCTTGTGGGCCATGTGGCAGCTCGGGAGCTCACCTTCGTGGGGGAGGCCAGGTCTCGCCCCGCGGGCCATGTGGCAGCTCGGGTGCTCGCCTCCATTGGGGAGATCGGGTCTTGACTTTGTGGGCCACGTGGTAGCTTGGGAGCTCACCTTTGCAGAGGAGGTCGGGTCTCGTCCTCCTCGACACATGGCTGTCTGGGAGCTTGTCGTCAAGGTGGAGTTGAGCTCCCCATTTTGGATGTCTCGTGGGCACCCCGTACTTCCCATCTGAGGTCGGTAGGTCCAGTGTTCTTTAAACACGTGGTGCCCTCGGACCCTATCCCTGTTGGGAGGCGAGGTACCTAGGCGGCTCTAGCTTGTGCACGAGGGTACTCGGTATGTTGGGTACCAACAGTGGCCCTTGGGTCCACCTTGGGGTGAGGTGACGATCCCGAGGGTGGGGCCTTATCCTGCTTTCCCGCGCGATCTTTTAATTTTTTCTTGATCAGTCGAAGCGGTGCACTCTTCTACTGCTGTGACCATGCGTCCCTCTCTGGTTGAGGGGTCGTGGCAACGAGATCTTTGCTTGCTGCGACATTATCGCGATGGTTTCCAACGCGCCTGCTGCACTTCTGCTGCTTTCACTTCTGTCTTTATGGGAACCGCCCGGTTGCCTTCTTTGACGGGGAACTGCTCGGGCCGACTTTTCTGACGGGGGGCCTGGGCTCGCTCGTCATGGATGCCATGGTACGAACCATTGATTTGGAGCCCGCCTATATTTGCACGGTGCGCCCAAATGCCACTAGGGTACTTTTAAAAGATACCTTCATGGGCAATGGAGTTTCCTTTCTTCCGCACGTCCCAAGCATTCGAGCCTTCGACTCCCTCCTTGTGTGTCTGCCCATACTTGAGGTTCTCAACCCCCTGCTCGAATGGACTCAGTTGTGCCTCCTTCCTAGATGGAGGATGTCTCACCTGTGAGGCAGCTTTCCGGCTTGGAGGACAAGGAACGACGGGATCTGATCCGTCCTGGCTCCTTGCCACTAGAGTTGGTGGAGAAGGAGATTGTCTTATTCCAGGCGTACGCATACTCCGGGTTCATCCCTCCTGTTTCCTCCATCCTGATGACACTCCTGGAAGTCCTTGGGCTGCAGCTCCATCACCTGTCGCCCAACTCTCTTGTGGTGGCAGCGGTGTTCTCGCATTTCTGTGAGATGTTCGTCGGGGTGTGCCCATGCATGTCGGTGTTCCGGCAGTTCTTTGTGCTAAGGCAGACCGGGAAGAAGAACAAAGCCAACTTCCTCGACGGCTTCTGCTTCCAGCATCGGGCCAATAACCCCTTTAAGTACATTACTCTGCTCTCCTCGGCGAAGTGGCCCGGCTGGATGAGCGACTGGGTGGTCGTACATGCCGACGCCCACGATCGTATGGTCCTACCCACCAGCTGGCCGACGATTAGGAAGGCGTCCTGGGAGGAATGTCTGGAGCTTGAGGCGGCGTACACGCCAGTGATGGAGAGGATCCAATTCCTGGCAGACCACGGCCTGTAGGAGCTGTCGGTGATTGCTGATTTCATTCGCTGCCGTCTAGCCCCACTCCAGCATCGTTGCCGCCCTGCATGGCTCTACTTCAGGCTCCAAGATGGTACCAGGTTGCTGAGGGGTCGCGAATCGAAGATGATCCCGCAGGAATTGTTTGAAGCAATGTCCAAGGCGTGCGACGACCTGCTGTCGGACGACGTCTTCAACCTTCTACAGGCTTGCCCACCGCTTTGCACAGATCGGGACCTTCGGACGAAGGTTCTGAAGGAGATGCCCAACTTGGACGCGGTTGGTCTTGTGCCGCAGCAGGTTGGCGATGAGAGCCAGGGCCTGGCCATCATCGACTCTTCGGAGGAGTCTGCACCTTCTTCAGGCTCCGAAGCCTCCAAGGAGAAGGAGGTGCCCGCTGCTAGGGGGAAAGGCAAGGCGCTGGTCCCCGATGTAGGTAAGGGGAAGGCACCGGTCCCCGACGTAGGCAAAGGGAAGGCCCTAGTGGTCAACGTAGGCTGAGGGCGCCTCCACAGGTGGCCTTCACTCCAAGTCAGCGTCCACCGACGCGCCTCTCTTCAGTACCTGGCGTCGGCGGTTCTTCGGGGGGAGGTTCGATCCGTCAAGCGGCGGTCCAGGGTGCCATAGGGGACTCCGACAGCATCACACCTATGGGGCCTAAGGCAAAAAGGCCTCGAGTCGACATTGTCGGCAGCTCGGGAGGTGGCTCTGTCGGGGTTGGTGGTAGCACACTGGTGCAGTGCGGTGGCACCGCTGGTGGTTTTGGCGGAGGCCCTGCTGGGATGGAATTGCCTGTTACACCATCGCCATGGCCCGAGGCTTCAAGGTCGCCAAAAGTGGAGGCTTGCTGGAGCTTCTGGGGACGTCGGTAAGGCATTCTTGCCAACACTTGCTCTATTATCTCGCCTGCCTATGTTGATTGGTCAGGACTTGATCTTTATTTGCAGGGTTATGTCAGCTGTTGTGAGGGCCCTACCGCCGGGGGTAGTGCCCGGAAGTGCTTTGAAGGCGGCCCAGGATGTTACGGCTGTGTTGGCGGGGCAGCCTGCCAAGCTTGTTACGAGGAGCGCTGCTCCGTCATCTGTGCCCGTCGTGGGTAGTGAAGCATCTCCAGTTGCATCTCCAGCTCTCGCACCAGAGGTACCTCCGACCGTCATGGCAGAGACACCTCCGGCCGTCGTGGCAGAGGCCAAGTCGGAGCTGACTCCAGGGGTATGGGGTCTGACCTCCACTACTGCTGATTTGGTGGGAGGCTCTCTGAGCGATGGTGTCCCTGCTGTATCAGGTGGCACCACAACTCCTACTCAGACTCTAGGGGCAAGATCCCCAGTGCTGGTGGCCTCGCCTTCACCGCTACGGGAGGAAGGGGTCCCCAAGATGATCACCGGACGACCTTCCCTGACTTTGGCGCGGCCAGAGCGGCTTTCCGACTTCATGGACTTGACGCAATCCAGCATCCTTTAGGTGCAATCCTACCTCCGCCGAGCGCAAGAGGCTCTTGCCGTGGAGTGGGAGAAGCTGCGTGTCGAGGGTGAGCACCATCGAGGCTAGGAGGGTCTCCTGAGCTCCAGGATCGCCGAGGCGAAGGAAAAGTACGAGAAGGAGAGCAAGGAACTGGAGGTGAGGCACCGCTTGGTGAGGGCCTCAGATGCCTTGACCTAGAAGATTCTGGCCGACGCCAAGGCAGCCAACAATGCTTCTAACGCCCGCCTGCAAGCTCTTACTACCGATCGAGAGGCCCTGAGTCGCCATGAAGCTGCCGTTGCCAAGAGGGAGGTTGTTGTCGCCAAACAAGAGGTGGCAGCGCAGGCGATGATGGCTCGTGCTGAGGCCGATCAGGACAGACTGCAGTCCCACCTCGAAGACCTTGAGCTCCGGGAGAGCAATTTGGCGCGGGATCGGGCGCAACACCTAGCTGAGCGTCAGGAACTCCTCCTGCACGATCTTGACGTTCAAGCCCGGGAGCAGGCAGCAGAGCACTGCGGTTGGGAGCTTGATCTGCGGGGGCGTCAGCTGGCTTAGCATTTGGAAGCCGAGGGTAGGGCAATGACAGAGATGGTGGCATCCCAAGTCTTGGTGTGCTACTGGAGCCGGTACCCTGATCTGCCACTATAGCAAGTTTTTGAAGGCCCTGTTGAGGAGCGCGAGGCAACAGCAGCGGCGGAGGTTAAGGAAGCCGCCAAACATGTCGTAGCGCACTTCAGTCGGGGCTGAGGCTAGTAGCTTGTTTTTTGTATTCGGGGTTCACCCTCCCTTGTAAATGATTCCTTAACAAATTCAAATTTGTGTTTGGCTTCTTGCATTGTCTCTGTGCTTCTCAACTGTTGCTCTGAGTCCTTAGCTAAGTAAGGATTTGCAGAACCTTTGTTGAGCTCGTTGGCTTCTCAAGACCAACAATTTGCACAATTGACATGGCCGAAGTATCGTTCGTTATTTTTCTGCATGTGGATCCCCTTAGAGGTCCCATGGTAGATGTGGTTAGTTGGCTAAGCACATCTACCACTTGATCTTAGAATTTCTTGAACTGGACCCCAGTGGAGTGGGGGAGTTTGGAGTGTCGTAGCGCCACCACTTGCCGGAGTTGGATGCTCCGGCGTCGTTCACCATCGTCACGGAGTCATCGACGGCAGGCCCCTTAGGAGGTGCCGGAGCTGGATGCTCCAGCGTCGTCAACCATCGTCGTGGAGACGTCGATGGCAGGCCCCTTGGGAGGTGCAGAGCTGGATGCTCTATGTTGACGGCTCCTAAGATATACTAACAACTCATCGCCGACAACAACGCCAGAAATGCTTGTTGGTATTTCTTAACACCACAAATCATCTCGAGTAAAGAGATGAGTCCGCAAGCGCACGGAAGATATCATTGTAGCATTTCACCCATGAGTATTCCCACGGGTATCATATTTATCCCAAAGGAAGGCAATGGAGTAAAGTATATACTACTCTTATGGTCAAGCTATGGGATACTAATCCATTATCCGGACAGGGGTAAGTTGATAATAGGGTTAGTGTGACACACACCTAGGCAATCTATTCTAAAGAGTAAAATGGGTCCTACAGGGAGATTGGATTGAGAGTTAGAGAGTTGCTCCTACAATGCTTCTAATACATATACATAGCCTAAGGCAGATACTAATGGTCATGTCAATGATGAATTCCTATGCAATGCTATTCAACACATTGGGCATGGTCTTACCCCTAGCAATACTAGGGCGACTCCCACCAAGAGCATGTGGCATAGCCGAACGTGGAGGATTACAAAGGACAGATAGGGTTGTCACCACCTACTGCCTACCTCTTCAATCCGTGGGTCTACGAGACATCCAGCGCTACTTAAATACCCTAGCACCATGCTAGCATACTAAGCAAATACCTTAGGAGCCATGGCACAAGCCATCCTAAGGCAATGACTAACCAAAACATCGTTGAACCAATGTTGATTGCATACCATAGTCATTCATATTAACATAATCATATCATAACTACATAGACTATAGTAAGGGTCTATAGTGTTTTTGACCATAAGATGTGATCATGAGGGTGAAATCATAAAGACTATACCTTCCACATACATGGAATCCACAATCAAACAATAAACGCTTTGTCCAAGTATACGTATAAAAGAAGACTACAAATAATATCTTTATTGAGCACAAAGTCACAAATACAAGAAGGAATGCATAAGCCATACATTTCCCGATGTGGAATTGGGAAGAGAGACTCCTTCTACTCCTTTCCCAATTTGGACTTGGGACTAGAGGCTCTCCTCTCTACATCCTAACTCCTCTAAGAACTATGGAAGATAGTGTATACAATAGAATGATGCCCAAGTGGTGTGTGTTGAAGTGAGGGGTAGGGGGTCCTATTTATACTAGTGTTGAGGTCGGTTCCCGCCACGAAAAGTGCACGAATCAGTTACCATTGACTCCAGGGAGCCAGGAGGAGCCAACACGTGGAGGCTAACTGAGTTTGGTGCAAAGACCAGGTCGGCCGACCCCCTGGTTCAGCCGACCTGGTCATTGCACTATTTCTCGTGTGCTTTCTCCAGGTGGTTGCCAGGTGGGTCCCATTGATGTATATGGGTGATACACCATTGGACCTCCTCGGATACTTCTGTTTGTGGGCCATTTGATTCATGGGATGCCACGTGTCGTCGCCTTATTGGCTGGGATGATATTTTATAGGATTGTTCCCTCTACATCTCCTCATTGCCTGCATAAAATGATGCATACACATATTTCTCCAAGTCCAAGTGGAATTGGGTTAGATAGAGAGGTGATGTGTGCAAGAAATGATCAATCATTCACATAATTGAGTTAAATTGATGGATGAAAATGGTATATAACAACCGTCAACAAACTTCCCCAAGCTTATCCTTTGCTCGTCCCGAGCAAAGTCAAGACTTTAGGTTGATGATCAGGAGTTGCTACAATGTCTTATTTTCAAAAGTGTCTAATACACAACAAGATACTCTACCTAGTGTTGCAGAAATTGGCTATGATACCCTACCTTTCTTAAGTTATCATGGGGCTTATGCTTTTTCATATTCGTGAGTAGTTGAAAGGTAGAATAGCAATTGGAGCAAACATAGCCTAGGAATCAAGTTCCACTTAAATCCTGGAGAATTTAATTTAGATATTAAGTACCTCAATTTGATTCTCTCAGTCACTCCTTTGTGGATAGTGGAAATATTTCCTCACCAAAGCATTGTGCCTCTACTATTCCTACTCATTGAATATGGCTGGTATGTGGAGCTTGGTAAGGAAAGTAAGTAGGCATATTTGCATCACATATATTTCTAAGTCAAAAGAGTCAGCCTTAGGAGAATTCAAATCAAAACCTTTTGATTCAAGACTAGTGCATGTGTGATGGAGTGGAAGTGGATGTGGATACTTGATAACTCCTTTTTGGTATATTCTCTCTTTCTTTTTGCAGGGATGAAACATGGCTACTTTTCTTTTCTTTTTTTTCTCATGCTTATGATGTAAACATGCTTTTTTTTTGTACCCATGTCTTCTACTCCCTTTCTTTGCAATGAAATTTGAAGAGAGTACTGAACATGAAATCATGGAGTTTCTCTTTTTGTTGTGGTATGGTGGATATGATGGACGTTTTGCTTACTTCTAGTGTAGAAGTATAGCATGTGCAAGTGAAGTCTTGAATTCAAAAAGAGTTGAAAGATTTCTCACATAGGTCTATACTAGTTTGACTAGGCTCAATGTGAAAGCAAATAGCATAAGCATAAGGTTTTGTCTATGTATGGACATCATATGGCTTTGGTAGGCTTTGTCTATGTATGGAAACTTAAATCTTTTTAGAATTTCTTTGGAAATCTAAGTTTTACTTTCAAACTAGGACTAGCAGCCCTATTACTAATTCTAATCTTGCAACAACCTAGAATTAGATTAAGCTTTTGCTACACACAACTTCCAAATTAAGGTAAAAGTATTTCAAACCAATGAAAGCAACATTCGGAGAGTAGCAAGTTGTAAACTAGAGAGACTTAGGAAAATAAAACAGAGCAACTATTCATCATTTCATCTATGTGAATTTTAAATCATTCTTATCGCACATCTTTATTTGATGAAAGCAAATCTAACCTATATATATATATATATATATATATATATATATATATATATATATATATATATATATATATGTATATATATATATATTAATGCAAGGTGGATAATGGATGGATGGAAAATATGCAATGGATGATTTGAAATAAAAATGTAGTGGGTGTGATACAAGTTACCTCAAGTGGGGGTCCTCCCCCAAGCTTATTCTTGATCAAGGTTCGTGATAGGGGTTGAAACCCTAACGAGGGAGGTAGGCCATGAGTTGGCCTATCCTTGTTGCAGCGTGGCTTTGACAATGGAGGGTTGAGTGTTGATAGTTGTGTTGCCTCTTATTGACACCATGAGTGTGGTTGAATAGAGTGTTTCCGATGTTGATTGTCCGCACATCAGGGTCTCCATATGTTGGGTGTGATTTCTCATTCCTTGGCTAAGATAATGATAACCTTTAGATCCAAAGGAATGACGTGAACTCAACATACATAGAGTAGTCTTTGGCTAAGGTGTATCATATCTTTTTGCCATAAGGGAGTGACATGTGTCCAACATGCATTGGGTATGATCAGTTGTTTCTTGGGTAAGGTACAACATACCTAGAACCACAAAGGAATGACATGCACTCAACAAGGGTTGAGTGTGATCTGTTTTTCCTTGGCTAAGGCATGACATACCTTCTAGCCACATAGGAACAACTTGCACCCAATATAAATTGGGTGTGATATTTTCATTCCTTGGTCATGGTACATCATAACTCTTAGCCACATAGGAATAACTTGTACCCAATGATGGTGGCAAATCCCTTGAGCTTGAATGAGTGCTTAAAATAGTTGAGAGCATAATGCTCTGACCCATTCGTGACAGCTCATTGGTTGCTCATGGAGGGTTCCCATTTTAAATCTCTAGCCTCGTATAGTTATGATTGAACTTCGGCCATAATTTCTGATAGATAACAACCATCCTAATTTACTCCTTGGCCAAGAGATGTTGAAATGGAATCCTCTAGGGATCCCAACAATAAGCTTCATGAATGCCTGCATAGTAATATTACTCCTGCAAACTTCCTCTCTTGAATGGAGAGGAATGGTTAGCTCCCGAGACTTGTGCAAATGAACGTTCGAGTTAGGTAAACGAACTTTCATTTGTACATATGGGAAATAACAAAATCAAATATGCATTGGATCCAATGTCAAGTGTATCTATGATCAATGTGTTATTCATTGATAAGAGTGGAGCTTTATAGATAATTCATGTTGCATATTTTCTAAAGCTCCTACTCATAGCAATGCATGTGATAGAAATACACTATATGGATCCCTACACCTTTTAAAGTTTCTAACCATCTTAGCTTTCAAGAGCAAATTTTCATCATTTAGACCATGACAAACAAGATTCTCAATTTTATCCTCCTGAACCTCACTAGGAATTTGAAATTTAGTGATTCCTCCTAAAAATGCAATTCAATTTCAGAGCAAGGATATCACTTATTCCTAGGAGTTTAAAAACTAGTGACACCATATATGCATGAAGCTCAATTAAAATTATGGTTGTCACTATGCCCAAGTTTCTATATGCCAATTCACCTATTAAGTCATGCCCAAAAGTTTTATTTTCTAAACCTAGACAAAAATGACTAAGTCTAGAAAACAATGCTTAAAGGATTCTAGGTACTTGTTTTAGATTTTTCCATGTAAGGTGGGATTTCCTTTTGGAGATCCAAAAGTCAATACCCACGCTTACTCTTGTGAGGATGCTTGAGAATTGAATGATGAGAAGTGTCAACCTTCCTCACAAATGCAAGCAAATACATTCAATTCTATGGCAAACCAAATAATGAAAAATTCTAAACTCATATCTCATTTGAAGAGCAGTTGGTGACGAAGGTCTTTGTGTGAGAAACTCACAACCTTGATTTTCGACGTAGGCTTGATGGTTGATGTAAAATGCCAAGTTGAGATTGGATTTGGCAATGGATCTGGCTCCTCCATTGGGTCATCGTCTTGAACATTTCTCTTCCTCAAACTCAAAATGAGTTTGAAGGAGAGAAGTGTTCTCAAATCCTCCCAATGGTGACTTGAGCTTGATGAAACCTTCCACTTTCTTGCCATACCACCTCTTCACAATTTTGACCCACCTGCACTTTAATCAAGAACACACAAAACAACTCGAAAACGGGTTACTTTAGCCAAAAGCAAATCGAACCCAATTTTCAAATTGTCCTGCCCAGCTTGAAATAACTTGTAAATGCAACTAGGGTCAAAGCAAATCTTTTTGGTTTGAACTAGGAAGATAAATTCAAGTGGTCATGCACATAGTTCATATCCAATTAAATTTCTTCCCTAATTCAAATTTTTAGTTTTATGATGGTTGGAAATTTTACTTTCCAACATGCAAGTGTGGAATTTCAAACATGCAAATGCAAGGGTTGATGCAATTTGGAAAACAAATGAGATAACTACCAATTAACCTATTGGCAAGGACTCACCGAATTTTTGAAGTCCGATGAGTAGGACTTACCTCCGTTCTGTTCAGCGCGATGATCTGTTGTCCAATCCCGGAGTTGAAGATGTGGATGATTTCTTCTGTTTTGACATGCCAAACTCATTTGGCTGTCATTTGGACATGTGGTCCACCTGGTGGCCCTAGCCTCTCCCCGTTGTATTGATATAGACATGTTGTTGTAGCGGCGGGTTCTCCCTCTTGAATGTATTCCTTCGAGCATGGTGAGGTTTTGTCCTTCTTAGGGGTGTCACTCCGACCATATTGATATTCCATTGAATCAACCCATACCTTGATCATGGATCAAAGGCTTCCTTGGGCATGATGACATGTGGACTCCACAATCAAAAAAGAAACACTTCATCCACAATGTCACTTGCCCTAGGTTGAATGGGTTTGGTCGAAGTGTGGGAATCCCAACAAGTGATGTGGGGTATCTTGGACTTTGAATGCTCCTTAAGTTCTTGTCCTTGGCCAAGATCTTCATGTGAATGTTGTCTTGATTTCTGCTTGGCCAAGATACTTCAAGGTAGGCTAGTTAAACTTAAATCCCTTGAACCATAGCCTCCTTGAATACAAGGGTGATGTTAATTCCACCCTTTACCTCTTTGTGAATGGTAGCCATTGGAGTTTTTGTTTGAAAAAGGTCCTCATGGGTCTTAGGGAAATAATTCCCACACGTCCTATGATGACATGGATTTTCACAAATCATGTGAATATCCATGACTTGGATTATCCAAACAAATCTCTAACGACTTGTATATTCATGACACTTCAATGGGAGGTGTAGTTCCATAACTAGCATATCCACCTTGTGAAGTGGTGTGCATGACAAGATATGGGGACTCGAGCATTCTTTAAACCACCCCTTGAGTGGAGACTTTCTTCTCATCCATGATGAATGAGAATAGGACTCCTTCAGCTCCAGCATGAATGTGGTCATGGATTGGTGGAGCCAACCCATGACACGAGTGTTGGATGAAGAGTCAGCTATCCACCCCATGGTGGAGGCAAACCAAGAAGAACTTCTTGGAGCCTTTCCCAAACTTGGGTATGGATGACTTTGGCTCCTACTGAAAGCTAAAATTCTCCCGCAAAAAAGGCAATGGTGTTGCCTAGCAGACATTTGTTGAGGTACGCCTTAAATCATCTTGCAGTTTAGCACTTGCATCCTCGTTGGCCATCCCATACAATGATTTGGCCAACACTACCCTGTTTTCACACAAAGGAGAAAACAAACAAGGGTAATCATGTCTAATAACTATTAGTACCTATAGCTAATCACAAGTGATAGCTATCCTTCACTTCCTTTGCCTTCCCCGGCAATGGCGCCAAAAATGCTTGTTGACGGATCCTAAGATATAGTGACAAATCATCCCCGGCAACGGCGCCAGAAAGGCTTGTTGATAGCTCCTAAGATATACTAACAACTCATCCCTGGCAACAGCTCTAGAAATGCTTGTTGGTATTTCTTAACACCACAGATCATCTCCGGTAAAGAGATGAGATCCGCAAGTGCACGAAAGATATCGTTGTAGCATTTCACCCATGAGTATTTCCAAGGGTATCATATTTATCCCAAAGGAAGGCAATGGAGTAAAGTATATACTACTCTTATGGTCAAGCTATGGGATACTAATCCATTATCCAGACAGGGGTAAGTTGATAATAGGGGTAGTGTGACACACACCTAGGCAATCTATTCTAAAGGGTAAAATGGGTCCTAGAGGGAGATTGGATTGAGAGTTAGAGAGTTGCTCCTACAATGCTTCTAATACATGTACATAGCCTAAGGTAGATACTAATGTTCATGTCAATGATGAATTCCTATGCAATGCTATTCAACACATCGGGCACGGGCTTACCCCTAGCAATACTAGGGCGACTCCCGCCAAGAGCCTGTGGCATAGCCGAACGTGGAGGATTACAAAGGACAGATAGGGTTGTCACCGCCTACTGCCTACCTCTTCAATCCGTGGGTCTACAAGACATCCAACGCTACTTAAATACCCTAGCACCATGCTAGCATACTAAGCAAATACCTTAGGAGCCATGGCACAAGCCATCCTAAGTTAATTACTAACATAAACATTGTTGAACCAATGTTGATTGCATACCATAGCCATTCATATTAACATAATCATATCATAACTACATAAACTATAGTGGGGGTCTATAGTGTTTATGACCATAAGATGTGATCATGAGAGTGAAATCATAAAGACTATACCTTCCACATACATGGACTCCACAATCAAACAAGAAACGCTTTGTCCAAGTATACGTATAAAAGAAGACTAAAGATAATATCTTTATTGAGCACAAAGTCACAATTACAAGAAGGAATACACAAGCCATACCTTTCCCAATGTGGAATTGGAAAGAGAGACTCCTTCTACTCCTTTCCAAATTTGGACTTGGGACTAGAGGGTCTCCTCTCTACATCTTAACTCCTCTAAGGACTATGGAAGGTAGTGTATACAATAGAATGATGCCCAAGTGGTGTGTGTTGAAGTGAGGGGTAGGGGTCCTATTTATACTAGTGTTGAGGTCGGTTCCCACCACCAAAAGCGCGTGAATCAGTCACCATTGACTCCAGGGAGCCGGGAGGAGCCAACACGTGGAGGTTGACCGAGTTTGGTGCAAAGACCATGTCGGACGACCCCCTGGTTCGACCGACCTGGTCATTGCACCGTTTCTCGGTGCTTTCTCCAGGTGGCTGCCAGGTGGGTCCCATTGATGTATATGGGTGATACACCGTTGGATCTCTTCGGATACTTCTGTTTGTGGGCCATTTGATCCATGGGATGCCACATGTCGTCGCCTGATTGGCTGGGATGATATTTTATAGGATTGGTCCCTCTACATCTCCTCATTTCCTGCATAAAATGTTGCATACACATATTTCGAAGTCCAAGTGGAATTGGTTTAGATAGAGAGGTGATGTGTGCAAGAAATGATCAATCTTTCACATAATTGAGTTAAATTGACGAATGAAATTGGTATATAATAGCCGTCAACACTCTAGCGTCGTCCACCATCATCGTGGAGTCGTCGACGGCAAGCCCCTTGGGAGGTGCCAGAGCTGGATGCTCTGGCGTCGTACACCATCGTCGTAGAGTCGTCGACGGAAGGCCCCTGGTTTACAGGCTATCGCAAGGGAACCTTGATAGCAACAAGAGCGGTACAGGAGAGTTTACTCACTTATCCGCGCTTGGTGTTGTCATTGACGTTCTGGGACGTCAACGGCAGGCCCCTTGGGAGGTGCCAGAGCTGGATGCTCCAACGTCGTCCACCATCCTCGTAGAGCCGTCGACAGTAGGCCCATTGGGTGGTGTCGGAGTTGGATGATCCGGCATCATCCACCATCTTCGTGTAGATGTTGACGGCAGACACCTTGGGAGGTGCTGGAGCTGGATGCTCCGGTGTCATCCACCATCATTGTAGAGACGTCGACGGTAGGCCCCTTGGGAGGTGCCGGAGTTGGATGCTCCGGCGTCGTCCACCATTTTTGTAGAGACATCGACGGCAGGCCCCTTGGGAGGTGCGAGAGATGGATGCTCCGACGTCGTCCACCATCATCGTAGAGTCGTCAACGGCAGGCCCCTGGTTTACAGGCTATCGCGAGGGAACCTTGTTAGCAACAAGTCCGGGGCAGGAGAGTATACTCACTTATCAGTGCTTGGTGCTATTGTTGACGTTCTGGGACGTCGACGACAGGCCCCTTGTGAGGTGCCGGAGTTGGATGCTCCGGCGTCGTCCACCATCTTCATGTAGATGTCGATGGTAGGCGCCTTGGGAGGTGTCAGAGCTGGATGCTCCAGCGTTGTCCACCATCTTCGTGTAGACGTCGACGGTAGGCCCCTTGGCAGATGTCAGAGTTGGATGCTCCGGCGCCATCCACATCGTTGTAGAGTCTTTGACGGTAGGCCCCTGGTTTACAGGTTATCGCAAGGGAACCTTGTTAGCAACAAGAGCAGGGCATGAGAGTTTACTAACTTATCTGCGCTTGGTACTGTCGTTGATGTTCTGGGACGTTGACGGTAGGCCCCTTGGGAAGTGCCAGAGCTGGATGCTCCGACATCGCCCACCGTCGTCATGGAGACGTTGGCAGTAGGCCCCTTAAGAGGTGTCGAAGCTGGATGCTCCGGTGTCATCCACCATCGTCATGGAGACGTCAACGGCAGGCCCCTTGGGAGGTGCTGGAGTTGGATGCTCCGTCGTCGTCCACCATCGTCGTGGAGACGTCGACGGCAGGCCCCTGTTTTACAGGCTATCGCAAGGGAACCCTGTTAGCAACAAGAGCGTGGCAGGAGAGTTTACTCACTTATCTGCGCTTGGTGTTGTCATTAATGTTCTGGGACGTCGATAGCAGGCCCCTTGGGGGTGCCGGAGCTGGATGCTCTGGCGTCATCCACCATTGTCATGGAGGCATCGATGGCAGGCCCCTTGGGGGGTGTCAGAGATGGATGCTCCGGCGTTGTCCACCGTAATCATGGAGATATCGGCGGCAGGTACCTTGGGAGGTGTTGGAGCTGGATGCTCCGGCGTCGTCCACCATCGTCGTGGAGACGTCGACGACAGGCCCCTTGGGCGGTGCCAGAGCTGGATGCTCTAGCGTCGTCCACCATCGTCGTGGAGACATCAATGGCAGGCCTCTGGTTTATAGACTATCACAAGACAACCCTGTTAGCAACAAGAGCAGGGCAGGAGAGTTTACTCACTTATCCGTGCTTGGTGCTACCGTTAACGTTCTGGACGTCAATGGAAGGCCCCTTGGGGGTACAGGAGTTGGATGCTCTGGCGTCATCCACCATTGTCGTGGAGGCATCGATGGCAGGCCCCTTGGGAGGTATCGGAGCTGGATGCTCCGGCGTCGTCCACCATCGTTGTGGAGACGTCGACGACAGGCCCCTTGGGAGGTGCTGGAGCTGGATGCTCCGGCATCGTCCACCATCGTCGTGGAGATGTCTAGGCAGACCCCTTGGGAGGTGTCGGAGCTAGATGCTCCGGCATCGTCCACCATCGTCGTGGAGACATCGACGGCAGGCCCCTGGTTTATAGGCTATCGCAAGAGAACCCCGTTAGCAACAATAGCGGGGCCAGGAGAGTTTACTCTCTTATCCACACTTTGTGTTGTCGCTAACATTCTGGGATGTCAAAGGCAGGCCCCTTGGGGGTGCCGGAGCTGGATGCTCATGCGTCATCCACCATTGTCGCGGAGGCGTTGATGGCAGGCCCCTTGGGAGGTACCGGAGCTAGATGCTCTGGCGTCATCCACCATCATCATGGAGACATCCACGGCAGGCCCCTTGGGAGGTGCCGGAGTTGGATGCTCCAGTGTCGTCCACCAGCAACATGGAGACGTCGACGGTAGGCCCCTTGGGAAGTTTCGGAGCTGGATGTGCCGGCGTCATCCACCATAGTTGTGGAGACGTTGACGGCAGGCCCCTGGTTTACATGCTATCGCAAGGGAATCCTGTTAGCAACAAGAGCGAGGCATGAGAGTTTACTCACTTATCCGCGCTTGGTGTTGTCTTTGATGTTCCGTGATGTCGACGGCAGGCCCCTTGTGAGGTGCCAGAGCTGGATGCTCTGGCGTCGTCCACCATCATCATAGAGTCCTCATCTACAGACTCCTTGTGAGGTGTCGGAGCATGCTATTTTGCACATATGATAGAAGCAAGGTGGACAAGTTTGCTCGTTGATTTACCTGTAGCTCTCCCTTAGCTTTGTCATGCGTTACTGTCCTGGGCTGATTCACGGGGCCTGGGTAATTCAGTGCGTTGGTGGTCCGGTGCCCAGCTCCTGTCGTCCTCAGGGTGTGAGCTTTCTGGATCTCAATACTTGGCTGTAGCACTGGGAGGCAGGGTGTGTATGCTTAGGGTACAGTACCAGGCTAAGAAGTTTACACCCCCTGGACCTCTTGCTTGGCACAGGCCTTTCCTGGGGAATCTTCTGGCGTCACAGGGCCCTAATGACGAGAAGGGCCAGAAGAACCCCTCATACAACGCAGGTACCTCAAGCAGACCAACCTGAATTAGGATTGCATCACTACTCCATGGGTGAGTTACAGAGTGTACAATCGCGCATATAAAATAATACGCAATAAACGAGTCTTAGTGTGGCATGTTCATAAACATAATGCGTAAGTAAATGGACAAAGTTTTTTAAGAAGTCTTTAAGCAAAACAGTGATTTTTTGTTAGGAGTTCATAGGGGGGGGATAGGATTTTACAAAAGAGGGCAACGGCTTACCTTAGGATGATGAGGGAGGCAGGGAGCACAGGCTTTAGAGTTCAGAACCAAGCTAAGTCGGTTGCACACTCTGGTCCTGACCCTCCCTGTGCTTGGTTGTCCTTAGTGCTGCTCCTAAGCCCTACGAAATACTTTACACTGTTCTACAAAGAGTAGTATTTACAATAGGGGTGCCCACATATCCATGAGTAGCTGTGATGGTTGGCGGGCAACCTTGCTGTCAACAACTACTTAGAGGGGCGATGAGCGAGCATCCCTATTTCCTGCCTTGACCGCTCGTCTTGCGAGTGGTCCGAGGAAAGCCGGGACTGGGCTTGGCGGCTTTGGCGGAGGTGTCAATGCTGTCGGAGGGCTGCAACTAAGGTGCGGCGGGTTCTCTGCACTGTCGTGAGCTCAGCGGAGGTCGACTTGATCTAGCGTCGATCGGGATTGGTGCTAGTTCCGCCATGAGTGCTTTGAGCTGCTCCAAGGCAAACACTGCAGTGGTGCGATCTTCGCGGATCCTGAGGACGCCGGAGGGGCTTGGCATCTTTAGGACGAGGTAGCCGTAGTGGGCTATAGCCATGAATTGGTACAGGGCAGGCCTACCGATGATGTTGTTGAAGGGGAGGCTAACATCAGCGAGTCGAAGAGGATGCTCTCCGTCCTTTAGTTGTCAGGTGTCTCGAAGGTCACCCGTAGGTGGATGTTGCCGTACAGGATGATGCTCCCAGGTCCCACCCCTGAAAATGGGCTCGAGGGGGGCAGCTTGGACACCGAGATCTGCAGCTGTTCAAAGTCTACATAGTTGAGGAGGTTGAGGCCGACCCCTCCATCTATCAAGACGTAGTGGAGCTTGACGTTGGCTATGGTGGGGGAGACTAGGAGAGGTAGGACCCCTGCTCTGGCCAAGTTCTTGGGGCAGTCAGAGGCGTCGAAGCTAATCAGTGTCTCCTTCCAGGAGTGGTGCTGCGCCGGAGTGGGTACATGGGCTATCGAAGCCACCACACGACGAAGGGTCTTCACCGCATTCTGGGATGCGGGATCCCAAGACCCTCCGAAGATGACGTGGAGGGTCTTGCGATGCTCGTTGTCGCTGCTGGCGTCAGAGTCCTCATCTTGGTGGACCACTTTGACGGCCCGCTCTTGCTTCTGGTACTCCAGCTCCTCGTCATTGTCGACCTTGGGTTCGACCTTCTGCTTGCCCTCCCGTTGGCGGAAGGGGGTGCTATCCGTGCGCTGCTACGCCCGCTCTTGGTAGCGTTCGGCACACCTTTTTAGCTCCCGGCACTCGCACGCGGTGTGTTCATGAGTCTTGTGCACCGGGCAGGGCTCGACGTCTTCATAAGTGGCAGGTGGCTGACGAGGGCGTTTCTCTGGGCGTGGGGGCTTGCCTCCTCCGGTTGCGGCTGCTGCCCTGACAGGGGATCCATGCAACGGCTTGTTCTGGCCACCACCCCAGTTCCTGTTCTTCTTTTTGCCACTATCAGGGGTAGCGGCTCCCTCTCTAATCTGGCCGGCCCCGCCCACTCCGGGGACAGGTTGAGCATGCCAGTCGCGGCCTTCTGCCGCCCTGGCGCCCCGATCGGCGATGGAGAAGAGCTCAGAGATGTCTTGCACGTTGTGTGTAGCTAACTTCTCGAGCATCTTGCGGTCACGCACCCCTTGGTGAAATGCCACTATGACAGAGGCATTTGGGATGTTGGGAATGGAGTTGCGTACCTGAGAGAAACACTGGATGAATGATCACAGTGTATCCTTGGGTTGCTGTCGCATGGCGTGGAGGCCGTCCATGTGAGCTTGACGACGGTCAAGCTGAGCCCTGAGGTCCTCTATGGGGAGCCGGCCAACGCTCATAGGCTTGGAGGAGAGGGAGTTGGTGGTGCGACGGTCGATGGACGGCGTGCGTGATAGCGACACGAGGCGCCTTCCCCTGTTGGGGGAGTTGATGGTTGCGACGACAAAGTGGTCGATATCTTGGACCCACTGTTGGGCCGCCCCTAGGAGGCGTTCACCGATGGTGGGTGGTGGAGAAGAGCTCTACCCGCCGCCAAAGCACTCTCCGGGCATGCTGTTGGGGGTGCTGGTGGAGCCGACTGAGCTGGTGCGTGTCCCGACGAGCCATCTTGGCCAGCCGTACCTACACGGGGGCGAGACGGACCAGATGAGTGCTGCTCGAGCGACAGATCTGGTCACTGGACAACGGCCACATAAACCGCCTTCCAGGGGTCTGATGAACACCATGGTGGTGAATACGCTACCACTTTTTGAGGGAAAAAAGCGCCTACCTGGCGCGCCAAATGTCGAAGAGTTAATGCGACACTTCCCTCGGATCTGCTAAGGAGCAGCCCGTGGAGGTTCTTGTCCGGCGGGGCTTAGTCCTCAAACTAGTGTTCTAGCGGAAGAGTATGAGACAGTGGATTTTACGTCGTTCGGGTCGCACAGAGCGTAACACCCTACTCCACGGTGGATTGTATAGCTTGGTGAGTGTGTATGCGTGTGTGTGTATCGGAGATTCTAAGTCTGATCCTCTGTATCAGTGGCGGTCCGAGCCTTTTATAGTCAAGGTCGGATGCCTTACAAGTGGGGTCCCGGGGCCCGACAGGTGGCCCCGGGGCAATCTTATCCTAAAGATCTAAGGCTTCTTCTGTAATCTTGCTCTGATCGCGGACTTGAGGACTCGCCATCTTGTCGCCCGTGTTATCAATAGCCCACGTGTCGTTGCTGACATTGGCAGGGAATGTCCCATCCAACTATCTCAGGCGCCGTAAGCTACCCACTTGGTGGAGTGGGATAGGCTTGCGGCGTCTTCACTGTGATGCAATCGGTCATAGCGTACCTGACATTAGGCGTGCGCTGCGCCATGCGTCAGGTGAAGAAGCATATCTTCAAGGATTGTCAGAGACAAGGCGCACCGCCCTCTTAACTTCGTCACTATCCGCTCAGGGCAAGTGGTCTGACCATGCGGCTGCTGGGGAGCTCACTGTCATGGTGGAGGCCACGCCCTTCTCGCGGGCCACGAGGCAGCTCGGGAGCTCACCTCCGTGGGGGAGGTCGGGTCTCGCCCTGCTAGCCATGTGGCATCTCGGGTGCTCGCCTCTGCGGGGGAGATCGGGTCTCGACTTCGTGGGCCACTTGGCAGCTTGGGAGCTCACCTCTGCGAAGGAGGTCGGGTCCTGTCCTACTGGACATGTGGCTGCCTGGGACCTTGTCGCCAAGGTGGAGCTGGGCTCCTCCTTCTGGATGTCTCGTGGGCACCCCAGACCTCCCATATGAGGTAGGTGGGTCCGGGTTTCTTGAACAGTGGCGCCCTCGGACCCTGTCCCTGCTGGGAGGCAAAGTACCTAGGCGACTCTAGCTTGTGCGCGAGGGTACCCGGTATGTCGGGTACCGATAGGAGTTTTTATGGGCTTTGCTTTGTCCATTCCAAACTTCTTGAGAATGTCTTGAGTGTACTTTGTTTGGCTTATGAATGTCCCATCCTTTTGTTGCTTTACTTGGAATCCCAAGAAGTATTTCAACTCTCCCATCATGGACATATCGAATCTATCTGTCATAATCTTACTAAATTCTTAACAAAAAGATTTGTTAGTTGAACCAAATATAATATCGTCAACATAGATTTGGCAAATGAATAGATCATTATCAAAATGCTTAGTAAACAAGGTGTAATCAGCTTTACCAATCTTAAAGCCATTTTCAATCAAAAAATATCTAAGGCACTCATACCAAGCTCTAGGAGCTTGTTTGAGACCATAGAGAGCCTTACGTAGTTTGTATACATGGTCGGGGAACTATTGATCTTCAAACCTGGGGGGTTGCTCCACGTACACCTCCTCCTTGATCAGTCCATAGAGGAAGGTGCTTTTCACGTCCATTTGAAAAAGCTTGAAACCATGGTGAGTAGCATATGCAAGTAATATACGAATCGATTCAAGCCTAGCTACAGGAGAAAAAGTCTCGTCGAAATCCAAACTTTCGACTTGTGAATACCCTTTGGCCACAAGTCATGCCTTGTTCCTTGTCACCACACCGTGTTCATCTTGCTTGTTGCGGAAGACCCATTTAGTGCTGACGACATTGAACTTGGATCTTTCGACAAGTTCCTACACTTCGTTCCTTTTGAAATTGTTCAGTTCTTCTTGCATTGCCACCACCCAATCCGGATACTTCAATGCATCTTGAACCATGTGTGGTTCCAAAGAGGATACAACGAGTAATGTTCACAGAATTAGCTATACGAGCTAGAGTTGTTACTCCCTTTTGGATGTCACCGATTATGTTGTCGACGAGGTGATCTCTTTGGATGCATTGATTTACTCTTGGGTGTGGCACTTGTGATCTTGAATCTTCATGGTCATCATCTTCTTCTCCGCCTGGATGGTTGCCTTCATTGATGTGTTGATCATATTGGTCTTCTTGAGGTTGATCTTGTGTGGAAACTCCCCCTTGATTATTCTCCTCCACTTGTGGTTCATCTTCTTCATTTGCATTTGAAGGTGGCACTTGTGGTTGAATATCACCCAATGCCATTCTTCCCAATGCTTGACATGGAGCTTCTTCTTCATCTAGCATGCATTGATCAACTTGCTCTTCCTAAGAGCCGTTAGTTTCATCGAACACCACGTCACGTGCTACTTCAACAAGTTCAGAGGTCTTGTTGAAGACACGATAGGAGCGACAGTTCGAATCATAGCCAAGTAAGAAACCTTCATCGTACTTTGAAGCGAACTTTGAAGTCCTAGGATTCTTGTTCAAAATATAACATTTAGAACCAAAAACTCAAAAATATAAAATATTCGGTGTGTTACCGGTTAGTAGCTCATACGAGGTTTTCTTGAGCAACCAATGAAGATAGAGTCGGTTTATGGCGTGACAAGCGGTGTTAACAATTGAATGTAGCCTAGAGGGGGAGTGAATAGGCTCTTCGAACTTTTGTCGGATCTTGAAGCACTTAACAAATCGATCAAACACAGAGAGATCAGACAAGTCTGGTACTGTGCGGACTAGTCCGGTATACGTGGACTAGAACGATAATCTTTGATCGATGATTTAACTTCTGATACTCTATACAGCGGAAAATAATTTGTAACTTGGAAGTATTACGTCAATGAAACAAGGTGTGTTCAAGGGGCTAGTCCGGTACTGTGCGGTCTAGTCCGGTATACGTGGATTAGAACGATAATCTTTGATTGATGATTTAACTTCCGATACTCTATATAGCGGAAAATAATTTGTAACTCGGAAGTATTACGTCAATGAAACAAGGTGTGTCAAAGATTAACTTTAATATCAATGTTTCAATGTAAGTTACACAAGATTACGTAAACCCTAGAATGTGATGAATGATAAGAACAAAAGTATGTGAAACAAGATTCTATCTCGTGGTTCGATTCCCACGAAGGAAACCTACATCCACGTTGAGGAGTCTATGGAGGACCGGGTCTTCACCAACCCTACCATCGTCGAATCACCATGGAGGTCGACTCTCTTCCACTAACCACAAAGGGGCAAATAACCGTGTTCAAGGGGCCTTCTCACAAGTTGAGGGCTCCCCAAGATTCACAATGAAGAACACCACCAAACACACTCGAAAGATATGCAATAAACAACAAGAGTGTGCGAGAGATTCAAACCCAAGAGCTCAAGATCGTGTGGAACAAGTCTCTCCTTTTGACCAATGCTAACCCTCAAAGATTTGATCTTTCTAGGGTTAGAATGTGTGGAGAGAAGTATATTTTGGACTCTTGGAAGGTGTGACGGCACAGAGGGTCGAGAGATGTGGTTGTAGGGCTGCACACCTTTATTTATACTAGGGTTTCCAAAAGTTTTTGTTAGGATTTGTGATGTCCGTACTAGTCTGTGGTGGACTCTGGACTAGTCCGGTGTGCGGCGTGTGGAAAACCCTAAGTGTCCTGATATATCGAACTTGTCTGAAAATGAGCAGACTAGTCCGATTTGGTCTCTCGAAGTGTTCGGACTAGTTCGGCACATATCTGACTATTCCGGTGTGGTGAACCTCATGTAGAATTGAGGACAAGTCCGCAGTTGGAGGACTTGTTCGATTTTAGTCAAAGAGCTTTCGGACTAGTCCGTGATGATATCAGACTTGTCTGTTTCTGTGTAAAGTGTGAGGTCCTGAGGACAAGTCTGCACTGGGATGGACTTGTCCATTTTTAGTCAGGAAGATATCGGACTAGTCCATGGTGATATCGAACTTGTACGTTTGTTGTGTAAGAGTGAAGTGCTGAGGACTAGTCCGCACAAGAGGGGACTAGTCTGATATTGGATAGAGAGATATCGGACTAGTCCGGTGTATATCGGACTAGTCCGGTTTTCCTGTGAATTGTACAGTGAATCAAATTGTTTGTTAACTTGAGCTCTTGGGGTGCGTTTCTCCAACATACTCCATACACAATGATCTAATCTTTTCATCTTTTGAGCTATTTTCCTTTGGATTCCTCATTCTCCTTTCTTTTTGAGCTTTCCTCTTAATTTCTTTAAAACATGCGCTCATCTCAACAATTTTGTTAGGATCTCATTTGTTTGTCATAAATCAACAAAAATCCACAAGGGATGCCTATATGCACTTTTAGCATGTCAATAATAGTATTATAATAAAATTGATTAATTTCAAAAACATACCAGTCGATCGGCTGCGACCTGACTACACTGCCCTAGCTGAGAAGGGTCACTTCCCTTGTGACCTCTCTTCCAAACCTGGGTCGGGGTCGGCTCCAGACCCATGTCTTGCTCTTGTATAGCCGTGTTAGTGAGATAAATATATTAGGAACACCTAGATAAATTGAAAAAGTACTTACCATGCGTTTAGCCAAACGCAAGTAGCCATCGCCGCCATAGTTGTGCTTGCCCTCGGACCCTATGCGGCACCGTCTAGCCTTTGTGGATTTACCGATGAAAGCTTCCCTAGTGTAGTGCCGACAGAGAGCTAAGTACGCCTCAGGGTTACCCTATAACCAGGAATACTAACCTGCACATATTTCATTTTTCATCAATGCAGTTAACATACATAGGTATTGTAAATATTTAACAATATTAAAAACTTACCTCCACGTACTGCTCCACTGTCAAGTACGTGTCGGGTCCTTCCTAAATGGACCCCTTTGTTGCTCTTGCTCCCTTGGGGACCGCTTGTAGTACGCGTTGACGACCTGAATCCGGGCGTTCGACAATGCCTCCGTCGTGAGCTTCAGAGCATTGTAATGGAACACGCGTCTCGCGTGGTCCGCCATGCTCGGTTCCTCTACTTGGTACATCAACTTTAATCAAACAATATTTAAGTGATATGCATTAACAATTCAAACGAGTTGAAAAAAATGAAATAGTTAAACTTACCATAAAATCATTCCACACGGCTCCCTGAACCGTGTCGTGGACCAGGTGAGAGACACGAGCATAGTCATCCCACGAAAGGGTAGGGAAACCATCAATGACCCTGGGGTAGTGCAACTTCACTATAGCACCCAGGACACTGTTAACCTGCCTGTGGTGTTTCTCGACCCCGTGAACGATGTGTCGTACCAACATTTCCAACATATATTAAATCATTTAGTAATGGAAAATAACATCTAATATTTAATATACTATATACAGTTTTTACCTGTCTTCGACGAGACAGATCGTGATCCGCTGAGAAGGAACCGGAGGAGGTACCACAAAGTGGGTCCTTCTTGTCCGTCCCCTCTATTGTAGCGCCACCGCATCTTGTGACTCTGAAGGCTCTGCGGAACCACCGGAGTCCAAAGGAAGGCTAGCGGTAGCCGGCTCCAGAGGGAGGCTAGCGCTAGCCAGCTCCGAAGGGAGGCTAGCGCTAGCGGGCTCCTGTAGCGGCCCCCTAGCCTCTGACTCAGACTTAGATGACTCTGAGTTAGACTGCACAAAAGAAAAAGATTAATAATAAATAATTATTAACAAGTGCAATTTATAAAATAATTTTAATGTAAACTAAATTTTACCTCCGGCCGCTAAAAGCACACGTGAGCTGAGGGTGGAGCGTGCGCTAGAAAAAGGGAACGTCGACTCAAAGTTAACGAGGTCCCTAAACAAGGGTTTTGTGCCGGCTCAAACCCTCTCACTGTCTTCCCCTCCCCCTTCCCCTTCGATGACATCCTGTTGCAAGGAACAAATGATTAATATGCTAAGATAATATACAAAATTAATATTAAGTTAGTGAATAAAATGTTACGTCATAAATTTGAAAATTCATCAACATCACGGTCATGCACCCTACTCCTTAAACCAGCCCATCGATCTTCTTCTTCCAGATATCGTTTTCGTTTCCGCAAATCAGCAGGTTCAACTGAGTTATTGATTTCTTCAGTTTCCGATTCTGATTTTGTTTCCGCTTCCATGCCAGTCTCCATATCTTGAGCATCTCCAACTAATTCATCGAGTCTTACACCGGGCTCGACTGAGAAGGAGTTTGGCAACGCTTCCTCTTGGTAGACCTCATCAACCTCAGCTTCCTCATGGTAATCATCATCTCCTGGAGCGTATAACCGCTCACAAGGATTCACCTTATGTACCACCCACCAAGCTTTGAATTTATTGCATGGATAAGATAGATAGTACATTGCTCTACTTGGTGTGCAAGAACTAATGAATCGAATCCTTTCAACCATTCCTTGAGTTTCACTTCGACCATGCCCAATTCATTTACTCGAATTCCATGAATGGAATCAAACCATTCACACTCAAAGAATACTACTTGAATTGTCTTGTTTCCAACAAAAGTGAATTCAAGGATTTTTTTAATGATCCTGTAGTAATGAGTTTCATGTTCTTGCAAATCGGTTACCCTCATCACAACTCTGGAATTACATGTTGCCGCGAGAGAACGAAGAGATTCAAATTGAGTTGTACAGAATCAAAAGTCGTTGACGTCATATCGACCATAACATCTAACGTTAACCACTCCATAGGATAGTTGTCAAAAATCTTCATGGACGTTGGCATCTCTTTTGTATTGTCCAAGATATGAAGTTATTAGAAAATGTAAGCATTGTTAAGTTATAAGAAAATGTTGTTAATATTGATAAGTTAATGAGAAAACATTACATGATCGCGAAACCAGAAAAGAAATTAGATCCCCCGTTTATTCCTTCCCGTCGAATATGTTCTATTTGTTTGCTCGATGGTTGATGTCTATGTCTTCAATATTGCTTGTCGAACTTACTGCACGAAAAGAGAGCCTTTTAGAATAGATGTGTTGCAAAATATGTTGAAAAGCATAAATGTAGGAGAAACACTTACTTGAAATATTCCCCCATTTCATCCATATTAGCATACGTGTAGAAGAAAGCAGCACACCTTTCTTTTCCTCTAACGTCGTAGTAAGTGTAACTACCAACAGTAGTGTCTCTTGTTGCAAAAATGGAGAGATCGCTACAAGTAGGTTGCTCACCCATATTGTACCACATTGCCGAAGTATTAACATTGTGTTCCTCTGCAAAGCAAACACCTGAGAAGTATCCTACTTCCTTAAGAGTAAAATCTTCAGCGATGCAACCTTCAACCCTTGCCCTGTTACCAACCATTGGTTTCAGATATCTGAGTGATCTTTCAATATGATACATCCACCTATAGTGCACGGGAGCGCCCACTTTCGCCTCAAATGGAAAATGAATTAAGAGATGTTGCATTGGATTGAAGAACCCTAGAGAAAAATTTTGTTCCATCTTACACAAAAGTCTGGAATCTCCTTCTCCAACTTAGTCATCATCTCTGGCGTGATTTCTTTAGCACAGAGTTGCCTATAGAAGTGGCTAAGCTCAGCTAACACCTTCCACACCGCATTGTCAAAGTAGCCTCAAAACATAATAGGCAAAAGTCTTTCCATGATTATGTGATAATCATGACTCTTAAACCCAATGAGCTTTCCCGTTTTCACATTCACGGCTCATCTCAGACTAGCTGCATAACCATCTCAGAATTTTAAACTTTTCAACCATTCGAGAACTACTTTCTTTTCTTTAGGGAAAAGACAGAAAGGGGCACATGGTTTACCACCATTTTCGGAGAGCTCAAGAGTTTGACGGTTACAAAGCTCGACGAGATCCTTTCGAGCCTTTAAATTGTCTTTTGTTTTGCTCGTCATGTCAATGCGTGTGCTTATGATACATTTGGTCATGTTACGCTCTTGATGCATGACATCAATGTTGTGCCTTAGAATCAACGACTTCACATACGGTAGCTCCCAAAGTCAACATATGTGAGTCCGATTGTCTTTGTCTCCGTGATCTTCAAAATATCCAGGACAACCTTCATCTGGCACCAATTTGTCCAACATATCAGATATTTCTGACCCATTAAGACGTTTCGATGGTCCTTTAGTGACAACGATGTTCTTTTTGAAGACATTCCTCTCTTGTCTAAACACGTGATTCGGAGGCAGTCAACGTCTATGACAATCGAAGTAAGATATATTGCCTCCATGGGTAAGTTAAAAGCAATCGGTATCTGAAGAACATATCGGACACGTCAACTGACCATGAGTGCTCCATCCAGAAAACATGTCGTATGCCAAAAAATCATGGACGGACCACAAATAAGCAGCTCAAAGGTTGAATTTCTGCTTCTTGTAACAGTCGTACGCTTCGATTCCTGTTCACAACATTTTCAATTCTTCGATCAACGATTTCAACATCACATTGAGACATGACCCAGGATGATCTGGCCCAGGTACAATGAGGATAAGAAACATGAACTCATACTTTATGCAAAAAGCCGGTGGAAGATTGTACAGAATGACAAAGACGGGCCAACAGAAGTATGGTGTGGCGTTTGTACTGGACGGCATGAACCCATCTGTCGCCAACCCGATGCGAACATTTCTCGCTTCACGACCGAATTTCGTATTGAACCGGTCCAGCACCTTCCATCGCTCACTATAGGACAGGTGTGTCATTACTCCATAGTTCTGACGCTCACCTTGTTTGTGCCATCTTGTGTGTCTGGCTGTTTTTTTTTTAGAGGAACAACCGCTTCAAGCTAGGTGTCACGGGTAAGTAACGAAGCTGCTTACGTGCGACCTCCATCGTCACAGTATCACCATCATTATTAACAACTTCGACAAATCTCGGTTGATCACATTTTAAACATTTTGTTCTCATTGGCATGCTCTCTCCAAAAAAGCATGCAGTTGTCCAAAAACACATCAATCTTCTCGTAGTTCATACCGAGACCAAAAATAATTTTCTTCGACTTATACATATGTTTAGGCACTTTGTTGGGATGTGGAACAGCATCATTGAACAAATTGATGAGCGCGTTGTAACATTTATTAGAAAAGAAGAACTTAGACTTAATTGCCATAAGTCTACTCACAAAATTGAGAATTGTCATTTTAGTGTGTCTGTGCAGCGGCTGTTCTGAATCTTTGAGAAGTTTGAAGAACTCTTTAACCTCCGCTGTTTGAGGATCCTTCGTAAGCTTTGGTCGTATAGCTTCCAACATCTTATCCATCATATCAACCTCCTTGGTATCATCATTATCCGCTTCCACTTCTTGTACAGCTTGAGAAGTTGTCTCGCTGTGAAAGTTCCACAACTCATTATGTGACACGTAACCGTTTCAACACGAATGCATCGCAAGTTCCACTTTGTCCAAAAATGTTCTGTTCTGGCATTTCGTACAAGGGCACCGCGCCTTATCGCTATTTGACAACAAAAAAGTTCGTTCCACAAAAGCTTCTGTCTTGGCGTACCACTCATCTGAGTGACCACCAGTTATGCTCTTCCAACCAGTATACATCCAACTACGATCTTGGCCCATGTTTCACTCTGCAGTTTAAAGCCGGACAAATTATCATTATTTTTTGTTAATTTATGCACGATAAAATTATAGCAGCATACCGCCGCTTGTTTTTACACTACACCCCCCAAATACGGTGTAGTTCTTCAAGCTCTGGGGCTACTGGGTCCGTCGGGGTCCGCCATAGACACGCGCGGGTGGTTTATATGCATACTTTAATTTCACACTAACTCGGCCACGATAGAACCTAAATGACCCGTCGGGGTGGGGCCAATCCGGCCGGACTTCCGCGTGCCTCTTCTCCTTCTCCACGGTATTGGCATGGAAGCCATCAGTGGTGAGAAAGAGAAAGGGTATGCATTCATTCACACCCTCCCTCTTCCTTCCATGGGTACCCCGACCAGTGAAACTATCTGCACTGTGATTTTGACATGGTTATGGTCATGCAGAGCAACTTACAATGCATGAAACTCTACTGGAGCAACTTGACATGGTCCCCGCCCCCGGTGGCGCGCAAGGTCATTGCGAACGGGGAACTGGTTGCATAAGCGTGGATGCGGAGGCAAGGGACTTGTCTAGGAGGAGGAGGAGCAGGCGGTGGGGTCACTCCTTGGGTCGGAGGAGGAAGGACGAGGAGGCGACGGGGCGCGACGAGAAGGAGAGTGTCGCCATGGTGGGGCGGGTGGATTTGTTGCCCGTGGCCACGAGGAAAGGAAGGAGGCGAAGACGGCCAGTCGTATAGGCCTCTGATGTTTAATGGGTCGGGCCCAATGAGTCAATGACCATCCATTTCGACCCGTAACTGATTGGGCCCATTCATCGGCTCTGGTATCGGCGTTGGACACATCCACAGGCCCATCATTGCCGCCTCTCGTGCTTGGCAAAGGGATTGTTTAGGACGAGGAGATGGCGGTGGGGTCGGAGGAGGAAGGAGTAGGACGAGCCAGTCCACGTCCCTCAGGTCCCCCGCTTCATCAATCTTCGTCCCCAACTAACCAATCTCTGGCCCACATGACCCACCTCTCTTATTTTCCTCACACAACCTGCCACCACCTCCACTCTCTCTCCTAGTGCCACCAGCGATGCTGCGGCACCCGACAGGAGGCCGCCCCCGATGCCGCCCTCCTCATGGCACTCGAGCTTGGTGCCCCCATCGCACCTCCCTCAAGCCGGCCACCCCCAGCGCCGCAGCACCCCAACGGTTGGCCGACCCTGTCTCCACCCTCCCCACGGCGGCCAAGCTCGGTGCATAATCAAACAAATTAAGCATAATCTACACTAAGCAAATTAACCACTTAAGCATAATTAAATAAACAATTAAGCAAATTAAGCATAATTTAAACAATTAAATTAAATTTCAATTTCAAAATTGAATTTGATTTGAATTCAAAATGAAATTTGAATTTCAAATGGACGGTGTGGGGGGGGGGGGGGCTCGGGAAGGGTGAGGATGGGGGTGAGCGTGGAGCTGCTGAAGGGGGGGGGGGGGGGGGGGGCTCGGTGAGGGGGAGGGGGAGGGTGGGGGCTTAAGGAGGGTGCAGGACGGCGTGGAGGAGGGAGGGAGGAGGCGGCGCCGCGGTGGTGAGGGTGAGGGGGGGGGGCTCAGCGAGGGTGGAGGCCGACGTGGAGTGGACGGGAGAGAGGTGGAGCACTAGAAGGAGAAGGCAGAGGCCTTACCAGGCGAGAGGGCGGGGAGGCGATGGTGCTCCAGCTCATGGAGCGCGCCGCTGCGGTGGGGTGCGGCCGGGGCGGTGAGGTATGGCGTGGTCAGGGCGGCGGGCGGCGGCGGCGGGCGGCGCTGGCAACAACATCGGGTGCGGTGGCGGTGTGGGGAAAGTGAAGCGGCGGGGAAAAAGCGAGCCGGTAGGTTAATTTCCACACTTACATCGGCTTCAGTAATTTATGTCGGCCAACGTTAGGGCCGACATAAGTAAGTGAGAACTTTCGTTAGCCCTATTAATTACGCCGGCTGAGAGCAATAGCCGACGCTGGTATCTGTTTAATGTTGTCGGTTACTTTACTTACGTCGGTAGAGGGACTGCAGCCGACGTAACTTAGGAAACTTACGTCGGTTACCAACGCCCGACGTAAGTTACTAACTTATGTCGGCTAGCCCACGTAAGTTGCTCGGGCCGACGTAATTGTTCATGTTTCCTGTAGTGCTTGAGAAAACGAACGGGGTGTGGCGTCGGGATGAGCGCGTGCACCGGTGGCGGCCCGAGGAGGGTGTGGGCGCGCATGAGGATGAGTCGCCGCCGTCAGAAAAAAAATTAAGGCAGAAGATGTAAGGCTCTGATACCATGTTATGAATATAACTTTGTATTATTGAGAGGGTCGGAGGCTGCAATATATAGAGTACATGATAAGTACAAATATGCAAATAAGCCTCTAATACATCATCTAATATAAATATAATATTATATCTCTAATGATTGGAACGAAATTAATAATTACAGAATGGAGGGATCATGTACTATTTGTGCAACGGAGTATGCAATTCATGTTAGCGCATCAAGACTTATGGAGTTGATGTCAGCACAGGCCTAGGATTTGTCTCCAGATTTTGTTTCCCCTGATCGGGTCGAAATACGACTGTGAGGGAATTTGTGATCTAGTCATACAAAACCTAGTGCCTTTTTTCGAAAAAAAATACAAATACATAACCTAGGCTTATGGAAAAATATAGGAATTAAAATTGTATGTTTTTGCAATTCTATAGGAATTGAAAATATAGAAATTGAGATGAGAAGCCCTTTGACAGCATCATAGGAAAAATAAAGAATCTGCAACATGAGCCAGGAAAGAAAAAAAAGAGGTTCAAACTCATGTTAGGTTTCCTATAAAATTTAGCAAAGGAATTCATTCCTATGAGAACTACCTTTGTTTTTTCTGTGAGCCAAATTATCATGTAGAAAAAAATCTTTTATAAATCCTATTTTTCAAAATTTCTTTGTCATTTCTTGAATCAAAGGTAGCTAGTGAGCAGCTAAGCTGTCTACATATGCCGGCCACGCGCACTCGCTAGTAGTATCGGTCTGCTGTGGAACCGTGTAGTTCTAACAGGGAGAACACGAGTCTCTGACACGCGCGCGAGCCGTTGCCTGCGATGAAATACGCACAACACAAGCACACGTGGTCCGGCGGCAGGGTACAGTCACTGCCCCTCCTGCCGGCAACCGGCATGCTCAGACTGTATCAAATTTGCGCGCCGGTTACACGCACGGTGTATGCCTCATCCATCAGGGCTGTCGTGTCTTGACCATCATCCTCATAATTAAACTCGTACACCACCTAGCTACACCTGACCATGAGCCCCCGTGACGCGTCATGTACCAACTCGATGCACATACCGCTACTACTCCGCCCATCCATTGCCTTTAATACACGCCCAGCTGGTTCGTTGGCTCACCAGCTGCTGGCACTAGTACTTGCACTTGGCGATGAAGCCTCGCCAAAACTCGATCAAGGATAAGTCTAATTGTGCTGCTTTATTGTATACTTAATTCTTTTAGTTATTAGAGTCTGTCACTATATATACAGAATGAGTGCTTTCATTCTGAAATACAGAGGTGAACAGACTCACTAGTCCACTATGTTGAGCGTCTGCTATAGGCTAGCACATCCCAGCCGTCGGCGTGTCACCGACGTGTGGGAGAGTAGTGTCTCCGAAACCACGTCTCAGTGAAGAATCTGCACGGATTGGAGCGAATCAGGTTTTTGTATAGCGTTCGCGCGACTATTCGATAGAAGATCTGTTTCATCTACAGTCTTCTTCACACACTACACTCATCATTTTTCAAGCTAGAAGCGTCAACACTGTAAGTAAAGATGAGTTTTCTACGCATGAATATGATAGATATAATCTGCTTTATTTGCATGTTGGTGTTCATGTCTATGGAACTGTCTGTCATGCGTACTGTTGTAATTTTAGAAATTAATTTTGTCTCTAAAGTGCATTGTTTTCTAACAATCCAAAAACTTGATAGGCACTTTAAGATGGATAATAGCTTTGCTGATGCGATGAAACCTGAGAAGTTCGTTGGTTCGAACTTTAAGAGATGGGCTACAAAACTTGACTTGTGGCTCACTGCTATGAACATATCTTATGTTTTAAAGCCTGTAGATCGACCCATGACTGCTGAAAAACAGGTTGAGTTTGATAAGGCTAATGTGATGACAGTGGGTTGCATTTTGAGTGTGTTGTCCGATAAACTGTGCGATGTTTATATGACTCGTAAGAGCTCAAAGAGCTCTGGGAGGCCATTGAACACAAGTACAGTGCGTCGGATGCTGGACATGAGTTGTATGTCATGGAGCGCTATCACGATTTTAAGATGGCAGACAACCGTTCAGTGGTTGTGACGCCCGGTTCTGAAAAATGAACCAAGCTAACGCATATGTGTGCCCAGGATGTTCATCACACATACACGAGTGCAATCACAAAAGAGTATACAGAAAATTACCACAGAACAAGATTAATTAACCAAGTTTTATTACACTAACCATATTATCCTCGAATACAAGCTCTAATGAATATTAAGGACAAGTTCAACTTAATGCAGCAGAAATAAACTAATTAAGCAACTAAGCAAACTAAACAACTAAGCATAAGGGATAGCGCAGCTCCAATAACACCACAGGCAAAGCTGACGGTAGACACGGCCTAGAACTCTGCATTATCACCATTAAACTCCCAATCCTGACCTGCAACTGTTGGAGGAGGATTGCAAGAGTGAGTACATGTCGTACTCAGCAAGTGTGGAAAGTATAACATGTGTCTTATTCAAATGACGACAATAATAATGGCAAAGTGCTGAAAAGTACATTAAAATATTTGAAAAGCAATATATTACGTATATGTGAAGTAAACCCATCATAATCATAAGTAATACCATAATACCAGTCCACAATTCACCATCCTCATCAATAATTCCAGATTTCACCATTTGCCAATAACCATAGTCGATACCCAGAAATAAATCCATAACAGTCTATAACCATTAACAAACCATAATCATCCCAAATTCCAATTTCCCTCTAATCATGAAAGTTGTTCAGGTGCTCATAACCGGGAGCACGACTATCATGATAGTTTTATTAGACTCTGCAGATTTTGTACCTCTTTACCCACGTGTTCGTAATTTCATCACTTTTCTATGACTAGAACCTCTATTATGTCGTCTCACACTTCCATCGATGTGTGGCCAAGAGATCACAAAATAGCCTTTACAAAGGGATTACTAGCCTATTTAGACCCCACTGAGGTTTCACCGGTGGCAATGCCTCCAACTGAGCACATCTTCAACCAAGGGCCCCCTCTTGAGCCATTCGGATCTCAGGGTAGTCCCACCAATCATCAACAAACCCAATTCGACTACCCCTTCCCCGAGCATCCATAATAGTACAAATAGCACTGACAAAGCCCTAATTAATCAGCTACGCCGCACCCATACTTGGCCTCGTGGTGGCACTGTAGTCCTGGCTTATTCTCGGATGAACCGGTCCTTAGATCTAAAGCAAGCAAAACCACCATAACATCCAACCCATCCACATACCAGACTTGTTTAGATCACCCATTACCATACCGTATTGACCAGTTCACATTAACTATAATATCATTAATGCATAATTAAATGTGTAGTGTTGTTTTCCCATCCCAGTTGATTAAGCGAAGCAAAAAGGTAAAAACCCTTTCCGACTCTCTACCATAAATTTCAGGTGACAAGGGTGGTCAAACAACGCTAGTAACTTCCTACCATAGGATTCCCATCAAATTGACACGAGCATGTAGTTTTGCAAACAAAACATTTATTTTAAAAACAAGATTAATATGCTTCAAGGACACTTGCCTTGCTCTTGCGGTTGATTAGGGTCAATTTCTTCAAACTCTTGGTGTTGTAGATCCTCCGCGGCACTTTCTAGCGCAAATCCGTCTAATCCACATAATAAACATACAAGACAAGAACACAATCAAAGAGTGCACAAATATTACTCAATATGACATGACATGCATGATTAATGCAAATGCAAGGTAGAACTTGTTACTAGATTGCTTTTAATGATCACTAACTAGTTCTAATAGCTTTTAACAAGTTTATACAGGTTTGGATTCGATTAGATCAAATTTTATAATTAATCCAACACAATTTAACTAGAAAGATCGGACTACTCCGCTAGAGACCGGACAAGTCCGCCCTCTGCGAGATCAGAAGATTAGGGTTTTCTATATCGACGTAAATTCGGAGATTAGGGGTTGAATTCTCGTAAGGGAAAGAGAATAGAAGGTATATCGGGTGTTCAGAACTCCAATGAATCAAGAAACTTGGAGGTAACACTTGGATCTTGGTGATCTAGGGTTGGTGATGAACTTGGGGATGAATTGGTGGTGAAGAACGAAACTTGGTGGAGATCTTGATCCTCTTTCGTTTCCTCCTCTTCTTCTTCTTGCTTGGGATCTTCTCCTCCCTCCTTGATGGTGGCTCCCCACGAACTAGGGTTTGGGTGGGTGGAAAAGTGACAAATAGATGTCAATCCAAGGGGTGGGGCTGTTTATACAGAGGTGGAGGCTAGGGTTAGATGGATTTCGAGTTTTGGGATGAGTAGAGGCCAGTTTAGAGCCCCACACGGGCTCTAAAAGAGTTAGGCACAACGCCCCTAGGCCCACTTAACGTGAAACCCAAGAAACAAGTCGTAAAACAAAAGATCAACTCGGAGTCACGAAATATCGGACAAGTCCGAAAAGGACCGGACTAGTTCGAAGTCGTCCAGAGAGAAAATCAGACAAGTCTGGCCAAAAATCGGACAAGTCCGACTTTAAACAGAGAGGAAAATGGACAATGCTCCGAATCAATTTTAAACTCGTTCCTCTTTATGCTGGTTAATGTTAAACATGTATATGAGTGTATGCAGGGCATGATGCATGAAAATGAGGGTGTTACAAACCTACCCCCCTTAAAATGAATCTCGCCCTCGAGATTCGACGCGGAAGAGAAGAGATAGGGAAAGTCCTTGATATCATCCTCCAATTCCCACGTTGCTTCTTTTTCTGTGTGGTGCTTCCATTGAACTTTACACCATCTAATAACCTTGTTCCTTGTGACTCTCTCCTTGGTTTCCAAGATCTTGACCGGTTGCTCGGCATAAGTCAAATCTTCCTCTAATTCCAGTCCTTCCATTGGCACTTGTTCTTCCGATACTCTCAAGCACTTCTTGAGCTGGGAAACATGAAAGACATCATGTACGTCTGAAAGATGAGCTGGCATCTCCAACTTATACGTTACTTCTCCTCTTTTGTCCAAAATCTTGAATGGTCCAGTATAACGAGGTGCTAGCTTTCCTCTTATGTTAAACCTCTTATGACCTCTCATTGGTGACACCTTGAGGTAAACAAAATCTCCTATTTCAAAGGCTAATTTCCTTCTCCTATTGTCCGCATAGCCTTTTTGCCTTGATTGGGCAGCCCTCAAGTTTTCACGAATTATTTGGACTTGCTTTTCGACTTCTTGCAACACGTTCGGACCAAATACTTGAGTTTATCCTGCCTAATTCCAGAATAAAGGTGTCCTACACTTCCTCCCATAAAGTGCTTCATATGGTGACATCTTCAAACTTTCTTGGTAACTATTGTTGTATGAAAATTTTGCGTATGGCAAGCTTTTGTCCCAACTTTTCCCATGCTTTAAAGCACAAGCTCTTAACATGTCCTCCAAAATCTGATTGGTCCTCTCGGTTTGTCCATCCGTTTGAGGATGATATGCTAAACTAAAATTCAACCTCGTTCCCAAGGCTTCATGTAATTTTTGCCAAAACCTGGAGGTAAATTGAGAACCTCTATCCGAGACTATCTTCTTAGGGACTCCATGTCAACACACAATATGCTCCATGTATATTTCGATCAATTGTGCAGCTGTATATTTGGTCTTCACAGGGACAAAATGAGTTGACTTGGTTAAGCCATCCACAATTACCCAAATTGAGGCATACCCAGACTGAGTACGTGGTAACCCAACTATTAAGTCCATTCCAATTTCTTCCCACTTCCATTCCGGAATCTTCAACGGTTACAATAATCCGGCTAGCCTTTGATGTTCCGCCTTGACTCGTTGGCACACATCACACAATGCTACGTATTCAGCTATGTCCTTCTTCATGCTATCCCACCAATAGCAAGTCTTCAAGTCTTTGTACATCTTTGTACAACCAGGGTGAATTGAGTAAGGTGAGTCATGTGCCTCCTTTAATATTGTCTCCCATATGTGCTTTACATTAGGCACAACGATTCTCTTTCCAAGCCATAAAGTACCATGTTCGTCTTCATCAAATCTAAATTCTCTCCCTTCTTCGGTCCTTTCCTTGATTTCCTTGATCTCTTCATCTGTGGTTTGGGCCTCTCGAATTTCTTGGTCCAAGGTTGGGTTTAACTCCATCATCTCCGTCTCATTTACAAACCCGAGGTTCAACCGTTCAAACTCCTTGCATAACTCGGATGGTAACTCTCGAACTGTGAGTTGGTGACTTACTCCCTTTCTACTCAAAGCATCGGCCACTACATTGACTTTTCCCGGATGATAGTTGATCCCCAAATCATAATCCTTGATGAGCTCCAACCATCTCTGTTGCCTCAAGTTCAGATCCGTTTGTGTGAAAATATACTTCAGACTCTTATGATCCGTATAAATTTCACACCTATGTCCAAGAATATAGTGTCTCCAAATGTTCAATGCGTGTACCACGGCCGCGAGTTCCAAATCGTGCATGGGGTAATTCCACTCATGTTTCTTCAATTGTCTTGATGCATAGGCGACCACTTGACCTTCTTGCATCAATACACATCTAAGTCCTTGTCTTGATGCGTCGCAATAAATATCAAAACTCTTGCTCACATCCGGCAGTACCAAAACTGGAGCTGTCGTTAACCTCTTCTTCAACTCCTAAAAACTATTTTGACAAGCTTGAGTCCATTGGAAATCCTTTCCCTTCATTAGCAACTCCGTCATAGGCTTGGCTATCTTGAAAAAGTCCTTGATGAATCTACAGTAATATCCAGCCATCCCAAGAAAACTCCTTATTTCCTTGACATTTTGCGGCGGTTCCAACTTCAACACGTCTCTCACTTTTCTGGGGTCAACCGATACTCCTCCTCCTGAGATTATATGACCCAAAAACGACACCTCTCTCAACCAAAACTGACACTTGTTGAACTTGGCATACAATCGATGCTCCCTCAATTTTTGCAACGTAAGCCTCAAGTGTTCCTCATGTTCTTTCTCATCCTTCGAGTAGATCATAATATCATCAATAAACACCACAACAAATTTGTCCAAGTACTCCATGAAGACCTTATTCATGAGGTACATAAAGTAGGTAGGCGCATTTGTCAATCCAAAAGACATCACGGTGTACTCATAAGATCCATACCGTGTCCTAAAAGCTATCTTGGGTATGTCTGATGGTCTAATCTTCATTTGAAAGTATCCCGACCACAAATCAATCTTAGAGAAGACACAAGCACCCTTCATCTGATCAAAAAAGTCTTATATGTGTGGTAAGGTGTACTTGTTCTTGATTGTTACCTCGTTGAGAGCTCGGTAATCCACGCACATCCTTTGGGATCCATCCTTCTTGTCCACAAACAGAATGGGCGCTCCCCAAGGCGAAGAGCTAGGGCGAATAAAACCCTTCTCTAGTTGCTCTTGAATTTGCTTCTTGAGCTCTGCTAATTTCAAAGGAGGCATCCTATACGGCCTCTTAGCTATAGGTGTAGTTCCAAGTATTAAATCAATAACAAACTCAATGTCTCGATTGGGTGGCATACCTGGCAACTCGTCCGGAAAAACATCCAAAAATTCACACACCACCGGAATCTCCTCAATGGCGGCATCGTCCATATGATTCAACTCCAATTGCTTCGGTGTGGTTTGAGATGCTTCAAATTCTACGGTGATCCCTTCTTCGTTGGTCAACTTCACTGTCTTCGTGGCACACTCAATAACTCCATTGTGCTTCCTCAACCAGTCCATACCAAGTATAATGTCCAATCCTTGGGAATCCAAAACAATGAGGTTGGCGGAGAAGTCTACCCCCCTTATTCTAAGGCTTACTTTTGGACATACTATATTTGTCCTCATCTCTCCTCCAGGAGACTTAACCAATAGAGTAAACTTCATAGGAGAGATAGGCAACCTATACTTGGCAACATACTTTGATGCAATGAATGAATGCAATGCTCCAGAATCAAATAACATAGTCGCGGGGTTGGAGTTGGCAAGAAACATACCAATGACCACGTCATCCGCTTGTTGAGCATCCTCCGTAGAGACATGGTTCACGTTGCCACGAGCAAAATTTTGTTGTCCGCGGTTCCCTTGTGGTTGTCCTCCATTGGGTCTTGGGTTTTGCCTCAGCACATTGCTTCCTTGACCAAGGCCTGACTTAGGACATTGATGCGCAAAGTGTCCAGCTTCTCCACAAGTATAACACTTCTTAACTCCACCAGAATTATTGGGACAAGCTTGGTTTTGAACATTGCTGCAGGAAAATTAGCACGAGGTGCATAAGGCATTGGAGGCCTAGGTGCTTGCATAACAGGGCGCTGCTGCACAAACTGAGTTGGGCGCGGTGCATAACCAGGGCGCTGAGCAGGAATAGAGTAGCTGTAATAGGGCGCATTGGGTGGTGCAAGGCGAGGGCGCACATTACTTCCTTGTCACTGTCCTTGATATGGCGCCTTCCTCTTGATTTCTTGCTCCATCTCACGGATCTTGTTCTCAACCACAATTGCTTTGTCCACAAGCTTCTGAAAATTGGCATAATCGCAGTTGAGTAGTTGCACTTGGATCTCATTGTTCAAGCCCCTCATGAACAAGTATTGCTTTCGGCTATCACGACTAACATCCTCAGGCGCGTACCTTGAGAGTTGAGTGAATTTATTTAGATATTCACTCACGCTTGATCTTCCTTGTCTTAAATTCTCAAATTCTTGCCTTTTCAAAATCATAACACCCTCCGACACATAATGGGAACAGAAACTCTCCTTGAATTCCGCCCAGGTAATCCTCTCTTGATTCTCGTGAGCATTGCAATAAGCATCCCACCAATCCGCAGCTGCTCCAACTAGTTGATGAGAAGCAAACGAGACCTTCTCCCGGTCACTGCATTGGACAATAGCTAGCTTCTTCTCCACGGACTTGAGCCAATCATCCGCATCCATAGGGTTGGCAGCTTGAGCGAAGGTCGGCGGCCTAGTCCTCATAAACTCTCCCAACCGGTTATGAGGAGGCGGGGGTGGCGGTGGAGACATGTGGGGTTGATTGTTGATGTTGTCAGCCTGCAGCTGTCCCATAGTTTGTATCATGGTCTGCATGAGTTGGTTTTGCATAGCCAAAAGCTGCTCAATGTTGATAGCTCCATGAGCAGGTCCTTGCCCATTGTTGTTCTGAGGTACTCCATTGTTCTCCTCCTCATCATTGCCATCCCTCTGGTTGCGATTCCTCACCATCTGAAGAAAAGCAATAGGTAAGAATTAGAAAACGTCCCCAACTATATGCATCAAGAGATATGAAGCTAACCAACTAGCTACACTAGCCTAGGTGGACATGGCAATGCTAAAGCACCCCAAAATCCTCTATTAAGCACACACGCAAGCAATATATATAGCAAACAGCACACCAACCAAAAACACATCGATTCCCGAGTGCTCCTACGTGCTCTAAAGTGTCCATTCTATCTAGGTTGCATCCTACGGTCAACCTGTGGCTCTGATACCAATCTGTGATGCCCGGTTCCGAAAAATGAACCAAGCTAACACATATGTGTGCCCAGGATGTTCATCACACATACACGAGTGCAATCACAAAAGAGTATACAGAAAATTACCACAGAACAAGATTAATTAACCAAGTTTTATTACACAAACTATATTATCCTCGAATACACGCTCTAATGAATATTAAGGACAAGTTCAACTAATGCAGCGGAAATAAATTAATTAAGCAACTAAGCAAACTAAACAACTAAGCATAAGGGATAGCGCAGCTCCAATAACACCACAGGCAAAGCTGACGATAGACACGGCCCAGGACTCCGCATTATCACCATTAAACTCCCAATCCTGACCTACAACTGTTGGGGAGGGGGGGTTTGCAAGAGTGAGTACATGTCGTACTCAGCAAGTGTGGAAAGTATGACATGTGGCTTATTCAAATGACGACAATAATAATGGCAAAGTGCTGAAAAGTACATTAAAACATTTGAAAAGCAATATATTACGTATATGTGAAGTAAACCCATCATAATCATAAGTAATACCATAATACTAGTCCACAACTCACCATCCTCATCAATAATTCCAGATTTCACCATTTGCCAATAACCATATTCGATACCAGAAATAAATCCATAACCGTCCATAACCATTAACAAACCATAACCATCCCAAATTCCAATTTCCCTCTAATCATGGAAGTTGTCCAGGTGCTCATAACCGGGAGCACGGCTATCATGATAGTTTTATTAGACTCTGCGGAGTTTGTACCTCTTTACCCACGTGTTCGTGATTTCATCACCTTTCGATGACTAGAACCTCTATTATGCCGTCTCACACTTCCATCGGTGTGTGGCCAAAAAATCACAAAATAGCCTTTACAAAGGGATTACTAGCCTATTTAGACCCCACTGAGGTTTCACCGGTTGCGATGCCTCCAACTGAGCACATCATCAACCAAGGGCCCCCTCTTGAGCCATTCGGATCCCAGGGTAGTCCCACCAATCATCAACAAACCCAATCCGACTACCCCTTCCCCGAGCATCCATAATGGTCCAAATAGCACTGGCAAAGCCCTAATTAATCAGCTATGCCGCACCCATACTTGGCCTTGTTGTGGCACTGTAGTCCTGGCTTATTCTCGCATGAACCGGTCCTTAGATCTAAAGCAAGCAAAACCATCATAACATCCAACCCATCCACATATCAGGCTTGCTTAGATCACCCATTACCATACCGTATTGACCAGTTCACATTAACCAGAATATCATTAATACATAATTAAATGTGTAGTGTTGTTTTCCCACCCCAGTTGATTAAACGAAGCAAAAAGGTAAAAACCCTTCCCGACTCTCTACCATAAATTCCAGGTGACAAGGGTGGTCAAACTACGCTAGTAGACTTCCTACCATAGGATTCCCATCAAATTGACACGAGCATGCAGTTTTGCAAACAAAACATTTATTTTAAAAACAGGATCAATATGCTTCAAGGACACTTGCCTTGCTCTTGCGGTTGATTAGGGTCAATTTCTTCAAACTCTTGGTGCTGTAGATCCTTCGCGCCACTTTCTAGCGCAAATCCGTCTAATCCACACAATAAACATATAAGACAAGAACACAATCAAAGAGTGCACAAATATTACTCAATATGACATGACATGCATGATTAATGCAAATGCAAGGTAGAACTTGTTACTAGATTGCTTTTAATGATCATTAACTAGTTCTAATAGCTTTTAACAAGTTTATACATGTTTGGATTTGATTAGATCAAATTTTAGAATTAATTGAACACAATTTAACCAGAAAGATCGGACTAGTCTGCTAGAGACCGGACAAGTCCGCCCTCTGTGAGATCAGAAGATTAGGGTTTTCTAGATCGACGTAAATTCGGAGATTAGGGGTTGAATTCTCGTAAGGAAAAGAGAATAGAAGGTATACCAGGTGTTTAGAACTCCAATGAATCAAGAAACTTGGAGGTAACACTTGGATCTTGGTGATCTAGGGTTGGTGATGAACTTGGGGATGAATTGGTGGTGAAGAACGAAACTTGGTGGAGATCTTGATCCTCTTTCATTTCCTCTCTTCTTCTTCTTGCTTGGGATCTTCTCCTCCCTCCTTGATGGTGGCTCCCCACGAGTTAGGGTTTGGGTGGGTGGAAAAGTGATAAATAGATGTCAATCCAAGGGGTGGGGCTGTTTATATAGAGGTGGAGGCTAGGGTTAGATGGATTTCGAGTTTTGGAATGAGTAGAGGCCGGTTTAGAGTCCCACACGGGCTCTAAAAGAGTTAGGCACGATGCCCCTAGGCCCACTTAACGTGAAACCCAAGATACAAGTCGTAAAACAAAAGATCAACTTGGAGTCACGAAATATCGGACAAGTCCGAAAAGGACCAGACTAGTCCGAAGTCATCCAGAGAGAAAATCGGACAAGTCTGGCAAAAAATCAGACAAGTCCGACTTTAAACGGAGAGGAAAACGGACAAGTCCGCTGGAACACCGGACTAGTCCGGAAAAGTCCAAGGACTTAGAAATTTTACAAGGATTCATGGAATATCAGACTAGTCCGCACAAAATCGAACAAGTCCGAAAGTTTCTAGTGCCAAAAATCGGACTAGTCCGCAGCAAAAACGGACAAGTCCATTTTTAGCCAGAGAGAAATCGGACTAGTCCTCAGTAAAATCGGACTAGTCCGCACTTTCCTGCATTTTAAGTGTGGTTTTGTTCCAAATCAATTTTAAATGCTCTGAATCAATTTTAAACTCGTTCCTCTTTATACGGGTTAATGTTAAACATGTATATGAGTGATGCAGGGCATGATGCATGAAAATGAGGGTGTTACAGTGGTTGAGCAGGCTCATGAAATACGACTCATTATCGGAGAGATCCAACAACTTGGACTAAATTTGCCTGATCGATTTGTGGCTGGGGGCATTATTGCCAAATTACCTCCATCTTGGAGGGGATTTGCCACATCTTTGAAACATAAGAGACAAAAACATTTCCGTTGAGGATTTGTTTGCTTCTCTTGATGTGGAGGAGAAGGCTCGGGCAAAAGATGGTGCGTCCAAGGTGCATGAAGAATAGTCTAGTGCTAATGTCATGCAGCATGCTGGACCAAAGAAAGGGATAATAAAGTTGTAACCACCAACTTCAAGAGAAAGGAGAAGAAGAAGATAAACATGGCTGAGGTTGAATGCTACGTCTGTGGCAAGGTTGGGCATTTTGCCAAAAAGTGCACAGACAGAAAAGGCAAGAAAAATCAGCAAAAAATTGCCAACATGGTTATAATGATGCAGGAACAGCAAGGTATGGTAATACATATACTGTTTTAACAGCATATCAACCTAGTGAATGGTGGATTGATACAGGGGCTAATATTCATGTTTGTGCTGATGTATCTATGTTTTCCTCTTATCAGGCTACCCACGGTGCCTCCATCCTGATGGGAAATGGCTCACGTGCTTCTGTTCATGGTATTGGTACGGTCAGTCTGAAGTTCACTTCGGAAAAGACCGTGCAGTTGAAGAACGTGAAGCATGCCCCCTCAATAAATAAAAATCTCGTCAGTGGCTCTTTGTTGTCTCGAGACGGATTTAAGTTGGTGTTTGAGTCTGATAAAGTAGTTGTGTCAAAATGTAGACTCTTTATTGGAAAAGGCTATGATAGTGGAGGCTTTTTCCGCTTTTCTCTTTCACATTCTAGTAGCTCTATGGTGAATTTTTTAAATAAAGATGATGAAGCCAGTGTTTGACACTCGCGTTTATGTCATATAAATTTTGGATGCATCTCACGCCTATCTACCTTGAATTTAATTCCTAAAATTCCTATAGTAAAAGGTTCCAAGTTTCAAGCTTGTGTGCAAGCTAAACAGCCAAGAAAACCTCACTTTGCTGTTGATGAAAGAAATACGACACTTTTGGAACTCATTCATTCTGACCTTTGTGAAATGAATGGCGTATTAACTAAGGAAGAAAAGAAATACTTAATGACATTTATTAATGATTCAACTCATTACTGTTACGTGTATTTACTTAAATCAAAGGATGAGGCATTAAATCACTTTAAAATCTATAAGGCTGAGGTTGAGAATCAACTAGAAAGTAAAATCAAGAGAATTAGATCTGATCGTGGGGGGGGGAGTATTTCTCCAATGAGTTCACCCAATTTTGTGTTGAGAATGGAGTTGTACATGAAAGAACACCACCCTACTCACCTCAATCAAATGGGATTGCCGAGAGGAAAAACCGCACTCTAACAGACTTGGTGAATGTCATGTTAGATACTGCTGGTTTATCTAAGGATTGGTAGGGGAGGCAGTTTTGACTGCAAACCATGTACTAAATATAGTGAGAAAACTTCATATGAAGGCTGGAAAGGAAGAAAACCATCTCTTTCTTATCTGCGCACATGGGGGTGTTTGGCTATGGTAAATATACCAATAGTTAAAAAGCGTAAACTCAAACCTAATATTGTTGATTGCATCTTTATTGGCTATGCTTCGAATAGTCCTGCTTATAGATTTTTAGTAATCAGATCTTATTCACCACTTGTACTTGTTGATACAATAGTTGAACCCAGAGATGCCACATTTTTTGAAAGTATTTTTCCTATGAATGATGCACGTAATTCATATAGTCATACGCATGACACAAATTATCCTCCATTCGAAACCTTAGAACAACCTCTTCTTACACCATCAGAAAATCTATTACAGCCGTATGACGGAGAAAACAATAAAACAGTTCATAGAATGAGCAAGAGACAGAGAATCCCAAAATCCTTTGGTGATGATTTCATTGTTTACCTTGTGGATGATACACCCAAATCCATCTAGAGGCATTTGCATCTCCTGATGCAGATGATTGGAAGGAAGCAATCCGTAGTGAGATGGAATCTATCATGACTAACAGAACCTGGGATATAGTGGATCGTCCATTCTGTTGTAAAATGATTGGGTGTAAGTGGATGTTCAAGAAAAAGCTTAGACCTGATGGTACTATTGAGAAGTACAAGACCAGACTGGTGGCGAAAGATTATACACACAAAGAAGGAGAAGACTTCTTTGATACTTACTCACCCGTTGCTATAATGACAACTATTCGAGTACTTCTTTCTTTGGCTGCCTCACATGGTCTTCTAGTTCATCAAATGGATGTGAAGACGGTTTTCCTTAACGGAGAGTTGGATGAAGAGATTTATATAGACCAGCCAGAAGGATTTGAGATATCCGGTCAAGAGAATAAGGTGTGTAAGTTAAAGAAATCTTTATACGGTCTTAAATAGGCACCAAAACAGTGGCATGAGAAATTTGATAGTATCATGACACAAGCAGGCTTTGTTGTCAATGAGGCTGATAAATATGTATATTATTGATATGGTGGGGATAGAGGAGTGATCATGTGTTTATATGTAGATGAAATATTAATTTTTGGAACTGATATTGATGTGATAAATGAGATAAAATTTTTTCTGTTCCAAAATTTTGATATGAAAGACTTAGGGGAGGCTGATGTTATCTTAAATGTCAAGCTGATAAGAAATGAGAATGGGATTACTCTCTTACAGTCACATTATGTTGAGAAGGTTTTGAGCCGTTTTGGCTATTTGGACAGCAAGTCTTCACCAACATCATACGATCCTAGTATAATTCTTCAGAAGAATATAAAACTAGGAAGAGACCAACTAAGATATTCTCAGATAATTGGTTCGCTCATGTACCTAGCTAGTGCTACTCGACGTTAAATTTTCTTCGCGGTTAGCAAATTGAGCCAGTTTACTTCTAACCCAAGAGATGATCATTGACGCGCACTTGAGCGAGTTATGTGCTATTTGTGTGGTACAATGAGCTATGGACTTCACTATACAGAAGACCTCAAAGTTGGGTTATAGTGATTCTAATTGGATTTCTGAAGCTGATGAGATAAAGGCAACAAGTGGTTATGTCTTTACTCTTAGAGGAGCATCTGTTTCATGGAGGTCTTGTAAACAGACTATTTTGACGAGGTCAACCATGGAGGTAGAGCTTACAACATTAGATATAGCTTCTGTAGAAGCAGAGTGGCTGAAGGAACTTTTGATGGATTTACCAGTGGTGGAAAAACCAATTCCTCCAATTCTTATGTACTGTGACAATCAAACAGTTCTTGCGAAGGTTTCAAGTACAAAGGATAATATGAAATCCTCAAGACATGTGAAAAGACGGTTAAAATCTGTCAGAAAATTGAGAAACTCCGTAGTGATAGCCATTGATTATGTTCAAATGGCGAAAAATCTGGCAGATCTGTTTACAAAAGGTCTATCAAGAATGTGATAGATAGTGCATCAGAGGAGATGAGATTGATACCCACGTGAGTTATACACAGCGGTAACCCAAACCTATGTGATCGGAGATCCCATGAATTAGAATTTTGGAAGAACAAACTGTATGTATAACTAGGAGAGTATATAACTATGTAGTACCCTCTCCAGTGAAGATGCAACACTCTCCATTCTGTAAGGAAGGCTGACTTAAGTCTTAATGTGTTCGAAGACTATAGTGCAAGATATTGTCCTACAGAGTATTTTTGTACGAACACACCTATATGAGCTGACTGTTGGTCGCAGTCTCTGAGATTTGGGAATTCTCTAAGAAGCTCATGAAAGAGACACGAGAGTATGACTTATAGGCTCCACCCGAGGACTGGCCCAATAGGCGCCTAGAATCAGTTTGGTCTTTAAATGAAACTACCTCGCGCAAAACTACCAATTCAAGACATAGTCCATTGTGTAGTTGTGAGTTGGCAGATTTTTTAGATCTAGATGGATCTTCAACCGAATAGGCCTCCATCGTTAAACTGATATATCAAATAACATTATGGACATACGACAAGTAGTGTCAGCTATGCCTTTGGAATTTGGTGGGGATTGTTGGAATATTTGGGCCTAGGCCCAAATATTCTCTATTGAATTCCAAAGGTGTAAAGGAGGCATTAATCTCACATTGACTATTTGAGGAGAGTAGCACTTATTTATAAGGGAAGCTATTTTCTATGTGTGGAATATGTGAGAGATGGATTGACTACAACCACAAACAAATCACACGTACGCGCGCGCGTATTCGCGTATTTTCGCGTGAGTTAACGCGTGACTTGTGACTTGCGACGTGACAACTGGTACAGTAAATTTGTTCTCTCTCTTTTTGATAAAACTGACACTAATATGACTTTAATTTGCTGCAATTCGTGGCACTTTATGAGTCAGTTTCTGGAAGATAATGGTATGCAGTAACTGACATAATTAAGTTGCAAATATTGAAGTTTATTGTCTTCAGTTACTAGAGCCTAATTGTGCTGCTTTACTGTATATTTAATTCTTTCAGTTACTATAGTCTGTCACTATATATACAGAATGAGTGCTTTCATTCTGAAATACAGAGGTGAACAAACTCACTAGTCAACTGTGTTGAGCGTCTGCTACAGGCTAGCACATCCCTCCCGTCGGCGTGTCACCGACGTGTGGGAGAGCAGTGTCTCCGAAACCACGTCTCAGTGAAGAATCTGCACGGGTTGGGGCGAATCAGGTTTTTGGGTAGCGTTCGCGCGACTGCTCGATAGAAGATCTGCTTCATGTACAGTCTTCTTCACACACTCTACTCATCATTTTTTAAGCTGGAAGCGTCAGCACTGTAAGTAAAGATGAGTTTTCTACGCATAAATATGATAGATATAATCTAATTTATTTGCATGTTGGTGTTCATGTTCTATGAACTATCTGTCATGCGTACTGTTATAATTTTAGAAATTAATTTTGTCTCTAAAATGCATTGTTTTCTAACAGCGAACCCTAAAGAAAGGTTGGTTGAGCAGCTGCGTACGTGGAGCAAACAACGGACGGCATCACTCACGTGGCTTCCCCGACATTTGGCCTTCACCATGATCACTGCAAGTAGTAGCTAGGCTCGCTCATCAGACAAACAGAAACAGTGGGATTGTTACACGATCGAACCCCGGGATGGAACCCGAGAGATTGGAGGATGACAGCAATGGCATGCGGAACAGGGTACACAAGCTCCTTTTAGCGTACATCTAAAAAGCCGTATTGACTAATGCTGGTTTCCTAAAAAATATTGTCGTATGTTGGCATATATGTTGGGCACATGCATGTGCGATTGTGGGTCTTGGAGTGTTGCTAGTACCTCTATCGACTGACGAGCGAGAATGCAAGGTGCATGCTAGTAGCCACTTAGCCGGACAATGCAGATGCATGTGTAGCTATATGCCTATATCGGAGTTGTACTAATTAAGTTTGGCTTGGGCTAGAGCTAGATATAGGAAAAAGTGTACACAACCACATTAGTACGCTCAATTACTCGCAACCTTCTGTCGCAGCCGGCTGGAACCGAAACATTGATAACACGGATCCACGCATGTGCAGGGGCTTATCGCTTCTCACGTCTCGCGCGGGGCTCAAGGAGACGAGCCCTATGAGTCCATGACTCGCGCTAATCACGTGTCAAACATTGACATTACTGTTTCCGACCTGTTCTAGGCTCGCGCTAATCAGGACAGGGCTCCATGTGCTGCACACCCATCTGACTCTAATCTACTACCGTCTTGCTAGCAGAGCAGAATAATAACCACACAATTCAAGCAAGCCATTAGGATCCAACTGAACCAATCTCGCAGTGATCGACGGATCAGAGCGGTGCGGAAGGGGTCGGTGGATGAGAGCACGTACGTACGATCGATGATGAGCAACGCCTGGGACGCCAACAGGAACGCGGCTGACGATCACACTAAAGTTTCGGAAGCGGCCAATTTTGGAGGTGACGTCGTGAGTCACGGAACCACAGCTCCGCATCAGTCATCGTGTCTGCCTGGCTCATCAGTGGAGTGCACGCTTCTGCCTAGTTAGCGCACGAGCCCCTGCACGGCTACGGCGTAGGGCGGCCTCGCCTTTCGCCGGCCGCGGCCACTGGTGCGTGCCGTGCCGTGCGGTGCCCGTGCATGCGGCGGGCCAGTGCAATTGTACCAACGCGAAGTTGGCAAGCAAGTTCAAGTAAGCTGTACCAACTTTTGTTATTATCAGAGATGAGAAATTATTCAGGTCAGCGACTCAGCTATGCTCACTGTAGATTCCTCAACACACAAAGAGGAAAACATGTGGCGTCAATCGCTCACGTATTAGTCGTACCATCTGTGGGAAGGAATCAAATTTCCAATCTATGCATGCATGCATGTACTGGCAGCTTTCCATTGCAGTGTACGTTCATGTCCTTTTCGAATGTCAGGGACTGAGCGATCGATTCGGCGTTGGAATCGGGAACAGAGTGGGCGCTCGTGGATCGGTTCGCTTTCTACCCAACGCGAAATGCTTAGGCCTATCGAAACAAACCCAGATTCCTTGTTCTGAGCCCGGATTCTCTTCTGGTTTCCACGCACCCGGCCCACGTGTCCGCTCAGCCCAGCCCGCGGCCCGCAGTTCTGTAGGCCCGTTCTTCCATCTTCAAACACAGCCCAGCAGCCATGCAGAACGTGTTCATCGCATTGGCATCTCCCTTTTCTATCACTGCAAGAACTCCAAACCCAACCCAAGCTTAAACTAGTGCAGCCAGATCCCCGTTCCCTCCAAATCCACTGCACTGCGACGCCGAGCCAGGGACAATGTGCCCGCCACATTCCTTACACCCTCAACAAAGATAATACATATTCTCTCCATCCAAAAAAGGATGATTAGTTCAGAAAACGTCATCCTTTTTTAGATGAAAGGAGTACGGTTTAGCCCATATCTCAACCACTAAACTAATCAATAATCACTCCCCCCATCATAATCACATTCATCAGTACCATGAGCTCACACCGCCACCAAGTGGCGGGCGTGCCTTCGATCTCTATTATATTATACTTCTTTCATCGCAAAAAGTTTATTGCTTTGTAGTTCAAAATGAACGGCTCAGGACTCAACCCGACACAGAAGCGTTTCGGACCGTGCCGGCCTGACACGATGGTCCGGACTATGGGCCGAGGATTGAGGCACGACGGGCGGCACGACCCGATACGCCAATTGGGTCGTGCTCAGGCTAGCACGGCAGGATTTTGGCTCGAAAAAAAGTTGGCCCGATCGAGCGGAGGAAGATGGGCATAAGCAGGCAGGCCCAGCAGCGTAATGCTGGAGCAGGCCATGGAGCGAAGGGAAGGAGCTCAGAAGCGATGTGAAGTTTGATAGCCCAATGTCGTTGCACCTTATGTGCTCATGAACAGCAGCGTAGGCGTTTGATGTGGGACTATCGTGAGTCAGTTACGCGTGGCGGCGGGCGGAGGCGCGCTACGCGTACATGGGCCGCATGCACACCACCCATTGAGTCAGCTGACGGTGGGCGACGCGCACAACCCATAAGTCAGCTGAATCTTTTTGTTTTTGATTTAGATTCAACTTTAAAATTTCAAACTTGTACAATTTTCTCAAATTAGGTCCAAACTCAATGTTTTTTCTATATCCTTCAAAAAATATTTTCTGCCGCTTGGAACCTTTATTGTAAAACTTATATAGGTAACTTTTGCTAAACCTCGAATTAATTCTTATTCACATATTATTCATTTTTTTGTATCTCTTAAAAAAGGGAATATTCAGCTGAAACTTGGTTGTATGTTTATATTCTATATTTCTACACATTGGAATTTTGTATACTTTATTTTCAAACACTCACACATGTTTAACTTATCTTTGCGTCCCATTTAACTCAAAAGCTCATATCAAATATGGCATTCACTAAAATTCAAACACACATTCATTCAAAAAAATTTAAAAATCTCCAAAGGAATCATAGAGATTAGTATTATCATTTAAAAGTCCCACAAAAAATCACTCACAAAATCACTATATTGTTCAAGATATAAAAAATAACAAAAAACTCTTTTATTTGTTTTTTGTTCCTATCAATTTATGAGGTTTTTCAAAGTAAAATTCAATGGACACATATAATTCAACTCTCATAACCTTCAATACGTTTTTTATATTTTTTTGTCTATGTATTTTGTAATTTTTTTACCTCAATTCAGATGTTTCACTGATAGGGACCAATTTATCTGCTACTAGGTCGTATTCCAGCCAAACATGACTCGAAGAAGGCCCTCATACCGCGGCACATGTTTGGACCGTGGTTTTCCAATTTTGTGACAATTGGCCTGACATGAAACGCCGGACGTGCTGTTGGGCCGCGTGCCATTTCGGTCCGAAACACGACTGATCGCGCGGGGCTAAGGAGACGAGCCCTATGAATCTATGGCTCGCGCTAATCACGTGTCGAACATTGACGTTACTGTGTTCCGACCTGTTTTAGGCTCGCGCTAATCAGGACAGAGCTCCATGTGCTGCACCACCCGTCTGACTCTAACCTACCACAGTCTAGCTAGCAGCGCCAGCGCAGGGTAATAATCACACAATGCAAGCAAGCAAACCGTTAGGAGACAACTGAACCAATCTCTTAGTGATCGACGGATCAGAGCGGTGTGGAAGGGGTCGGTGGATGAGAGCACGTACGTACGATCGATGATGAGCAACGCCTGGGACGCCAACAGGAACGCGGCTGACGATCACACTAAAGTTTCGGAAGCGGCCAATTTTGCAGGTGACGTCGTGAGTCACAGAAGCACAGCTCCGCATCAGTCATCGTGTCTGCCTCTGGCTCATCGGTGGAGGAGTGCACGCCTCAGTCCTCAGCCTAGCTAGCGCACGAGCCCCCCTGCACGGCTACGGGCTACGGCGTAGGGCGGCCTCGCCTTTCGTGCGGTGCCCGTGGATGCGGCGGGCCAGTTCAATTGTACCAACGCGAATTTGGCAAGCAAGTTCTTGGAGGATGGTGCAAAACGTCGATCGGCTAACCTAACCTTCCCTGTTGAGATGCCCTCGTGTGATTTAGTTTCATCTACAGTATCAACTGCAACTCTTATTGTAGCCAAATCGTTGATGTACTATCTCTATCTCAAAATATTTGTTATTATTTTATTCAAAAATAAAATGACAAGTATTTTGTAACAGAGGAAGTATTGCTTTAATTGTTGCACTGCTCTCCCTTTACTGCTGATTTGTCATTGTCCCACGTGGGCAAGTAAACCGTACCAGTTTTTGTTGTTATCAGAAATGAAAAATTATTCACGTGAGCGTACGCTCACTGTAGATTCCTCAAAACAAAAGTGGAAAACATGTGGCGTCAATCGGTCACGTATGAGTCGCATGATCGGTGGGAAGGAATCAAATTTCCAATCCATGCATGCATGCATGTACCGGCAGCTTTCTCTTGCAGTGCACGTTCATGTCCTTTTCGAATGTCAGGGACTGAGAAATGATCGATTCGGCGTTGGAATCGGGAACCCAACGCGAAATGCTTCGACCTACCAAAACAAACCCAGATTCCTTCTTCTGACCCGGATTCTCTTCTAGTTTCCACGCACCCGGCCCACGCGTTCCCTCAGCCCGCAGTACTGTAGGCCCGTTCTTCCACCTTCAAACACAGCCCAGCAGTCATGCCGAACATGTTCATAGCATTTCCCTTTTCTATCACTGCAAGAACTCCAAACCCAACCCAAGCATAAACTAGCGCCATCCAGATCCATGTTCCCTCCAAATCCACTGCACCTGCGACGCCGAGCCAGGGACAATGTGCCCGACACATTCTTTACACCCTCGACAAGCTTAATAGACAGAGTTTAACCCATACCTCAACCACTAAACTAATCACTTCCCCATCATCATCATCAGAACCAAGGATCATGAGGTCAGACCGCCACCCAAGTGGCGGGCGTGCCTTCGATCTCCGTTTTATTATACTAGTTTATAAAACGTGATCAGATTCTCTCGGCCGCGCCAACCGGGGGAGAGGAAAGGGCAGGTCGCATGATTGGCAGCGGCAGCGCACACTTACTTTATCTTATCTCGTGGATAGCTAGAAGCATGTTTACGGGCGCTGCTAAACTAAACCAAACTGGTGAGTTGCGACGAGATCTCAATCGAGCGGTTTTATCTTCTGGTCATGGAGGATTAAGATATCTGATGATGGCGGCATCTTCCCGTAGCTGTGCTGTACCCGGGAGCAGGAAGCATCTTTTGTCTCTGTGTGTTCAGATAGATATACTCTGATCTGCTTGCTAATACGCATGATTCTTGGAGCGGTGTGTTGGTGGGTGGGTCAGCAGTGGGCGTGATGATGCCCATTCAGATCATGTGAAGCTTCCTTCCTGTCTGACAAGGACGCAAGAGCACCGCTCTAAAAATACTCTCTCTTTTCTTTTTTGGATTTGTCTATCTACTGGGTTAGTAGAGATTGAACGAGTTGGTCACTCAAGTATTTGTGTTGTTATCACCATCTGATTGGTAGTAGGTTGCTTACCTGCTGATGGAGTACACGAGGGACGCATGGCCTGGTAGTTCAGTATTTTAGTTTTGACACCATGTAGTAGTGTCTTGGCACCTAAAACTATACAGTACTATTTATATACTGAACCGAAGGTGAGGGCACGACCTTACAACTAACAGTACAGCCAGTACGCCACTAAGCAGCAGCAGTAGCAGATGTGTGTCTAAGGCTAAGCATTCTGAAAGTTTATCCGACACCAATAGTCGCCCTATTATATAGTATTCCCTCCTTCCTATATTATTTGTTGTTTAGGACAAGAATTTTAGTTCAAAATGAACTAAAATCTTTGTCCTAAACGACAATTAATATGAGAAGGAGGGAGTATAGTGGATCGGCCTGTAGAATATAGATCACATCATAACAAAAAATCAGATCATCTGAAGCTCTGGGAATGAACTCTGCAAGTGGACTGTCGATGTTCCCTGACATCTTATTGGCTTGCGCAAAGCGCCATAATGTCATCTCGCTCCAACAGTTTTCTATTGCACATTAGCAATTCTTCTGTTGAAGTGTAGGAAAAGGATTTGCAGCTTGGATTCTGAGACTTGTGTGAATCAAAGATTTTGACACTTCTTTACCCCAAACTGCATGAAAAAGGCTGCTCACTACATATAGGAAAACATAGAGGTTATGGAGTTGTAACCTTTTTTTTCCAGAATACATCTAGTTAGAGACCCGGGTCAACAACAAGCACACAAAGTTAAGAAGACTGAACAGAGGATTTCTCCCCCGGTTTCCTTTCATTCTAGAAGAAGAAAGTTGTGGAAAGACATCTCCAGTCTTTTCAGTTCCCAACTTCATCTTTGATTAATGAACATCTGGATCGTCAATCTCCTCTTATTAAGATCTACTGAACCTAGGAACATTTGTTAGCTTTGTTGTCTATGTTAAGCTACTATGCGCTGACCAGTTGCCCTCAAAAGCTTAAGCTGATAAGAGATGGTAGACAATTCACTTGTATTTCAACACCCCCCTCACGTGCAGGCTCCTTTGTGCCGCATACGTGGAATATGAGTCGGTTGCAATTTTATTTTATTTTATTAATAAATTGCGCCCGCCAAGATTCGAACTCGAGACCCATGGCTCTGATACCATGTTAAGCTATTATGAGCTGACCAATTGTCTTCAAAAGCTTGTTGAAATACAAGTGAATTGTCTACCATCTCTTATCATCTTAAGCTTTTGAGGGCAACTGGTCAACGCATAATAGCTTAACATGGTATCAGAGCCAGATGTCTCGAGTTCGAATCCTGGCGGGCGCAATTTATTAAAAAATAAAAAAATAAAGTTACAGCCTACTCCTATCCACGTTTGCAGAGCCAGAAGAGCCTGCACGTGAGGGAAGTGTTAAATATAAGTGAATTGCCTACCATCCCTTGTGAGCTTAAGCTTTTGAGGACAATTGGTCAGCGCATAATAGCTTAACAGTTCAGATATCACGAACTGGCACTATCAGATTAAATATCCTCAATTTTGCTGTTCGCATTAATCATGCATGTATGGTAATGCTACGGGATCAGTCCACGCAAACGGAAAGTCAAGCTCAGCAATTCCCTGGTTTAATCGAGATATATCAGTCAGTTACTCGTGTCACTGTTCGCCGTTCATTGAACGCTAACCACCACCATTTGGAAGTGTGAGAAAAAGTTAGGTTGATGACCGTTTACAACGTGGGCTCGCAAGGAAAGGAGGTTTCAGCTGCTTGCTATGATGGGGACTAACAGTAATTAACCAAATGCCAACCAAACTGGCTGGCAACGCTTAGCTTCCATCCAACTTTGTATCCTCTCCCCTGAGCCCAGAGAGACGTGCAGCCTTTTTATATTAAACTATAAGTGATCAGGGGAATATCGCTTTTGGCATCGCAAAGCAAGCATGTCTGTTCTTGTTTATTGCATTCCAAACACAGGTGAGACTAAAGCTGTTTACTTTGACTGGGACCTCGGCTCGATTGTGCGTGAAAGTGGAACTTTGGGCCGAACTCAAGGGAATTTTGCGAGGCTTTTCGCGGTTGGATTCTTCAGACGAATCTGCAGATGTTGTGCCCACTATTGAAACTGCAATCAGAGAGCAGACATAATTTTTATGCAGACATCTATACAGCTGTTGTCCCTGAGCTACTACTAGGCCTTCCTTCGTCTGATAACAAGAATCCAAGGTTTAGCCACTGCTAAATGCTTCCTTTTTACTGTACGTACTTAGTTTTGAAAGTTCAGTTCAACTTGTAGCTTCTTGAAGCAGTCCCTTGTCAGTCAGTATTAGGGAACAGGAAGTTAGGTAGAATTAGCATCTCCTGTCTGAAAATTCTCGAGGAAAAAAAAAAGAGAGATCTTTAAATCCTAACATGTGAATAGAGCAGACCAAATCAAGATCTAGCAGGTAGAGGATCCAGTTGTGCTTATGCCACACCAATAAATAGCTTGTACGAGCAGCGAAACGAACAGGTCTGTGGTGTCAAACGGGAGCTGTCCCTCTCAGCGAATGAAACGGGGAGAATCTCAAGGTCGCTGTCCCCGGGACAAAGATCGCTGTCACTATGCAATCTCCAAGCACGATGATATAGCTCAAAACCTCCCAACACCCGGTTTGTTTCCTGGTTACTGCCAAAGCAAAGCTATCACATGGCATCATCCTCCATCGATCTAGCTACTGTGGCGTTCCCGAACTTGAATGAGCGTCGCCGTTCCCACGAGCTTAAAGAATACTGTAACAGTCGTGGCTCATCTGTTCAATAACATGATTGTTAATTTCGGTATGATAAGGAGGAACAAAGGATCGGCGACTTTGCTGCTTAAATTAAAACAGGAACGGATCAGAGACTTTGTTAGTAAATATCGTTCGCGCGCGGACTGATTGTTTGTTTGTTTAATCGGGGCGATAGAGATTCGCAGTCGACGGAAATTGTTTTTAGGTCATGATGTGCTGCATATGCGGGGGAAAAGGATACTCAATTCGTCGATCCAATCATCGCTGAAGTTCAAGGGCGGCTACTACTACTGTTTTTTCTAGAATCGGCGCTGCTCTAGCTTCTGATTGGAGTCTATTTGATCGCTTTGACCCAACTTTTTTGGCTGAATTTTCCCACGCGGGGACTTGGATTTCCGCGAACAACTTAGCACAAACATCTGGGTTTCATCGTAACTCACTCGACCTTGCTGATCCAGCTGGTGTGATATTTGCAATAACCCTGAGGCTTGTATGAACAGAACGGAGATCGACAGATGGTTCGAGACGCACAAGCTAGCTATCAGGTGTTACCGCAAGCGGCTAACGAGTCATGGCTCGCTTTTCGCTCAAACACCGTGCACTCGGAGAAGCAAAACCGGTCGTCGTGTCCGTCCTTCAAGTCCACTGTTGACGCACTCCACGTGTAGTCTGGAATGTAGTTAATTAGGGTCGAAACACTTTTGGTGATGGATGGATTGACGGGGCAAGCGGCGACTAGAGGAGCACGACACAAGAGTGGAGCATGAACTGGGTTGCACTTGCACCACACATTGCCGTTGATCCAATCCATGTTTTTTGTTCCCATGCCCGTTTTGCACCCCCCCCCCCCCCCCCTCCCCCACGAGGATCAAGGGATTTAACCTCCAAATCCACACCCTGTTTTGTTTTTCCCAAACAGATAACGATTGGAAGCTGATTTGGTTGCTGCACGCACCGTACGGTACCCTTTGTTGTCCCGAGACCGAGAGTAGCATGCCATATTGCCATGACTGCCCTCTTTTTCACCAACGCCATTAACGTTTTTGTGAAAAGGAGAGGCGTAGGGTTGGGAAAAGGGGAGGTCCTGTGTGAGCTATCATCATGCAGCACGTATTTGGAGGATGATATGCGTCGGTGACGTGTCAAGTGTACTCGCCCGCCCGGTACAGAGTCTACAGACCCATGAATTGCATGGAACATACTCATATTATTTTATTTTCGAAAACCTCTCCGCGTCCTTGTATATACATGTATTTGCATGAGTGGTCTTGACCCATACTGTGTCATACTTTCGCCATTTCAAATTACTTATCACTCTCTAATTCATTTATTTTAAACTCACTACAGGAAACACGATCATTTGTGACGGTTAAAGATATTTGAAATATGTTGATGTATTATAAGTGTTGAAGTTCAATAGTTTCAATAAGCTGTTGTAACGCTTTACTTTGTACATTATACTTATTAAGAATAGATAATAAAATGAACCACACGATCAAGGAAAAGAATGTTGGTTGATCCCGGTTCAATCTAAGAAAAGAAAAGGAAAATAAATGAGTAAAGAGAAAAAGGAAAAAAGAAAAAGAAAAAGAAAAAGGGAGTCCGGTACCAACAGTACTGTGACTCCCGCACAAATCACGCCATGATCGGAGGCGTTTGAAACTGACTCCAGCTCAGTTCCCCTACCGCCTTGCTCTATAAAACGTGATTAGAGGGGAAAACGTAATTAACCTTCTGGTTAACAACTCCTTAATTCTGAAAGCATACACATCCCGATCCACACGAGAGCAAGTGCGGTGGGAACGACCGAGCCTCTTCCTGTCGCCCTCAAGAAGCAGGACGACACCCATGGCCGCGAACGGCTCTTCATCCTGTAAACGACGCACCTACACGCGCATGCTAGCTGCGCCGTGCGCTGCAAACGATGCAGGAGCTGCACCTGCAAGTGAGGTCCAGCCGTGCAGCACGCCCATGCATGCGCGCCGCGCGTTGCGCCGGCTGCGCTGCCCGGAAACGGGGAGGCACACCGCCGATGCAGCACCACCGCTCCGTACGGAGGCGCCTCTCCACTCGCTCCTGTGCTCGCTCGGTGGCCGAGCCTCGCGCCGTGCCGCTCGTGACCGCTGCCGTCGGGAGCTCCGCTCCTAGATCCATTTTTTTTCGGGGCTGAGGTGGGAAATGACTAGGGTTTTCTGGCCGCCGCCCTTTTTGTCCCGCACCCGTTGAATTTCGGCCGTCAGATCATGATGTCTGGTTGTGATGAAGCGGCATTTTTGTGGGCCAATGGGCTGCGCGCGGTGGAGGGGTGGGGAATTTAAAGGGCCGCATCTGGCTGTAGGCTTTGGCCCAGGTTGTTCTGACCCAGCGGATATTTTACTTTATTTTTCAATTTTTGCTGGACTCGCCTAGTTTATGTTGGGCTAAACGTGGCCAATTGGGCCTTTCAATGTTTAGTCATAATTTTCGTATTTTCTGATTAAGCAGTGATTATTATGTTTTAATTATGATTTATTTACTATTTTAAATATAAATTATTCGTGCCCATAATGTTCATCATATTAATGAGCCCAAATTAAATTTGAACCAACGGAATAATTTAATTTGGAGGATTTGATATCTTCATAATGTTTTAAGCATCAATAATGATGACTTACGTTTAATATTAAAGATTGATGCTTAATCTGATAATGATGACTTCAAAATTAATTCTGATCAGCATTGATTTATCTTTGAGTCATATACTTATGTTTAATTATATTATGCAATTTTATGTTATTTCTGCCCAACGGTGATGTAACATAGAATTGTATTTATTGCATGTTTATTTATTTACTAACGTAAATTTATTTTCATGCAATTTTCTTATATTTGTCATGTATAAATAATGATGCTACTGTGACGATGTTTCGATATGAGAATATCGAACAACTTACCGGAAGTAACTTCCCTCGTTGGAAGACTTGCGTTGAGGTATCCTTGGAGTTTAATCAGCTGGATTATGCCCTAAGAGAAGATAAGCCGACGTCACCCACTCCTGGTGTCGAAGGATATGATGACCTCAAAAGGACTTATGAGCTTAAGTTGGAAAGATGGGAGAATTCCAATCATGTGGCTCTCCTCATTATGAACGCCTAAATATATCTAGATATTGCAGGTGCCCTTCCAAAGAAAGACTACGCTAAAGAATTTCTTGTTGCGGTGGAGGAGAAATTCCAAGGCTCCGAAAAGTTTTATGCTCATGAGCTTTTTGCGAAGCTTCTTAAGAAATACACTATGGATGGAAATGTGAGGAGCCACATATTAAGGAAGGTGCATGCATCTTCAAAACTTAAGTCTTTGAAATGTGAATTAAGTGAGAATCTTCTCATCATTATGATATTGGAATCTCTCCCAAGTGAGTTTGATCAATCTTAATCAACTACAACTCACTGAAGGAAAAATAGTCACTTGCTGAGATGACTCCTAGAGTTGTCCAGGAAGAAGAAAGGATACTTAAGCAGGTTTAGGACCAAACTCATTATGTTAATTCTTCCAAAAGGAAGAAGGAGTGGAATGGTTCTGGTCCCTCAAAAGCTCATAAGATGCCATTTAAGAATCAGTCTTCTCAAAAAGGTAAAGGTTCTAGTACTTCTGCTGCGCCTGACACTTCTAATGCACCTAGCACTTTTGCACCTAAAGGAGAAGTTATGTGCAAACACTGTAAGGATAAGGGACATTTCAGAAAGGATTGCCCTGACTTTCTGAAATGACTAATGAAGAGAGATAATGATGAAATTACGTTTATTGATGAATCACTTTATGTTGATTTTTCAAGAAATACATGATGGATTGACTCAGGTGCAACTGTTCATGTTGTAAATTCTATACAATCCCCATCAAGTGCATATCCCTCCATCGATCTCATTTTGAGTTCATGATAGTGGAATGCTCAAGATGGTGGTCTAATAGAGGAACAAGATGAAGCTAATTCTACTCTAACCTCAACTTGGCATTGAACATGAAGGTTACACCAAATTCCATGATTGTGAGTTTCTCGCACAACGACCTTCAACCCATACTGCTTTCCAATGGAGGTACAAGTTCAAATTTTCCGTCGTTTGGATTACATTAGGATGAAATAATTTTTGCTTACATTGGTAAGGAAGGTTTACACCTTCTAATCATTCAATTCTTATGCATCCTCACGAGAGTAAGTGTTTGCATTGATATTTTCAATTTTCAAAAAGGAATGTCACCTTACTTGAGAATAAATTTAAACAAGTACCTAGAATTTCATAAGCATTGCTAAAATTAACTTAGACATTTTCTGCCTAGATAATGCTTATGGAATGACTTAATGGTTGAATTGGTATGTAGCAACCTAGAAATAGTGATGTCCATAATTTTGAATTGAAACTCATTCATGCATGAACCACTAACTTTCAAATTTCCCTGCAAGAAATTAAAAATGTTCACAAGGATAAAATTGAGAATCATGTTTGCCATGACCCAAATGGTAAATATTTGCTCTTGTAAAAAACTATGATGGTTAGAAATTTTACAAGATGAAGGAATCCATATAGTGTATTTATATCACTTGCATTGCTATGAATAGGAGCTTTAGAAAATATTCAACTTCATTTATCCATAAAGCCCCACTCCTAGCAATGATTCATACATTGTTCATGGATACACTGGAAATTGGATCCAATGCAATCTTTGGTCTTGTTCTTCCTCGTGCGTACAAATGAAGATTCGGTTACCTAACTCGAAAATTCATTTGTACAAGTATTGGGAGCTAACCATCCCTATCTATCATAGAGGGGAAATTTGTAGGAGTAATATTATTATGTAGGCATTCAAGGATCCGATTGTTGGAATCCCTAGAGGATTCCATTTCAATATCTCTTAGACAAGGAGTAAATTAGGATGGTTGCTACCTATTAGAAATTAAGCCTGAAGGTCAACCATAACTATACGAGGCCGGAGATTTGACATGGAAACCCTCCGTGAGCAACCAATGGGCTGCTACGAATATGTGAGAGTATTATGCTCTTAACTATTCTAAGCACTCATTCAAGCTCAAGGGAATTGCCACCATCATTGGGTGTAAGTTATTCCTTTGTGGCTAAAATGTATGATGTACTTTAACCAAGAAATGACAAAGATCACATCCAATGTATATTGGGTGCAAGTTGTTCCTATGTGGCTAGAATGTGGCTAGAAGGTATATCTTAGCCAAGGAACAACACATCACACACACTCAATCCATGTTGAGTGCACATCATCCATTTGTGGTTATAGGTATGTTGTACCTTAGCCAAGGAATAACGTATCATACTCAAATATGTTGGGTACAAGTCACTCCTTTGTGGTTAAAGGTTATCATTACCTTATCCAAGGAATCACAGATCACACCCAATGCATGAGGAGTACAAGTTATTCCTATATGGCAAGAAGGTATGATACAACTTAGCCAAAGAATGACGGAACACACTCAACGCATATTGAGTTCACGTCATGCCTTTGTGCTAAGGGTTATCACTGCCTTAGCTAAGGAATCACAAGGTACATCTAATCTATGAAAACCTTGAAGTGTGGATGAGCGACATCAACAACACTCACCTCGACCACACTCGTGAAACCAATGGAAGAATATTCAACATCGACACTCAACCCTCCAATGCCAAAGCCATGTTGCAACATGGTTAGGACAACCTCATGGCCTACATTCGTCATTAGGGTTTTAGCCCCTATCGCGGACCTTGAACAAGAACAAGCTTGGGGGATGATCCCCACTTGAGGTAACTTGTATCACACCCTTGCATATTTATCGTCCACCCTGCATATAAAAAACTTTAAAAAAAGTAAAGCAGATTTGTGTTCAAAATAAAATAAAAAGATGTGTGGTAAGAATGGATTGGAATTCACATAGATGAAATGATGAATAGTTGCTCTGTTTTATTTTTCCTAAGTCCCTACTTTACAACTTACTACTCTTCAAAATATTGCTTTCATTGGCTAGAATTACTTTTTCCTTGATTTAGAAATTGTGGATAGCAAAAGCTTAATCCAATTGTAAGTTGTTGTGAGATATGATATAGTGATAGAGCTGCTATTCCTAGTTTGAAATTGAAACTGAGATTTCTGAAAAATTTGTAAAAAGATTTAAGTTACTCTCATTTGATTGGAAATACCTACCAAAGTCATATGATACATTACATTGATAGACCTTATGCATATGCTATTTGTCTTCACATTGACCTTTGTCAAACTAGTATAGACCTAAGTAAAATTTCATTCATTACTTTTTGAATTCAAGACTTTACTTGCACATGTTGTACTTCTACACTAGAAGTAAGCAAATTCCCATCATACCACCATTCCACAATTAAAAGAGAAACTTCATACCATTCATACTTAATACTCTCTCCAAATTTATTGCATAAAAAGAGAGTAGAAGACATGGCTACAAGAAAAAGAAGAAAAAAAGAAGAAGCAAATGCATGCTTACATCAAAAGCATGAGAAAAAAAAGAGAAAAGTAGCCATGTTTCATCCTTGGAAAATAAGAGAGTCCACTTAAAATGGAGTCATCTCAAATATCCACATTCGCCTCCATTCCATCACACATGCACAAGTCTTGAATCAAATAGTTTTGGATTGATTTCTCCTAAGGCTTGCTTTTTTGACTTAGCAATATTATGTGTTGCAAATATTCCTACTATATTCCCTACCAAGGTCCATATACAACTCTTATGTAGAGGTAGGATGAATTTAGGAAAAATGCCAGGGTGAGGACATATTTCCACTACACATAAAGGAGAGACTTAAGAGAATCAAATTGAGGTACTTAAAATCTAAATTGAACTCTTCGGAATTTGAGTGGAACTTGATTTCTAGGGTATGTGTTCTCCATTTGCTACTCTATCTTTCAACTACCCATGAATAGGAGATGGCTTAGCCCCATAATAACTTAAGAAGGGTGCAGTAACATGCCAATTTTTGTAATACTAGGTAGAGTATTTTGTTGTGCACATGATACTTTTGAAAAGTAAAACATTGTAGCAACTCCTGATCATCAACTAAAAGTCTTGACTTTGCTGGGGACGAGCAAAACATAAGCTTGGGGGAGTTTGTTGACGGCTGTTATATACCAATTTCACCCGTCAATATAACTCAATTATGTGAAGGAAATATCATTTCTTGCATACATCACCTTTCTATTTGACCTATTTTCACTTGTCCCTAGATAAAGTAGTGCATGCAGACATTTTATACAAAATTGAAGTGAAACAAGGGGATGGATCCTATAAAATATCATTCCAGCCAATCAAATGACGACATGTGGCACCACATGGATCAAATGGCCCACAAACAGAAGTATCCGAGGCCATTCAACGGTGTAGCACCAATATCAGTCAATGAGACCCACTTGACAGTGACCTGGAGAAAGCACACGCTAAACGGTGCAAAGACCAGGTCGGCTGACCCCCCTAGTCGGTTGACTTAGTTCTGGCGCCATCTCGGTCAGCTTCCACGTGTTGGCTCCTCCTGGCTTGAAGAAGTTAGTGATGAATGGTTCGCACGCTTTTGGTGGCGAGAACAGACCCTTCTCCACCTATAAATAGGACCCCTCACCCCTCACTTCAACACACACCACTTGAGCATCATTCTATTGTATACACTAGTTCTCCTAGTTCCTTAGTGGAGGTTAGGCTGTAGAAAGGAGCCTCTAGACCCAATTTCAAATTGGGAAAGGTATGACTCATGTATCTTTTCCTATATTTGTGACTTTATGCATAATAAAGATATTATCTTTAGTCTTCTTTTATTCATATACTTGGATGAAGCATTTTTTTATTGTGGAATCCATGTATGTGGTAGGAGTAATTTTTATGATTATGCCATATCACTCTTAATCTATAATCGTAAACACTACCAACCCCCACTATAGTCTAATTAGTTATGATATGATCATGTGAATATGAATAACTTATGCTATGTCTCAACATTGGTTCAACGATATTTAGGTTATTCATTGCCTTAAGATGTTAATATGATAGCATGGTGCTAGGATAGTTAAGTAGCGTTGGATGTCTCGTAGACCCACGGATTGAAAAGGTAGGCAGTAGATGGTGACATCCCTATCTGTCCTTTGTAATCCTCCACGTTCGGCTATGCCATATGCTCTTGGCGGGAGTCCTCCTAGTATTACTAGGGGTAAACCCGTAACAGATGTGTTTAGCATAAGTATCCACCATTGGATGCTCATTATTATCTAACCTAGGCTATGTATATGTATATTAGAAGCATTGTAGGAGAAACTCCCCAACTCTTAGTCTAGTCTCCATTAGGACCCATTTACCCTTTAGAATAGATTGCTTAGGTGTGTGTCACACTATCCATATTATGAACTTACCCCTATGTTGATAATTGATTAGTATCCCATAGTTTGATCATAAAAGTAGTGTCTACTTTACTCCATTGCCTTCCTCTGGGATAAATACAATACCCTTCAGAATACTCTTGTGTTAAATGCTACACGACAATTTCTGTGCGTTTGTGGATTTCACCTCTCACTAGAGATGATTTGTGACGTTAGTACCCGTCAACAACGCGCCACTCGACTCCCACTGCCGCCACGCCTCTCGCCGCCCGCTGTCGCTCCCCACTTGTGCTACCGCTGTGCACCCGTCGCTGCCTCCGTGTCCCGCCACCACCGTCGGGCCTCCCCTGGCCACCGATGCTCGTCGTCGCTGCCACGCATCGGCTCTCAGGTAACCCCCTCCTCCTCCTCTCTCCCTCCCCTCTCCTCCATGGCGGTCGCGAGCCCCCTACCCACCCTCCCTCCCCCTCCCATGGTCGAGCGCCACCCACCCCCAACCACCCTCCCATGGCCGAGTGCCCGCACCCCCACACCCTCCCTCCCCCTCCCATAGTCGAGTCCCCTCCCCACCCCCCCTCCCATTCCCGAGCATCCTCCCTCCCCCTCCCTCCCATGGCCGACCGCCCCCTCCCCACCCTCCCTCCATGGCCGGTGGCCAACCCACCCTGCCACCCTCCCTCCCATGCATGGATGAGCTCCCTCCCCGTGGCACCCTCCCCACCCCCTACCTCCATGGACGACAGATTGTGTTTGAATGCAATTTTATTGAAATGCATTGAAATGCATTTGAATTTTGAATGCAATTGAATTGTGATTGAAATGCAACTGAATTTTGAATGCAATTGAATTTTTTATTATGCAATTCAATTTTGAAATGCAATTGAATTTGGAAATCCATTTGAATTGTTGATTATGCAATACAATTGTGAATTATGTTAATTACATGTTTATTTAATTGTTGAGTATGGAATTAGATCTCAATTTTTAATTGTTAATATAATTACATGTTAATACTTACATGCAATTGCCTTCTTTAATGCTTTTTTATATTATATTGTTATTATGCTGTTTAGTTAGGATAATTATTTGTTAGTTAGTTTATTATGTTGTTTATTTATTAGTACATATTGTTTATTTATATTTAATGTTTTTGAGTGATTACTTAATATGTAATTAAACGGGTTTCAAGCCTACCCGGCCCGGCACAGCCCGACCCGACACGGCACGACACGCATTAAACGCGTTCGTGCTGTATAGACAGTTGTAGTCGTAACGTATGCGTTAAGACAACATGAAAGCGAACAACGATGGCGAGGACATCAATCACCCACATAAAGTCTCACTGCACCACGCTGGTTCCGAGACAGCACGGAAGCGAACTGCGACGGTAATCCTAGGCCATCGCAAATAAAGTCTCGGAGGCATAATTGGTGACGGTAACCGTCGTTCGTTCGCAGGATGTCATTACTTACGAAAAGCTCTCACGCGTGGACGGCGGGCCCCAACAGGTGGTTTCCTCCCGTTCATTCCCCCTCTCTCATTCTTTCCTCGTCTCCTCTCTCGTTCTTGGACAGTTGACCCAAAAGCTTGAAGAACTGCACCATTTTTGTGGGTGCAGTGTAAAACAACCGAGGTTATGCTGCCGAAATTTTGTTCAGATTCAGGTTCTATTCTCGTCATAAGCAGGATAAATCCTGCATAAATTAATAATAATTTCCCCGACTTTAAACTGCAGAGTCAAACATTGGTGAAGACCGCAATTGAATGTATAATGATTGGAAGAGCAGAACTGGTGGCCACTCGGATGAGTGGTACACCAAGTTAGATGAATTTTTGGATCGAGCATTTTCATTGTCAACGGATGGCAAGGTGTGGTGCCCATGTACGAAATGCCGAAACACCAAGTTTTCGAATAGAATGGAATTTTCGTTTCACTTATGTCAAAACGGTTTTACGCCATATTATGAGGTGTGGACCTTCCACGATGAGACTAAATCTCGAGTCGTAGAAGAAGTGGATGAGGATGATGATAGAACGGGGGTTGATAAGATGGATGAGATGCTAGAAGCTATGGAAGCAATGGATCCTCTTACAATGGAGGCAAACAAGTTCTTCGTTGAGCTCAAGAAATCAAAACAACCGTTGCATGAACACACGGATGTGACCGTCCTTGCTTTCATGACAAAATTTATGGCAATTAAGTCTAAGTATTTTTTTCTATCAACTGTTACAATGATCTCATGAAATTGATCCGCGATATCCTTTCACAACCTCACAAAGCGCCTAAAGATATGTATCAGTCGAAGAAATTGATATCTGGTCTCGGTATGAACTATGAGAAAATTGATGTGTGCCCAGACAACTGCACGCTGTTCTTGAAAGAGCACGCCAACGAGAACATGTGTTTGAAGTGTGGTAAATCGAGGTATGTCGAAGTTGTTAATGACTATGGCGATAATTTGATGACAAATGTCACACTTAAGCAGCTTCGTTACTTGTCTGTGACTCCTCGGTTGAAGCAGTTGTTTCTTTCAAAAAGAATCACAAGACACATGAGATGATACAAAGAAGGTACACATGAGAACAAAGAATTATTAATGCATCCGTCTGACGATGATGCATGGAAGGTGCTAGACCGTTTCGATCTAGATTTTTCTCGTGATGCGAGAAATGTTAGCATCGGGTTAGTGACAGACGGATTCTCACCGTTCAGTACAAACGTCATGCCATACACCTGTTGGCCCATCTTTGTCATTCCGTACAACCTGCCAACGACTTTTTGTATGAAGTACGAGTTCATGTTCCTCATCCTCATCGTACCTGTACCGAATCATCCTGGGTCACTTCTCAACATGATGTTAAAACCGCTGATCGAAGAATTGAAAATGTCGTGGATAGGAGTCAAAGCGTACGACGATTACAAGAAGCAGAAATTCAACATTCGAGCTGCTTATTTGTGGTTCGTCTATGATTTTCCGGCGTACGACATATTTTTCGGATGGAGCACTCTCGATCGTCTGACGTGTCTGATATGTGCTTCGGAACGGATTGCTTTCGACTAACTCATGGAGGCAAGATATCGTACTTTGATTGTCACAGACGTTGGCTGCCTTCGAATCACATATTTAGGCAACAGAGGCATGTCTTTAGAAAGAACATCGTTGTCACTAAAGGACCACCGAAACATCTCAAAGGGTCAGAAATTTCTGATATGTTGGACAAACTAGAACTAGATGAAGGTCGTCCTATATATTTCGTATGTTACAGAGAGAAACATTAGACTCACATATGTGGACTTTGGGAGCTACCGTATGTGAAGTCATTAATTCTAATGCACAACATTGATGTCATGCATCAGGAGCGTAACATGGGCGAAAGTATCATAAGCACAAGCATGCATATGACTGGCAAAACGAAAGACAATACAAAAGCTAGAGAAGATTTGACAGACATTTGTAACCGTCCAACTCCTGAAATCTCTTAAAGTAGTGGTAAGCCACGTGTTTTTTTCTGTCTTCGACCTAAGTAAAAGAAATATGTCATGAAATGGTTGAAAACCTTGAAATTCCCAGATGGTTACGTAGCTTGCCTGAAATGAGCCGTGAATGTGAACACAGGAAATCTTATTGAGTTGAAGAGTCATAATTATCATATTATCGTGGAAAGACTCTTACTTGTTATATTTCGGGGCTATCTAGATGATGCGGCGTGGAAAGTTTTACCCGAGCTCAGCTATTTCTATAGACAGCTTTGTGCTAAAGAAATCAAGATAGGGATGATGGATAAGTTAGAGAAGAACATACCGGTTTTTTTGTAAGATGGAAAAAAAATTCCACCGTGTTTCTTCGATCCAATGCAACATCTACTATCCATCTTCCATTCGAAGCTAAAGTTGGCGGTTCTATGCTCTTAAGGAAGTATGATACTTTTCAAGTGTGTACTTTACAGAAGAACACAATATCAATACTTCGGCGATGCGGTACAATGTGGACGAAGCACCCCTTGTAGCGATCTCTCCATTTTTCAAACGAGAGGCACTACCGTTGGTAGCTACACGACCTACGTCCTACCCGAACATGACAAGACTGTTGCTTTACTCTACATGTACGCAAATGTAGATGGCATGCAGAAAACTTCGAGTAAGTGTTTGTCCTACATTTATGCTAATCGACATATTTTGCTATACATGTATTCTAAAAAGTGTTTTTTCACGTTCAGCGAGTTCCGCAAACATTGTTGGCCACATAGGCATCAACCTACAGCCAAACAAGTAGAAGGGATGCAACAAGAAGAATTAAATGGAGGGCCAGGTTTCCTATCCTAGTTTTGAGATTATGTAATACTCTCTTGTCTTCTATATATATTATAAGTTACTATTATTAAAGAAGTATTCTTTTAACTTACCATCATTTTTGACAGTGCATGACTAGCAATGTCCATAAAGATTTGCGGCAGCTATCTTATGAATTGGTGAATGTTAGAAGTTATGGTCAATATGACGTAAATGGCTTTTGATTCCATACAACTCATTTTGAAGCTCTTCGTCCTCTCGCGACAACATCAAATTCTGGTGTTGTGACGAGAGCAATTGACACTCAAGAGAATGAAACCAATTATTATGGGATCATTAACAAAATCCTTGAATTTACTTTTACCGGAATAAGAAACTTTGAGTTGTCTTATTTGACTGGGACTAGTTTATAACACTCATGGAACTAGAAAAAACCAATTTGGAATGGTGGAAGTCAAACACAAGGACCGACTACGAGGTTACGATACATTTGTTCTTGCACACCAAGTGGAGCAAGTGTATTATCTACCTTATCCATGCACAAAGCTCAGTGTTTGGTGGGTGGCATATAAGGTGAATCCTCATGAGTGGTTATATACTCCTAGAGATGATAATCACCATGATAGTGAAGATGTTGAAGAGGTGTACCAAGAAGAAGAGTTGCCAGACACTTTTATCGTCGAGCGTGGTGCAGGACTCGATCAATTAGTTGGAGATGTTGAAGATGTAGAGACATATGATATGCGAAAACGGAAATTAGAACAGGTCACGATGGAAGATCGTTGGGCTGGTTTAAGCAGTAGGGCACATGATAATGATGTTGATGAATTTCGAAAGTGATTACAAGTAAAATTTTCTTGAAGATAGTAACATGAATTTGTATATGTTATTTGCATATTTATTGATTATCTATTAAAATGGGATGGTGTCAAAGAAGGGTAAGAAGGTGGCGGCAACGAGGGGGGTTCTTACCCTCTAGAGCTGAGGACGCTTTCGCTGGTGCTTCGTCGACCGAGAGCAACGCTCACAACTGCTCGGGCACGTTCTGACCAGCTCTAGGGCTTCGTCACAACAACCCACATAGCTAAATTTCACTAGTCTTCGACAAATTCTTCAAATTCAATTTCAATTAAACTTACTTATGAATCATTTGAATGTTGTAGTCCTCACTGACTGACTCAGAGGCTACAACGCCAGTTGAGCTTGGCTACCCTTTCGGTGAGCCAGCCCTTGGCTGGCGAGCCTTTTGTTCATGTGCCCTTTTGGCTCGACTGGTGATGAGCCTTTTGGGGCACCAGATGTGGTGCCCGGGCAGAGGCGGCAGATAAGGAGGACTCACTATGTCAGTCCTCCTACGGTCTATTCACAGAGGATTGTTATTTGTCTGGTCGAGGACAGGTAATAAAATCATTGTGTTCAAATTTGGTTTCTTTTGGTTACTTAAGTAATGAATCAATAAATGTCTTGCAGTGCTTGGTACGACACATCTTTCACAGATGACAGACACCACAGACCGGTGAACGGTGTCCTCGGGTCCTTAGTGCGTATGCACTATCCCGGGGTCAATGACGGGGTGCCTGCTACTTTGTGGGAGGAATACGCACACGCTCCTCACCAGGAGCACTGCAACATTCAGGAGGCCGTATGGGCCGATTTTATGGTAAGTTTGTTAAATAAAATTTCTAAGTTTTAACTCTTAAACTCTTTTAATGAACATCTCTTCAATATATTCTTTATCACAGGAAAGGTATATTTTAGAGGACCTGGACGACCCTCGCATTTTTTAGCATGTGAGGGAAGTGTTTCACGTCAACGCTGCGAAGGTGGTTCGACATGCTTTGTAAAACGCTCGTATTCAAGTTATCAATTAGCACTTGAAGGCGAACCAACCCGACATGCTACACTTCTGGCAGGAGAGCGAGAGGCACCTGACAGAGGAGGAGTACGTGCAGGTACGTGGGGTGTAGTAAATATTTTCTTTGATAATTTTCTCAACGGTATTGTTAACGACTTACAACTATGTGCAGGGTCACGTGAGCTGCTTGCAGGGTCGGTCCGATGCATATCTGGCCCTTTGTCCGTATTGGGCAAGCCATGAGTTTAAGGCCAAGTCCCAGAAGGCTCGAGGGTGCAGAGGGGTCGATGGGAAGCACAACCACGATCAAGATAACCACTTGTGTTTAGCTAAATGCATGGTAAGTGTATCTAACTTATGATTATATATTCATAATATATTATTCATACTAACACGTATTGATAGGAGCGCGAGATGGGGGTACCGCTGACTCCTGCTGAGGTCTGGAAGAGAGGTCATAGGGACCCTTCTCAGCCTTAGGGGTGCAGTCAGGCCATAGTCGAGCGACTGGTAAGTTTATAAATTATTCATATTAAATATAACTATATCGATTGTTGAACTTACACAATTTTTTTGTTTTTCAGGCTAGGTATGGGGAGGAGGCTAGGAGGATACACTGCGCAGGTTTTGATTGGGAACATGAACCAATCGATCCTCAAGCCGTGTATGCAAGCGGAGGTGAAAAAGCCCACAGAAGGTGAGTTCGTAATTCATTTTATCATTTTCAATTCAAGATATTCAAGATATTTCAATTCTATATTACTGATTCTTTTTTTTATAGTCTCTCTATATTCAACGGAGTTGTCGACTCGAGGGCGGCGAGACCTGCGAGAGACAGCTCCATGCAGGCTTCGTCGGCGGGCCTGAGTCACCGTGTCTTGCAGGTGAAGACTCGCCCGTCAGGTCTAGGAGAGCTCCGAGCAGCACCAGACAGAGATGGAGGTGTAGAGGGTGGCGATGGAGGCCACCATCTCCTAACAGCAAGCCTGCATGGAGTAGATGCGGGAGGCGATTGAGATGCAGAGGCAGGCGATGACGGTAAGTTAAAGTAATTTAAATTCATTGCATTCTTAATAATATGTAATAACAGTAACATTTGCAATGATAGAGTTTCTTTCAGGACCACAAAGTCCAGGGGTTGCACCTCGAGCTACCTCCACTGCCACCGCCAATTCCATCTCCAGCCAATTCCATCTCCAGAAATGCAGGTACCGTTACGGTGCACACTTCTCCAGGTTTTCAGGTAATAAGAATGTTCTTACTTAGTCTTAATTCATCAAGTATGGGCAAATCTAATTCAACTTAGCTATTGTAGTCTTACTTAGTCTTAAATAATCAAACATAGCAAATCTAACTCAAATTATGTAAAGTAAGTTCAATATGGTCAATTCTAGATTGTTTAATCAATTCTAGTCAAAAACAAAGTTCCAACTAATCAATATGTCAAATAACTTCTATGTGTTGTAGTGATCGGCGACGGAGGCTCAAACTCCGTCGTTGTCTATACCGATGCTTGGACTAATGCGCGGTGAGGACGTTGGCGGCACGGGAGGTAGCTAGAATTAATGGATGGAGATGCATTTGTCTTTGTTTTTTGTTTGTGTTGTGATGGATGGACTTTGTGTTGTGGTGGATGGACTTTTTGTTGTGATGAATCGAGATGTTATTTGAATTGTGCTGTTATGCTGTTGTTATTGTGTTTTGGAGATGTTATATATCGTGTTTCTGGCCATCGGGCCAGATAGAATGTTCTGTTTTTTTTCAAAATAAAAAATATTATTTGCGATGACTTTTATACAGCACCGTCGCAAATAAGACTTCTGGTCATTGCAAATTAACCTATGTTATTTGCGACGGCCAAGCCGTAGCAAATAGGACCTATATTATTTGCGACGGCCACAGTAAGCCGTCACAAATAGGACCTTAATTGCGATGGCCACCGATAGTCGTCGCAACTTGTCAGGCCCAACCCATCCGCCGGTCCTGAACTTTTGTTTGCGACGGCCATCGCAAGCCGTCGTAAATAAGCTTATGTGCGATGGTGGCCATCACAAATAAGCTAAATTGCGACGAAACTCGAGTGACAGATGAAAACCATCGCAAATAAGGAAAATAATTGCAAATAGCTTATTTGTGACAACTTTTTGCTTATTGGCGACTACCCTGGCCATCACAAATCGTTGAGATTCCTGTAGTGACTAGAGAGTGACAAGTAATTTGGTATGGAAGGTGTACCAAACAAGCAGCAAAATAGATGTCAACAACTAATCACACCCTCACATTTCTTGATTTGACATTAAGGTAATGCAATTAGTGCACACTAGTAAGTTTTGAAAGTGCATCTAGGCATCCCTTGTGGGTTTTGGTTGATTTATGACAAGCAAATGAGATCATAACCAAATTGTTGAGATGAGCGCAGGTTTTAATGAAATTGTGAAGAAAGCGCAAAAAGAAAGGAGAATGAGGATCTATATGAAAAAGAGCTTAAAGGCTGAATAGATTAGATCATAGTGTATGGAGTGTGTTGGAGAAACACACCCCAAGAGCTCAAGCACAAGAAAACTCATTAACTGCACAAATTTACACAGGACCGAACTAGTCCAATACACCCTGGACTAGTCTTATAATCTCTCTGTTCAAAATCGGAAAAATCCTCCCAGTGCAAACTTGTCTGCACAGTATAGATTTACACAGACCAGACTAGTCTGATATTACCACAGACTAGTCCGATATCTTTCTAACTAAGATCGGACTAGTCCTCCCCAGTGCGGACTAGTCCTGAACACTTCACAGTTTTACACGAAATCGGACAAGTCCGATATCACCATGGACTAGTCCGATATCCTTTTGATCCAAATCGGACAAGTCCGATATATGCCCGGATTGGTCCAAATAACCCTATGACAAAAATCGGACAAGTCTTCCAAGTGCGGACTTGTCCCCAATTCACTTAGGGTTTCACCACACCGGACTAGTCCAATATGTGTCGGACAAGTCCGAACATCTCCTGAGACAAAAACGTACTAGTCCGCCCCTAGCCGGACAAGTCCGATAATTCGGGACACTTAGGTTTTCTCACACGCCGCGTACCGAACTAGTCCGGAGTCCACCACGGATTAGTCCGGACTTTGAAAACCCTAACGGTAACCCTTGGAAACCCTAGTATAAATAGAGGTGCACGGCCGAACTATGAACTCTCTTGACTCCCAGCGCTGTCACACCCTCCAAGAGCCCAGAAAACACGTCTCTCCACACAATCCAAAGAAGAGACACAAATTTGTGTGGATCAACTCTAGATCAAAGAAGAGACACGATTCTTCACGTTTGAGCTCTTGGGTTTGATTCTCTAACACACTGTAAGGACCGAATGCCCAAGAGGGGGGGTGAATTGGGATTTCTTCGAAAAATTCTAAGCAATGAAACTTAATTTCTAAAGCCCAATTCCCTACACACACTATCTATGCATTCTAGTAGATAGAAACTTCGCGGAATATAAAATGCATAAAAGTGAAGGAAGGAGAAGGATGCAAACTCCCGAGGAGACAAGGATTTATCCCGTGGTTCGGCAAGATCGTTAAGATCTTCCTACATCCACATTGTGGCACCCACCAAAGGGTTTTGCCACACCCAAGTCACCGAGACGAGGGGTCTTCACTATTCCTCTCCGTTCGCCTCCTTGGCAAGGTGGAGCTCAAGTCTTGTACAACTTCGACCTTCCGGGCTTCCACACACGCCTTGGCAAGCTCCGGAAGTCTTCTCACAATTACAACACCAAGGGCACTCCCTTGAGGCTCTCACACTAACCTAGAGAGTCCACTCACCCAGAATGGTGGCACACAAGCTCTCTCTCTAGCTAGTTATAGCCTAAACCTTGGTGTAGAGATGATCGAAATGGTGTGGAAGTGATTGCTCTTGGTCTTGAATGCTTGTGTATGTGTTGATAGCTTCTGGTGATCAAGACTTAACGAAATGACAAAGTTAGGGGGTATTTATAGCCAGCCTCCCCGAAATAGCCGTTGGAAAAGTAGGCTGACAGAACTTTACTGTGAACACCGGATGATCCGATGTCTCCCCTTTAGTTATCACCGGTCTAATTACTTTGGCTGACGTCATTGTGTCAGATATGACCGTTGTTAGACCGATGTTGCTCCTGTCTTCTCATCGGATGATCCGGTGGCTCTTCCTCCAGAATTTGCTTAATCTTGATGCTTACTGGAGTGATTGACCGATGTGTGTAAGTCTGTACATCGGATGATCCGGTGCTACACTTGGTCCAATGGTATTGCAAACTGTACTGATGGACCGATGTCACTGAGCCATTCACATCGGATGATCCGGTGAGTACATTGTTCTGAGGTCTTCTTCTTCAGCTGAACCAACTCGACCGATGTGTACATTTCTGAAATCATCGGTTGATCCGGTGAGTTGATTTTGTTTGCTTCGAGTTGTTTTGAGTGAATATTTTGTGTCTTGCTCAGATGACCTCTTAGACATTTGTTTCATAAGCCTCTCTGATGATCTTCAAGCATTGTATGTTGTCAACTTATGGTTGAGTGACTTAGACATAAGAGCTTTCACTTCTTGTCTTTATCTCATTGATTTGATCTCAGAAGTTGATTGTATATGGGTCTCCAATGACATATTCATTTCATTTTATTGAGTGATTATGGGGACCTTGCATTCACAAATTCATTAGTAAAGTTCAATGGTTGTCATTAATCACCGAAATCGTACTTCATGGGGGGCCTAGATGCTTTCACACACTCCTGTTGTTTTATTGTAGATCTTACGAGTGTGTTATTGGTGGTTTTTGATTTGTAATCTTGGGGAGCACTCAACTTGTGAGAAGGCCCCTTGAACTTGGTGATTTACCCTTTGTGATAAGTGGAAGAGAATTGGCCTTCATGGCTATTCAACGAGGGTAGGGCTGGAGAAGACCCGATCCTTTTGTGGACTCCTCAACTTGGATGTAGGTTGCCTCTGTGGGAACCGAACCATAGGATAAAAACTTGTGTCAATCTTGTTCTTAGTTTTTCATATCACATTCTAAGGCTTAATAGATCTTAGTCAAATTACGTTAAAACTTGAAACTAAGTTCACCTTGTGCTATCTCTAGTTTAATTGAAGCAACATACTCCAGTTACATCTTAATTTCCGCTGCGCAGAGTACTTGGATTGAGATCATGATCAAACTTGACGATCTAGTCCGCACGCACCGGACTAGTCTGCACTCTACCGGACTAGTCCAATTTCTCGGTATTTGATCAAGTTGCTGAGTGTTGCAGGTTCTGACTAAAGATCAAAAAGGCCTATTCACCCCCCCTCTAGGCCACATTCAATTGGTATCAGAGCCAGGCTCTTCAAGAGGAGACTAATCGCTCGAAGAGAAAATGTCAGACATGAATGATGTGCACAAGAGCCTCAACCAAGAGAAGGTTGAAGATGAAAAGTCTCAAAAATTGGAGAAGCTCCTCGACGCCATTCAGGACTTTGAGGATGATGATGAGGAGACGCATGAACTCAAGGCGCTCCTAAGGAACAAAGCTCTCTCTGAAGGGAAAACGAAGATCGAGGATGAGAAGAAGAAGAAGGAGAGTAGTCACATCGACTACTCCCGATATCCTTTCAACTACAATCGTCTAAATTCTAACAATAGTCATTATTTGTCTATCCCTCTAGGAAAAGCCCCGCACTTTGATGGCAATGATTACTCAATGTGGAGGCAAAACATGAAAATGCATTTAATCTCACTTAACCCCAGCTTGTGGCATATAGTGTGCACAGGTATAGATATCTCAGTCGACGATGAAGAGCTCACACCAAGCCAAGAGCAAGCAATTCATCGGAATGCTCAAGGTGCAGCGGTCATCACATCATCACTAAGTCGGGATGAGTTCACCAAGGTGGATGGACTCGAGATTGCAAAGGAAATATGGGACACACTACAAACTGCACATGAAGGCGATCGTAATGTGCGAGACGCGAAGATCGAAATGATCGAAGGCAAATTGGGAAGATTCGCCATGGAAGAAGATGAGTCGCCGCAATACATGTACAACCGGTTGAAGACTCTCATCAACAAGGTTCAAGCTTATGGAAGCAAAAAGTGGATTGATCACGAGGTGGAGAAGCTCATCCTTAGAGCTTTCATGCCTCACAATGTTACCCTGTGCTCGATGATTAGAGAATGCCCCGGGTACAAGAAAATAACCCCGGACGAATTGCTTGGGAAGATTATCAAATTTGAGATGATGGAAAAACAAGCAAAACATGTCAAAGAGATTGTCGACCTCACCTCAGCAAAGAAGAAGGGGGTTGCCTTAAAATCCACTTGCAAGCCCTTGTCAAAAGAAGCTCGAGAGGCTCAAGATGAAGATGATAGCGATGATGAGAGCAGCGACATAGATGAGGAAGCCATGATCATCTTTATGAAGAAATTCAAGAAGATGATGAAAAGAAGACAAGGGGGTAAAACAAGTGAAGGAAAACACAAAGAAAAGGCAAGACCGAAGTTGAGGCGGGCTTGCTATAACTGTGGTTAATATGACCACTTTATAGTTGATTGCCCATACGAAGAGAACAAGAAGAAGATCAAGGAAACAAAGCCTCAACCCAAGAAGTTCTTCAAGAAGAAAAGGCGAGTGGGACAGGCACACCTAGGAAAGGAGTGGGACTCAAATGATGAGTCCTCGTCCGAAGAGGAAGAGGAGATGGCTAGCATAGCCATCAAAAAGACGACGAAGAAATCAACTCTCTTCCCATCTATTGGCGCCAGGAAGGACAACAACACCTGTCTCATGGCGAAGGAAGGTAAAAGAAAGGTAACATCTAAATATTCCTCCTCGCATTCTTACTCTAGTGATAGTGATGCCAATAGTAATAATGAAGATATGCTTGTTGGCCTTGATAAGAAAACTGCCGCAAAAATGAAATTCTTAATGGATAAACTTATTGATAAGGAGGAGCTTGTTGATCAACAAGAAGATATTATCATCCTACAAAAGGAGGAATATCTCAAGATCAAAAAGCTCCTTGAACTTGAAAAAGAGCGAAGCAAGTCACTTGAACTTGAGCTAGCTTCAAGCAAGGAAGCTTGCTTGAAGTTAAGCGACTAAAATGCTATCATCAAGGATGAACTTGCTAACTTAACCAAAGTTAACAAGATCCTTGAGGTACACGTTGAGTCACTCAAGAAAAGTGAACCTTCATCCTCTTCAAGCTCTCCTTCTCAACCCCTTAAAACTGAACCTATTACTACTTGTGCATGTGCTAAAATTGATACTAGCTTGAAGGACAAGTCAACCTCGAACAAGGACAAACATCCTTCCCGTAGTGGCATATTTGACAAGGAGAAGGTCAAGTATGCACGCAGTGCATACTTGGCCACAAGACCTCCTAATGTCAAATATGGCATTGGGTATTCCTATGGTGAAAAGCAAAATGCTGGAAACCATAAGAATAACAAGGAGCGCATTGTCTTTGTGAAGGGAAACTCCCCTCAAGGTAGAAAACCTAACAATATTGATAAGTTCAAAAACATTAACACATATGAGCAACAATTATTATTTAGAACTTTTGATGCATCTTATGTTCTTATGAAAAACGCTTTTGGTAAAGTACATGCCAAATATGTTGGGCCACGCCATGGGAACACCAAGTCCCATGTGTGGGTGCCCAAATCTCTTGTGACTAACCTCAAAGGACCCAAGCAAGCTTGGGTACCTAAAACCAAGATATAATTTGTTTTTGCAGGCCTACTCCTCCGATGGAGCAAAATGGGTGCTAGACAGTGGATGCACCAACCACATGATCGGAAAAAGAAGAATGTTTGTAGAATATGAAGAAAATGAGCATCCAAGCGAGGGCATCTATTTTAGAGACAATAGTCAAGGAAGGGTGCTCGGTAACGGTAAAATTGCAATTTCATCTCAAACACACACTTTCTCATGTTTTGCATGTTGACTCCTTCGATTATAACCTTCTGTCCAAATCTCAATTATGTGACAAGGGTTATAATTGCTTGTTTACTAATGAGGGTGTGACCGTGTCTAGAAGGAGTGATGACTCGGTTGCATTTAAGGGTGTATTGAAGGGATAGCTTTATATTGTTGACTTCAACAAGGATAAAGCCGAAATTGACACATGTTTGATTGCAAAGACCAACATGGGTTGGCTGTGGCATAGACGGCTAGCACATGTTGGTATGAGGAATCTTCAAAAACTCTTTAAGGGCGATCACATCTGAGGTTTGAAGGATGTTTTTGAGAAAGACAAGCCTTGTAGCGCGTGCCAAGCAGGGAAGCGAGTAGGATCACCTCATCCCGCGAAGAACGTCATGACAACGACAAGACCGCTCGAGCTACTTCACATGGACCTATTCGGTCCAATCGCTTACATAAGCATCGGCGGTAACAAATATGGCTTAGTAATTGTTGATGACTTTTCGTGCTTCACGTGGGTTTTCTTTTTGCATGATAAGACATAAACTCAAGGAACCCTCAAGAAGTTTCTCAAGCGTGCCCAAAATGAGTTCTCGTTGAAGATCAAGAACATACGGAGCGACAACGGCACATAATTCAAGAACAACCAAGTTGATAAGTACTTAGACGAAGAAGGCATAAAACATGAGTTTTCAGCATCGTACTCACCTCAACAAAATGGAGTGGCCGAAAGGAAGAATCGAACCCTCATAGAGACGGCGAGAACAATGCTTGATGAGTACAAGACATCGGATTGGTTTTGGGCTGAAGCGGTCAACACCGCTTGTCACGCCATAAACCTACTCTATCTTCATCGGCTACTCAAGAAGACATCATATGAGCTACTCATGGGTAACAAACCTAATATTTCCTATTTTCGTGTTTTCGGTTCTAAATGCAATATCTTGAACAAGAAGCCTAGGACTTCAAAGTTCGCTTCAAAGTCCGATGAAGGTTTCTTGCTTGGGTACGATTCGAACTCTTACGCCTATCGTGTCTTCAACAAGGTCTCCGGACTTGTTGAAGTTGCACGTGACGTAGTGTTCGATGAAACTAACGGCTCTCAAGAAGAGCAAGTTGATCAATGTATGCTAGATAGAGAAGAAGCTCCTTGTCAAGCATTGAGGCGAATGGCATTGGGCGATGTTCGACCACAAGCGCCACCTCCAAATCAAAATGAAGAAGATGAACCACAAGTTGTGACGCCCGGTTCCGAAAAATGAACCAAGCTAACGCATATGTGTGCTCAAGATGTTCATCACACATACACGAGTGCAATCACAAACGATATACAGAAAATTACCACAGAACAAGATTAATTAACCAATTTTTATTACAGGAACCAGATTATCCTCGAATACAATCTCTAATAAATATTAACGACAAGTTCAACTAATGCAGCGGAAATAAACTAATTAAGCAAACTAAGCAACTAAGCAGCATAAGCGATAGGGTATGTATGCGCAACTCCAATCAACACCACAGGCAAAGCTGACGGTAGACACGGCCTAGAACTCCGCATTATTACCATTAAACTCCCAATCCTGACCTGCAACTGTTGGGGGGATTGCAAGAGTGAGTACATGTCGTACTCAGCAAGTGTGGAAAGTATGACATGTGGCTGATTCAAATGACAACAATAATAATGGCAAAGTGCTGAAAAATACATTAAAACATTTGAAAAGCAATATATTGTATGTATGTGAAATAAACCCATCATAACCATAAGTAATACCATAATACCAATTTGAATTCACTACCATCATCAATAATTCCAGATTTCACCATTGTCAATAACCATATTCAATACCAGAAATTAATCCATAACCAGCCATAACCATTACCAAACCATAACCATCCCAAATACCATCCCAATACCGAGTTCCCTCTAATCATGGAAGTTGTCCAGGTGCTCATAACCGGGAGCAAGGCTATCATGATAGTTTATTTAGACTCTGCAGTGTTTGTACCTCTTTACCCACGTGTTCGTGATTTCATCACCCGTCGGTGACTAAAGAACCTCCCTCATGCCAATTACACTTCCTTCGGTGTATGGCCAAGAGATCACAAAATAGCCTTTACAAAGGGATTACTAGCCTATTTAGACCCCACTGAGGTTTCACCGGTGGCGATGTCTCCCACAGAGCACATCTTCAACCAAGGGCCCCCTATTGAGCCATTCGGATCCCAGGGTAGTCCCACCAATCATCAACAAACCCAATCTGACTACCCCTTCCCCGAGCATCCACAATGGTCCAGATAGTACTAACAAAGCCCTAATTAATCAGCTACGCCGCACCCATACTTGGCCTCGTGGTGACACTGTAGTCCTGGCTTATTCTCGCATGAACCGATCCTTAGATCTAAAGCAAGCAAACCACCATTACATCCAACCCATCCACATACCAGGCTTGCTTAGATCACCCATTACCATACCATGTTTAACCAGTTCACATTAACCAGAATATCATTAATACGTAATTAAATGTGTAGTGTTGGTTTCCATCCCAATTAATTAAGCGAAGCAAAAAGGTAAAAGCCCTTCCCGACTCTCTACCATAAATTCCAGGTGACAAGGGTGGTTTAGAAAATCTAGTCAACTTCCTACCATAGGATTCCCATCAAATTGACACAAGCATGCAATTTTTCAAACAAAACATTTATTAAAAAAAAAACAGGATCAATATGCTTCAAGGACACTTGCCTTGCTCTTGCTGTTGATTAGGGTCAAAGCCTTCAAACTCTTGATGCTGAAGATCCCCCGCGGCACTCTCTAGCGCAAATCCGTCTAATCTACACAATAACATACAAGACAAAAACACAATCAAAGAGTGCATAAATATTACTCAATATGACATGACATGCATGATTGATACAAATGCAAGGTAGAACTTGTTACTAGATTGCTTTTAATGATCTCTAACTAGTTCTAATAGCTTTTAACAAGTTTATACAGGTTTGGGGTCGATTAGATCAAATTTTAGAGTCAATTCAGCACAATTTAACCAGGAAGATCGGACTAGTCCGCTAGGGACCGGACAAGTCCGCACTTTGCGAGATCAGCATATTAGGGTTTTCTAGATCGACGTAAATTTGGAGATTAGGGGTTGAATTCACGTAATGAAAAGAGATTAGAAGGTATACCAGGTGTTTAGAACTCCAATGAGTCAAGAAACTTGGAGGTAGCACTTGGATCTTGGTGATCTAGGGTTGGTGATGAACTTGGAGATGAATTGGTGGTGAAGGACAAAACTTGGTGGGGATCTTGATCCTCTTTCGTTTCCTCCTCTTCTTCTTCTTGCTTGGGATCTTCTCCTCCCTCCTTGATGGCAGCTCCCCACGAACTAGGGTTTGGGTTGGTGGAAAAGTGGCAAATAGATGTCAAACCAAGGGGTGGGGTTGTTTATATAGAGGTGGAGGCTAGGGTTAGATGGATTTCGAGTTTGGGATAAGTAGAGACCGGTTTAGAGTCCCACATGCCTCTAAAATAGTTGGGCACGACGTCCCTAGGCCCACTTAACGTGAAACCCAAGAAACAAGTCGTAAAATAAAAGATCAACTCGGAGTCACGAAATATTGGACAAGTCCGGACAGGAACGGACTAGTCCGAAGTCGTCCAAAGAGAAAATCGGACAAGTCTGGCCAAACATCGGACAAGTCCGAATTTGAAAAGAAAGGAAAACGGACAAGTCCGCTGGAACACCGAACTAGTCCAGAAAAGTCCAGAGACTTAGCAAATTTTCAAGGATTCACGGAGCATCAGACTAGTCCGCACAAAATCGGACAAGTCCGAAGATTTCCAGTGCCAAAGATCAGACTAATCCGCAGCAAAAACGGACAAGTCCGTTTTTAGTCAGAGAGAAATCGGACTAGTCCGCAGCGAAACCGGACTAGTCCGCACTTTCCTGCGTTTTAAGTGCGGTTTTGTTCCAAATCAAATTTTAAACTCGTTCCTCTTGTTGTGGATTAATGTTAAATATGTATATGAATGTATGTAGGGCATGATGCATGAAAATGAGGGTGTTACAAACCTACCCCCTTAAAATGAATCTCGCCCTCGAGATTCGACGCGGAAGAGAAGAGATAGGGAAAATCCTTCTTGAGATCATTCTCCAATTCCCACGTCGCTTCTTTTTCTATGTGGTGCTTCCATTGAACTTTACACCATCTAATAACCTTGTTCCTTGTGACTCTCTCCTTGCTTTCCAAGATCTTGATTGGTTGTTCAGCGTAAGTCAAATCTTCCTCTAGTTCCAATTCTTCCATTGACACTTGTTCTTCCGGTACTCTCAAGCACTTCTTGAGCTGGGAAACATGAAAGACATCATGTACATCCGAAAGATGAGCTGGCATCTCCAACTTATACGCTACTTCTCCTCTTTTGTCCAAAATCTTGAACGGTCCAATATAGCGAGGTGTGAGCTTACCCCTTATATTAAACCTCTTATGACCTCTCATTGGTGACACCTTGAGGTAAACAAAATCTCCCATTTCAAAGGCTAGTTTTCTTCTCCTATTGTCCGCATAGCCTTTTTGTCTTGATTGGGAAGCCCTCAAGTTTTCACGAATTATTCGGACTTGCTTTTCGGATTCTTGCAACACATCCGGACCAAATACTTGAGTTTCTCCTGCCTCATTCCAAAATAAAGGTGTCCTACACTTCCTCCCATAAAGCGCTTCATATGGTGACATCTTCAAACTTGCTTGGTAACTATTTTTGCATGAAAATTCCGCGTATGGCAAGCTTTTGTGCCAACTCTTCCCATGCTTTAAAGCACAAGCTCTCAACATGTCCTCCAAAATCTGATTGGTCCTCTCGGTTTGTCCATCCGTTTGAGGATGATATGCCGAACTAAAATTCAACCTCGTTCCCAAAGCTTCATGCAATTTTTGCCAAAATTTGGAGGTAAATTGAGAACCTCTATCCGAGACTATCTTCTTCGGAACTCCATGTCAACACACAATATGCTCCATGTATATCTTGGCCAATTGTGCAGCTGTATATTTGGTCTTGACAGGGACAAAATGAGCTGACTTGGTTAAACGATCCACAATTACCCAAATTGAGTCATACCCGGACTGAGTACGTGGTAACCCAACTATGAAGTCCATTCCAATTTCTTCCCACTTCCATTCTGGAATCTTCAACGGTTGCAATAATCCGGCTGGCCTTTGATGTTCTGCCTTGACTCGTTGACACACATCACACAATGCAACATATTCGGCTATGTCCTTTTTCTTGCTATCCCACCAATAGCAAGTCTTCAAGTCCTTGTACATCTTCATACAACCAGGGTGAACTGAGTAAGGTCAGTCATGTGCCTCCTTTAATATTGTCTCCCGAATATGCTTTACATTAGGCACAATGATTCTCCTTCCAAGCCATAAGGTACCATGTTCGTCTTCATCGAATCTGAATTCTCTCCCTTCTTCGGTCCTTTCCTTGATTTCCTTGATCTCCTCATCTGTGGTTTGTGCTTCTCAAATTTCTTGCTCCAAGGTTGGATTTAATTCCATCATCTCCATCCCATTTACAAACCCGAGGTTCAACCATTCAAACTCCTTGCATAACTCGGATGGTAACTCTCGAACTGTGAGTTGGTGACTTACTCCCTTTCTACTCAAAGCATCGGCCACTACATTGGCTTTTCCCGGATGATAGTTGATCCCCAAATCATAGTCTTTGATGAGCTCCAACCATCTCCGTTGCCTCAAGTTCAGATCCGTTTGTGTGAAAATATACTTCAAACTCTTATGATCCGTATAAATTTCACACCTATGTCCAAGAATATAGTGTCTCCAAATCTTCAATGCGTGTACCACGACTGCGAGTTCTAAATCATGTGTTGGTTAATTCTGCTCATGTTCTTCAATTGTCTTGATGCATAGGCGACCACTTGACCTTCTTGCATCAATACACATCCAAGTCCTTGTCTCGATGCATCGCAATAAATATCAAAACTCTTGCTCACATCCGGCAGTACCAAAACTGGGGCTGTTGTCAACCTTGTCTTCAACTCCTCAAAACTCTCTTGACAAGCTTGAGTCCATTGGAATGCCTTTCCCTTCATTAGCAACTCCGTCATAGGCTTGGATATCTTGGAAAAGTCCTTGATGAATCTACGGTAATATCCAGCCATCCCAAGAAAACTCCTTATTTCCTTGACATTTTGCGGCGGTTCCCACTTCAACACGTCTCTCACTTTTCCAGGGTCAACCGATACTCCTCCTCCTGAAATTATATGCCCCAAAAATGACACCTCTCTCAACCAAAACTGACACTTGTTGAACTTGGCATACAATCGATGCTCTCTTAATTTCTGCAACGTAAGCCTCAAGGGTTCCTCATGTTCTTTCTCATCCTTCGAGTAGATCATAATATCATCAATAAACACCACAACGAACTTATCCAAGTACTCCATGAATACCTTATTCATGAGGTACATAAAGTAGGAAGGCACATTTGTCAATCCAAAAGACATCACGGTGTACTCATAAGATCCGTACCGTGTCCTAAAAGCTGTATTGGGTATGTCCGATGGTCTAATCTTCATTTGAAAGTATCCCGACCTCAAGTCAATCTTAGAGAAGACACAAGCACCCTTCATCTGATCAAACAAGTCTTCTATACGTGGCAAGGTATACTTGTTTTTGATTGTTACCTCGTTGAGAGCTCGGTAATCTACGCACATCCTTTGGGATCCATCCTTCTTGTCCACGAATAGAACGGGTGCTCCCCAAGGTGAAGAGCTAGGGCGAATAAAACCCTTCTCTAGTTGCTCTTGAATTTGCTTCTTGAGCTCCGCTAATTCCATAGGAGGCATCCTATAAGGCCTCTTAGCTATAGGTGCAGTTCCAGGTATTAAATCAATAACAAACTCAATGTCTCGATCGGGTGGCATACCTGGCAACTCGTCCGGAAAAACATCCAAAAATTCACACACCACCGGAATCTCCTCAATTGCGGCACCATCCATATGATTCAGCTCCAATTGCTTTGGTGCGGTTTGAGATGCTTCAAATTCTACGGTGATCCCTTCCTCATTGGTCAACTTCACCGTCTTCGTGGCACACTCAATAACTCCATTGTGCTTCCTCAACCAGTCCATACCAAGTATAATGTCCAATCCTTGAGAATCCAAAACTATGAGGTTGGCGGAGAAGTCTACACCCCTTATTCTAAGGCTTACTTTTGTACATACTATATTTGTTCTCATTTCTCCTCCAGGAGACTTAACCAATAGAGTAAACTTCATATGAGAGATAGGCAAACTATACTTGGCAACACACTTTGATGCAATGAATGAATGTGATGCTCCAGAATCAAATAACATAGTCGCGGGGTTGGAGTTTGCGAGAAACATACCAATGACCACGTCATCCGCTTGTTGAGCATCCTCCGTAGAGACATGGTTCACGTTGCCACGAGCAAAATTCTGCTATCCACGGTTTCCTTGTGGCTGTCTTCCATTGGGTCTTGGGTTTTGCCTCGGCGCATTGCTCCCTTGACCAAGGCCTGAATTAGGACATTGATGCGCAAAGTGTCCAACTTATCCACAAGTATAACACTTCTTAACTCCACCAGGATTATTGGGACGAGCTTGGTTTTGAGCGTTGGCTCCAGGAAAATCAGCACGAGGCGCATAAGGCATTGGAGGCCTAGTTGCTTGCACGACAGGGCACTGCTGCACAAACTGAGTTGGGCGTGGTGCATAACTAGGGCGCTGAGCAGGAATAGAGGAGCTGTAATGAGGCGCATTGGGCGGCGCAAGGCGAGGGCGCACATTACTTCCTTGTTGCTGTCCTTGATATGGCGCCTTCCTCTTGATTTCTTGCTCCATCTCACGAATCTTGTTCTCAACCACAATTGCTTTGTCCACAAGCTTCTGAAAATTTGCATAGTCGCAGTTGAGTAGTTGCACTTGAATCCCATTGTTGAGGCCTCTCATGAACGAATATTGTTTCCGGCTGTCCCGACTAACATCCTCGGGCGCATACCTTGAGAGTTGAGTGAACTTATTGAGATATTCACTCACGCTTGATTTTCCTTGCCTTAAATTCTCAAATTCTTGCCTCTTCAAAATCATAACACCCTCCAGCACATAATGAGAACGAAAATTCTCCTTGAATTTGGCTCAAGTAATTCTCTCTTGGTTCTCATGAGCATTGCAATAAGAATCCCACCAATCCACAGTTGCTCCAACTAGTTGATGAGAAGCAAACAAGACCTTCTCCCGGTCACTGCATTGGACAATGGCTAACTTCTTCTCCACAGACTTGAGCCAATCATCCGCATCCATAGGGTCAGCAGCTTGAGCAAAGGTTGGTGGCCTAGTCCTCATAAACTCTCCCAACCGGTTATGAGGAGGCGGAGGTGGCAGTGGAGGCATGTGGGGCTGATTGTTGATGTTGCCAGCCTGCAGCTGTCCCATAGTCTGTATCATGGTCTGCATGAGCTAGTTTTGCATAGCGAATAGCTGCTCAATGTTGATAGCTCCCTGAGTAGATCCTTGTCCAAGGTTGTTCTCAGGCACTCCATTGTTCTCCTCCTCATCATTGCCATCCCTCTGGTTGCGAGTCCTCACCATCTGAAGAAAAGCAATAGATAAGAATTAGAGAACGTCCCCAACTATATGCATCAAGGGATATGAAACTAAACAGCTAGCTACACTAGCCTAGGTGGACATGGCAATGCTAGAGCATCCCAAAATCCTCTATTAAGCACACAAGCAAGCAATATATATAGCAAACATCACTCCAAGCAAAAACACATCGATTCCTGAGTGCTCCTATGTGCTCTAAAGTGTCCGTTCTATCTAGGTTGCGTCCTACGGTCAACCTGTGGCTCTGATACCAATCTGTGACGCCCGGTTCCGAAAAATGAACCAAGCTAACACATATGTGTGCCCAGGATGTTCATCACACATACACGAGTGCAATCACAAACGATATACAGAAAATTACCACAGAACAAGATTAATTAACCAATTTTTATTACACGAACCAGATTATCCTCGAATACAATCTCTAATAAATATTAACGACAAGTTCAACTAATGCAGTAGAAATAAACTAATTAAGCAAACTAAGCAACATAAGCGATAGGGTATGTATGCGCAGCTCCAATCAACACCACAGGCAAAGCTGACGGTGGATACGGCCTAGAACTCTGCATTATCACCATTAAACTCCCAATCTGACCTGCAACTGTTGGGGGGATTGCAAAAGTGAGTACATGTCGTACTCAACAAGTGTGGAAAGTATGACATGTGGCAGATTCAAATGATGACAATAATAATGGCAAAGTGCTAAAAGGTATATTAAAACATTTGAAAAGCAATATATTGTATGTATGTGAAATAAATCCATCATAACCATAAGTAATACCATAATACCAATCTGAATTCACTACCATCATCAATAATTCTAGATTTCACCATTGTTAATAACCATATTCAATACCAGAAATTAATCCATAACCAGCCATAACCATTACCAAACCATAACCATCCCAAATACCATCCCAATACCGAGTTCTCTCTAATCATGGAAGTTGTCCAGGTGCTCATAGCCGGGAGCACGGCTATCATGATAGTTTAGTTAGACTCTGCAGAGTTTGTACCTCTTTACCCACATGTTCGTGATTTCATCACCCGTCGGCGACTAAAGAACCTCCCTCATGCCAATTACACTTCCTTCGGTGTATGGCCAAGATATCACAAAATAGCCTTTACAAAGATTACTAGCCTACTTAGACCCTACTGAGGTTTCACCGGTGGCGATGTCTCCCGCGGAGCACATCTTCAACCAAGGGCACCCTCTTGAGCAATTCGGATCCCAGGGTAGTCCCACCAATCATCAACAAACCCAATCCGACTACCCCTTCCCCGAGCATCCACAATGGTCCAAACAGTACTAACAAAGCCCTAATTAATCATCTACGCCGCACCCATACTTGGCCTCGTGGTGGCACTGTAGTCCTGGCTTATTCTCGCATGAACCGGTTCTTAAATCTAAAGCAAGCAAACCACCATTACATCCAACCCATCCACATACTAGGATTGCTTAGATCACCCATTAACATACCATGTTTAACCAGTTCACATTAACCCTAATATCATTAATACATAATTAAATGTGTAGTGTTGGTTTCCATCCCAATTAATTAAGCGAAGCAAAAAGGTAAAAGCCATTCCCGACTCTCTACAATAAATTTCAGGTGACAAGGGTGGTTTAGCAAATCTAGTCAACTTCCTACCATAGGATTCCCATCAAATTGACACAAGCATGCAATTTTGCAAACAAAACATTTATTTTAAAAAAACAGGATCAATATGCTTCAAGGACACTTGCCTTGCTCTTGCTGTTGATTAGGGTCAAAGCCTTCAAACTCTTGATGCTAAAGATCCTTCGCGGCACTCTCTAGCGCAAATCCGTCTAATCCACACAATAACATACAAGACAAAAAACACAATCAAAGAGTGCACAAATATTACTCAATATGACATGACATGCATGATTGATGTAAATGCAAGGTAGAACTTGTTACTAGATTGCTTTTAATGATCTCTAACTAGTTCTAATAGCTTTTAACAAGTTTATACAGGTTTGGGGTCGATTAGATCAAATTTTAGAGTCAATTCAACACAATTTAACCAGGAAGATCGGACTAGTCCGCTAGGGACCGGACAAGTCCGCACTTTGCGAGATCAGCATATTAGGATTTTCTAGATTGATGTAAATTTAGAGATTAGGGGTTGAATTCACATAAGGAAAAGAGAATAGAAGGTATACCTGGTGTTTAGAACTCCAATGAGTCAAGAAACTTGGAGGTAGCACTTGGATCTTGGTGATCTAGGGTTGGTGATGAACTTGGAGATGAATTGGTGGTGAAGGACGAAACTTGGTGGGGATCTTGATCCTCTTTCGTTTCCTCTTCTTCTTCTTCTTGCTTGGGATCTTCTCCTCCCTCCTTGATGGCGGCTCCCCACGAACTAGGGTTTGGGTGGGTGGAAAAGTGGCAAATAGATGTCAAACCAAGGGGTGGGGTTGTTTATATAGAGGTGGAGGCTAAGTTAGATGGATTTCGGGTTTGGGATAAGTAGAGGCCGGTTTAGAGTCTCACATGGGCTCTAAAATAGTTGGGCACAACGTCCCTAGGCCCACTTAACGTGAAACCCAAGAAACAAGTCGTAAAACAAAAGATCAACTCGGAGTCACAAAATATCGGACAAGTCCGGACAGGAACGGACTAGTCCGAAGTCATCTAGAGAGAAAATAGGACAAGTCTGGCCAAACATCGGACAAATTCGAATTTGAACAGAAAGGAAAACGGACAAGTCCGCTGGAACACCGAACTAGTCCGGAAAAGTCCAGGGACTTAGCAAATTTTCAAGGATTCACGGAGCATCGGACTAGTCCGCACAAAATCGGACAAGTCCGAAGATTTCTAGTGCCAAAGATCGGACTAATCCGCAGCAAAAATGGACGAGTCCGTTTTTAGTCAGAGAGAAATCGGACTAGTCCGCAGCGAAACCGGACTAGTCCGCACTTTCCTGCGTTTTAAGTGCGGTTTTGTTCCAAATCAAATTTTAAACTCGTTCCTCTTGTTGTGGATTAATGTTAAATGTGTATATGAATGTATGTAGGGCATGATGCATGAAAATGAGGGTGTTACACAAGTGGAGGTAATGGATCAAGGGGGAGCTTCTACACTAGATCAAGCTCAAGAAGACGAAGATGATCAACACACAAATGAGGGTAACCATCTAGGGGGAGTAGAAGATGACCATGAAGATTCAAGACCACAAGTGCCACATCTAAGAGTACACCAATGCATCCAAAGAGATCACCCCGTCGACAACATAATCGGGGACATCCAAAAGGGAGTAACTACTAGATCTCGAATTGCTAATTTTTGTGAACATTACTCTTTTGTATCCTTTTGGAACCGCGCAGGATTGAGGATGCATTGAAAGATACGGATTGGGTGGTGGCAATGCAAGAAGAACTCAACAACTTCAAATGGAACGAGGTGTGGTAACTAGTCAAAAGACCCAAATTCAACGTCGTCGGCACCAAATGGGTCTTCCGCAACAAGCAAGATGAACACGGGGTGGTGACAAGGAACAAGGCACGACTTGTGGCTAAAGGGTATTCACAATTCGAAGCTCTATCAAATGGATGTGAAAAGCGCCTTCCTCAACAGACTAATCAAAGAGGAGGTGTACGTGGAGCAACCCCCCGGATTCGAAGATCAAGAGTTCCCCAACCACGTGTTCAAACTGCGTAAGGGTCTCTACGGCCTCAAACAAGCTTCTAGAGCTTGGTATGAGTGCCTTAGAGATTTCTTAATTGAAAATGTTTTTAAAATTGGCAAAGCTGATAATACGTTGTTCACAAAGCATTTTGATAATGATCTTTATATTTGTCAAATTTATGTTGATGATATCATTTTTTGGTTCAACTAACAAATCTTTCTGTGAAGAATTTAGTAAGATTATGACATATAGGTTTGAAATGTGTAGGATCGAAGAGCACATGGAAATCTACCAGAGAGGAAGGGAATGATAGATTTAAGAATCTTACGCAGCGGAAACAATTAAATACCAACCCCTTCGGCAAAAAAACGATCTGTTAAAGAAATCGTGTGTGAGACTAATCTAAACGTGTTTCACTGGGACAAAAGTGATATATATCAGAGAGAATGAAGTAAAGAAGAAAACACAAGAAGAATCACTCAAATTCGTCGAGAGAAACTCAAGTTATGATCGAAAGATCGAACAAAAGTCAACCTGTCCTACCCGAGAAAAACAGTTCTAGAATGCTGCAAAGAAACTCGTGTAGATCAGAAACCACAAATCCAATGACCGTGAAATTTTTACAGGTGATATATAATCACATTGTGAAGACAACTTAAAAATAATCACATCAGTTGGATCTGTAAAACTCGAGTTATGATAAAACCACCGACGAAAGGTAGTGTTGTCCAGAAACTCGACGAGTAAAACTTGTCTGGAACAAGTCAGACGAACAAGGCACAAAAGTTCCTTCAAACTATGAATTTTATTCAATAGAACACAAGAGGAACAACCCCAAAGTCGTGTACCATGAACTCTGGCCTCCTTTGCTTATATAACCAGCCCTTAGGCCAACCCAATCTCAACTAGGACTCTAATCCTACTCTGATCATGAATCGAAACTTTCCATAACTGCTTAGGACTCTTCTATACACAGATAGAAGCAATCTTAAAACTTCCAAACACCTTAGTAATGTATCCCACATTCCTAAACAACTCAAATTCGTGACCCACACGAAATCCTATCATAACCAACTCGATACTTTCCATACCGAGCCATAACCGACTCCGCCGCAACCAAAGTCATCAACCGATACGATCCAATTCTTCCAACCAGATCTTCCCATCCATAAACCATCTTCGGAACCATGTTTCCACATCATGCACCGCATGCATACGTTCAAACATCTTCCTTCGACGTCCAGTAATCTTCATATGCACTGCCATTGATTCAATCATCCTGCGCGACCTCCTGACCCGCTCAACCTCAATTCCTCCTGAATTTGGTTGCTGGAACCTCATCTCCTCCCTGAGGCTAGTTCAATGGATCCCGTCACCAGCCATGACTTGAATTCAAGCAACACCTGCACATGAATAAACAACCAATCTGTACAAGCCCAAGTCCGCGACTTGACTCAAGTCAGTTCCGAAACTACAACACCTTACGTGAGCACCTCACATAAGCATGTTGCAAAGCAAAGCAAAACGATATCAGCCATAACCACCAAAAAACACCAAAAACTTAGCAAATGAATACTAAGCAATCTTTCCGTAAGTGTAAAGCAAGTTCGAAACATTTCACATGAAAATTTGGAACATTACTATCAAGCTCCAAACCTTGCCAAAGCTAACCGGAGCTTGAGCCGGAGCTTACCAAAGCTAGTACAACCTAGCGCCGGAGCTTACTAAAGCTAGTACAACCTAGCGCCGGAGCTTACCAAAGCTAGTTGGACCTAGCGCCGGAGCTTACCAAATACATGTCGGAGATAAAGACATAGCTCACCGGAGCTACCCAAAAACATGTCGGAGCTAGACAAAGCAAGTCGGACCTTACGTCGGACCTTGCAGAAGCTCAGAGCTAGAGTCGGACCTTGCTAAAAACATGTTGTGACAACATTCAAAACTTTTATTGTCAAAGCCAATGTATTCAGCACACATAGGTCTCATAATCTCCTCCTTGATGAATGCATTGGCAACACCATTTGAAATCCGAACATTGACATGAAAAGTTTTGAGAACAATTTTCCCCATTTTTGAAAATAAAATAATATAGAAATAAATTTCTCTCCCCCTATACATATTTCTCCCCCTTGCATAATTCACCATATTATCTCTCCCCCTTTGACAATGTATTCAGCAAGGTTCAAAAGAGAAATTTTAATTGTTATGAGCATATTATAACATATACATATAAAACAAAGCTCATCCAAATCATACTATCAAGTAACTTACACTATCACAACAATGAGATACATAAAGTAGTGTAAGCCATGCTAGAGATCAAATGCAATTTTCAATTTAAGCAAGTCATGATCTTACAAACATAACTATTTCAATACCTGAAAGCATGACACTTGTTACTGCATTTTCTTTTTTTTTTCAAGGAAAAAATTTAGATCATATGATATTTGCAAGAGATTATATGTGCATCTACCTTATTCTAACCAACCAAGCCAAGCATATGTCATTTGACAATCAGAAGCTTAAGGACATGGTTTTATTCATACACAACTTCTTCCAAGTTCATATCTAAGTGCAATGATAAGCCATCTCAAAAGAAGAAGTATGATGTATGCATATTCTCTTGATCTTTTCTCAACTTATATTTGTTCACAAAAACTCAACAAGTGAGTTGATTACTTGATTAATTCTTTATGATTAAAAGCACTTGTGAGCATGCAACAAGTTCAAAACAGCAAGAAAGTTCGACCATGACCAGTTTTAGTATAAGTAATTATTCGAATTACTATACATGGCAAAAACTACAAAATGTATAACACGAGTAATGTAGTAGGAACGTTCAGCATGTAAAAGGAATCACAAAGTCATATATGTATGAAATACTATGCTCATATTATTTTAAGTTCAGATTCACACATAGACTTTCCAAGTTTGAAAACTGCCCCTCAATTTAAGCCATGAGGATGCATAACCCCTATTTCACTACAAATGTAACAAAAACGAGTGAAATCCAAAGATTTTGTAAAAATGTCAGCCAATTGTTGTTCGGTATTTACATGGTGAAGCACAATGTTTCCTTTTTCAACATTATCACGGAGAAAGTGATATCTAATATCAATGTGCTTAGTTCTAGAATGTTGCACAGGGTTTTTAGCAATGCAAATGGCACTAGTGTTATCACAAAATAGTGGAACACTATCTAGATCAACCCCATAGTCCTTAAGTGTTTGAACAATCCAAAGAATTTGTGAGCAAGCACTAGCAGCAGCTACATATTCAGATTCAGTTGTGGATTGTGCAACTGAATTTTGTTTTCTAGAGGATCAAGCAACAAGTGAATTACCAAGAAAATGACAAGCACCGTAAGTACTTTTTCTATCAATCCTACAACCTCCAAAATCAGCATCAGAAAAAGCTTTAAAAGTAACGGTTGAGGAAGAAGGAAGAAAAATGTCATATTTCTTGAGTTCCATGTAAGTACCTGAGAATCCTTTTGACGGCTTGACGATGTGAAACACGTGGGGAGGCTTGAAACCGTGCACAAAGACATACGCTGAATTATATGTCCGATCTTGATGTTGTGAGGTACAAAAGTGATCCGATCATGCTTCTATATTCTTTTTGATCCACTGGTTCACCATCTTCATCAAGTTCAAGTGTTGTTGCTGTTCCCATTGGTGTCCGAAGAGGCTTGCTTTTGTCCATGTTGAAGCGCCTTAGGAGGTCTTTTGTATACTTCATTTGATGAACAAAGATACCCTCCTTGGTTTGCTTGATTTGCAGCCCCAAAAAGTACGTGAGTTCTCCCATCATACTCATCTCAAATTCTGAACTCATCATAGCTGAAAATTTGGACACAAGATCATGGGAAGCACAACCAAAGATAATATCATCCACATACACTTGAACTAATAATGAGTCATTGCCATGCTTAAGCACAAAGAGTTTTATCAACCTTGCCCATGGTAAACCCATTTTCAAGTAAGAATGTTTTTAACCTATCATACCATGCTCTAGGGGCTTGTTTGAGATCGTACAAGGCTTTGGACAGTTTGTAAACATGATTAGGAAAATCTGGATTTTCAAAACCCGGTGGTTGTTTGACATAAACCTCCTCAGCTATGTAGCCATTAAGAAAAGCACTTTTAACATCCATTTGATATAGCTTAAAACCTTTAGATGCAGCAAAAGCTAACAAAATTCTTATGGCTTCTAATCTAGCAACAGGAGCAAAGGTTTCATCAAAATATAGACCTTCAACTTGAGTGAAACCTTGAGCAACCAACCTAGCCTTATTCCTAATCACAACCCCATCATCACTTTGTTTATTTTTAAACACCCATTTAGTTCCAATTAAAGTGTGACCTTGAGGTGGAGGTACAAGTTTCCAAACATTATTTCTGTCAAAATTTTCTAACTCTTCTTGCATGGCAATAATCCAAGATTCATTAGTGAGTGTGTGTGATATATCTTTGAGTTCAAAAGAATCAACAAAAGCAGAATGAGCATGAGAGTTTGGATCGCAAAACCTGGACCGTGTAACTCATTCATGTAAGCTTCCAATAATCTGTTGTGGAGGATAAATTTTGAGAACCCGGAGGGGAGTGGACACTTCACAAGCTTCTTGTTCTTCATGTTCATCACAAATCAATGAGCTTGTGACTTGAGGAGGATCTGGACCAGCAATGGTGATCAACGGTGCTAGCTGTGAATCAAAATCAGGTGCTCGAACAATGTCATTAGCTGCTGAATTTTCGGGCAGCAGCTCCACATCTTCCTCATCTTCAATGAAAATGCTCTCCCCCTGCGGATATAGATTTGGACCTGCAATGTTTGAGCTAGTACCTAGGCTAGCTTCATCAAAAGACACTTCACAAGTCTCCACAATTTTGTTAGTGTCAAGTAAAAGCACACGGTAGCCTCTAGTATGAGACGGATAACCAAGGAACATGCCATCAATGGATCTAGGTTCAAATTTATCAAGATTACCATGTTTATTAACAAAGCATTTGCAACCAAAGACCCGAAAGTGTGTAACACTAGGCCTATGTCCAAACCGGAGCTCATATGGAGTTTTATCTAGCTTAGCGCGCAAGAAAACACGATTTGAGACATAACAAGCGATTGCAATCGCATCAGCCCAAAATTTCCTAGGAGTTTGATATTCATCAAGCATAGTCCTAGCCATCTCAACTAAGATTCTATTCTTTCTTTCTACAACACCATTTTGTTGAGGTACATATGGTGAAGAAAATTGATGATCTATTCCATTTTCAGCACAAAAGTGATCAAAAGATTGATTTTTAAATTCAGTTTCGTTATCACTTCTAATTGCTTTTAAAGATCCTGGGTGATCAATTGATAATCTAAGAAATAAAGTTCTTAAGTGACCAAAATCTTCATTCTTAGACGCCATAAAGTAAACCTAAGAGTATCTAGAATAATCATCAACAATAACAAGAACATACCATTTACCTTCGAAGGATTGAACACGTGAAGGTTCTACGGTGTCAAGGTGCAAAAGTTGACCCGGTTCAGTTGTCATGATCATTGTGAGAGGAGTATGTGAACCTGCAACCATCTTATCATGTCTACAAGAAGGGCACACAATTTCTTTGTCCCCTTTAAGCTTAGGCAGCCCACGTATGCGATCAAGAGCACTAACACGCGTTAGGTGATCAAAGTCTACGTGAACAAGTCTACGATGCCAAAAATATAAGTCCTTTGAATCATTAGCAACTAGACACCTATGCCTAGAGGAATACATATCAAAATCAGCTTAAAAACCCTTCCAAATCGATACATGTTAAAAATAAGCTACTATTTGAACCTACAACTTTGCAGCAGTTTTTATTGAAAATAAATTCCAGATTTTCATCTAGCAATTGTGAAACAGAAAGCAAGTTGTATTTCAAATTTTTGACAAGTGCCACATCCTTCAAAGTATAGTGATCATTTACTCTAACCGAACCCTTAGCAATTATAGGAGTTGAAGAATTATCAACAAAAGTAACATTCTCTACATGTGACACAAAAGATGGGGAGGAGAACCATTATTTGTTACCGGTCATGTGGCGTGAGCAACCTGAATCTCTCCTTCCTCAAGCATGTAGCCTACATAGAAGCACAATACATCGATGACTCAATACTGGGGTTAGTTAAAAGGCATTTAGGTATCCAGTACTGAGTCACACGACGTGCAGCAGGAAAAACACGCGAAAGCTGAGATAAAACAGCAGGTTTATGAGTCAAAGTTTGAGGTTTTTTTATTCTTAACTACTGACCTATAAGATGTGACTTGTGTAGCACAAAAATCAGTAGCTCCGGAGGCAAAAACAAAAGTTTGGAGGTAAACTTTGAATGTTTTTGACTTATAACAGCAGGTTGCATGTTCATGGCATTCGGTTTAATATGTGCAGCAAATTTTGCATGAAAGTTATGAGATCTAGCAATCATTCTTTCCTTTTTCTGTTGTTTAGCTAGTCTATAATAAAAATCTATGACATGACCATCTCTACCACAGTAGGTACAATGGAATTTAACTTTGTGTTCATGTCTAGATGAGCAAGCAATATTTTTATTTGAAACCGAATGAGACAACACTCTCGCAGATTTGAAAACCACTTCTTTTTGTTTAGGAACTGTTTGAATCAAACCACTTCCTAATGACTTTACAATTTTAGGTGGATGTGCCTTAGCATGAGAATGAGAATAAAAACCTAAACCATTTTTATCATTGCAAGACTTGGAAGAATTCAACAACAAGTTTAGGTTCTTATTCCCATTACAAAACCAATCTAATGTCTTATGCATGTTATCAAGTTTATTGGACAGACCAAGGCAGTTTTCACATGAAGTTTCTCTTTTTAATTTGCAATTGGAACAATATTTAACTTCATGAGAACGTAAAGCATTATTCAATATTGAAATTTCATTCATAGCATCTTTTAGTTCTTTTCAAGATCATCACAACTAGAACAATGCAAATCAATTGTAGAACAAGAAGCATCTTTTAAGTTTTCGATGTCAAGTGCAGCAAGCTTTTTGTTCTTTTCAATTTCAAGTTCAAGTCTATCTAGAGTAGAGGAATGTGCAGTTCTTAATGTGGACAATTGTTCATAGATTAAATCACACGAGAGACAAGAATCATCACTAGGAATCAAGGTTTTCAAATGGTTGATTTCAGATTCTAGTGATTCAATTTTAGCAACATTATCCCTAAGCTTTTTGTCCTTTCTCTTAACAATAATAGTTGCACGAGAATTTGCATCACACATTTCATTACAAGTAGAACGTACCTCATCATCGTCACTGTTGTGTTATGCATCCTCCTGACTTGATCTTGATCTTGTTTTGCCCGCCATGAAACATAAGTTGGACAAATCATCTTCATCTTCGTCACTTTCAATGTCCACGTGGCTTGAGCCAAGTTCCTGGAGTGCGGAGATAAAACTGTTCACCGGTTGGCGACCTGTAAAGCCCTTCTTCTTCGTCTTCTTCTTATCATTTGTTGAGGACTGCTTTGTCCTTGATTATTTTTCTTCTCGGGAAGTAGAACCTGAAAGGTTAGGGCATTCTGTACGAAAGTGTCCTGTCTTACCACATTCGAAGCATCGTTGAGGTCCGGAGCTTCCTCTCCTTCTAGTTCTCACATTTTGCGATGCTTTTGAGAACCTAGTAGAGATTAGTGCTAATTCCTCTTCTGGAAATTCCTCGATCTGCTCCAGGGTTAGTGAGGACAACAAAGCAAGAGTATTGCAAGATGATGATTGGCCGGAACTAGGCATATCACGTAGTGAGACAAATGCAATAGACCTATTTGGATTCTTACGTGATAAGATGTCAATTTCATGAGTCTTTAGTTTAGAGTAAAACACATCTAATGTAAGAGAAATCATGACAGTTGATTCATGAATAGATGTAACTTTCATCTCCCAGATTGACATGTCTGAAGCACTAAGAATTGCCTAGCCTTTGCAGCATCAGAAAAGTTAACATTGACACTACGCAGATTGCTGAGAATTTTATTGAAGCGAGCGAAAAGGTCATCGATGGACTCACCGGGTTGCATCTCGAAACACATATATTCCTTTTTGAACATATCTTGTCTCACCTCCTTGATCGTGTTGGATCCTTCGTGATAGTCACAAAGCGCTCTTCACACATCGTATGCCGATCGAAGGTGTGCAACGCGGTCGAAGTCGCTTTGAGTGAGTCCTTGGATGATCAAGTTTCGGGCTTTGTTGTTGTTGTCGACGTCCCGTAGGTTTGTAGCCGTAACTTGATTGTTTGACGGCACATCATAATGCCTGTACACCTTTTCCCATATGGCGAAGCCTTGGGCCTGGATGAAAGCCTCCATGTGTGCCTTCCAAACCTGAAAATCAATACCAGCAAACACACAAGGTTTGGCGGAGTATTTCTTCATGATGATTAGTCAAAAACACGTGCAAATCACAATGATTAGAGCACCGTGGCTCTGATACCAATAGTAGGATCGAGGATCACGTGAAAAGCTACCAGAGGGGGGGTGAATGGTAGATTTAAAAATCCTACGCAGCGGAAACAATTAAATCCCAACCACTTCAGCAGAAAAACGATCTGTTAAAGAAATCGTGCGTGAGACTAATCTAAACGTGTTTCACCGGGACAAAAGTGATATATATCATAGAGAATCATGTCACGAAGAAAACACAATAAGAATCACTCAAATCCGTCGAGAGAAACTCAAGTTATGATCGAAAGATCGAACAATGGTCAATCTGTCCTACCCGAGAAAAACAGTTCTGAAATGCTGCAAAGAAACTCGTGTAGATCAGAAACCACAAATCCAATGACCGTAGAATTTTGACAGATGATAGATAATCAAGTTGTGAAGACAACCCAAAAAGAATCACATCAATTGGATCTGTAAAACTCGAGTTATGATAAAACCACCGACAAAAGGTAGTGCTGTCCAGAAACTCGAAGAGTAAAACTTGTCTGGAACAAGTCGGACGAACAAGGCACAAAAGTTCCTTCAAACTATGAATTTTATTCAATAGAACACAAGAGGAATAGCTCCAAAGTCGTGTACCACGAACTCTGGCCTTCCTTGCTTATATAACCAGCCCTTAGGCCAACCCAATCTCAACTAGGACCCTAATCCTACTCCGATCACGAATCGAAACTTTCTATAACTGCTTAGGACTCTTCTATACACAGATAGAAGCAATCTTAAGACTTCCAAACACCTTTGGAACGTATCCCACATTCCTAAACAACTGAAATTCGTGACCCACACGAAATCCTATCATAACCAACTCGATACTTTCCATACCGAGCCATAACCGACTCCGCGCAGCCAAAGTCATCAACCGATACGATCCGATCCTTCCAACCAGATCTTCCCATCCATAAACCATCTACGGAACCATGTTTCCACATCATGCACCACATGCATACATGCAAACACCTTCCTTCGACATCCAGTAACCTTCATATGCATTGCCCTTGATTCAATCATCCTGCGCGACCTCCTGACCCACTCAACCACAATTCCTCCCGAATTTGGTTGTTGGAACCTCATCTCCTCCCTGAGACTAGTTCAATGGATCCCGTCACCATCCATGACTTGAACTCAAGCAACACCTGCACATGAATAAACAACCAATCCGTACGAGCCCAAGTCCGCGACTTGACTCAAGTCAGTTCCAAAACTACAACACCTTATGTGAGCACCTCACATAAGCATGTTGCAAAGCATAGCAAAACGATATCAGCCATAACCACCAAAACACACCAAAAACTTAGCAAATGAATACTAAGCAATCTTTCCATAAGTCTAAAGCAAGTTCGAAACATTTCAAATGAAAATTTAGAATATTACGATCAAGCTCCAAACCTTGCCAAAGCTAACCGGAGCTTGAGCCGGAGCTTACCAAAGCTAGTACAACCTAGCGCTGGAGCTTACTAAAGCTAGTACAAGCTAGCGCCGGAGCTTACCAAAGCTAGTCGGACCTAGTGCCGGATCTTAACAAAGACATGTCGTAGCTAAAGACAAAGCTCACCGGAGCTACCCAAAAACATGTCGGAGCTAGACAAAGCAAGTCAGACCTTGCAGAAGCTCGGAGCTAGAGTCGGACCTTGCTAAAAAGATGTTGTGGCAGCATTCAAAACTTTTATTGTCAAATCCAATGTATTCAGCACACATATGTCTCACAAAATGTATATCATGGGAGAGCTAAAATACTTATTGGGATTCCAAGTGAGGCAACAAAAGGAGGGGACATTCATAAGCCAAACCAAGTATACTCAAGACATACTCAAGAAGTTTAGAATGGACAAGGCGAAGCCTATAAAGACTCCCATGGCAACAATGGACACTTGGATCTGAATGAAGATGGACCAAACGTGGACCAAAAGGTATATTTCTCCATGATTGGATCCCTACTTTACTTATGTGCATCTAGGCCTGATATTATGTTGAATGTGTGCTTGTGTGCAAGATTTCAAGCCAATCCTAAGGAGTGTCATTTGACAGCCGTAAAAAGAATCTTGCGGTATTTAATTCATACACCCAACCTAGGCTTTTGGTATCCTAAAGGTTCCAAATTCAATCTCATTGGATACTCCAATGCAGATTATGCCGGATGTAAAGTTGATAGAAAGAGTTCCTCCGGTACATGTCAATTCTTAGGTAGATCCCTTGTTTCTTGGTCCTCCAAGAAACAAAACTCCATTGCCTTATCCATGGCCGAAGCGGAGTATGTTGCAGCCGGGAGTATTTGTGCACAACTCCTTTGGATGCGACAAACTCTAAGGGATTACGGTTACAATATGAGCTGTATTCTACTCCTCTATGATAATGAGAGTGCCATTAAAATTTCCTATAACCCCGTTGAGCACTCTAGAACAAAACACATAGACATCCTGCATCACTTTTTGAGAGACCACTCAATAAAAGGAGACTTAGCCATTTCCCATGTCAACACCAAAAAACAAATAGCAGATATATTCACCAAGCCACTTGATGTAAAACGTTTTTGTGAACTCCGAAATGAACTAAATATCCTTGATGCTCGAAATTTGGCTTGAAAACTTGCAAACCCGTATGGCTTCTTCAAAATATGTTGACTGTGTTGCATAAATCATCTCTCTCAATTTTCTCTGAAAAACTATTTAAATTGCTTGATCTTGGTGAATTATGGTCATTGCTTGATTGTTGTATGTTTACTGATCATATTCATCGAGATTATTTGATTGTTTTGACCCCTATTTTTCTCTATAAGAACCTTTGAATATATATGAATGGGCTAATTATATCTGTTCTGGTGACCACGGACTAGTTCGTGGTTATTCGGACTAGTTCGCACAGTACAGACTAGTCCAGAGAGTGTCCGGTAGTCCGTACTAGTCCGACTGACTACGGACTAGTCTGATTTTTCGACTCCATAACCCTAGGTGCCGCAAAAACCTAATCTCCTTCACCCTCACAACTCACCTCACATTCTCTCTCTTCACTTGAGAGCCCCCAAGGCGATTTGGCGATCTCTCCATCAAATCCCTTCAAGTTTGGGTGGAAATCAATCTCCATTGCAAGGGGATTGAAGACCACGGACTTGTCCACACCTCCAACTCCTCCTTTGTCAAGAATCGAAGAATTTCGGTAAATTTCCCCCCAAACCCTAGAAACTTCGATTTCTTCCTTTTTGGATCAAATAGCTTAGTTCCTTTCAACTAATACATGCTTCCTTGTTGTATTACATCTATGTTAAGCTATTTTTGCATTGAGCAACACCTTTTGTCTCATAGTTAGGATTTGAGGTGATGAACACCGGACTAGTCCGGTCCCTGTAAGAACAATTCCGGTCCCTCGGACTAGTCCGTGCCTGAACACCGGACAAGTCTTATTTTCAACTGAACTCAACCATAATTTCCAACTACTCAATGCACTTCCTTGCCATCAATTCTCATACATACATTGTATAATTCCCTCTCATGACAATGTCGAGCTCCAACGATGAGATTTCTGATTATGAGGCCGAGATGGACCAAGACTCTTTGCTTCGGTCCTCGAGGGGCCAAGAGGAGAAGCGTCAAGAGCGTCCCTCCGAGCTGGCACCTTCTCCACCTCTGGTGAGGCGCAAGGTTCTAGTCAAGAAGTCTGCGTCCAAGGCCAAGGATGTAGCTGGCCCTAGCTCGGCGACTTCTCGCCAAGCTAAGGGCAAGGGAAAGGGAATTGCCTCGGGCCCAATTGGCCCTCTCAAGATGGAAGCTCCGAGGCAGGAGAACAGGGATCCCTCTGAGGAGAAGTTCAATGGCAAGGCAAGCAATATGGCTTCCAAGCTCAGAATGATTGATTGTTACAGCTGGTCAAAGAAGGCCACCAGTGCAAGATTCTGGAGTAACTTCCACGCGGATTACTACAATTCCATGTACATGCAGATGAAGACTCCAGTGGTCAAGAGTCAATGGATTGACTGGAGTCACTTTGAGAGGAAGAGTTGCCCAGCCTTCGATGAAGTGATCCAAGCTGTGGAAAGGCATGGGCTCAAGGACTTGTTTGCTTTCAGGTGCAAGTGGAATGATGAAATCATCGCTCAATTATATGCCACCTGCTACTTTGATAGTGATGAGGAGGAGAGGGTGACTTGGATGACACACGGATCCAAGTACACCATAACTTATGATAAGTTTGCAAGACTGCTTCACCTAGAAGACACCGGCAACAATGACCTGACTATCCACAACATTGGTGTCTTGGGAAAGGATAAGATGGACTTTCTTTATGATACTAGCCTGAAGTACAACCCTCCATTGACCAAGAACATGAAGCCCTTCTTCATGGTTCTCAACAGGGTCCTTAGGAAGACAATTGCTCCAAAGGATCGAGATGTAGGGAGTGTCCAAGAATAATTGAGGACCTTGATGAAAGTGATAAGCAAGAATAGAAAGTTTGATGTCTTTGAGTATATTTGGAACGACATGTTGAATATCTCCTGCACCTAAAACCGTTCATGTGGCTATGCGCCATATATCATGTTTATGATTGAAAAAGTCACGGGAATAGAGTTCGTGAAGGATGTGGAGCACACTCCCTTGAGGCCCCAAAAGCCTCCCCAAGCCACTGTTCAAGCTGCTCCATCTCCAGTGTCCAGTGAAGAGGCTCCAAGGAGAGCTCGAGGAAATGTGAGGACTGCTCTCGCCACTAGAGCCCCTCCTCAAAAAGGGTCCCCTAGTGGCATTTTGAAGTACTTGGCAGCCATTTTTGGCTCATGCAAGAAGGCTGAGGTAAAGCTTCACAAGCTGAACAAGGCAAGGAAGGCCGACATGAGGTATGTCAAGGAAAATGTCAAGCATATTTGCTAGAAGCTGGAGATCGAGCCTATTGGATCTCCAGTTATCTCCGATGACTCTGCCTCTGACTTCACTGAGCTTGGACCTTTGACTCCTTCCGAACTTGACTACTTTGGTATTGGGGGCACTTCGAGTGGTTTCGCTCCTCCTCCCCCTCCTCCTCCTCCTCCTCCTCCTCCCCCTCCTCCTCCTCCTCCTCCTCCTCCTCCTCCACAGCCTGAAGATGAAGATGAAGATGAAGATGAAGATGAAGATGAGGAGAGGACCGACAGCGAGGAATGAAGGCACTAGATCCCTCCTCTCCTTCTTTTTGGTGTCTTGATGCCAAAGGGGGAGAGATTGAGGGGGAGTCACTAAGTGTAGCTGTAGGTTGCGAGGAGAACTCTATTTGTGTTCATTTTGGGTTGTAAAACTTTAATACCCTCTTGTGCTTTTGGGCTTGTGATGTGGTGCTATGATTATGCTTATGTATCTGAGTTATATTTATGAAATCTATGATGATGATTTGCCTTAATATGTGCTTATGCTCTGAAATTGACATATATGCTTGATGTTGAGATAATTATGTCAATTGTTTCATTATCATCACAATTATTGCTCACATACACTTATTTTTGCACCCCACCATAAAGAGTGCACATATACCTTAGGTTGCCATGCTTAATTTGTTCCAAACACATACGTGCACACTTTATGAAAATTCTGTATTTTTATCATATTTTGTGAAATCTCAATTGGTTGTCATCAATCACCAAAAAGGGGGAGATTGAAAGTGCATCTAGGCATCCCTTGTGGGTTTTGGTTGATTTATGACAAGCAAATGAGATCCTAACCAAATTGTTGAGATGAGCGAATGTTTTAATGAAATTATGAAGAAAGCGCAAAAAGAAAGGAGAATGAGGATCTACATGGAAAAGAGCTCAAAAGCTGAATAGATTGGATCATTGTGTATGGAGTGTGTTGGAGAAACACACCCCAAGAGCTCAAGCATAAGAAAACGCATGCACTGCACAAATTTACACATGACTGGACTAGTCCGATACACCCCAGACTAGTCCGATAATCCCTCTGTCCAAAATCGGACAAGTCCTTCCAGTGCGAATTTGTCTGCACAGTCCAGGTTTACACAGACTGCACTAGTATGATATTACCATGGACTAGTCCGATATCTTTCTAACTAAGATCGGACTAGTCCTCCCCAGTGCGCACTAGTCCTGAACACTTCACAGTTCTGCACGAAATCGGACAAGTCCGATATCACCATGGACTAGTCCGATATCCTTCTGAACCCAAGTCAGACACGTCCGATATATGCCTGGATTAGTCCGAATAACCCTCTAACTAAAATTGGACAAGTCTTACAAGTGCGGACTTGTCCCCAATTCACTTAGGGTTTCACCACACCGGACTAGTCCGATATGTGCCGGACTAGTCCGAACATCTCCAGAGACAAAAACGGACTAGTCCGCCCCTGGCCGGACAAGTCCAATAATTCGGGACACGTAGGGTTTCCCACACGCTGTAACACCCTCATTTTCATGCATCATGCCCTCCATACATTCATATACATGTTTAACATTAACCCACATAAAGAGGAATAAGTTTAAAATTGATTTGGAACAAAACCGCACTTAAAATTCTGGAAAGTGCGGATTAGTCCGATTTTGGTGCAGACTAGTCCGATTTCTCTCTGACCTTGATCGGACTTGTCTGTTTTTGCCTCTGGACACTTTCGTACTTGTCCGTTCCTATGCGGACTAGTCCGGTGTTCCAAGAAACCTTGAAAATTTGCTAAGTCACTGGACTTGTCCGTTTTCCTCTCTGACTAAAATTGGACTTGTCCGATTTTTTGCCAGAGTTGTCTGATTTCTCTCTGGACAACTTCGGACTAGTTCGGTCCTTTTCGGACTTGTCCGATAAATCGCAGCTCCGAATTGATCTTTTGTTTTACGACTTGTTTCTTGGGTTTCACGTTAAGTGGGCCTAGGAACGTCGTGCCTAACTCTTTTAGAGCCCATGTGGGACTCTAAACCGGCCTCTACTCATCTCAAACTCGAAATCCATCTAACCCTAGCCTCCACCTCTATATAAACAACCCCACCCATTGGCTTGACATCAATTTTGCCACTTTTCCACCCCACCCAAACCCTAGTTCGTGGAAAGCCACCATCAAGGAGGGAGGAGGAGATCCCAAGCAAGAAGAAGAAGAGGAGGAAACGAAAGAGGATCAAGATCTCCATCAAGTTTCATTCTTCATCACCAATTCATCTCCAAGTTCTTCATCAACCCTAGGTCATCAAGATCCAAGTGTTGTCTCCAAGTTTCTTGACTCATTGGAGTTCTTAACACCTGATATACCTTCTATTCTCTTTTTCTTATGTGAATTCGACCCCTAATCTCAAATTCACGTTGATATAGGAAAACCCTAATCTACCGATCTCGCGCAGTGCGGACTTGTCCGGTCCCTAGCGGACTAGTCCGATTTTCCTGGTTAAATTGTGTTGAGTTGATTCTAAAAGTAGATCTAATTAACTCCAAACCTGTATAAACTTGTTAAAAGCTATTAGAACTAGTTATTGATGATTAAAAGCAACTCATTAACAAGTTTCACCTTGCATTTGCATTAATCATGCATATCATGTCATGTTGAGTAATATTTGTACACTCTTTGATTGTATTCTTGTCTTGTATGTTTATTGTGTGTATTAGACGAATCTGCGTTAGTGAGTGCTGCGGAGGACCTACAACATCAAGAGTTTGAATTTTTTGACCCGAACCAATCCCAAGAGCAAGGCAAGTGTCCTCAAAGCATATTGATCCTGTTTTAAATAAATGTTTTGTTTGCAAAATTACATGCTTGTGTCAATTCTGATGGGAAATCCTATGATAGGAAGTTTACTAGATTTGTTGACCACCCTTATCACATGGAATTCATGGTAGAGAGTCGGGATTGATTTTTACCTTTTTGCTTCGCTTAATTAATTGGGATGGAAACAACTATACCACTCAACTTAATGTTGCATTTATGAGATTATGATTAACATGAACTGTTTAATATGATATGGTAATGGGTGATCTAAGCAAGCCTGGTATGTGGATGGGTTGGATGTTATGGTGGTTTGCTTGCTTTAGATCTAAGGACCGGTTCATGCGAGAATAAGCCAGGACTACAGTGCCACTATAAGGCCAAGTATGGGTGCGGCATAGCTGATTAATTAGGGTTTTGTCAGTGCTATTTGGACCATTAAGGATGCTCGGAGAAGTTGTAGTCGGATTGGGTTTGTTGATGGTTGGTAGGACTACCCTGGGATCCGAATGGCTCAAGAGGGGGCCCTTGGTTGAAGATGTGCCCAGTTGGAGGCATCACCACCGGTGAAACCTCAGTGGGGTCAAAATAGGCTAGTAATCCCTTTGTAAAGGCTATTTTGTGATCTCTTGACATACACCTATGGTAGTGTTTTGGCATAGTGGAGGTTTTCTTTAGTCGCCGACGGGTGATGATATCATAAACACGTGGGTAAAGTGGTGCAAACTCTGCAGAGTCTAATAAACTATCATGATAGTCGTGCTCCCGGTTATGAGCACCTGGACAACTTCCATGATTAGAGGATACTTGGAATTTGGGATGGTTGGTTGGTTATGGTTATGGTTTGGCACTGGTTATGGATGTTATTATGGTTTATGGCAATGGATATGGTTAATGGTAATGAGAAATCTGGTATATGGATGATGGTAATGAATTATGAACTGGTATTATGATAACTACATGGTTTATGATCGGTTTATTCATATACATATAGTATATTGCTTTTCAAATGTTTTAATGTATTTTTTAACACTTGTTCATTATTATTGTCATCATTTGAATCAGCTACATGTCATACTTTCCACACTTGCTGAGTACGACATGTACTCACTCTTGATTTCCCCCCCACACACACAATTGCAGGTCAGATTTGGGAGTATAACGATGATAATGCGGAGTTCTAGGCCGTGTCTACCGTCAGCTTGCCTGTGAAGTGTTGGAGCTGCTCTATACCCTTTGCTTAGCTGCATAGTTGCTTTACTTAGTTTATTTCCGCTACATTAGTTGAACTTGTCATTAATATTTATTAGTGCTTGTATTCGAGGATAATTTGGTTTGTGGAATAAAATACTTAATTAATCTTGTTATGTGGTAAGTTTCTGTATACCCTTTTGTGATTGCACTCGTGTATGTGTGTTGAACGTCCTGGGCACACATATGCGTTCACTTGGTTCGTTTTCGATACCGGGTGTCATGCACGCCGCACATCGTACTAGTCCGGAGTCCACCACGGACTAGTCCGGACTTTGAAAACCCTAACGGTAACCCTTGGAAACCCTAGCATAAATAGAGGTGCACGAACCAACTATGAACTCTCTCGACTCCCAGTGCTGTCACACCCTCCAATAGCCCAAAAAAACACGTCTCTCCACACAATCCAACTAAAGAAAGATCAAATTTGTGTGGATCAACTCTAGATCAAAGAAGAGACACGATTCTTCACGTTTGAGCTTTTGGGTTTGATTCTCTAACACACTCCTGTTGTTTTATTGTAGATCTTACGAGTGTGTTCTTGGTGGTTTTCGATTTGTAATCTTGGGGATCCCTCAACTTGTGAGAAGGCCCCATGAACTTGGTGATTTACCCTTTGTGATTAGTGGAAGAGAATCGCCCTCCATGGCGATTCAACGAGGGTAGAGTTGGAGAAGACCCGGTCCTTTTGTGGACTCCTCAACGTGGATGTAGGTTGCCTCTGTGGGAACTGAACCACGGGATAAAAACTTGTGTCAATCTTGTTCTTAGTTTTTCATATCACACTCTAGGGCTTAACAGATCTTAGTCAAATTACGTTAAAACTTGAAACTAAGTTCACCTTGTGCTATCTCTAGTTTAATTGAAGCAACATACTCCAGTTACATCTTAATTTTTGTTGTGCAGAGTACTTGGATCGAGATCATCGATCAAACTTGATTGATCTAGTCCGCACGCACCGGACTAGTCCGCACTCTACCGGACTAGTCCGATTTCTCGGTATTTGATTAAGTTGTTGAGTGTTGCAAGTTCCGAGTAAAGATCAAAAAGGCTTATTAACCCCCCTCTAGGCCACATTCAAGTTTCTTATGTGTTCTTAATTCAAAAAACTTCTCCATTTCATAGCTACTATTTTGTATTACATCATATAGTTACTTCCATTTCAATAATTTTACACTCACTATTTAAAAAATCAACTCAATTCCTTCCTCTTTCCTTTTTTTATTTATTTCCCTCTCTTTTTTTCCTTTTTTTGTGGCTCCTTATCTTTCCTTAGGCCTAGGGAAGGCGACATTCTCATTTCCTCGTGCATCTTCTTTTGTCAGTGTTCCTTCCCCAAGCCGATGCCTCTCTCTATCTCTCCTTCGCTAGGGCACCGCACACGCCACTCGTACCCCGTCGCCCCCAAACTTATCTTCCTCCTTCAACACTTTTGTTCCTTCTTCCGAACTCCCCCTCAGATCCAATCCCCTTTACCCTCCCATGAGATCAATGACGAATAAGATCCAGGCTTACCATCGATGGCGAACGAAATCAAGGCTTACCGCCTATGGCGAACGAGATCAAGGCTTACTATCTATGGCGAACGAGAACAAGGCTTGCTGTCGATTGGGAACGAGATCAAGGCTTGCCGTCGATGACCAACGAGATCAAGGCTTGTCGTCGATGGCGAACGAGATCAATGCTTATCACTGATGGTGAACGAGATCAAGGCTTGTCGTCGACGAGAAACAAGATTAGATCGGGAGAAAGAGAGGAGATTGAAGGTCGTGCGATAACGCTGGACAGGGAGGCTAGTCAATTTTTCTTCATCTCGGTTTGATTCTTCTTGATTCTGTTCGATTTTCCTACATTTGGAATGATTCCTCTTCGATTTGATTCGATTCTTCTTCTCATGTTCTTCAATTTGTTTTTGTATCTACAAGTTTTGGCATGAGTGATCTTGAGCAAACCGTGTTGAATCAAACAAATATAAAAAAGTTTATTAACAACTAATCACCCCTCAGATTTTCTTTATTTGGCATTCAGGCAATGCAATTAGTGCACTTTAGTAAGTTTCTTTTATATTTTATCTTCAAAAGACTTCTCCAATCTACAGTTCCTTTCTCTTCCAAAATGTAACAGTGAAGATGGTGGACAAGGAATTCTCACCTACTTAGATTGTCTACACTCGTTGTATTCTAAATCCGTACTCTATATCAAATACCTCATATTTCATATTATATCGTACTAGCCGCTATTTTATATTATCTTATACAACTACTTTCACTTCAATAATATGACATACACTATTTAAAATCAAATTAATTTCTTTTATTTTTTCCTTTTTCTCTTTTCTTTTTCTTATCTCTTTTCCTCTCTTCCTTTTTCTTTTCTTTTTTCCTCTCCTTATCTTTTTCCACGCCCACGGATGACGACATTCTCGTTTCTTCCAGCATCCTTTTCATTCAATGTTCCTTCCGCAAGTCGACACCTCTCTCTCTCCATCTCAACTTCACCAAGGGATTGAATACGCCGAACTTGCCCCCCTCCCAAAACTCGTCTTCCTCCAACACTTGTGTTCCTTCTCTCAAACTCGTCTTACTTTGTCAACACTTGTCTTCCCCCCTCCCCCCAATCCAATCGCCTCACTACCCTCTGTGTGTGATCGATGGAGAACGAGATAAGGATTACGTAAATGGTGAACGAGATCAAAGTTTGTCGTCAATGTCGAACAAGATTAGCTCGGGAGAAAAAGAGAGATTGAAGGTTGCGCGAAGAAGCTGGATAGGGAGGTGAGTAAATTTTTCTTCAATTCAGTTCAATTTTTCTACGATTTACTATGATTACTCTTAGATTTGATTTTATTCCTCCTCCGTTTCGAAGACTTGTCATTCATGGGCGTTAGGCAAGGATCGCCTTGCGGAGGTGCCCACAGCGCAGCGGTAAAACCGCTGGCTGTGATGGTGACGGCCAGGGATCGATTCCTACCAGCCGCACGGAAGCTTGCCTACGGGTGAGTGTGAGTTAAAATCCTGATTCAGAAAAAAAAGGCAATCATCGTCTTGGAGAACATAGTAGCGCATGTCCTATCATACACAGCAAATGGCGTGTAACGGTAGGATTCATATCCTCTACAGGACTGCAAGTGCAGTAACTCCTACCCACATGTGTAGCCATAAGAATTTCATCCTGTAACTTTAGAGTAAGGGGACGGTGCAGGTTACCGCTGTAGCTTTACGTCAAATTTGAAGTAGTACACGGTTTTCCATACCCACTAGTGTCGGTCTTATTCCATACATCTTTCCCGATGCTGACTTCACATTTGCTCAAACCAATTCCTTCTGGGCCTTAATTTCTGCAGTAACACCTCCAACGGATAGTTCCTGATACACGCATCTTGTGGAAGCGGAGCAAAAAACCGTCACATGCCAAGAAACGGGTCCTAGAAAACCTGGAAACTGTTCCCAAAGTGTAAATGCCATACGTACATGCATGCACACAAAAAGCTAGGATGGTATTGAATGCCTTCCTTTTCTCTCAGTTATTCAATTCCATTTGTGCACATTCATCCAGAATGGAGTCGAATATTATCCATGGCAACTCCAAACAATCATCTACCGATGCAAGCTACGCTTAATAGTCTTCGTCAATGAATTTGAACTGTGCAACAAAATTCCACTGTTCCAAACAGCGGTATGATTTGGTTAACACTTACTACTGCTGGTACCCTACACGTTAGTATTCCATAATAGGGTGTAGTACCAGTAGTTAGGCTTAGACAAGTCAAATTAAATGAATCTGTCTCTCTGTTGTTTGGATTTTAGTGCAGCATCAGATTTAGCTTAACCAAATCCCGGCACCGGTACATGCATTAATGCGTGGACACAGCACACGGCCACACAGATACAGAGTTCCCAGATCCATGATCCATCCGTCCACTCGCCAACCCATCCATGCAGCCAGCAAGCAATGTGATGATATCCACCTCGGAGACACACGAGGACGCCGAGCCAGCCCAACCAACCCGAGATTCCTTTCGGTCCAGTTCTAGAGAGAGAAGACAGAAAGCGCGAGTCGTCCGGGTCCGGCGACATGCCCACATGAGGACAAAGACAAACCAAACTCCAGCTAAGATATCATCATCGCCTCGTCTGGTCCTGATGATCTAATCTCACTCCACTGACCTCAGGATCACGCCGCACGCCTGCCAAGTACTAGTAAATTGCATCCTCCACGGCTCCAGGCCCCCATCTCAATCTAGGAGCAACACTTTGCCAGATCTCGTAGTAATTGTTCTTCACTTATAAGGCAAGCTGTTGCCAGTATAGATGTGATAGTTGTTTCCAGCGAAAACCGTGATTTTTTACAAGAAAAATTCAAGATGGTTTGATTTTTTTCACTTTCTCAATCAATGATAGAGGAGAGGACGATGAGATAGAGATAGTGAAGGAAAAAGATGGGAGGAATGGAAAGGGGATGGGATCACAATTAAGAAGCGAACAAAGGAACCAAAGATGGAACAAAAATGGATTTAAGGCGTGCAGCCCGGTAATTAAATTAGTCCAGCGCACCACCCCCCAAACTCGCTCGCCAGATTCTCTATCACTCATCGCAGCGGCAGCGGCAGCGGCTTGAGAGAGAAACGCAGATGGTAGAGAGAGAGACCGGATAGTAGGGGAGGGGATATCATGGCACGGCTGCGGCAGTAGCAGTCGCAGCAGAGGGAAAAGGCCCAAACACACACACATCAGAGGAGAGAGAGAAGGGTGGGATAGGAAAGCTTAGAAGAAGAGAGATCCACCTCGAAGTAACCCCTCCTTCCTCTTCCCTCACGCACCGTGCTCCTGGTGTTGGGAGTGGACTCTACTGCTGCCCGGACGCACGCACGTCGTCGAGTGAGCTCCAGGAATTGCTCTGCTTGCTCCCGGGGCTGTGAGCTGAGGTGGAGAGAGAGACCATGAGGGAGGAGGAGGAGCCCAGCTGGTTCGCGCGCTGCGAGGAGCAGCTGCCGCGGCCCGACGAGCTGATGCCGCTGTCGCAAACGCTCATAACGCCCGATCTCGCCGTCGCCTTCGACATCCCCACGCACGGCGGCGGCGCGGGGGGAGCCGGCGGAAGTGGCGGCGGCGGTGGCCCGGAGATGAACGGCGGCGGCGCGTCGTCGGCCGGCGGGTCCAGCGGTGGCGGTGGCGGCGCCGGGGATGAGCCGGCCCGGACGCTCAAGCGGCCGCGCCTGGTCTGGACGCCGCAGCTGCACAAGCGCTTCGTCGACGCGGTGGCGCACCTTGGCATCAAGAACGCCGTGCCCAAGACCATAATGCAGCTGATGAGCGTCGACGGCCTCACGCGCGAGAACGTCGCCTCCCACCTCCAGAAGTACCGCCTCTACCTCAAGCGCATGCAGGGGGTGAGCGGCGGCGGCGGTGGGGGCGGCGGCGGCGCGGGGGGCAGCCACTCCTCCGGCTCCGGCACAGATGCCGCCACCGAGCACCTCTTCGCCACGGGGCCCGTCCCGTTCCTCCCGCCCGGCCACGGTCACGGCCTCAGCCACGGCCACCGCGCGCCCGCCGGCGCCGACCCCTACCCGCCCTTCGCCACCATGGGCGCCGCGCACCACCACCACCACCATCACCCGCCGCAGATCGGCCACTTCCACCACCCCGCCCGCCCGCTTGGCCACTACGGCGCCGTGGGCGCCGGCTTCGACCACGGGTTCCTGAACCGCGCCGTCGCCGGCAGCGCGCCGCCGGTCGGTCCGCCCGGGATGCACCACCGCATGGTCGGTGGCGCCGCCGGGATGGGGATGATACCGCCCAACACCTTCGGGGACGATCTGGACCTCGGATCCCGAGGCGGCGGCAGCGGCGGCAGCGGAGGCCGGCGCGAGCTGACGCTTTTCCCGACGTCCGGCGACCGCTGAGGCCCGACGGTCATGGGCGCATCGGACGGCGGGCGGCTTCCTCCGTCGTCGGGTACATAGAATTCGTTTGCTCCCTGTTCCCCATCTGCCGCGCAACCGCCGCTGCTTCCCACAGATCGGCATAGAAATCGAACAAGGCTCCGTTCAGCCACACCTCTCGTAGAGTCCAACACATCTTGGGAATTAGCAATCCGCCCATCCATACATCTGCTGTTACTTTAGCCAGCGATATCTTCGCCCGACATTGTTGCTGTTCATGTTCCTGTATTGCTTCTATATGTCGTTGCTCCTCTTGTTCTCCCCTGTTCTTGTTACTGATGACATAATAGTTCTAGAGATGATATTTAAGGGTAAACAACCGTGACTACAAGTTTGGCACTTTCAGAAGCACAATTCAATCTTCGGAATTGCGCTGTTCTTCTTCAATGATGAAACTGCCATTGCCTGGGAGTTGCGAGCCCCAAATTGATGCCACCATTTTCCTTTAGTGACTGATTACGTATGTGATTACTGGTACATATGAGTTGGGTTGAATCATCATCTCCAAGGACCCACTCTGAAGATGAACAGTAGGTTTGTTCTGGCGGCATGATAATTGGATCTTGTGGGTCTCAAATCATTTGCCAGGTCAAAAAAATCATTTTACTTTCACCGCCTCCTTTCCAATTTTACAGAGGACGAGTATACTTGCATCACATCACTCTCCTCTGCTTCCTCATTATCACAAGAAAAGAACATCGGACGAACTCGAATTAGAGTTTGTTGTACCAGTTCTCGCGATCAATCATTTGACATCCTTCATCACACTGTTTTATCCTCAAAGAAGCGTCGTTGTTAAGCAATAGCACTCGATCCACTCACCCCCATGCTGACAGGATCATCTGCCCATCTGAATCTAGATTAATTTATCCGTTAGTGGTACTAATAAATCAAGCTCCACTGTTGCTCCTCAGATGTCTGATCCGATCCGAGAAGATCTGTACTCTACTGTACCGCACCTATAGAGCTACTAGTGTTCCTGGTAGCGTTGACGAGTCCAAGGATCTGTGGATGGATGGATGGAGTCTAGAAAGAGAGGGAGAGGGTCAGAGGGAGGGAAGGGAGATGCTGCCGTGCCGTGCCGTGAGAGAAGCGAATGGCATTGATTTCCTTGGACAGGAGCATGTTGTGCTTAGGCATGGCGAGGCATTTAAGCGATGTGACCACAAGAGCGACCAGGTCGCGCGTTTAAATGGGAGAAAAATCTTAGCGCGCGGCGGCGGCTGAGCCGAAACACGAACTCCGCAGGCAGGCCGGCAGACAGCTAGGTGCGTGGATTTTGTTCAGGTGAGCCTTGTCCTGCTCCTGCGTCCTGCCTGCCTGCCTTTGGGGACATGCTGTCATGGAGCCACCCGCACGAGCACCAGCTGCGTGGCTGTAGTTTTTGCTCCTCGCTTGGTCGCTTATCCCTCTCCGTCCCACGGCAAATTTGCTTATCTTCTGGACTAGCGATTTCTCGCGAGTGCAGTGAAAATTCCTGTGTGAATGTGACAGATCACCTGGTCATGGCGCGTTGTTGCTGATGGTCTCCAGGATCGGAGGAGGTAGGCAGCATGATGGCGATGCTGTGGACGCAACACCGCACTAACTCGAGCGCACAGAATTAGCTAGCGAGGGAGGGGGACGCGGGACAAGCGTACATTCCGTTGGTGATCCCCGCCGTTGCTGCTGTCTGTGTTGTGCTGTGGCATGCCGAAATTGACCGCTCGGAGCGACGAAACGCGTGGGCTTCCCAAGTGGTTGGAGGAAGCGGTGCCCTCTTCTCCAGGATTTGCACGAGCTCAGATTAGCATCCACCACGCTGAGCACAACCCCCTCCATTTGACGCTCGTTCGTTTAATTCTAAACTAACTAAATACTCCCTCCTGATTCTTTTATTTGACGTTTCAGACAAGGTTTTAAACTAAAAATGAATTAGGATTTATGTCTGAACGTCAATTAAAAAGATAATGAGGGAGTATCAAATAAAAGGAATGCTTTTTTTTAAAAAAAGAATGCTTCTTAAAAAACCATGGGCAATGAATCCCCACCAAAAATGGAAAAGAAAAGCGAAACGTATCGCGAACAAAAAATGTTTTCTACTCTCTGCAGAGAGGGGGGAAGAAAGAGGGAGAGGCTAGATTTGCCAACACCTGTACCCTGCCCGCATCTACATGAATGAATGAACGCTGCATCATTGCCTGCGCTACGCAACATCAGCTGCACCAAGGAACAAGTTGGGGGCTCCTCTCTGGGTCTGGGTCTGGGTCTGGGTCTGGGGCACGGAAAAGCCACTTGGTACTTTACGTGTTTTTATCCACCCAATCTACTTTTTGCTGCTTTTTCCTGCACGCCTTTGCTCATGTGCAGTGCTGCTCTGGCTGAAACCCCAGCTCGCTAGCTAGTTCTCTGGCTGGCGCCGGAGAGAAAAGGCCGCAGCCGCAGCCACGACAAAAGCTAGGATCCGGCGAGACCAGTTCTCGCTGCCCGCTGCTGCTGCTCCGCCGCGCAGCAGCCAGCAGGGGAGGGAGGGAGGAGAGAAGGGAATGTGCTGCCAAAAGCTAGCGATCCGGCGCCTTTCCCCCAACGAGTAACGTATTGCGAGCCGGAGGCGCTTACGGTAACCTTTTGGATTACCAGCGATCCATGCGCGGCCAAAAGAAGCTAAATCGCCCCTCGATGTGATGATTATCGGAGGACCTAACCTAAGTTACCTAACGAAGTGGCGTTAGATCGACCCACTTGCACCAGACGGGCCTAGTTCCGGTAATGCATCGCACGATCATAGTACGGAGCTCGGGTATAAAACTAGCAACTTGCGGATGATGCAGAGCTTCGTTCCAAGCATGTGTGCATTAAAAATAGACCGTTCTTAATTTTTTTGTCCCCCGAAATGGCCATGTATACCATTTCTGTATTATTCCTTCCTGCTTTTGGATATAGGAGGTCGCTGTTTCACCAAGCAGGTAAAAAATATTATGCCCTCTACACCCGACAATTATATATGCGTACACAATACATTTGCAACTGTTAGAATAGTTTATAAATAATTGGCAACTATGGAACTCGAGAACATGTTATGCGATGTATTATATTATCTAGGAGTAATAAATTATCTACTATTCCTGAATAATTATAGATGGATATTTTTTCTTGTTGGACAATTGTATCTGAATTTCTTGATATGTGGTAGCAAAAGTTTGGCTTCCCCGGTGTCTCCCGGCATTTATTCATTTTCTTCCCACTTCCCATACTCTACGCACTACAGGAAATTCTCAATTAACTAGGGGAAATTTATTTACGACGATGCCGTTGTTAATAAAATTATTAACGACGGTTAAAAACAACCCTTATAAATAAGTTCACTTTTTACGACGCTTTAATGGAACCCTCATAAATAACTTTATTAACGACGGTACTGTCGTAAATACGTGGACTATTTATGACGGTTGACCTGACCGTCGTAAACACGTCTCGTTGTTTACGACGGTATCGGGAACCGTCGCGAACAAAGAGATTAATAAACCTGTCGCGCGCGGGAGGGGAGCAGTTTCGCTCCCCTCTCGGGCACCTTTTCGCTTTTGCCTCCCGTCTGCCGCCACCGCTGATAAGGAGGTTTAGGTCTGATCTTCCAAAATGTAATGAATAAGTCGATTGATGGAGATCTCAACGCTGATGATCCGAGGCTCTCGAATAGAACACGAAAAAGCCCTACAATCACTACACCAACGCTCCGTTGGTTATCAGTCGTGATGCACACGATTGACCTCGCCAAGAAGGCTAATCCCTGCAGGTGCAACCGAGAACACAAGCAAGAACATAGAAGACACGATCTGAAATCACGAAGTTGGGGTTTCAAAAACCGTAGAACAACGATATTATTAATCTAAGCAAAACTCAATTGTTCATGACGGCTACTATAAAGTATATATAGGTGGGAGGACGTCCAAAGAGTGTTGGAGTCGTGATCTAACCCTAAGACACTAAAATAAGGAATGTAGACTTGATACAAGGCCCAATGGCCCAATACGGTGGCACTACACCGGATAGAAATCTGGACTCAACTTGTTTCGACAATTTCTGATGACTCCGGAGGAATTTTGACATGGGACCAGATACATTGGAAATTTTATCCTCTCCTATTTCCGTGCATATGTAGAACATCGAAAACGGAGTCTGTATGCATCTTGGGCGTCCGTTTTAAGGTGGATTGCTTCTGGACTCCAAGTTGAACTCGAGTCCGAGTTGTAAATTGGTTCCATCAACTTGTGGATGTCCCAGCCGGTTCTCCACGTTCCCAATGCCTTCTCTCCTCACTTGTTGATCTCCTCCATGGTTCCTAATAACAATTAAATCATTACATAGCAATCCATTCTCAAATTCACATGGGCAGGCATTTAGGAAAGAGTTCACCTGTTGATTTAGTAGCCGCGCTCGTGCTCTTGTGATTGGCCCATGTAGTTCAACATGTGTATCTACTGTTGTGATGTCCTCATCATTCCTATCCTCTTGAATTGGAGTCGTTCTCGACTCAAGTTCATCTTCTTCTCCCAAGTGTGACCGCAAATCTAAAATGTTAAATGTAGGACTAACCCCGAAATCGGGAGACAACTCAAGCTTATATGCATTATCATTAATCTTTTCAATAATTTTAAAAGGACCAGCAGCTTGAGACATAAGTTTAGATTTTCTCAAGTCAGAGAAACACTCTTTTCTCAAATTTAACCATACTAAATCACTCGGTTCAAGTTTTACTTCTTTTTTACCTTTACTATATTTCTAATCCATTCTTTCAATATTTTTTTGTAGTTTCATGCATCTTAAGAATGAATTCAGATCGTTCTGTAGCATCCAAATTTAAAGTTTCAGAAGGAGGCAAAGGTAGTAAATCAATGGGAGCACGGGGATTAAAACTATACACTACCTGGAATGGACTTACCTTTGTTGTGGAGTGAACAGATCTGTTGTAAGCAAATTCTATATGTGGTAAACACTCCTCCCATAACTTTAAATTTGTTTTCAAGACAGCCCGCAACATAGTGGATAGAGTATTGTCGAAGTGTGCGATCGACAGTTCCCCCGGTACTACTTGGATTGTAGCCAGCGGAGGTTCTTGATTGGTTGGGACGCGAGTGAGATTATGAACAAGATGATGCCACAAAGGAGTTTACGTGGAATGGGTCGCTTGAGCGTAACACCCTACTCCACAGGTTGTGTGTTGTATGTATGAAGATGTGTGGCGCTTGTTAGTCTGTGAGCTTGCTTGTCTATGTATCGTGCGGCGCAACCCTTCTATAGTCTAAGGATTGGCCATTACATCACTTGCCTAGCCCGACATATGGCCCTAACATAATTAACAGCCCAATACAAGATCTACAAGTATTAAGCATAATTATGAGTGATAATGCACCTTAATGACGGTGTTACCCCTATTCACAGTCCACTGATCGTGTGTCATTAATATAACATTAATGACACGTAATCAAGTCTTGTAATTGTCGCTTTAGTTGTCCCTTAAAAGTCAGAGCCATTGGAGATCTATCAGTCTTCTGTTGAAGTCCTAGCTCGGAGGTTTGACACGTGGCGGTTCCGGAGCTTCCCATCGTGGGGAGGCAGGTTCGGAGCCACTATACACGTGGCAGCACCGAAGCTTCCCTCTACTTGGGGTTAGGTCCGGGGTCACTGGACACGTGGCAAGACTGGAGCTTCCCCATGAAGGGAGTTAGGTCTGGCCTTGTGTTACACGTGTCAGTGCTGGAGCTACCCAAACGAGGGAGACGGGTCCAGTACTGTGTAACACGTGCGGCCTTCAGAGGTCTTAAACTTGTACGGGTGGAACTCCTTAGCTTTTCTTGCGATATCATGGGTTACCCAGTATGTAGGGTACCAGCAGTGGTCCCTGGGCCTACCTCTGGAGAAACCCTTTGAGGTTAAGTTATTCTACCGGAGGTGGGGCCATCTTTAATTCCCGTGCCGTGGCTTCAAAGGTCTTCTGATGTGCCGTTGGGGTGATGGTCCACTGTTAAACCATCACTGCATGACTTCTTTTGAATGCGGCAGGTGATATCCTTGCGTGCGGATCTCACGCAATTGAAGGTCGCTGATTCCCAATGCAAAAACCGTATCGGTTCCGCACGCCTTGTCCTATCGCTACCCTCGGGCTTCCAACCTCCCATCATGATAATGGTTCACCTGGGGCAGTAACTTCGGTCTTTCCGCTGAAATGGACCCGAGCCCATTTTTCATTGGCAGGGTAGATTTTTGAAAACACGATCCTGGTCCCATTGCGGTTTCCATCCAAGTGTTGCGAAGGCCTACTTAAGAAGGAAAACTAGTGTGGTTTGAGGAATCTTTAAGCTTTCGATCGAACTTGCGCTCAGAGCCTCCCAACCTTCGCATAGCCTTCCAACTTTCGCTCCACTTTGCCGCGATGGAGTTGGGTCTTCCCCGCAGCAAGGTCAATACTGACGAGGAGATGACGAGTGTTCGAGCCTACATGGGTTGGTACAGCGACTCCTGCAACAAGGACATCTGCTTCGGCAAGCTCCCCTCCAAGAAGGAGCGAACCGGGTATATGGTGTACTTTTTGGCGTACGCCATGGTGGGTCTGATCCCGCCTTTCTCAAGCTTACTCTCGATATTGCTGCATTTCTACGGCCTCCAACTTTATCATATCGGCCCCCACTCCCTCTTTCTAGTGGTGACTTTCGTCCACTTGTGCGAGATGTGGCTGGGCGTGAATCCCTGCATCGAGCTGTTTCGGACCTTCTTCAAGGTCCACACCACCGTCAAGGGGACGGAGCTCATCAGCTTCTACTACTTCGTGAAGTGGAAGAATTGCCCCTTCAAGTACTTGAAGACCTTCCCTTCCGGCAAGTGGGACGATTGGAAGAAGTATTGGGTGATCATCACTGTGGAGGAATATGAGAAGCTAGAGATGCCCAAGGGCCTTCCAAATGTCGACACCGACGCCTGGAACATAGTTCCAGAGCTGTCGAATGCGTACAAGCCCATCCTGGAAAGGATCAAAGAATGTATAGAGGGAGGAGTGACCCCCCAAATGGTCTTCGACAATTTCTTGGTGAACAGGTGGGCTCCGCTGAAGACTAGGGAATGGCCCGTATGGGCGTTCAATAGTGAGATGGATGATAACCGAATTGAAGTCGGTTTGAACAGCAACTTGGACGATGAAGCTTTGAAGATCCATCTAAAAAAGATTCAAATTGGAGGTATATCCCATGACGCCCCGACTCTGTCGACTGCCTTCTTGCCTCTGAACATGGTTCTAGAGGTTAGCAGGGAGATCCGGAGGAGAATGCCGACATTGGATGATTTGGGAGTGGTCGAGAGGCACCCTATCTCTGGTGTGGCAATCCTCGGAGCTTCTGAGAGGTTCGCTACCTCTGCCACGAGCCCAAAAGTCGATGACGTCGGCAAGGGCAAGGGCAAAAGCAAGGAGCCATCCGAATCTTCTAGCCGGAAGAGGAAGTTAAGGCATGTTGACGAAAGCCCCATCGGGTCAACTCCGACTTCAACAACCCCTTCTCCCCGGCAAAGGAGATCTTTGGTGGCTACGCCTGCTTCGGTGTCGGCGCCCTCGAGGGACTCAAGCTCCAACAGGTCAACTCTGGCTCCGGTGCTAGCTGTGGGCTCCGGTTCCGAAGGTCCTTCCCAGCCGAGGGAGGTTCCGGCTGAGAAGACTCCAGCTGCTGCTGGTGGCTCCCGACCAAGGTCCGAGGTTTTTGTCTCACCAGATTTGGTGGGCTCTGACTCTGGGCCTTAGAAGAAGAGATTCTGCGGCGACTGGGGTGGTAGCATCCCTAGATAATCATTGTTAACTCACCTTGAGGTGCTAACCTTGTTTTTATTATATCCTTAATCTTCCTGACCTTTTGTTTCCAGGGTGTTGAGAAAGAAGTCCGAGGCTTTGGCATCTGCTACAGCAATTGAAATTGTGCGTGCTGAAGCTTTGGCTTCAACCATTGAGCCTTCCCAAGTGGTGGCAGAAGACACGGCAGCTCTAGCGCCATCTGTCGTGCAACTGGATCGTGAGGATACGCCAGAGGCTCCCATGGTAGCGCGGACCACAGGTGAGAAGTTTGTGAAAATGCACGACCAGCAGTGGCGCTAGAGACCAAAGCTCCGATGCAGGAGTTGGAGGTGGCGGAAGCTCCGACACTTGAGTCGGAGGTAACTGAAGCTCCGGCGCCCATGCCGGAAGTGGGTGAAGATCCGGAGACTGAGCCGGAGGTGCCCGAAGTTCTGGCCTCTGTGTAGGAGATAGTTGAAGTAGTGGCCTTCGTGCTAGAAATGGTTGAAACTCCAGCACCTGAGCCGGATGTAATAGATGCACTGGTGCTTGAGCCGACGGTGGTGGGGTCTCCGGACGAAGCTCCTTTATCCGCTCCAAAGGTAATTACTCCGGATGTGCCCATGCCTAAGCGGGTGCACCTGGAAGAGTTGGCGGCAGCCCTCCATCCACAGAGCCGACGGTTGAAGATTCGGCGGGGGAATCTTCGATGTCAGCACCGGAGGTTGAAGTTCCCTTGGTGGGACCCTCTTCAGCGTCGGTAGAAGCAGAAGAGCTTCCGTAGGGCGTCCCTAGTAATGCAGGACCGCAGGGGACCACGCTTATGGCGTGGGACCCAATTTTTGTGCTTGAAGACCCCGTGGAGCCGGCGGTGAATACCCCGGCAGGTCCGGAGCCTATTCCTCTGGTGTTGTCTATTAACAATGTCTCCTCCAGTTTATGTCAAGTTCAGCTCGCCTTCGACCATGAAAGCAAGGCCCTCAAAGAAGAGCACCACACCTTGAGGCGTTGGCGCATTAGGCTTCACTTAGAGACGAAGTTAACGCAGTCCAGGATGGTGGACCAACGGGACTAGATAGACCGGGAGAAGACCCGACTGGCAAGGTATGAGCTCCTGCTCACCGAGAAGGAGGGTTTGATCAAGGCTCTCGATGACCAATCCTGGGCACCGTTTGAGCAGGCCAAAGAGGCTAACGAGGCGGCGAATGACCGCCAGGACAACCTCAAAACTTTCCATGAGACACTTCTCAAGCCCCAGGAAGGACTCAATGAATGGGAAGAAAAACTCTTGGAACAGCAGGAGGATATTTTGAAGGGAGAGGGGGAGCTCGCCCAGATACTATCTTTGGGTGAACAAAGATTGGCAGACCGCACTAAGAAGCTTGATGAGCAGTGCAAGCATGAGGAGGAGAAACTCTGGCAGAGGGGACAATCCAGAGCCGGAGCTGGACCAAGCACTGGTGGCACTCGACGCTGCTGGCAGCAAACTCGACGTGATGGGTGACGTCATCGTGGACCAGCTAGAGATGGAGCGGAAATGTCTGGACAATAACATCGTAGAATATGTGATGATGTGTTACAAAAGTCGAGACCCCCAATTCTCTCTGGATCCGGTGCTCGAAGGGCCCATTGATGAATAGGAAGACACTGCCAAGGCCAACGTTCAAGAGGTTGCCCAGAAAGTTTCCTCATACTTTCGCAGATTCTAGGACTTTTCTCTTTTGCTCCCACTTGTAAGTCTCTAATTTTGTTATCTCCAATCCTCGAATGAATGAAATTCAACCTTTCTGAAATGAATTCCATTTTGTCTTTGTCTTCAATACATTGTCCTTTATCTTGTTTGCCACCTGGTGGATGTACACAATTTGATTGCGAACATGTACCAAAAGGTTTTGATGATGTGTTGATGACTTGAACGCTTCAAACTTGTAGCTTTTAGGTCTGAAGTTTATTTCCGACTTCTCCAGGGAGATTTTGTTGCGTCGACGGCGGGCCCCCTAGGAGTTGTCGGAGTTTAATAGATTCGACGGCGCCCACTATCAACGCACAGAACGTCAATGGCAGGCCCCCTTTGGGTAGTCGGAGATTGGTAGGTCCAACGACACCCACTATCAACGCATGAAACGTCGACAGTGGCCCCCTGGGAGATGTCAGAGCTTGGTGGGTCTGATGGCACCCACTGTCAACGCGTAAAACGTCGACGACGGGCCCTCTGGGGTGGTCGGAGCTTGTTAGGTCCGGCAGCATCCACTGTGAATGCATAAAACGTCGACGGCGCCCCTTGGGGCTGTCGGAGCTTGGTAGGTCCGATGACACCCACTTTCGATGCATAAAACATCGACGGAGGGCCCCCTTGGAGGTGTCAGATTTTAGTAGCTCCGACATCTTCCACCATCGCCATGAGTTTTCCATCTTTCCCGCTCATTAAAGACAAGAAAAATAGTAAAATTCATCCTCTCGTCTATAACTCTTTTGCGACTTACTGTTCTTATTTGAATTTTAGATTTCCAGAGAAACTCAATATGGTAACAAGCACACTGAATTAATCTCTCCAGATCGAAGTGCCTTTTGGACCTGGTCTACTAAGGCCTGCTGGAATGTAGGTAGAGTGGCGTACTTAGGATGCAGGACGAGGCTAAGTCGATAGCACACTCCGGACCTGTGTTGGCTTCGCGTTCAGGCGAGTAGACCGTCTAGCAATGCTAAGATCCAAAAAAACCCACAATGTAACTTGTACAATATATGAGTAACTTGGACTAAAGGTCAAAAAGAACCGCACAACTTCGTTATAGATAAGAAGGAAAATGGTAAATAAAAGAAATTGAGCCTGCACAAAATTAACGCACGTGGAATCTGCTTTCACACAACAATGTGTTTTATTATAGGTCTGAATTACAGGGGAGACAAGAACACACTTAGGATACAGGGCCAGACTAAGTGTGTTATACATCTTGTACTAACCCAGGGTAGGTAGCCACACTTTTAGTACTGTGATTGTGTCAAGTGTTCCTTGAACTTCCCAAACCCTCTCGGAGGGGTCCGGATGTTCTCTCGGAGGACCTACCCGGCTCTGTGTACAGACTATATAACTTATATTGTGTGTAATTACAGACTCACCTTCGTGATACTAAGCATAAAAATTACGAAGGTGCTCGATGTTCCAAGGATTGGGAAGCGGGGTCCCATCCTCTGTTGCTAAGCGAACGCATCCGAGATGGGATACTTTGATCACTCGGAAGGGACCTTCCCAGCCGGGGGAAAGTTTTTTCATCCCTTCAAGAGTTAGTGTTCTCCATAGAATCAGATCGCCTTCCTCGAGCTGTCAGTTACGCACATGCCTTTGATGATAGCGCCAGAGCACCTGGCGGTAATGTGCATTCTGAACAGCTGCTTGGCACCTTCCCTCGTCGACAAGGTCAAGGTCTTCACGCCGGAGCTGGTCCTGCGTAGCTTTGTCGAAGGTCTGGACCCGGAGTGACCCCATGATGATCTCCGAAGGAAGGACTTCTTCAGCTCCGTACACCAGGAAGAACAGTGTCTCTCGAGTAGGCTGGTTAGGTGTTGTCCTGCTTGCCCACAGTGCAGTCGGAAGCTCCTCTATCCAGTTGGCTCCGTGTTTCTTCAAGCGCTCATAAGTGCGCATCTTGAGTCCTTTTACAATTTCCGCATTTGCTCTCTCGGCTTGGCCATTACTTGCCGAGTGAGCTACTGATGCATAGCTGACTTGAATGCCGAGGTCTTCGCAACACTCTTGAAATGATACACTTGTAAATTGGGTTTCGTTGTTAGTGATGACTCAGTTCGGAACTCCAAACCTGCAGACTATGGACTTCAAGAACTTGATTGCTGATTGCTTATTGATAGTCACAACTGGAGTAGATTCCGACCACTTGGTGAACTTGTCGATGGCAACATACAGGAACCTGTAGCCTCTGACGGCTTTTGAAAAAGGTCCCAAGATGTCCATGCCCCACACAACAAAGGGCCATGTAGGAGGTATCATTTGCAGTGACTGAGCTGGTGTGTGAATTTTTTTTTTGCATGGAACTGGCACGCTTCACACTTTTTCACCAACTCAACTGCATCCTGGAGTGTTGTAGGCCAGTAGAAGCCATGCCAAAAGGCTTTACTGACTAGCGTGCGGGAAGACACGTGGTTTGCACACTCGCCTCCATGGATCTCCGCGAGGAGATCGCGACCTTCTTCCCTTGCAATGCACCGCATTAGGACGCCGTTGGCACCACGCCGATAGAGATCCCCTTCTACCAACATGTATCCTTTAGCTAATCTGACGATCTGGTCAGCGGATACACTATCTTCAGGAAGGTGGTTGTCTTTCAAGTCGCTCCAAATCTCTGAGATCCATGCATCGGTGCTAACTTAAGCTTCTGAGTCTTGCGTGTCAGGTTGCTCGGAGCTTCCTGCAGCACCCACGACCCTTGGTGGACGTCATGGTAATAGGGCTACCGGGATCGCCAGCTTCAAGGTGCTGGTCTTGCCCCTTCATTCAGTTTGGTAGGCTGAGAAGTTGGTCTTGACAATCTCCGTACAAAGACTCCGTTAGGAGTCGGAGCTCCGGTTAAAGCCTTCGTCGAGAGTTCATCAGCTTCTGTGTTGTTGAGACGCTGGACATGGCAGAGGTCCAGGATGTGGAAGTCCTTCTAGAGCTTCTGTACTTCAAGGAGATAAGCAGCGAGTTGAGGGTTGTTGCAGCTACATTCGCCTTTGACTTGCTTGATGATGAGTTGCGAGTCACCCTTCACTAGCATCCGCTTGACACCATAAGATAGCGCCACCTTGAGCCCATAGATGAGAGCTTCATACTCCGCCATGTTATTGGCCACCTTGAAATCAAGGTGCACCATGTATTTTACATTCTCCCAGGTTGGAGCGAGGAGAAGTATCCCAGCTCCGGTCCCGTGCTTCTGCACAGAGCCGTCGAAGTAGAGGGTCTAATGAGGCTCGGTGAAGATCGGGGCCTTGACCTCCGACTTCTGCTCATTGGGGTCCCTAGGATTTGATGGAGAAGGGGTCCACTCCGCCACGAAATCGGCCAAGGCTTGACTCTTGATTGCTTGTCATGGCAGGAATTCGAGATCGAATTCTTCTAGCTCCGCTGCCCACTTGACGATGTTCCCAGTAGAATTAGGATTATGAAATATAGCACGCATTGGATAGGAGGTTACCACTGATATCTTGTGGGCTTGGAAGTAATGACGAAGCTTCCATCAGGCAATGAGAACTGCGTAAAGAAGCTTATGCACCTCAATGTATCGAGTCTTGGTATCGTGTAGTACTTCGCTGATGAAGTACATTGGCTGCTGGACGGTCCGAATCCTCTCAGAGGGGCCCGGTGCTACCTATCCATCGATCCAGACCCTCACTGAGGGGTCCGGACTTTCTTGTTGATCTTCTCGGACCTTCCTGAAGGGGTCCATGACTTCTTCTTGTTCAATCTGAACCCTCCCGAAGGGGTCCAAATTTTCTTGAACAGTTGTGTGAACTCTCTCAGATGAGAAAGGTTGATCCTGTAGCATTTCTCCTTCGAGGTCTGTGCCTTGGGGATGGGACCCAGACTCGCCTTCAGGTATCTCCGGACCCTCCCGGAGGGGTCTGGGCTCCTGAATTGAAGGTGGCTCCAGTCTTTCCGCGACCAGGACCATGCTGACAACTTCCGTAGTTGTAGAAATGTAAAGAAGTAGAGGCTCACTAGGGTTAGGAGCTACCAATATTGGTAGTGTGGTGAGGAGCTACTTGAGCTCTTGGAACGCCTTTTCTGCTTCTTCGGACCAGTGGAATGGCCTGATCTTCCTCAATAGTTTGAAGAAGGGAAGTGCCAGTCTTGGGATGAATCGGCTGATTGCAGCTAGACATCCAATTAGTTTCTGGACATCCTTGATGTGGGTTGGGGGCCACATATCTTCAGTAGCCTTGATCTCCTGTCGGATGAAGTTTTGCCGCTCGACTGATTGCTTTCGGGGGCTTCTGGTGTAATGGTCGTGCATCAGGATAAATCTTCAGGCTGTGCTCAATCACCTCCCTAGGGATCCCAAACATTTGTGACGGTTGTCAGGCAAACACGTCAACATTCGCCCAGAGGAAAGTGATGAGTGCGAGTTCCTATTTGTTGTCCAGGCCTCTTGATATACGGGTGGTCTAGGTAGCATCAAAACCAATTTGGATGACCTTGACAGGAATGTCGGTGTCGCCGCTTGGTTGCACATGTGGTGTAGAGGTCGAGTCTCGATGGTGAGTGCTCGAAGGTTGAGCAGCTATCTCTTTGCCAGAGGTTCCTTCCTGCACCATTGCAAGTTCATGGAGTTCCTCCAGCGCGGTGACTCCTACAGTGCGACTCCGCGAATACGAAGAACGACCGAAGGTGTCGGCATCTTCAACACTAGGTAGCCGTAATGAGCTGCGGCCATGAACTTATACAGGTCAGGCCTGCCCAGGATGGCGTTGAAGGGCAGACTGATGTGAGCGACATCGAAGATCAGCTTCTCGCTTGTACTTCTCCCGAGTCCCAAAGGTTACTGGGAGTGTAATGGATCCGACAGGGCTGATGGCCCGCAGACCTACCCCGGAGAAAGGTCTTGAGCGACAAAGGTCCAAGAGTTGAAGTTGGATCTTCATGAACGCTTCAAAGCTCAAGAGATTGAGCGTCACACCTCCATCTACCAAGACATGGTAGAGCTGAACATTGTTGATGGTTGGAGACACCATCAGTGGCAGTTGGCCAGCTCCGACCATGTTCCTGGGGTAGTCTGTTTCATCAAAAGTGATGGGAGTGTCCATCCACTTCCAATGCGGTTCTGCCCTGGCAGCAGAAGCTACGACAGCCATTTCCCACCGCATTGTCTTGAAGACGCGGCGAGATGTAATGTCCCAAGATCCACCATAGATGGTGTTGAGGGTCTTCCGACGCTCGTTGTCAGGGACATCAAAATCGTCATCGACTGTGTTGTACACAACCTTCATGACCTTCTTGGGGTCCTGAAAACCTAGCTCCAATTCAGCTGGAGCTTTGTCGACTTTTTGTTTTCCTTCCCATTGACGGAAAGGAGCTTCTTCTCGGCGCTTATTGTAGCGCTCGACAAGGTTTTGGACCTCCCGACAGTCTTCTAGGCTGTGTTTGTCCGTTTTGTGGATCGGACACCACACCTTTGGACCACCGCTGTCTTTTGACAAAGGTCGATGTCACTTTTTGGGGCGTGGCCCGCAACCACCTGGAGCTGCATCTGCCGCAACAGTAGGTGTGCCGGCCGATGACTTCTTCTTGCCGTTGGACTTTTTCTTCTTCTTTCCATTGTTGGAGGTAGTGACTTCAGCTTTGGAAGACTTTTTATTAAACTACAGAGCTGGCTTAGAGTGCATTTCTCGGCCCTCAGCAACTCGAGCGCACTTGTCAGCCAGGCTGAATAGCTCTGTGACGCTGGTGACCACCGTCGTTGCCACCTTCTCCAGCATCTTCATATCTCTGACACCCTGTCCGAATGCCACGATGACAAATGCATTGGAAATAGAGTGAATGATATTTAGTACCTGAGAAAATCGCTGGATGAAGGACCACAACGATTCTTCCGATGTTTGCTTCACAACAAAAAGGTCCAGTTCGGTGCCTGGTCGGGTATAGAAGCTCCCGAAGTTGGCAGTGAACTGTTGGCATAGCTCCGCCCAACTATTGATATAGTTGGGCGGCAAACTCTTGAACCAGGACCTGGCGGTCCCCGTCAAAGCCACTGGAACGTAGTTGTCCATCACAGTCTCATTGCCAGCCGCCGCTAGAGTGGCGGTGGAGTATATCTGGAGGAACTCAGCGGGGTTGACAGCCCCGTCAAATTTCACTGGCAGAAGAGGCCGAAACTTTTGGGGCCAACAGACCATGTGCAGGTGCATGGCCAGGGCTGAACAGCTGCCCCCCACTCCCGAAGAAGGAGGGTTTTCCCGAGCCTCCCGCCTTTCGCGAGCATGCTCGATGTGGACGCAGTCGTCCTGTTGTCTGTAACAGCGGTCGAGTTCTGACCGCAAATCACGCGTCGAGAGTCTCGACACAGTGTGGGTGCGACGCGCCCCGGAGGGCAGCGAAGTCACCTACTGAGACACAACATGCCTCTGGTGCTGTGATGCGTGAGGACCAAGTCTTTCAGACAAAGTCCTACATTGAGATGGTGCCTGCCCCGATGGGGGGAGGACCTTGGTTTTTGATGGCATCAGCTGCAGCTGCAGCTAGATGCTGCACATCAGCGCGCCACTGCTCCATAGCATCCTGAGGTGCTCCGGGCGCAGGTGGGCGCTCTAGAAGAGTACGCGCATCGATTAACGCTCTCTCGGGGTTGTTGTGTGTCCATGCAGTGACCGACACCAGGACTCCATCCTGTTGTCCAGCATTGTTTGCTTGAGCAGGTGGAGGTGGTACAACGCCCGCTGGGACAACAGCAACTGCTGGTGTTGCACATGAAGGATTCCCCCGAGCAGGTTGCACAACATTGCCGTTGGATGATCCTGTTGCGGAGTTCACCATCTTGAAATCTCATGCCCCCTTCCTGGCGCACCAAATATCGAAGTGTGCGATCGACACTTCCCCCGGTACTACTTGGATTGTAGCCCGCGGAGGTTCTTGATTGGTTGGGGCGCGAGTGAGATTATAAACAAGATGATGACACGAGGGATTTTACGTGGTTCGGGCCGCCTGAGCGTAACACTCTACCCCACAAGTTGTGTGTTGTATGTATGAAGATGTGTGGCGCTTGTCAGTCTATGAGCTTGCTTGTCTATGTATCGTGCGGCACAATCCTTTTATAGTCTAAGGACTGACCGTTACATCACTTGTCTGGCCCGACATATGGCCCTGGCATAATTAACAGCCTAATACAATATCTACAGGTATTAAGCATAATTATGAGTGATAACGCTCCTTAATGATGATGTTACCCCTATTAACAGTCCACTGATCGTGTGTCATTAATATAGTATTAATGACACGTAATCAGTTCTTGTAACTGTCGCTTTAGTTGTCTCTTGAAACTCCAAGCCGTTAGAGATCTACCAGTCTTTCGTTAAAGTCCTAGCTCCGGGGGTTCGACACGTGGCGATTCTGGAGCTTCCCATCGTGGGGAGGCAGGTCCGGAGCCACTATACATGTGGCAGAACCGGAGCTTCCCTCTACTGGGGGTTAGGTCCGGGGTCACTGGACACGTGGCAAGACCGGAGCTTCCCTATGAAGGGAGTTAGGTCCGGCCTTGTGTTACACGTGTCAGTGCCAGAGCTACCCAAATGAGGGAGGCGGGTCTAGTACTGTGTAACACGTGCGGCCTTCAGAAATCTTCAACTTGTATGGGTGGAACTCCTTAGTTTTTCTTGTAGTATCATGGGGTACCTGGTACGCAGGGTACCGACAAGTATGATTAACTACCTCAGTTTGTCCATCTATTTATGGGTGACAAGTAGTTGAAAACAACAACTTGGTTCCTAATTTATACCATAAAGTTCTCCAAAAATGACTTAAAATTTTTTTTATCATGAGCAGAAACAATGTATTTGGCACACCATATAAACGGACAATTTCTGTCATAAACAAATCAGCAATACGTGAGGCATTATCATTCTTATGACAAGGTATAAAGTGTTCCATTTTGGAGAAACGATCAATAAACACAAAAATATTATCCCTCCCCCTCTTAGTCCTAGGCAATCCTAAAACAAAGTCCATAGAAATATCCGTCCAAGATATACTAGGAACATGAATAGGCATATAAAGACCATATGGGTTAATGTGAGACTTAGCTTTATTGCAAGTAGTGCATCGTGATACATAGCGCTCAACATCACACCTCATCTTATGCCAAAAGAAGTGTGTGGACAGCACGCCCTCAGTTTTCTTCACGCCAAAATGTCCCATCATCCTCCTCCATGTGCTTCCTGCAAAAGTAATAGACGAACGGAGCTAGCTGAAACGAATAGCTTGTTAGCACAATAGAGGAGACCCTCTCGCATCACATATTTATTTCAAGTTCTTCCTTCTCTACAATTTTGAAAAGCATCTTTGAAGTCCAAATCAGTGGGATATAATGCTTTTATTATTTCCAAACTAAAGATTTTATGATCAAGTTGGGACAACATAGTATAATGTCTAGATAATGCATCAACAATGACATTTTACTTCCCTTTTTTATGCTTAATTATGTATGGAAATTACTCTATGAATTTAATCCACTTAGCATGTCATTTATTCAGATTGGTTTGACACTTAAGATACTTCAAAGATTCATCATCGGAATGTATGATAAACTCCTTAGACCAAAGATAATGTTGCCAAGTTTGTAGAACTCGTACTAAGGCATACAATTCTTTATCATAAGTAGAATAATTCAGAGAAGGACCATGCAGTTTTTCACTAAAGAAAGCAACGGGTTTACCTCCTTGCATGAGAACACCTCCAATACCAAGGTCGCTTGCATCGCATCCTAGCTTAAAGGTCTTGTCAAAATCAGGAAGTTGTAGCAATGGTGCTTGCATAAGCTTCAATTTGATAGCATCAAAAGCTTGTTGTTGCTGTTTGCTCCATTAAAATGGCACTCCCGTCTTTGTTAGCTCATGTAGAGGTGCTGCAATGGTGCTAAAATCCCGCACAAAGCGGCGATAAAAACCTGTAAGACCAAGAAAACTATGCACCTGTGTGACAGTTGTTGGAGTTGGCCAGCTAGTGATTGCGACAATTGTTGTCTCATCCATCTCAATTCCTTGCGAGGAAACAATATATCCAAGAAACGAGACTCGATTGGTGCAAAAGATGCACTTTTCGAGGTTACCAAACAAGCGTGCATCTCTCAAAACAGCAAAAACATCACGTAAATGATCAAGATGTTCATCATATGACTTGCTGTAAATGAGAATATCATCAAAGTAAACCACAAATTTTCCAATCAAAGCACCTAAAACCTCGTTCATTAATCGCATAAAGGTACTAGGTGCATTAGTTAAACCAAAAGGCATGACTAACCACTCATAAAGTATAAATTTTGCTTTAAATGCAGTTTTTCATTCATCTCCTAGTGCCATTCTAATTTGGTGGTAACCACTACGCAAGTCAATTTTTGTGAAGATGATAGCACCACTCAATTCATCAAGCATGTCATCTAAGCGAGGAATAGGATAACGATATTGAATGGTGATGTTATTAATTGCACGACAATCAACACACATGCGTCGACTATCATCTTTCCTAAGAACAAAACAAGGGCTAAGACTTTCATGAATGTACCCACGGTCCAAAAGATCTTGGACTTGACGCTGGATTTCTTTACTCTCCTCTGGATTTGCTCTGTACGCTGCACGATTTGACAAGCTTGCTCCCAGAATTAAGTCGATCTTGTGTTCAATGCCCCTCATGAGTGGTAAACCAGGGGGTATCTCAGAGGAAAACACATCCTCAAACTCCTGCAAAAGGTTAGCAACAGCAGGGGGCAATGCAATAGACAATTCATGAAGTGAAAACATATCTTCTTTGCATACTAAAGCATAGCACATCCCCTTAGCATCAAAAAAATCAGCAAGGTCAGATTTAGTTGCGAGCAATGAAGGTGATTTTAACTTAATGACTTGTTGTTTTTCAGATTCTAGTTTTGTTGCTTTATCATCACGAATTTTACTCTTCTCAAAATGCACAATTTCAGAAGGAGTCATAGGAAGCAAAGTGATTTTCTTTCCTTTATGCATGAGAGTGTATTTATTAGTTCTACCATGATAAATAGCATTCGTATCAAATTCCCAAGGATGACCCAACAAAAGAGAACACACATCCATTGGCACGACATCAGAATTAGCAAAATCATTATAAGAACCAATTGAAAAATTTATTCTTGTTGTTTGTGTTACCCAAACCTTACCGCTGTTGTTGAACAATTGAATGTGGTATGGATGAGGGTGTGCTATTGTTGTCAAACCAAGTTTCTTGACTACGTCCGTGTTCACCAAGTTATTGCAGCTGCCTCCATCAATTATAGTGTGTACGCAGTAGTCTTTGACAATGAGAAACATGTGAAATAGGTTGTGTCGTTGTATCTTGTCGTCGGCCTCCAATTTGGCACTCAAGGCACGTTGCACAATGATGCTCCTAAAGTTCTCTGTCACCGTTGTACCAAATACCTCTCCATCAGATTGTTCATCATTTGTATGACCTGCAACGTTAGTAACAAGAGAATATTCATGTTCAAGATCCGAAGTACTATCATACCCGCCATCGTCGCGTTCTATGTATGTACATTTGCTCGGGCAATCTCTCATCATGTGACCAAGTCCTTGGCAGCGGTGACACTTAATGTCAGAAGTACGACTCATGAGTGGAAGATGAAGGTTGGAATGATGTTGACTTGCTGCCCTCCAGCACGCGAGAAGGTGGAGCAGCAGGTGTGGTTCTTTGGCCGCCATTGAATGGTGTAGTGGTTGCACGGAAGTTCGAAGATGGTGCTGTTTTGGATGGTGTAGACGTCGAACGCGGCGTGAAGGTGGTCCTCGTACGTTGTTGCTGCTATTGGCGGCCCTGCAATTCTTTTTCTACCAACATAGCAAGCTGAAATAATCTATTAACAATATCATATTCCTTGTAATCAACAATGTCCTGAATTTCGCGTCTCAACCCCCCCCCCCCCCCCCCCCCCATAAAAATGAGCTATTTTATCATCCATGTCCTCTACTACCACATAGCGCAACATACCCTTCTGTAGCTTTCGATAGTATTCTTCTACAGACATGTTACCTTGGTCTAAACGCTGTAATTGTTTTTGAAGGTCTCGCTGAGAAGAAGGAGGCACAAAACAAAAACGCATAGCTTCCTTTAATCTATCCCATGTTGGAGGATCAGTTCTAGTTTTAAGAAGTTCATTCCACCATATGATAGCAAAATCCTTAAACTCACTAGTGGCTTGACGGACTCTATGTTGTCTAGGAACAAGATGGGCATTAAATTTTTGCTCTACTGTCATCTCCCAATGAAGATAAGCGTCAACATCATAAGCACCAGAAAAGGAGGGTATAGTAAATTTTACCTTAGCAAAAGGGTCATCAGGAGGGCAGTTATAATTGTTATGGTGATTATTACCTCCCATACCTCGACGATAAAGTGAAAGTCGTGGTTGATGATTATGATCGTCCATATCATCACAAACATCATCTTCATGTCCAGCGAGAGGCAGCCGAGCCTCAAGATTACCCATCCAAAAAGCAAGGTCATCAAGTTGGCGAGTCAAGTGCGCCAATGACTCTGCTCTTGATGCAGTGTTTTTTTTGTAAACACTTCTGCCATATCATTTATCATGTTACACAACTCAACATTTGAAATTCCATCACCATTATTTCCTACCATTGTTAGTAGTACAAAAAAGAAGACAGCAGGAAGATGTTATCCCTATCAACTACAAAGGGTAGAGGCAATGTGAGAGGTGGAAGGACAATCTCTCTCGCTCAAGCATCTTACCACGCTCTTACAAGTGTTCTTACTAACACAACATTTAGTTTGGATGGTGAGATAAACCAATGAAGCTTGTGGTGATTGCAAAAGGTACCTGTCCTTCTCAAGAGGAAGTGGAGCTTGGATGGCATTTTATATGTAGCAAGGATTAGCAACAATGCAAATCAGATAGTAAAGTTGAATAAGTGTCCAAAGTACTTGTCAAAGTTGCTGGCTTAAATGTGTTCCTAGTAGTTCAAGCTATCAAGACATGAAAGAAAACTATAGGATACAAGGATGCACTTCCGTTTTTATTTTTCTTTGTTTTTCTCTTCTTTTTTTGTGCGGCTTTTGTATATTTTTTTGCACTTGCCTTTTTTTTTTTCAGAATGTGCTACAAAAGAAGAACACAATGCAAAGCAATCAAAGATATCTCGTAGGTCTGTTACACATTTTCTGCTCGATCTTCTAAGGACAATTAAGCACTTTAGGCCCCAAATCTAAAAACTTTGAACAGCAAGGTCAATAACAGATTCGTACAAATGCAATTTCGACCTTGATAAATCTATTTTCTCTGAAACAGATGAATTCGAAAGTTATAGATAACTTCTTAAGCTTTCCAGAAAGTACAAGAACACCAAAATCCGAGTTTGTATGAGCGACATATGATGAAAATACTAAACTGGACAAATATGAATCTAATATGGACGTGATAACATGATTCAAAAGGATGAATCAACACAATGCAAAACTCAAACTAAGGCTAAAAACACTTTCTAAACCAGCAATATGACTCAACCAATGACACAAATTCAAAAAAACCAAACTGAAAACAAAAGTTACAAAGGCTCAATGTGGTTTGGACAAAGTAGTAAACAGATTTACTAAACTGGAAGTTTTTTTGTGGCTTTTTTGTAGACTCTATGTATGAAAAACAAAACTAATGTAATGGATAGATAAATTACCTAACGGGCAACCGGGAAATCTGATACCAATTGATAAGGAGGCCTATGCCCGATCTTCTAAAAGGTAATGGATAAGTTGATTGATGGAGATCTCGATGTTGATGATCCGAGGCTCTAGAATAGAACACGAAAAATCCCTGCAATCACTACACTACCACTCTGTTGGTTATCAACCATGCTGCACACGATTGACCTCGCTAAGAAGGCTAATCCCTGCAGGTGCAACCGAGAACACAAGCAAGAACATAGAATATACGATCTGAAATTGCGAAGTTGGGGTTTCACAAACCGTAGAATAATGATATTATTAATCGAAGCAAAACCCAATTGTTCATGACGGTTACTATGAAGTATATATAGGTTGGAGGACGTCCAAAGGGTGTTGGAGTCGTGACCTAACCCTAAGATACGAAAATAAGGGATGCAAACTTGATACAAGGCCCAGTGGCCCAATACGGTGGCATAACACCGGATAGAAATCTAGACTCAACTTGTTTCGATGATTCCTAATGACTTCGGAAGAATTTTGATGTGGGACCAGAGCCTTTGGAAATTTTATCTTCTCCTCTTTTCGTGCTTATGTAGAACATAGAAAACGGAGTCCGTATGCATCCTGGGCCTCCATTTTAAGGTGGACTGCTTCTGGACTCTGAGTTGAACTCGAGTCCGAGTTGTAAACTGGTTCCATCAACTTGTGGGTGTACCAGCTGGTTCTGAGATGATGGAGAAGATGGAAATGGAGGTACCTGTGTTGTTATCTAAGATGGAATTTTTTTCCCTTCAGGGTTCTTCAACCCAATGCAACACCTCCTAATACATCTTCCGTATGAAGCTAAAGTAGGCGGCCCCATTCAATATAGGTGGATGTCCCATATTGAAAGAGCACTCAGATGTCTGAAACAATTGGTTTGCAATAGGGCAAGGGTTGAAGGATTCATCGCTGAAGGATGATTATTGCATTGGGTTTCACGATCATGTAACGAATTCTTGTCTTCCTCTCATATTATGGAGAATGATTATTGCACAAAAATTTCTTCTAACTTCTATATTTTGGACCGTGCAAAAAATATGCAGGTGTCCATGAGGAATTGTGTCAACTGTCCTATGAATTGTTTAAAGTTAGAAGCTACAGTCGATACAATGTCAATGGGTTTTGATTTCGTTCAACTGAATTTGAAGATCTTCGTCCTCTCTCGGCAACATGCAATACCGGAGTTGTGAATACGATTATTGAAGCCGAAGGACGGGTATTTAATTATTATGGGATCATTAAAAGGAATCCTTGAATTCACTTTTGCCGGGAATAAGGTGCTCAAAGTAGTATTTTTCGATTGCGATTGGTTTGATAATAATAAAGGAACTCGAGAAAACCAATTTGGCATGGTTGAAGTGAAACACAAAGAACTGCTACGAGGCTATGACACATTCTTCCTTGCATACCAAGTCGACCAAATGTATTATCTAAAGTATCCATGGGAAAAGCTAAGTGCTTGGTCGGTTGTACAAAAGGTGAATCCTCATGAACGGTTACATACACCAGACGATATTAGGTACCATGATACTCCGTTGTCGTTGAACGGTGATATTGATGAGGTTTACCAAGAAGAAGAGTTACCGAACCAATTTGACATCAAGCCTGGTCTAGAATTTGATGAATTAGTGTGAGATGCTCAAGATGTATAGACTCGTAAGATGCAAAAACGAAAACGACAAGCACTCATGACAGAAGGTGGTCCGACTTAAGAAGTAGAACACATGCCTGTGATGCTGATGAATTCTGAAACCAGTTTCAAGTAATGTTTCTTTCATCTCTTCTATTAACTTCTTTATTTTCATTTAAATTCATTATCAATTGTTCTTATAAACAAGATGTCGTTGAGTAGGTGAAAGGGAAAGGGAAAGGGAAAGAAGCCGACGAAGTGTTTTCTGCCCACCAGCGAGTTCTTTCGCGATAGTTAACTGAGCGGTGACAGACGGGCCGCATTGTTGAGCCACCTACTGGAGCAGTCTTCTGAGATAAATACCATTTTCGTCAATTATCATAAGTTTTATATCGCATAAGTACTATATTCATCTATATTAAATTTTCAAGACGACTCTTCGTCCGACTCCGAGGCGAGGGGTCCACATCATCCACCAGTGGCTGAACACCCCTCGGAGTCGGCTTCGCAGTCGGGTAGCGAGCCAGGTTACTAAGGTAACCACTCTTCGGGGTCACCTGATGTCGATCCTCCTCGAGTGCATCGGACTAGGATCCTCCTTCTGCTCGAGCAAACCCACGGGACAAGATAGTTATTCATCCGGTTGGCGATATGTAAGTAAATCTCTAGCACTTCAATTTACATTGTTTTAATCTTATATATATATATATATATATCTGTGTGTGCGTGTGTGTATTGACTGATAATTCTATTTCAAGGGTTGGTACGATGACTCGTTCTCGGGTCAAGGAAGGTAAGGACAAGTCAACCGTGTCCTGGGCAGTCTCATATGTTTCCACTACCCAGGTGTAGTGAACGGTTCGCCTCGTCGTCCTGGGGCGATTATGCGATCGCCGCAAACGTGATACACGACAACCACTAGGAGGCTGTGTGATCCGACTTCATGGTACCTATCAAATAAACTACTTTAATACAAGTCAACGATAATGTTTATACAGTTACTCACAAATTTGTTATGTAAGGCATGATACCATTTGAAGAACGAGGGTGAGGTGGACTATACTAGGATAGTCTTCCACAACAACGCCAAGAAGATTCTGACGCAATCCCTTTCGAGTGCCTGGATTCAAGATACAAACAAATACTTCAAGCTACATCTGGAGGAGCAAGAGGCGCGCCAGTTTAGGGAGACACGAGAGTCGGGCCAGTTCAGGGAGACGTCTTCCACGTACCTGACTACGGAGGACTATATGGAGGTAATTGTCGATTTTATTTTGTTGCATTATCTAATTATGTTACAAGTGCTTTCACATAATAATTGTGTGCAGCATCGTGAAGGGGTGTAGTGGCTAGAGGGCCGACCGGAGGCTACAAGGCCCTCTGCTTGAGGTGGGCGAGCGAGGATTTCCAAAACCTCTCTCGCAGCCGTCGAGACATCAAAGGGATGGAGCCGTCACACTTTTTCAGTGCGGACGATACTTGCGGAAATGTAAGCGCATTGTAAGTGTAACTATGTATTATATTTATTTATGTTTCATATATTCATTGTGCTAACATGTGTACCCACAGGAGCGTGAAACTAGTCAGGAGCCCACACCGATTGAGGTGTGGAAGAGGGGTCACAAAGGAGGTGATTCTTCTCAGCCTAACCAACTGTGTTCTCAAGTGGCGACGAAGGCAATGGTGAGTTGATCTTTCACTCGTATTGAATTCTTTTAATCAATTTGGCTGACGTTCTTTTGTTTTGTTATTTATAGACCAAGTATGGGCAGGAGGCCAAGAGGTTGCAAGGCGAGAACTTTGATTGGCAGAGCGGACCAATCGTTCCCCAAGTCGCGTGGCTTAGCAGAGGCGGAAAACTTCATAGCTGGTGAGTGACTTTTAGAATTACTATGTACGAATTTGTTGGAGTGGTCGACCCAAATGTAATAAACATTCGTGTTTATGTAGGTTGGGCATGTTCCAAGGAGTGATCGACTCCAGGCAGACGCGTACCTCCTCGTCTAGTGCCTCATCCTCCAGGCAATATAGCATCCGGGTCACCCACTTGGAACTCCAGAGTGTCCAGGATGAGCTTCGTAGGACACAGGAGGAGATCCAGTTAGAGAGGGAGAGGTGAGACCGCCAAGCTGAAACCGCTAGGGCCAGAGACGAGTACCTAACCTCGTATATGATAGAGTTTCAAACGGCGATATCGGTAAGTGATCGTCATTCAACTTTATTTTTAAAAGTTATGAAAGAAATATGTGATAATGCTTCGTGATCGCAGACTATCACGGCTGCCCAACAGGGTGTCCTTGCATGGTGGGAGCCACCGGTGGTTGAGCAAGAGTCGCCACAGCAGCCTACTCCAGGAGCTCAGGTACATTCTAAGTAACCCTAGTTAAACTTGCTCAAATCTAGTTAAACCAGCTCATTTTCAGCTAAACTTGCTGAAATCTTACTAAACTTAGTTAAAGTTGCTCAATTCCAACTAAACTTGCTGAAATCCAACTTAGCTAAAGTTGCTCAATTCTAGCTAAACTTGCTCAAATATATCAAAACTAGTTTAACTTGCTTAATTCAACTAATATATGAACTAACTATATTTATTTATGATAGGGATCGGAGACGGAGGCTCGCACTCCATCACCGAACGTACCGGGAGCGCAAGGACGGCTCCATGATGAGTTCCCGCGTTCCGAAACTAGCGGACGGGGTAGTGCGTAGTTTGTTGTATGTAAATGCTTGTTTTGGACTTGTGATATACTTTTGTTTCAATACCTGTGATATATGTTAATGCCTGTGAGCTGGCCATCGAGCGAGGACTGGTCTCGAAGCCAAGGCAGTGTTTTTTGTTTTTTTTTTAAAAAAAAAATTGCAAAACTTATTTACGACGGTAACCTTCGTAAATACGCACACATCTTTTACGACGGTATGCAAACAGTCGTAAATATCCACCTAGCATTTACGACTGTTGGCGGGAACCGTTGTAAACAATTCAAATATATTTACGACGGTTGACAGGAACCATCGTAAACAGGTTTCCCACCCCGCCACATGGCAGGGTGGACTTATTTACGAGGGCTCGATTCAGCCCTCGTAAAAAACTATATTTACCACGGTTACTGTCGTAGATAATTTTATTTATGAAGTTTATTTAATGTTAGCCATAAACCGTCATAAATAAGCGATAAGTCGTAAATAGATTATTTACGTCGGTTATGCCCTTATTTACGACAGTTTTGCACCGTCGTTAGTTGGCGCAATTTCTGTAGTGACGAGTCTCTCTTGGTCTATCTACTTTTATTTTATTTAAAAAAAAGAATTGTTGACGTTTGTTTGTGCAAATTTGCACTAACGGGCGTCAACAGTTTAAAACCGACTAAATAAAATTATGTGGTCCTACAAGAAAGAAATGGAAAATGACCGTACCCAACAACAGACGAAACCATTTCATTCATTGTTTTTTTGTGTGTCTATAATTCGTGTAAGTGGTGCCGGAAACATGATCCTCGTGGCTGTTTCTTTAATCCGTTGTCTGATTGATGATGTCTCTGTGAACTAATAGATGACTTTTATATCAAGGAGGGGGGAAAATCATGAGTATGGATGCGACCAACACCCCAAGAAAAGGTCCAAAATAGCGGCTGATATACTATGGACGTCGGCTCTATTGCGCCACTTTCGCACTTCTTTTCTCTCCATCTTGTCTGATGATCTCTGCATTCGTTGACAGAGATAAAAGGCCGGACTACCTCGTGATCCCGACCAATGTACATGTACTACCATCCCTCCGGCTCCCATCCTCCCCAAGGAGGGAGGAGGAGACTCTGCCTGCCAGCAGGCACCCTGTGCCGGGCTGCCTGCCGCCTGATCCAGCAAACCAGTCCAACACTCAAGCGTCTAGTCTCACCTGCAGACGATAAGCATCGCCGGTAGCGCCCGTCCCAGGTCCACAATGGCATCTGTGTTTGCGAGCAGAATGGCGGCGGGGCCCGTCCGCCCTCGCGTGGGCCAGGCCGGGGCTGGTGATTCTGATTGCGTTCGGGCGGGCCTAGTTGTGGTGGTGGCTGACAGGCAGCAGCAAGCAGATGAGATCAGAATCCGGGCTTGTCCTTTTCGAACGGGGACCCATGTGTCTGATCTGCTCGCGTTGGCGCCTGGCGCCGAGTCGTTAGCTGTCAAGGGGAGATGCTCTCCATCCATCCATGCTCGCGGACCGCGGCGTCCATGCATTGGATCAGAAAAAAGGTGAGCGAGGGCGGAAAGGACAGCCCCCTGCCGCTGCTGCCGTGGGTGTGCCATGAACCGGTCATCTCACGAGCTCGCGCTCTCTCGCTCAGCCCGCAGTCACCAACACGGCAAGCTGCTCGTGCCCGTGCCTCGCCTCGATCGCCTGGACCACAGCGTCGGCGTTCAGCTCGGCAGCAGTCGTATGTATGGGTTTACACGCATTTTGGACACCGATCACCTGGACGGGTGAAGGGGTGGACTCCGACCGCTGTTAGCCAGTGAGCCCGTCAATCAGTTCGTGCAAAACATGCGGGATGGATGCCGTGGACCTAGCTAGGAGGAACGCAGTCTTTTCTCTTTTGGCACTTGGCAGCAGCGCGGCAGAGTTTGATTTGATCCGGGGGGGTCGACGGACGACAGACGCTGCACTGCCCAAGCGAAAGCGAACGTTCACTGCAGGTGCCGCCCGCCCGTGCCCCCCGCCACAGTTCGCGATACTCGCGCTGCTGCCGCCGTGGGATTGGGATGGGATGCGATGGGAGGTCCCCGTCGTCCTGATGATGCCCCGTCCCTCCAGCGCTGCGCGTGTTGCACCAAATACATCCGATACACTACATATGAAATGAATCAATACGTTCTACAAGTTGATAAAATTTTAAAATTCAAAAAGCACTCATTATCGCATATCATATTATGACATTAAAGGGATTCTAAAACGAAGTTACGATTCAGGAGAAAATGAGTTTAAAGTTTGGAAACTGTTTTTTCTCTCTCACCCTACACCAGTGACATCACGAGACGTGGCAGCACCTTCTCCCTTCATTTCTTTCCTGCTCCAATCTCAAACCCGTCAACCCTGACAGTTTGAACAAACCCGGATGGGCTGAAAGTCTGAAGGGTAACCTGTACATGTACGTCGAGTGGGCCTAGATATTCCTTTTATTTCCCAATTTGTCCAAAAAAAAAAAACGTTCGGCCTAGACTTTCGGGATTTTGACAGTAACACCGTAGAACAGGTCTTTTAACTGTGGACTGTCGACTGGTTGTTTCGATTTGAGAAACAGCCTCAAATAGAAAACATATTAATGGTGAATCCTTCCATCAGCTACGTCTCTTTACCATCATCTTCGTCTACATCTTCATGGCCACCCAGAATGTCTGATCTACTCATTTCATCCCTAAAAGTAGTGGCGAAGCCAAAGTAGAGATTAGCCTGGTGCCTCACCTTAGACATACATATTTTTTTTTAAGAAAATTTCTTTTAAATTATGATATTAGTCAAGCGGAGATTGTTTTTGTTACAAAATATTTCACTATATGATCACTTGACTGACGGTTGCCGTGTGCCGCGCCTCCTCGCTGACAGACGCGTCTCTTCGTAGAGCGGTCGCACTCGATCATCAAACATGTATAAAAAAGGAATCAATGAATTAATAAGATTAAGAATTTGTCAAAACTTCTTTGTGTCTCTCTCAATCTCATTTCTAACACGTTATCAACACTGCTATATGAGCGATCAAGAGAGATTCAACATAAATGACGAATTCAGTGGTAAGATGTTGATACATGGACTTACCGATTTCGTTCTAATTATCCTCCAAGACGATCCTTCCCACCGATCCCATGGAGGTCGCCGCCATAGTGGTTGGCGTCGTCCCTTCAACCCTGCAGAACAAAATTGGAACAGTGGTCGAAGCCGCCAGGACCGCCATGGAAGCCGGCGCCGTCGCCGCTTCTAGAGGCCGGCGGTTGCCCCTACATAAAGTGCATCTAGGCATCCCCGTGGGTTTTAGATGATTGATGACGATAATTAAGAGACTAATGAGCTGAGTTGATCTAATACATAGGTGTGATGATTGAAATAAGACAAAATCCCTCAAAAAGGAAAAGGTTGAAACGGGCATCGAAGACTCAAGCATAAAAATTAGGGTTTCTATTGTGTTGAGTTTAGACTACCTGTATCAAGTGTGAGGGTGTGTGTATCATGTACATTGAGATCATCAAATGAGGGCTCAAAGTGGTGGTTGAGAGAAATACCTAAGTGAGAAGCCTTAGAGAGAAAAATTTTAGGGACCGTACATGTCCGGGCCTCAGGTCGGACTAGTCCGGGTGGCAAGTTTAGTCCATTTTGGGACAGACTAAAGGTCTCTGTTGGAGTTCAGACTTGTATGCATGGGTATGTACTAGTCCGTTCAGCTTTGGTGAGCGTCTATGGAGCTACATCCTGGGAGGCCAGACTTGTCCACCCTAGTGGTCGGACTAGTCCGGACCCTTAGAGTAGTCCATTTTGGAACGGACCAAATGGTTATGTTGGAGTTCGGACTTGTCCGTTGTGGTACGTACTAGTCCGTTTATACCTTAGTGAGAGATCCCGAAGCCAAGTCCTGGGAGGCCGGACTTGTCCGCTCTAGGGGCCGGACTTGTCCGCCCTAGGGGCCGGACAAGTCCGGGCTCTCCTAGAGTAATCCGTTTTTAGTCGGACTAAAGTGTTCTGTCCGACTTCGGACTAGTCTGTTTTAGGTCGGACTAGTACGGGTAGCCAGTGACCGTTTGGAATTCAAACGTTGGCGGGTATGTCACCAGTTTTGTTGATATGTGATGTCGAATTGTTGGTGGTCCCAAAAGGCCGGACTAGTCCGTGGTACAGGGTCAGACTATTCCAGGATTGTGTTGATAGCAACGGTTAGTTGCGGGGACCCTATGAAATGGAGACCCTTGGCCCCTATTTGAAGTATCTTGAACCCTAGCGCCACCACAATTTTCCTTGAGCCTTCCAAAGTCTTCTACTCGTCCTACTTGTCCTCTAAGACCAAATCTTGAAGAGATTAGAGTTTAGGAAGGAGAGTGAAGGAAGATCATCGTGCTTTGGCTCTTAGTTTGATCTCTTACACTTGGTGTTGCGTTTTATGGCTTGTGTGAGTTGAGATTCGTGTGCTCCTTACTGTATTGATTTGTGGGACCCTCAACATGTGAGCAGCCCCAAGAAACTTGGTGATTACCCCTTTGATATAATGGAAACCAAGCCGACCATTGTGGTGGCTTGGTGAGAAAAGGGGCAAGTGAGACCCGATCCTTGTGTGGACTTGTCAACGTGGATGTAGGCTTCTTTGTGGAGCTGAACCACAGAATAAATCGTGTCTCGCTTGTCGCTTTACATTTCGGTATTCACTAGAATTTCTATTAGGGTTCATATTGCTCTTCATTGAAATCTTGCAACCTAATTGTTTAAATTCGTTAAGCCAAGTTGTATTAGGTTGCTAGACATTACATCTAACTTTTGTCAACCTAAATTTCGCAAATAATTTGTAGAAATCAAGTTTTTAGATTTTCACCTCGTGCTGAGTGGACTAGTCCGACCCATACCAGACTAGTCTGGCCTCAGAAATTTAATCTCATTTGATTAAGCGATTTCAGGTCATATTGCCTATTCACCCCCTCTAGGCGACTTTCAATTAGTATCAGAGCAGGTCTCTTCACCAAGAGTCTAACAACTCGGAGAGGAGATGGACGGAAGGGTGACAACGAGGTCCCAGTGATCGTCGACAACAACAAGACGATGAACATCGATGCGCTACAAGATGATCCCAACGACAATGAGGAAGTGCGTCTACACAAGGCGCGACTTCGTGAGAATCTAGGTCTCCCCAAGAAGGAGACCAAGGCGATCGATCCAATCAACAACAACTATGGGCGATTCCAGATATCCTTACAACTATGAGCGATTATCCGCTAGCAATCACTATTTATCTATTCCTATTGGGAAACCTCCCCAATTTGATGGAAATGACTACTCTATGTGGAAGCATAACATGAATATGCATCTAATTTCCTTAAACCCTAGCTTATGCAAATTGTCTTGACAGGTGTTCATCTTCCCAAGAATGAGGAAGACGTTACCCTAGAGCAAGCCGTCATACTCCATCGCAATGCTCAAGCGGTTAGAGTGATCACCTCCTCATTGACTCGAGGGGAGTTCAATTAGATTGAAGGGTTGGAGGTGGCCAAAGAAATATGGGACACACTCAAGACGGCACATGAGGGCAACCGTGTCATAAGGGAGGCCAAGATCGAAATGATTGAAGGAGAACTTGGGAGGTTCACAATTACGGATTGTGAGACCCCCCCCCCCCCAATACATGTACAACCGCCTCAATACCCTCATCAACAAGAGTCGATCTTATGGAAACACCCAATGTACGAACCATGAAGTGGTGAAGAGAATGTTTCGGGCATTCATGCCTATAAATGTTACTCTTTGCTCACTAATTCGTGAAAGTCCAGGATTGCAAAGATGACTCCCGAAGAAGTGCTAGGGAGAATCATCAACCATGAGATGATGGAGCAAGAGGCTATGTTCTACAATGACCTTCAAAAGCTCTCCTCCTCCAAGAAGAGAGATGTTGCATTCAAGGCAACATCCTCAAGATCCCAAGAAAAGCAGAGAGTGATGAAGAGATCCCCGACACCGATGAGGAAGAGGCACTCTTCATCAACAACTTCAAGAGAATGTTCAGAAGAAGGAGGGGGAACTACCATCGTGAAGGAAAGAGCAAAGACAAGCCCAAGACAAGATCAAAGAGGGCTTGCTACAATTGTGGGGAATATGACCACTTCATTGTGGATTGCCCACATGAAGAGAACAACAAGAAGAAGGAGGACAAGTCTCAAGAAAAGAAATACTTCAAGAAGAAGAAGCAATCGAGACATTCCCACCTTGGGAAGGAGTGGGATTCAAATGAATAATCCTCCTCCGGTGAAGAAGAGAAAATAGCAACAATTGCTATGAAGAAGTCAACCACAGAGAACAAGCTCTTCCCCAACTTGGAGAACTCAAGGCCAACTTGCCTCATGGCCAAGGAGGGAAGAAAGAAGGTTAAATCTAAATCATATTCTTCAATTTATTCACATGATGATTTTGATAGTAGTAGTGAAAATGAACATATGATTAAAGATATGAGTAAGAGTACTTTGAAAAGGTTGAAGTTGTTAACGAATGAGATATTTGAGAATGAAGAGCTCATCAACCGTCAAGAGGACATGCTCATCTAACAGAAGGAGAGATTTCAAGAGTTTGAGAAGCTCTTGGAGCTTGAAATAGAAAGAAGCAATGCACATGAGCGCGAACTCGCTTTGAGCAAGGAAACTTGCTCAAACCTTGAGAACACTACAATTGTGCTAAAGGATGAACTTGTTAGCTTGACAAAAGCTAACAAGATCCTTGAAACATAAGTGGAGTCTCTCAAGGTAAATGCACCTTCTTTCTCTAAGATCTCACCTTCCACAAATGTCAAACTCGAAACATCTCAAGCTTGCAAGTGCTATAACTTAATATTATAACTTAAAGATGAGCTTAATGTGACACAAAACAAGCAAGCACCAAAAGGTGGCATTTTTGAAAAGGAGAAGATGGCATATGCACGTAGTGCATATACCAACACAAGACATCCCCTTGTTAAGGATGGTCTTGGTTATTCTAGGGAGAAGAGGTAAAATGCAAAAACTCCCAAGAATGACAAAGACTTGATTGTTTTTGTCAAAGGAGGTTCATATGACAACGACAAAGGAAAGAACATCGCTACGTCTCATAAAATGCCTAAAAAGGAACCTCATCCATTATTTCATGATTCCGATGCTTCATATGTTTTCCTAATAAACAATTTTGGAAAGCCTTATCTAGGTATGTTGGGCCACACCGCAAGAGTCCAAAACCTTGTGTGTGGGTGCCCAAGTGACTCTTGACTAACATCCATGGACCCAACACCGCTTGGGTACCTAAAGCCAAGGCTTAATTCTATTTTGTAGGCTTACTCCTCCGGTGGAACGAAGTGGATTCTTGATAGTCACAAATCACATGACCAGAGAGAGGGAGATGTTTATGGAGTATGAGCAAAATGAATATCCAAGTGAAGGGATCTACTTTGGAGACAATAGCAAAGGGGAAATCTTTGGCACTGGTAAAATTTCTATATCCCCTAATCATGTACTTTCAAATGTTTTACGTGTTTATTCTATTGATTATAACCTTTTGTCCATATCACAACTATGTGACAAAGGTTATAATTGTATTTTTACTAATGATGGTGTGATCGTCATAAGAAGAAGCAATGACTCAATTGCTTTTAAGGGTGTACTCAAGGGAAAGCTCTATCTTGTGGATTTCTCCGCGGATAAAGCCCAACTTGATACATGCTTAATTGTAAAAAACATGGGGTGGCTTTGGCATAGAAGACTAGCCCATGTTGGGATGAGGAACTTGCAAAAACTTCTGAAGGGCGAGCACATCCTTGGTTTAAAGAATGTTGTGTTTGAAAAGGATACGTCATGTAGCGCATGCCAAGCCGGAAAACAAGTTGGAGCTCAACATCCATCCAAGAACATCATGATGACAACAAGACCATTGGAGCTTCTACACATGGGCATCTTCGGTCCAATCGCCTACATAATTATTAACGGTAACAAATATGGTCTTGTAATTGTTGATGATTTTTCACGTTTCACTTGAGTGTTCTATTTGCATGATAAGAGTGATACTCAAGGTTTCCTTAAGAAATACTTGAGGATATATCAAAATGAGTTCTACTTGAGGATCAATACCATAAGGAGTGACAATGGCACTGAATTTAATAACACACAAGTTGAAGAGTTTTTGGATGAAGAAGGCATCAAGCATGAGTTATCGGCCCCCTAATCCTCTCAACAAAATTGGATGGCCGAAAGGAAGAATAGAACTCTCATTGAGATGTGAAGAACCATGCTTGATGAATACAAGACGTCGGACCGGTTTTGGGCGGAAGCGTTTAACACTACTTGTCATACCATAAACTGGTTGTATCTACATCGCATATTGAAGAAGACGTCTTAGGAACTCCTAACCGGTAACAAGCCTAATATTTCCTACTTTCGTGTTTTTGAGAGCAAATGCTACATTCTCAACAAGAAGCATAGAACTTCAGAGTTTGATTCTAAGTCCGATGAGGGTTTCTTGCTTGGTTATGACTCAAACACTTATGCCTATCGTGTTTTCAACAAATCCTCCATAATTGTTGAAGTAGCCCGTGATGTAGTGTTTGATGAGACTAATGACTCCCAAGTGGAGCAAGTTGATTGTCATGTGCTAGATCAAGAAGAAGCTCCACAAGTGGTGATTGGAAGGATGGCACTTGGAGACATTAGACCACAAGAACAACCTCAAGACTCAAGTGATCATCCAAAACATAAAGCAAGCTCTTCCTCAAATAATCAAGCTCAAGACCCCCAAGATGCGATTCAAGAAGATGAAAATGGAGGCATCAATCAAGGGGGAGATGAAGGAAATGAGGAAGATGAAGATGAAGATGAAGATGAAGATACAAGACCTCAAGCACCTCAGCCAAGAGTGCATCAAAGTGTTCAACGGGACCACCCCGTTGACAACATCCTTGGAGATATCTCCAAGGATGTGACTACTCGATCTCGTGTTGCAAACTTTTGTGAACATTGCCCTTTTATTTCTTCTTTGGAGCCTCACAAGGTTGAAGAAGCAGTACAAGATCCGAATTGGGTGATGGCCATGCAAGAAGAGCTCAACAACTTTGAAAGAAATCAAGTATGGGAACTCATGGAGAGACAAAATGCTAATGTTGTGGGCACCAAGTGGGTGTTCCACAACAAACAATATGAGCATGGGGTGGTTATAAGGAACAAGGCACGACTTGTGGCCACGGGGTACTCACAAGTCGAAGGTTTGGATTTCGATGAAACATTTGCCCCCGTAGCTATGCTTGAATCAATTTGCATATTACTTGCCCTTGCTACTCACCATGATTTTATGCTATACCAAATGGATTTCAAGAGTGCCCTCAATGGTCCAATCAAAGAAGAGGTGTATGTGGAGCAACCCCCCGGCTTTGAAGATCAAGACTTTCCAAACCATGTCTACAAATTGCGTAAGGCTCTCTATGGCCTCAAACAAGCTCCTAGAGCTTGGTATGAGTATCTTAGAGACTTTATAACTCAAAATGGTTTCCAAATTGGGAAGGCATATTACACTTTATTCACTAAGCATTTGAATGATGATTTGTTGGTTTGCCAAATATATGTCGATGACATTATATTTGGTTTTACTAACAAAACTTTTTGTGATGAGTTTTCCAAGATAGTGATCGAAAGGTTTCAGATGTCCATGCTGGGGGAGTTGAAGTTCTTCTTAGGTTTTCAAGTGAAGCAACTCAAGAAAGGCACATTCATTAGTCAAACAAAGTACACACAAGATATACTCAAGAAGTTTGACATGGACAAAGCCAAACCCATCAAGAATCCAAGGGGAACCAATGGGCACCTTGACCTTAATGAAGATGGTCCAAGTGTGGACCAAAAGGTATATCGTTCCATGATAGGTCCATTGCGTTACTTATGTGCATCTAGGCCCGATATAATGCTAAGTGTTTGTGTGTGTGCTTGATTCCAAGCTGCTCCTAAGGTGTGTCACTTGACCGCCGTTAAGAGAATTCTTAGATATTTGGTTCACAATCAAGCCTAGGATTTTGGTACCCCGAGGGCTCTAATTTAATCTCATTGGATATTCCTATGCAGATTATGCGGGGTGCAAAGTTGATAGAAAGAGCACCTTCGGAACTTGTCAATTCCTTGGTAGATCCCTAGTGTCTTGGTCCTCAAAGAAACAAAACTACATTGCTCTTTCCACAGCCGAAGCGGGGTATGGCGCCGCCGGAAGTTGTTGTGCACAACTTCTTTGGATGCGACAAACTCTTAGGGACTATGGCATAAACTTGCGCCATATCCCTCTCCTACGTGACAATGAGAGTGCCATCAAAATAGCCCACAATCCAGTTGAACACTCAAGGACCAAACACATTGATATGCACTACCATTTCCTGAGAGATTACTCCATCAAAGGATACATAGCAATTTCCCATGTGAGAACCGAAAAACAATTGGTCGATATCTTCACCAAGCCCCTAGATGAGAAAAGATTGTTTTGAACTTAGGAGTGAGCTCATTATCTTAGATTCTCGAAATGTGGCTTGACTCTTGCACATCTGATTGTTACTTGTATTTGCTTCAAAATTCATACATGCTTGCGAAAAACACTTCCCATCAATTTTCTACAAAACTATTTGAAATTATTGAATCCTTGTGAATTATGGCCATAGTTTGGTTGTTGATTGCTTACTGACCATGTTTACAAAAATCCTTTGTGAAAATCTAGTCCAAAAGGATAAAAACTCCGGTGAAAACCCAATATATATGTGTTTTCAACCTTTGGTACGGACTAGTCTGCCCAACTGGTCGGACAAGTACGACGCACCAGAATAGTCCGGACCCAGTCCGTAGGCCGAACAAGTCCGGGTCTCCAACTGGACTAGTACGGCCCCTGGGGACTTAACCTCCCCAGTGGACCCCGACCTCCTCACTTCCACTCAAGTCCTCTCTCTCCTGAAAACGCGAAAACCGCACCTCAAATCGGCGACTTTCGATTCCTTTTCTAAAAATTGATTCCAATCCGTGGATTGAATTCCCAAGGTGCGTGGGACCCTTCCCCAAGCATCCTAGGCCGATTCTTCATCCACATTTCGTTGATTTTAAGATTTGAAGAGGTATTCTTGACCTAGCCCTAAGTCCTTCAAAATTCAATTCTTTTAGGTCTTTTGATAGAAACCTCTTCGCAAAAGTTGCTCTATATGTCACTGTGATCCTATACCTGGAATATTGTGGCCAAATCCATAGATTTTTCACAAATCCTCAAGATTAGGGTTCTTACTGTGTAAACCGAACTAGTCCGACTGTTGGGCGGACAAGCCAGCTCGTGCGGACTAGTCCAACACTTGGGCGGACATGTCTGAATCTCTCAGTGAATACCCTAATCTTGATCAATTTTGTGAATTCTAACACAATGTTCCACTTCCTTGGACTCATATACTCTATTGTTCATCTCTTCTCAGGGACGATGTCGGACCCCGACTATCTGCCTCTGTCGAAGTGTTTGCTACGACACATCCCCAGGACCCACTAAGAAGCAGCCCGCAGAGGTTTTTTTGTGGTTGGGGCACGCAGAGATCAAGATCAAGATGATGACACCAGAGACTTTCATGGTTCGGGTTGCCTGAGCGTAACACCCTACTCCACGGGATTTGTGTTGTTGTATTGTGCGAGTCTGTTTGCTAGTCAGTTGGGATCAAGTCGAATGAGTTCGAATAGTCTTGTCGATGTTTGTGCGGTATAGCCCTTTTATAGTTTTAAGGACTGACCGTTACAAAGCTTGCCTGGCCCGACATGTGGCCTTGGCATATTTAATGGCCTAATACACTGTCTAAAGAGTATTAAGTATGATTAATAGTGTGATAACGTGCCCTAATGGCTGCGTTACCCCTATTAACAGTGCTCTTGATCGTGTGTCGTTAATACAACATTAACGACACACAATTACATCTTGTAACTGTCGCTTTAATTACACTTGATGGCTCACGCTGAAGGAGATCTGCCAGTATACGTGCCGATGAAGGTCCGGAGGCTCCACACGTGGAAGCTCTGGAGCTTTCCCTTATGGGAGGTTAGGTCCGGGGCCGCTGTACACGTATCGGCACCGAAGCTCCTCTTTGTTGGGGGGGTTAGGTCCAGGACTATTGTACACATGTTGGCATCGGAGCTACCTTTGTTAGGAGCTTAGTTCCGGTTTTCTATTACACGTGTTGACCCAGGAGCTACCCATATGAGGGGAGTGGGTCCGGTGCAATGTGACATGTGGGGCCTGAAGATTCTTTCAACTCTGACAGGTACAACTCTCTTGTACTCTTTGCGGTATTAAGGGGTACCCGGTACGCAGGGTACCGACAGTGGCCCTCGGGCCCACCTCTGGGAGAAACCCTTTGGGTTAAATTATTCTGCCAGAGGTGGGGCCATTCTAGATTCGCGCACTTCGATTCCCAGATCCTTCTGATGTGCTGTTGGGGCGATGGTCCGGGAGTGAACCATCGACGTGTGGCTTATTATGAATGCGGCAGATGAGATCTTTGTGTGAGGATCTCACGCAATTGAAGGTCATCGGTTCCCAATAGGAAAACCGTATCGGTTCCGCGTGCCCTGTCAGGGTGCCGCCATCGGGTTTCCCGCTGCTCATCATGACAACAGTTTTCCTTGGCTAAGAACCTCGATCTCTTCGTCGGGGTGGCCCCAGGCCCACTCATCATTGACGGGGTAGATTTTTGAAAAGTGCCTTCGATCTCACTGTGGTTTCCATCCAAGTGTCGCAGAGGCCTACTTAAGAAGGAAAGTGCGCACGGTTTGAGGACTCTTTACGCCTTCGATCATATTTGCGATCAGAGCCTCCCAAACTCCGCATAACATCCCTTCATTTGCTCTGCTTTGCTGCGATGGAGTTGGGTCTCCCCAAGAGCCGCCTCAAGAGTGATGACGATCTGAAGAAGGTCCGGACCTACATGGGGTGGTCCAGCGACTCCTTAAATCATTTGGTCTGTGCGGGCAAGCTCCCGTTCAAGAAGGAGCGCAATGGTGATATGGTGTACTTCACAATGTACGCCATGGTGGGATTCATTCCACCTTTCTCTTCCTTCCTTTTGATGCTGCTAGACTTTTATGGTCTGCAGCTGTATCACCTTGGCCCCCATTCTCTTCTCCTCGTGGCGACTTTCGTCCACTTTTGTGAGATGTTGGTGGGTATTCTCCCCTGCGTCGAGCTATTCCGCACCTTCTTCACCATCCATACCACCGACAAGTGGAGTGAGCTTCTCGGATTCTACTATTTTGTGAAGCGCAAGAACTGCCCCTACAGATACTTGAAGTCGTTTCCTTCCGACAAGTGGGACGACGAGAAGAAAGATTGGATCATCATTGCGGCGGAGGAGCATGAGAAGCTGGAGCTGACCAAAGGTCTCCCCAATGTTGACACCGATGCCTTGAGTGTAGTTTTGGTGCTGTTAAACGCCTTCAACCCTGTCTTGACCAGGATCCACGAGTGCGTGGAAGGTGGAGTGACCCCCAAGATGGTTTTCTGCAACTTCCTGGTCAACAGGTTGGCTCCGCTGAAGAAGAGGGAGAAGCTCGTGTGGGCCCTCAATAGCGTGATGGATGACGACCGGATTGAAACCGGTCTAAAATCCAACTTGAATGATGAATCGTTGGAGTTTCATTTGAAGAAATTCCAGCATGGGATTAACTTCAACGACGACGACTTGGTTCCACCAGCAACTTTTCTCCCTCTGAACATGGAGGCGCAGTTCCGTAGGGAGCTCCGGAGGAGTATGCCGGTCCTTGACGACATTGGTGAGGTTGAGAGGCGTCCGACCACCATACTGGTGACCTACGGAGCTTCTGAGGGTGGTCCTGCCTCTGCCCCGAGCTGGAAGACTGAAGACACCGAAAAGGGCAAGGGCAAAGAGCCAGCTGAGCCCTCCAGCCGGAAGAGGAAGTTGAAGCACGATGACAGGAGGTTCGTCAGAACTGCTCCTTCTACTACGGCTCCTTCTCCCCGTCGGGGGAGGTCTTCTACAACTGGTCCTTCTCCGGTACAAGCGTCTTCAAGAGGCATCAGCTCCGGTCAGTTGACCCCGGCCTCAGTGCCAGCTAAAAGTTCCAAGCCCCGGAGTTCTTCCCAGCCAAGAGAAGCTCCGGCCGAGAAGTCTCCGGCTGCTGCAAGCGGCCCTCAACTGAGGTCCGAAGCTATAGTCTCACTAGACTTGGTGGGCTCTAGCTCCAGGCCTTAGAAGAGAAGGTTCCGAGGCGACTGGGGTGGCAGCATCCCTAGGTAAGCATTGATTGCTCACCCTGAAATACTAGTCTTGTTCTTGACATGTTTTTAATCTTCTCTTCCCTTTATTTCTAGGGTGTCAAAGAAGGGGTCGGGAGCGTCAGCGCTTGTTGAGAAGGTTAGAGTACTGGGATAAGATGATGGAGGAGAAGGAAGCCGCCATCCAGGCGCTCGATGCTAACTCCAGGGAAATCCTGGAGCAAGCCAAGGAGAGACACGACGCTGCTGACGAGCGTCACGAAAAGCTCGCTGAAATGAATGAAATTCTCCTGAAGCGTCGAGCAGACCTGGAGGCGAAATAGGAGAAACTCATAGAGCAGCAGGAGGATGTGGTGAAGAGAGAGGCGGGGTCACCCATAAATTGGCTCTGGGTGAGCAAAAATTGGCAGATCGCAGCAAAAAGCTAGATCTATGGAAGGAGGAAGAAAGGAAGAAGAATTGGAAGGTGCGGCAGGAGCTCTCGAAAAGAGAGTCTGACGTTGCTGCTAGGGAGGAGAGAGTCAAAGGCAGGAAAAAGGACCTAGCTGAAAGGCGGAACCGCATCCACCTCCTGGAGACGGAGTTGGCCGACCGGGAGAAGCAAGTTGCTGAGAACAAGTAGCAATATGCTAAGTTGGCCGAGCACCTTGCCCGTGAAGGTTCAGAGCTTGCGGCTGCCCGGAGGTCACTAGAAGAGCCACAGAGCTCGAAGGCAACTGAGTCCTTGATGGTATGGGACTTCCTGGGACGTGCGGACAGGGCCCTTGTGCCTCTTGGTTTCAGTCCAGTACGCCCAGAGGACCCAGCGCAGGAGCTGGACTAGACGCTAGCGGCACTTGGCTCTGCTGGCAGCAAACTCGACGCGATGAGTAACGTCATCGCCGATCAACTGGAGACAGAGGGTAAATCCTTGGCCCAGAACGTCGCCGAGTATGTCTTGGCGTGTTACAAAAGCCTAGACCCCCAGTTCTCCCTTGATCCGGTCTTTGAAGGAATCATCACCGAGGAAGAGGATGCCGCCAGAGCTAGTGTCCAAGAAGCTGCTGAGAAGGTTACTTCATTTTTCCATAGGACTTAGATCCTCCAGTAGCTAGGGCTTTTCTCCTTTTGTCCCTTGTAACCCCAATTTTGTAATCCAATACTTTTGATTAATGAAATCCTCCTTTCTGCCTTGAATTTCACTTTGTCTTCAATATACTGTATCGTATCTTGTTGGCCCCTTGGTACATGTGTACAATTGAAATGTGTACATGTACCAAAGGTTGTGGCAGTATGTTGACGACTTGAATGCTTCGCACTTGTAAATTTTAGGTCCAAAGTCTTTATCTTTGATACGTCGACTGTTGGTCCCTTGGGATAGTCGAAGGTTCGTAGCTCCGGTAGTGGCCGATGCCAACGCACGAATCGTCGATGGTAGACCTTTGGGGGTTGCCGGAGCTTAGTAGCTCTGACAATACCCACTATCAACGTATGAAGTGTTGATGGCAGGCTCCCTTGGAGGATGTCACAGATTAGGAGCTCCGTCGTCGTCTACCATTGCTATGAATTTTTGCTTTTCCTGCACATTAAAGGCAAGAGAGAAAGTAAATTCGTCCTCTTGTCTATAAATTGGTTGTGACTCATTGTTCTTATTTGAACATTGGGTCCGAAGAAACTCAACATAATAACGAGCGTTTTGATATAATCTTTCTAGATATGCATGCCTTTTTAGTACTCACCCTAGCGAGGCCTGCTGAGGTGTAGGTAGAGCAGCGTTCTTAGGGTGCAGGACCAGGAAAAGCAGATAGCACACTCCGGACCTATGTTGGCTTGGCGTTCAGGCACATAGACTATGTAGCAATGTTAAGATCCAAAAAGACTATCAATAAGGCTTGTAATACATGTGAATTACTTGGAACAAAGCTCAAAAAGATTTGCACAACTTTATTATAGACATGCGGGGTGAAAATAATATGATATATTGGGCCTTGCACAAAAGATAAATGCACATGGAGTCTGTTTTCACACAACAACGCCTTTCAGTATAGGTCCGGATTACAGGGGAGACAAAGACACACTTAGGGTGTTGGACCAAGCTAAATGTGCTATACATCTTGTACTATCTCAGAGCAAGTAGTTACACTTTTAGTGCCGTGACTATATCAAGTGTTACTTGAACTTCACGGACCCTCCCAGAGGGGTCCGGATGTTCTCACGGAGGACTTGCTCGTCTCTGTATCATGACTCTACAACATGCATTGTGTGTAATTACAGACTCACCTCCGTGATTCTAAGCATAAAACTTACGGAGGTGTTCGATGTTCCAAGGATTGGAAAGCGGGGTCCCATCCTCTGTTGCCAAGCGAACGCATCCTGGTTGGGATACTTTAATTACTCGGAAGGGACCCTCCCAGCTGGGGGAAAGTTTGTTCATTCCTTCACGGCTTAGCATCTTCTAAAGCACCAGGTCACCTTCTTCAAGCTGTGGGTCACGCACATGCCTTTGATGATAGCGCTGGAGCACTTGGCGATAACGTGCGTTCTGAACAGCTGCTTGGCCCCTTCCCTCGTCGACGAGGTCATGGTCTTCACGCCAGAGCTGGTCCTGCGTGGCTTCATCGAAGGTCCAGACCCATAGGGACCCCAAGGTGATCTTCGGAGGAAGGACTGCTTCAACTCCGTACATCAGGAAGAATGGAGTTTCCCCGGTTGACTGGTTTGGAGTTGTCCTGTTCGCCCATAATGTGGATGGAAGATCCTCAATCCAGTTAGCTCCGTGCTTTTTCAAGCGCTCATATGTGCACATCTTGAGTCCTTTTAAGATTTCTGCATTTGCTCTCTCGACTTGACCATTGCTTGCTGGATGAGCTACTAAAGCGTAACTAAGTTGAATGCCCAGGTCTTCACAATATTCTTGAAATGCGGCACTTGTAAATTGAGTTCCGTTGTCAGTTATGACTTTGTTAGGAACTCCAAATCTGCATATAATGGACTTAAAGAACTTGATTGTTGATTGTTTTTGATTGTTACTACTGGACTTGCTTCCGGCCACTTGGTGAACTTGTAGATGGCGACATACAGGAACCTGTAACCTCCAACAGCTTTTGGAAAGGTCCCAAGATGTCCATGCCCCGCACAGTGAATGGCCATGTAGGAGGTATCATTTTGTAGCGATTGAGCCGGTGTGTGAATCTGTTTGGCGTGGAACTGACACGCTTCACATTTTTTCACTAGCTCAACCGCATCCCGAAGTGTTGTAGGCCAGTAAAAGCAATGCCGGAAGGCTTTACCGACTAGCGTGCGAGAAGATGCGTGGTTCCCACACCCGCCTCCATGGATTTCCGCGAGAAGGTTGCGACCTTCTTCCCTTGTAATGCACCGCATTAGGACGCCATTGGCACCACATCGGTAGAGATCCCCTTCTACCAACGTGTATCTTTTAGCCAATCTGACAATTCGGTCAGCAGATACACTGTCTTCAGGAAGGATGTTGTCTTTCAAGTAGCTCCGGATCTCCGAGATCCATGCACCGGGACTAACTTGAGCTTTTGAGTCTTGCGTGCTAGGTTGCTCGGAGCTTCCGACAGCACCTACGACCCTTGGTGGACGCCATGGTAGCAGGGCCATCGGGACCGCCAGCTTCGAGGTGCTGGTCTCGCCCCCTTCGCTCAGTTCGACAGGTTGAGCTGTTGGTTTTGACAACCTCCAGACGAAGATTCCGTCAGGAGCCGGAGCTCTGATTGAGGCTTTCGTTGAGAGGTCATCGGCTTCATAGTTATGAAGACGCTGAACATGATGGAGATCCAGGACTTCGAAGTCCTTCTGAAGCCTCTGGACTTCAAGGAGATAACCATCTAATTGAGAATTGTTGCAGGAACATTCAACTTTCACTTGTTTGATGATAAGTTGAGAATCTCCCTTTACCAACAATTGTTTGACACCATAAGATAGTGCCACCTTGAGTCCATAGATAAGGGCTTCATACTCTGCCATATTGTTGGTTGCCTTGAAATCAAGGTGTACCATGTACTTGACCTTCTCCCCGGTCGGAGCTAGGAGAAGGATTCGAGCTCCGGCCCCCTGCTTCTGCACGGAGCCGTTGAAGTAGAGGGTCTAGTGAGGCTTGGTGAATACCGAAACTTTGAGTTCTGGTTTCTGCTCACTGTGGCCCCCAGGGTTTGATGGAGAGGGAGTCCATTCCGCCACAAAGTCAGCCAAGGCTTGACTTTTAATTGCTTTTCTTGACACAAATTCTAGATCGAATTCGGCCAATTCCGCTGCCCACTTTGCAATGTTCCCAGTAGAATTCGGGTTATGCAAAATTGCACGTAGTGGAAAAGAAGTTACCACTGATATTTTGTGGGCTTGGAAGTAGTGATGAAGCTTTCTTGAGGCAATAAGAACTGCGTAAAGCAGTTTATGCACCTCAATGTATCTTGTCTTGGCGTCGTGGAGTACTTCACTGATGAAGTAGACATGCCGTTGGATGGTCCGGACCCTATCAGAAGGACCCGACGCTTCCTCTCCATCGACCCGGACCCTGCTAGAGGGTCCCAAACCTTCAGGTTGTGCTTTTTGAACCCTCCCAGAGGGGTCCAAAACTCCTTCTTGTTCAACCCGGATCTCACTAGGAGGATCCATATTATCTTGGTTAGTTAGGTGAACCTCTTCAGACGAAAGGGGTTGATCTCCTAGCACTTCGTTTTGAGGTTTTATGTCTGGGAGCTGAGACTCAGTCACGTCTTCAGGTGATTTCGGACCCTCTCGGAGGGGTCCGGACGTCTGAATCAGATGTGGCTCTAGTCTTTCTGCAACCAGGACCATACTGACAACTTCGGTGGTTGCCAAAATGTAAAGCAATAAAGGCTCACCAGAATTAGGAGCTACCAATATTGGTAGTGTGGTGAGGAGCTGTTTTAGCTCTTGAAACGCCTTTTCTGCTTCTTTAGACCAATGAAAAGGTCCAGACTTCCTCAAGAGTTTGAAGAAGGGTAGTGCCCATTCTGTCAGTCTTGAGATAAACCGACTGAGCGCAACTAGGCATCCAGTTAGCTTTTGGACATCTTTAATGCGGGCTGGTGGCTGCTTTTCTTCTATAGCCTTGATCTTCGCCGGATTTGCTTCAATTACTTAGGGAGTCACCAAGAACCCCAGAAGCTTTCCGGAGCTAACCCCGAAGACACACTTGTCCGGGTTCAACATGGTGCGCGTGGTGCGCAGCTTGTCGAAGACGGCTTGTAAGTTGTCAAGGAGTGACTCCTTGTTTTTGATCTTCACAACGATGTCATCAACATACACCTCCACCAAGTCTCTAATTAGCTCTCCAAATGTTTTGTACATAGCTCGCACAAATGTTGAAGCAGCATTTTTAAGACCGAATGGCATGACAATATAACAATACAATCCATCTACTGTTATAAAGGTAGTATGATCTTCATCTTCCTTAGACATTTGGATTTGATGATATCCAGAATATGCATCTAAGAAACACAGTAGCTCACACCCAGAGGTGGAGTCCACTATCTGATCTATTCTAGGTAGTGGAAATGGATCCTTTGGACATGCCTTATTTTAGGTGGTGTAGTCGATACACATCCAAAGCTTCCCACTGGCCTTGGGTACAACAACTGGGTTTACCAACCATTTTGGATGGAAGACTTCCCGTATGAATCCAGCTTCGAGCAACTTCTTGATTTCCTGACGGATGAAGTTTTGTCGCTCAATTGATTGCTTCCGGGGCTTCTGGTGTTCAGGCCGAGTGTCTGGGTAAATCTTCAGATTATGCTCAATCACCTCCCTAGGTATCCCAGGCATTTGTGACGGTTGCCAGGCAAACACGTCAATATTGGCCTGGAGGAAAGTGATGAGCACGAGTTCCTATATATGGGTAGTCTGGGCAACATCGGAACCAATTTGGACGACCTTGACGGGAATATCGGGGTCGCCACTTGGTTGCACACGAGGTGCAGAGGTAGAGCCTTTATGACGAATGCTTGGAGGATTCGGAGCTGGCTCCTTACCAGATGCTTCCTCTTGCGCTGTGGTAAGCGCATAAAGTTCTTCTAGTGCAGTAACTCCTGCAGTACGATCTCCGCGGATCCAGAGAACGCCCGTGGGTGTTTGCATCTTCAACACCAAGTAGCCATAATGGGCATCAGCCATAAACTTGTATAAAGCTGCTCTACCTAAAATGGCATTGAAAGGAAGACTGATCTGCGCAATGTCAAAAACCAATTTCTCAGTCCTGTAGTTCTCCTGGTCCCGAAGGTCACTAGGAGTGTGATGGAACTGAGAGGAGTAATGGTTCTCGGACCTACTCCGGAGAAAGGTCGGGATGGGCAAAGGTTCAAAGGCCAAAGCTGAAACTTAACGAAAGCTTCAAAGCTTATGAGGTTTAGCCCAAAACCTCCGTCCACCATTACATGGGGGATTTGGATATTGTTAATGGTGGATGACACCATCAACGGGAGTTGGCCAGCCTGTAACGCCCTCATTTTCATACATCATGCCTTGCATACATTCATATACATGTTTAACATTGATCCACATAAAGAGGAACAAGTTTAAAATCGATTTGGAACAAAACCGCACTTAAAATGCAGGAAAGTGCGGACTAGTCCGATTTTGCTGCGGACTAGTCCGATTTTGTGCGGACTAGTCCGATATTCCAAGAATCCTTGAAAATTTGCTAAGTCCTTGGACTTTTCCGGACTAGTCAGGTGTTCCAGCGGACTTGTCCGATTTCCTCTCTGTTCAAAGTCGGACTTGTCCGATGTTTGGCCAGACTTGTCCGATTTTCTCTCTAGACGACTTCGGACTAGTCCGGTCCTTTCCGGACTTGTCCGATTTTTCGCGACTCCGAGTTGATATTTTGTTTTACGACTTGTTTCTTGGGTTTCACGTTAAGTGGGCCAACGGACGTCGTGCCTAACTCTTTTAGAGCCCATGTAGGACTCTAAACCGGCCTCTAGTCATCCCAAAACTCGAAATTCATCTAACCCTAGCCTCCACCTCTATATAAACAACCCCACCCTTGGATTGACATCTATTTTCCACTTTTCCACCCACCCAAACCCTAGTTCGTGGGGAGCCACCATCAAGGAGGGAGGAGAAGATCCCAAGCAAGAAGAAGAAGAGGAGGAAACGAAAGAGGATCAAGATCTCCATCGAGTTTCGTTCTTTACCACCAATTCATCTCCAAGTTCATCACCAACACTAGATCACCAAGATCCAAGTGTTACCTCCAAGTTTCTTGATTCATTGGAGTTCTAAACACCTGGTATACCTTCTATTATCTTTTCCTTACGTGAATTCAACCCCTAATCTCCGAATTTACGTCGATCTAGAAAACCCTAATCTGCTGATCTCGCAGAGTGCGGACTTGTCCGGTCCCTTGCGGACTAGTCCAATCTTTCTGGTTAAATTGTGTTGAATTGATTCTAAAATTTGATCTAATCACGTCCAAACCTGTATAAACTTGTTAAAAGCTATTAGAACTAGTTAGTGATCATTAAAAGCAATCTAGTAACAAGTTCTACCTTGCATTTGCATCAATCATGCATGTCATGTCATATTGAGTAATATTTGTGCACTCTTTGATTGTGTTTCTTGTCTTGTATGTTTATTATGCGGATTAGACGGAATTGCGCTAGAGAGTGCCGCAGAGGATCTACAACACCACGAGTTTGAAGGCTTTGACCCTAATCAACAGCAAGAGCAAGGCAAGTGTCCTTGAAGCATATTGATCCTCTTTTTAAAATAAATGTTTTGTTTGCAAACTGCATGCTGTGTCAATTTGATGGGAGTCCTATGGTAAGAAGTTTACTAGATTTGCTAAACCACCCTTGTCACCTGGAATCTATGGTTGAGAGTCAGGAAGGGTTTTTACCTTTTTGCTTCGCTTAATTAATTGGGATGGAAAAACACTACACATTTAATTATGTATTAATGATATTCTTGTTAATGTGAACTGGTCGATACGGTATGGTAATGGGTGATCTAAGCAAGCCTGGTATGTGGATGGGTTGGATGTTATGGTGGTTTTGCTTCCTTTAGATCTAAGGACCGGTTCATGCGAGAATAAGCCAGGACTACAGTGCCACCACGAGGCCAAGTATGAGTGCAGCGTAGCTGATTAATTAGGGCTTTGCTAGTTCTATTTGGACCATTGTGGATGCTCGGGGAAGGGGTAGTCGGAATGGGTTTGTTGATGATTGGTGGGACTACCCTGGGATCCGAATGGCTCAAGAGGGGGCCTTTGGTTGAAGATGTGCTCTGCGGGAGACATCGCCACCGGTGAAACCTCAGTGGGGTCTAAATAGGCTAGTAATCCCTTTGTAAATGCTATTTTGTGATCTCTTGGCCATACACCAAAGGAAGTGCAATTGGCATAAGGGAGGTTCTTTAGTCGCCGACGGGTGATGAAATCACAAACACGTGGGTAAAGAGGTACAAACTCTGCAGAGTTAACTAAAATTATCATGATAGTCGTGCTCCCGGTTATGAGCACCTGGACAACTTCCATGATTAGAGGGAACTCGGTATTGGGATGGTATTTGGGATGGTTATGGATTAATTTCTGGTATTGAATATGGTTATTGGCAAATGGTGAAATCTGGAATTATTGATGAGGATGGTGAACTATGGATTGGTATTGTGATATTATTTATGACTATGATGGGTTTACTTCACATACATGTAATATATTGCTTTCCAAATGTTTTAGTGTACTTTTTAGCACTTTGCCATTATTATTGTCATCATTTGAATCAGCCACATGTCATACTTTCCACACTTGCTGAGTACGACATGTACTCACTCTTGCAATCCCCCACCCAACAGTTGCATGTTAGGATTGGGAGTTTAATGGTGATAATGCAAAGTTCTAGGCCGTGTCTACTGTCAGCTTTTCCTGTGGTGTTGATTGGAGCTGCGCTATCCCTTATGCTTAGTTTGCTTAGTTGCTTAATTAGAGTATTTCCGCTGCATTAGTTGAACTTGTCATAAATATTCATTAGAGCTTGTATTCGAGGATAATCTGGTTTGTGTAATAAAATTTGGTTAATTAATCTTGTTTTGTGGTAATTTTCTGTATATCCTTTTGTGATTGCACTCGTGCATGTGTGATGAACATCCTGGGCACACATATGAGTTAGCTTAGTTCATTTTTCGGAACCGGGCATCACAGATTGGTATTAGAGCCACAGGTTGACCGTAGGATGCAGCCTAGATAGAATGGACACTTTAGAGCACATAGGAGCACTCAGGAGTCAATGTGTTTTTGCTTGGAGTGCTGTTTGCTATATATATTGTTTGCTTGTGTGCTTAATAGAGGATTTTGGGGTGCTTTAGCATTGCCATGTCCACCTAGGCTAGTGTAGCTAGCTGTTTAGTTTCATATTCCTTGATGCATATAGTTGAGAATTAGTTCTACCTCTCTTTTCTTTCTCGCTCAATCTCTACTTCAAATGGAAGAAGGACACAACCAGAAGATCCACTGTCTTAGACGAAGCTGTATGGAAGATGAGAACAAAGGTGGTGTGTCCAAGAGCAAGTTTTAAAATAAGGGGGGGTAGAATCCTTCGCCAACCTTATTGTTTTGGATTCTCAAGGATTGGACATTATACTTGGTATGGACTGGTTGAGGAAGCACAATGGAGTTATTGAGTGTGCCACGAAGACGGTGAAGTTGACCAATGAGGAAGGGATCGCCGTAGAGTTGGAAGCACCACACAGAAAAACAAGCGACGTGGGAATTGGAGGATGATCTCAAGAAGGAATTTCACTATCTCTTCTCTTCCACGTCGAATCTCGAGGGAGAGATTAATTTTAAGGGGGGTAGGATTGTAACGCCCTCATTTTCATGCATCATGCCTTGCATACATTCATATACATGTTTAACATTGATCCACATAAAGAGGAACAAGTTTAAAATCGATTTGGAACAAAATCACACTTAAAACGCAGGAAAGTGCGGACTAGTCCGATTTTGCTGCGGACTAGTCTGATTTTGCCTCTGGAAACTTTCAGACTTGTCCGATTTTGTGTGGACTAGTCCGATATTCCAAGAATCCTTGAAAATTTGCGAAGTCCTTGGACTTTTCCGGACTAGTCCGATGTTCCAGCGGACTTGTCCGATTTCCTCTCTGTTCAAAGTCGGACTTGTCCGATGTTTGGCCAGACTTGTCCGATTTTCTCTCTGGACGACTTCAGACTAGTCCGGTCCTTTCTGGACTTGTCCGATATTTCGCGACTCCGAGTTGATCTTTTGTTTTACGACTTGTTTCTTAGGTTTCACGTTAAGTGGGCCTAGGAACATCGTGCCTAACTCTTTTAGAGCCCATGTGGGACTCTAAACCGGCCTCTACTCATCCCAAAACTCGAAATCCATCTAACCCTAGCCTCCACCTCTATATAAACAACCCCACCCTTGGATTGACATCTATTTGCCACTTTTCCACCCACCCAAACCCTAGTTCGTGGGGAGCCACCATCAAGGAGGGAGGAGAAGATCCCAAGCAAGAATAAGAAGAGGAGGAAACGAAAGAGGATCAAGATCTCCACCGAGTTTCGTCCTTCACCACCAATTCATCTCCAAGTTCATCACCAACCCTAGATCACCAAGATCCAAGTGTTACCTCCAAGTTTCTTGATTCATTGGAGTTCTAAACACCTGGTATACCTTCTATTATCTTTTCCTTACGTGAATTCAACCCCTAATCTCCAAATTTACGTCGATCTAGAAAACCCTAATCTGCTGATCTCGCAGAGTGCGGACTTGTCCGGTCCCTAGCGGACTAGTCCGATCTTTCTGGTTAAATTGTCTTGAATTGATTCTAAAATTTGATCTAATCACATCCAAACCTGTATAAACTTGTTAAAAGCTATTAGAACTAGTTAGTGATCATTAAAAGCAATCTAGTAACAAGTTCTACCTTGCATTTGCATCAATCATGCATGTCATGTCATATTGAGTAATATTTGTGCACTCTTTGATTGTGTTTCTTGTCTTGTATGTTTATTATGCGGATTAGACAGAATTGCGCTAGAGAGTGCTGCGGAGGATCTACAACACCAGGAGTTTGAAGGCTTTGACCCTAATCAACAGCAAGAGCAAGGCAAGTGTCCTTGAAGCATATTGATCCTGTTTTTAAAATAAATGTTTTGTTTGTAAACTGCATGCTGTGTCAATTTGATGGGAATCCTATGGTAGGAAGTTTACTAGATTTGCTAAACCACCCTTGTCACCTGGAATTTATGGTTGAGAGTCGGGAAGGGTTTTTACCTTTTTGCTTCGCTTAATTAATTGGGATGGAAAAACAACACTACACATTTAATTATGTATTAATGATATTCTGGTTAATGTGAACTGGTCGATACGGTATGGTAATGGGTGATCTAAGCAAGCCTGGTATGTGGATGGGTTGGATGTTATGGTGGTTTTGCTTGCTTTAGGTCTAAGGACATGCGAGAATAAGCCAGGACTACAGTGCCACCACGAGGCCAAGTATGGGTGCAGCGTAGCTGATTAATTAGGGCTTTGCCAGTTTTATTTGGACCATTGTGGATGCTCGGGGAAGGGGTAGTCGAAATGGGTTTTTGATGATTGGTGGGACTACCCTAGGATCCGAATGGCTCAAGGGGGGGCCCTTAGTTGAAGATGTGCTCTGCGGGAGACATCGCCACCGGTGAAACCTCAGTGGGGTCTTAATAGGCTAGTAATCTCTTTGTAAAGGCTATTTTGTGATCTCTTAGCCATACACCAAAGGAAGTGTAATTGGCATAAGGGAGGTTCTTTAGTCGCCGACGGGTGATGAAATCACAAACACGTGGGTAAAGAGGTACAAACTCTGCAGAGTTAACTAAAACTATCATGATAGCCGCGCTCCCGGTTATGAGCACCTGGACAACTTCCATGATTAGAGGGAACTCGGTATTGGGATGGTATTTGGGATGGTTATGGTCAGTATTATGGTTATGGATTAATTTCTGGTATTGAATATGGTTATTGGCAAATGGTGAAATCTGGAATTATTGATGAGGATGGTGAACTATGGATTGGTATTGTGATATTATTTATGACTATGATGGGTTTACTTCACATACATGTAATATATTGCTTTCCAAATGTTTTAATGTACTTTTTAGCACTTTGCCATTATTATTGTCGTCATTTGAATCAGCCACATGCCATACTTTCCACACTTGCTGAGTACGACATGTACTCACTCTTGCAACCCCCCACCCAATAGTTGCAGGTCAGGATTGGGAGTTTAATGGTGATAATGCGGAGTTCTAGGCCGTGTCTACCGTCAGCTTTGCCTGTGGTGTTGATTGGAGCTGCGCTATCCCTTATGCTTAGTTTGCTTAGTTGCTTAATTAGAGTATTTCCGCTGCATTAGTTGAACTTGTCATAAATATTCATTAGAGCTTGTATTCGAGGATAATCTGGTTTGTGTAATAAAATTTGGTTAATTAATCTTGTTCTGTGGTAATTTTTTGTGTATCCTTTTGTGATTGCACTCGTGTATGTGTGATGAACATCCTGGGCACACATATGCGTTAGCTTGGTTCATTTTTTGGAACCGGGCGTCACACAGCCCCGATCATGTTTTGGGGGCCGTCTGAAGCATAAAAAATGATGGGTGTATCCATCCACTTCCGATGTGGTTCCGCCTTAGCAGCGGGAGCTGTCACGGCCATGTCCCGCCGCATTGTCTTGAGGAAGCGGCGAGAGGTGATGTCCCAAGAACCATCATAGATGGTGTTCAAGGTCTTCTGACGTTCGTTGTCAGAGACGTCGGAGTCGTCATTGACAGTGTTGTAAACGGCTTTCAAGATCTTTTTGGGGTCCTAGAAACCTAGCTGGTCTTCAGCCGGAGCTTCATCGACTTTTTGTTTTCCTTCCGTTTGACGGAAAGGAGCTTCTTCCCGGCGCTTGTTATAGTGTTCGACATGGTTCTAGACCTCTCGACACTCTTCCAAGCTGTGTCCGTTCGTCTTGTGAATCAGACACCATGCTTTGTTGTCGTCTTCTGATGAAGGTCGAGGTCGCTTCTCGGGGCGTGACCCCCGACTTCCAGGAGCTGCAGCAGCAGTAGCTGGAGCACCGGTCAACGACTTCTTTTTTCCATTGGGCTTCTTTTTATTCTTGCCACTACCGGAGGTAGCGGCTTAAGTTTTGGAGGACTTCTGGTTGGCCTCCGGAGCTGGCTTGGAGTGCATTTCACGGCCCTCCGCAACTCTAGCACATTTGTCGACTAGGCTGAAGAGTTTCGTGATGATGGTAACTTCTTTAATGACCACCTTCTCAAGCATATTCTTATCTCGAACACCCTGTCTGAATGCAACGATAATAGAGGAGCTCGATATTGAAGGAATGGTATTTCGTACATGAGAGAACCGCTGGATGAAGGATCGTAGCGATTCCGTCGATATTTGCTTTACGGCAAACAAGTCCAATTCAGTGCCAGGCCGAGTGTAGGAGCTCCCGAAGTTGGCAGTGAATTGTTGGCACAGCTCCGCCCAACTATTAATGGAGTCAGGTGGAAGACTCATGAACCAGGACCTTGTAGTCCCAGTTAAAGCCACCGGGAAGTAATTGGCCATTACAGCCTCATCACCCCCCGCTGCCAGTATGGCGATGGAGTAGATTTGAAGGAATTCGGTGGGGTTGACAGTCCCGTCGAATTTTTCTGGTAGGTGAGGCCGGAACTTCTGTGGCCACCTGACCATACGTAAATGCATGGCCAGGGTAGAACAGCCCCCTCCTACTCCTTGAGGTGCAGGGTTGTCCCTAGCTTCTCGCCTCTCACGAGCGCGCTCGATGTGGACACGACCACCTGCTGCCGGTAACGGCGATCCAGTTCTGACCGCAGGTCATGAGACAGAATCCTGGTAATTGTGTGGGTGCGTCGTGCCCCGGGAGACAACGAAGTCACCTGCTGAGATGCAGCACGTCTCCTCTGTTGTGATACTTGCGGACCAAGTCGGCCCGACAAGGTCCATCGTTGAGATGGTGCTCGCCCCGAAGGGGGAGGACCTTGATTGCTGATGCCTGCAGCTGCAGCTGCGACCAGATGGTCAACATCAGCCCTCCACTGCTCCATAGCACCCTGGGGTGCACCTAGAGGCAGTGGGCGTTATAGAAGAGCTCGCACAGCAATGAGCATGTGCTCGGGGTTGTTGTTTGTCGATGCAGTGATCGACGCAGATGCTCCATCTTGTTGACCAGCATCGTTTGCCGGAATAGATGGTTGTTGTGGTGCCACAACGCCTGCTGGAACAATGGCACCTGTTGGTTATTGGACGTTGGAGGGATTGCCTCCAGCAGGTTGTCCAACGTGGTTGCCATTGGAGGATCCAGTAGCTGAATTCACCATCTTGTGATCTCGGGATTGGCCCCCCTACCTGGCGCGCCAAATGTCGAAGTGTTTGCTACGACACTTCCCCCGGACCCGCTAAGAAGCAGGTTCTTTTGTGGTTGACGTATGCAGAGATCAAGATCAAGATGATGACACCAGAGATTTACGTGGTTCGGGCCGCCTGAGCGTAACACCCTACTCCACGGGATTTGTGTTGTTATATTGTGCGAGTCTATTCGCTAGTCAGTTGGGATCAGGTCGAATCAGTTCGAATAGCCTTGTCGATGTTCGTGCGGTATAGCCCTTTTATAGTTTTAAGGACTGATCGTTACAAAGCTTGCCTAGCCCGACATGTGGCCCTGGCGTATTTAATGGCCTAATACACTGTCTAAAGAGTATTAAGTATGATTAATAGTGTGATAACGTGCCTTAATGGCTGTGTTACCCCTATTAACAGTGCTCTTGATCGTGTGTCGTTAATACAGTATTAACAACACACAATTACATCTTGTAACTGTCGCTTTAATTACACTTGATGGCTCACGCTGAAGGAGATCTGCCAGTATACGCATCGATGAAGGTCCGGAGGCTCCACACGTGGAAGCTCCGGAGCTTTCCCTTACGGGAGGTTAGGTCCGGGGCTGCTGTACACGTGTCGGCACTGGAGCTCCTCTCTGCTGGGGGGTTAGGTCCGGGACTGTTGTACACGTGTTGGCACTGGAGCTACCTTTGTTAGGAGCTTAGTTCCGGTTTTCCATTACACGTGTTGACCTAGGAGCTACCCATATGAGGGGAGCGAGTCCGGTGCAATGTGACATGTGGGGCCCAAAGAGTCTTTCAACTCCGACAGGTAGAACTCTCTTGTACTCTTCGCGGTATTAAGGGGTACCCGATACGCACAGTACCGACAACCTCTATCTAATCCCGAGCTTGAGGCAGTAAGGCAATAATTTCGTCATCATGATCGAGAGGAGCGAGAGCTTTCTATAGCTTACCTCGACTCGATGACTGCAGCAAGGAATGTGAAGAAAAAGCAAAGAGAGGCCCATAACTCAGCTGCAGCTGAGACATCCCCAAGGAAGAAGAGACTTGTGACCATGGGGGAGAAATCAAGAACTCAAGAAGCTAGGAGATCAAAGGAAAAGGGCAAAGCGCCAGTTGAGGAGGCACCCAAGAAGAAGGCTCCTAGTTTTAAGAAGCCTACAAGCAAAGCTAAGAAGGGACCCTCTCAACCCATAGATCTCTTGAGGATGTCTTCACCTGCTAGAAACCCCAACCACCATGCTACTGTTGAATCCAACATATTCAAAGGCAAAGGGGCTGAGAGGGCTAGAAGACTCAGAACGGTCAATGTGTATCAACGTGAGAATAACACCGCTGACCCTCGCTTTTGGTGTGACTTCCACTGTGATTATTATTGGACCGTCTACATGTGAAAACAAACTCCAGTAACGGATGCCTATTGGATTGATTGGGACTACATGGCATAGAAGAATCATGCTGCCTTCAATGTCGTGATTGAAGCCATAGAGCACCATGGACTGAACAAACTCACGTCATTCAACTATGACTGTGTAAGGATCGAAACGCCCAAGAGGGGGGGGGGTGAATTGGGCTTTCTTTCAAATTTTAAGATAATTAAAAGCTAACAACTTAAGGCCCAATTCCCTATGCGATTAATCTATGCAATCAATGTAAATTAAAGTTGCGGAATGAAGATTGCATAAATGTAAAAGGGAGAGGGATGCAAACGCTCAAGGGACACGGAGTTTATCCCGTGGTTCGGCAAGATCACAAGGATCTTCCTACATACACGTTGTGGCACCCACTGAAGGGTTTTGCCATTCCCAAGTCACCGAGACAAGGGGGTCTTCACTATTCTTCTCCGTTCGCCAACCTTGGCAAGGTGGAGCTCAAGCCTTGTACACTTTGAATCCTCCTGGCTTCCACAATCCTCTTGGCAAGCTCCGGAAGTCACACACACCAAGGGACACTCCCTTATGGCTCTCACTACACTAGAGACTCCAATCACCTAGAATGGAGGCACACAAGCACTATCTCTAGCTAGTTCTAGCCTATCTCTTGGTGTACAAATGATGAACAATGATGTGAAAGTGGTAGCTCTATGTCTTGAATGCTCTAGGATGTGTAGAGTATGTCTGGGCTTCAAGTCTTGTCGATTTGACAGGTTGAAGGGGTATAAATAGCCAGCCTCCACGAAATAGCCGTTGGAAAAGTAGGCTGACATCACTTCTCTGCGAACACCGGATGATCCGATGTCTCCCCTTCAGTTAACATCGGTCAAAGCCAAATTAGCTGATGTCACTGTGTCAGATATGACCGTTGTTAGACCGATGTTGACCTGTCTTCTCGTCGGATGATCCGGTGGCTCTTTCTCCAGAATTTTGCTTGATCTTGAAGCTTACTGGAGTGATTGACCGATGTATGTAATTCTGCACATCGGATGATCCGGTGCTTCACTTGGTTGTCATTAATCACAAATTCATTATTAATATCGAATGATTGTCATTAATCACCGAAACCGTACCTCATGGGGCCTAGATGCTTTAAATCTCCCCCTTTTTGGTGATTGATGACAACACAATAATTTAAAGCGCAATAATAATGAATTTGATGGTACAATACTCAAGTAGATATGCAATGAATACAAGATAGGACACATTAAGCTTGTAGAAATCAAATGAAATTAATGGCGCGAAAAGCTCAATCGATTAATAACATAAGCAAATGTAACAAGCGGAAGAGTGCTTAATTGAAATTACATAAGAGTACTCAAGCACGGATACAAAGGATAAACACACGAGAATACAAAGAGCAAAATTCACACTCCCCCTGAGACTACTACTACCACTCCCCCTGACTCCTCTACCTCTTCTCCCCCTTTGGCATCAAGACACCAAAAAGGGGTCAGAGAGCCTACAGACCCTGAGAGCTGGGCGCGATGACGAACTGGTCACCGTCGCAGTCGTCGGAGCTGGAGTCGCCGGTCGTAGGAGCTGCTGGAGTGGAGGGAGCTGGGGGGGTCCGCTGCCGGTGCTAGAGGAGAGGAAGCAGGTACTGGAGGCGCCGGTGGAGCTGGAGGAAGTGGAGCGCTCACCACGGATGCCGGCGTCTGCTGGAACAGAGTCGTCGCCGGCAGAGGTGAGTGAATCGGTGCGCTAGGTGCCAGAAGTGGTGACATACTGATCGAAGGAATAGGAGTAGTGGGCACCTGAGCAACACCTGGAGCCAGTCCCAGTCCAGGCTGCTGTGGAGGAAGGGCGATCCCGGTCTGAGTGTAAAGGTTGGTGATCAACCCTAGGATCCCCACCATGGCCTGCTGGGTCTGCTGCTGCTGGTCGAGGGTACGCTGGTGCATCTGATCAACGAGGTTTGTGAACCGGTCCGTATCCTCTCGCCTCTGTCAGGCGATCTCCAGCTGAAGCTCCTGCTGCTGCCTCTGCAGCTGTGCCAGGTGAGCAGCCTGCTCTGCCCTGGCCTGCTCAGCAGCGAGCCTGTCCTGGCGCTGCTGCTCTATCATCTGCTGGAGTAGTGTCGACAGCTCTGACGGCTGTGACACCTACGCCTCGGACACAGGAGGTGGAGTCGGTGGTGGAGCAGCTGAACCTCATGCCTCGGCGTCGTTCTGCCTCGGTGAAGGAGGAGGAGGAGGGAAGTACTCCTCGACACTCTCGTCCGTGTCGCTCTCGGACCAGACGTGCTGCAGATCTCCTCCTTGAGCTTCCGCCTCAGCTAGTCGCTCATCCTCTCTCTCAAGGTTAGACCAGTCCTCCTCAGTCAGCATCGCCCTGACCTGACGTTCAACAGGGCGGCCAAGGCGGCGGTCCCCTGGAGCTGGAGCTCGGTAGTGTCCGAACCGAGACGCACTCTCGTCAGAGAGACGATTGTGTGCGGCAGACCCCTCGGGAACCATCATAGTGAGCAGGTAGATGATCCAGTGCCCATATACTAGCTGCCTCATCATGCCCACACCGTCGGTGATCACATCTTCCATCTCGCAGATGATGACATCCACAATGTCAAAGTCCATCCCGTTCATGATGTAGAACAGGATCGTCTCCTGGAGGCTGGTGAAACCCTCAAGATAGCCGGACCTCGGCAGGAGAGAGCGACGCAGGGCGAGGTGCACCGTGCGCGCTGCAGGAGTCAACAGGGCCGGAACTCTCGGCTGGTCTGGAGAGAAAGTGGGTCCAAACAGTGATTTGATCTCCTCCAGAGCAGGAGCCACTCCTCCAGTGAGCGGCCTCCTCGGCGGGTCTGCCTGACTGTAGACCCTCTCATGTATGCAAGTGTCGTGCAAGTCTACTCCAAGCAGCTGTCCCAACGTCTGCCTCGACAGGTGGTAGTGCTGACCCAGGAACATGAAGTCAATGGATCGTCTGCCCTCAGAGACGTAGAGGGTGGCGTAGAACACGCGGACCCAATCCTCCACGTAAGCACTCCGCTCATATGATAGCAACTGCACCAGGCCCCTGTACCTCTCAAAGAACGGCCTGATCTCTGTCCCTGCGGCTACTTCAAGCTGAACCCAATCCATGTAGTTGTGTTGGAACAACTTGTGGCCACGACGTCTGTAGGTCTCGTAGAGAGACGCCTGTGTGATCGTCCAGAACCGACTGTCCACCGTAGCTTCCCGGGGCTGCGGGTACCACTCCTCAAGCAACACACTCCATCTGAGCTTCTGGAGTTGCTTGGCCTTCATCTTCCGGTAGTCCGTGAGACGGACTCCCTCACTGACACGGACTGCCGTGTCCATCTCGTAGATGGCCCTCTCGGCCTCCCTGTCCTCACGACGGTCGGCAGCCATCGGTCTCGGACGAGGAGCAGCCTCGGTGTGACCTCCACGTGTCCGGGCTGAGCGCCGGCGGACGAGAGGCTCAACCGGCTCCTCTTCGGCCTCGGAGTCGTCGATCACGGGAGGCTGCCTGGAACGAGCCTCGCGGATCCTCAGGGACCCTCCTCGGCCACGCTCACGCTCCTCGGCGGCGCGAGCGGCCATCAACGCCTTCTTCTCCTCCTTAGAGAGCTTCTGCTTCTTCGCGGCGGGCTCCGCGATGGCCTTGCCCTTGTTCTTCCTGTCGCGAGCCATCGCAACGAAGCAAAGTGCGTGGATGAAGTCGACGATGTACGGAACGGCACCACGAAGGTTGACGCGGCCGGGAAAACCTAACGGCGACGAGGGGATCGCGACCGTAGAGGATGGCACGCGTTGAAGGTGGAGAGGGCGGTGTGTGCGTGGGGCGGCTTTGGCGGTGGAGAGAGGCGGCGGTGGCGCTTGGGCGCGGTGGTGAGGTGTGGAGACGGCGGCGCGGCGCTTGGAGGTGAGGCGGCGCGGGTGTGTGGCGGTGTCCGGCGGGAGCACGGCGGCACCGCGAGATTGTGGTGGCGGCGGCACGAGGAAGAGGCGGCGGCGCGAGGTTGTGGTGGCGGCGGCGCGAGGAAGAGGCGACGGCGCGAGGGAGAGGCGGCGGCGCGAGGGAGAAGGGCGGCAGCACTGGGGAGAGGCGGCGGCGCGGTGGACGGTGGTCGGCGGCGACGATTTGGGCGCGATCGGCGGCGGCGAGAGCACGGGCGAGCGAGGCGTCGGGGAGAGAGAAAGAGGCGGCGGCGCGCGAGATTAAATAGTGGACCCCAAACCCTAGCCGTTATTTTAACACCGGATGGACCAATGCTAGAGAATATGAACATCGGTCGAATGCAACAGTAAGGATATTCAAGAATTGCTGTTGACACCGGATGGACCGACGTCTAGGGTTTTGATCATCGGTCGAATATCAAAGTAAGGGTGTTCAACAGAGTGATGTTGACACCGGATGATCCGACGTAGGAGGAAGTAAACAACGGTTGAATTTACCGCAGCTCCAGAAGAGTGAACATCGGATGGACCGATGTTTTCCAGAACGAACGCGTCGGATCATTTGAGGTTCTGACCGAACTGGCCCTTGAAGAATGAACACCTATTGATCCGATGATGGATGGGTTTAGGCATCGGATAATCCGATGACAACAGAACAGAAACATCCCATATATGTCCTTTGACCAAACAAACAATCAAAGAGAAACACATGTCTTAGGACTTTTTGGGCAACCCCTTACCCCTCAAAAAGCTAATATGCCAATAGCTTGGCTAAACCTTAAAGCAAACGGAACACTGAGAAAAGTGGAGGAAAAATATCCAAATAAAATGTAAGGCCCATGCTTTGTGAGGTAGAGTATGAAGACTTCTATCTCTTTGAAGCATGTTCCTCTAGGCATTAACGTACCTAACATTTTGTTCTTTCCACCTTATATGAGTTGAGATATTGTATTTTAAACAAGTCTCCTTCTCATGAGGTGGGTTCCCCTTTGTGACAATCTACCGTATGCAATGCCAAACAAGTTATAGTGCAAGAAATTAAATGAGTGCAAGTCTATATGGCAGGGATCATGCAAGGCATAAAATAAATCTATCTTGCCAAGTTTAAACCTTCCAAAGGCTTCCTCAGGGAAAACTATTTCTAGCTCACCCCTGTCCTTTGGGAGTTAGACAAGACCTATATGATATGCATCCTTACATGAACATGGCAACTTACATGACGTTAGATGCATCTAGCACATTTAATTCACTTCGAAGTCTAGAAAAGGTTTTCTCATCAAGTGGTTTTGTGAAGATATCCGCCAATTGTTCTTCGGATCTAACACCTTGCAAAGAGATGTCTCCTTTAGCCTCATGATCCCGCAAGAAGTGATGGCGAATATCAATGTGCTTCGTGCGGGAGTGTTGAACGGGGTTTCTAGCTATCTTGACCGCACTTTCATTGTCACAAAGGAGAGGCACACAACCAAATTTAATTCCAAAGTCCAAAAGGGTTTGCTTCATATATAGAATTTGGGCACAACATGCACCGGCCGCTATATACTCCGCCTCCGCGGTGGACAAAGCCACGGAATTTTGCTTTTTTGCTTGACCAAGATACTAGGGAACGCCCAAGTAAGTGGCACCCACCGGAGGTACTCTTGCGATCCACACGGCATCCGGCAAAGTCCGAATCCAAGTATCCCAAGAGATGGAAACTAGCGTTCTTGGGGTACCACAAACCTACACTTGGGGTATGCTTGAGATACCGAAGTATCCTAAAGACCGCCTTCTTATGCGATTCTTTAGGTGCCGCTTGAAAGCGTGCACACAAGCACACACTAAACATAATATCGGGCCTAGATGCGGTAAGGTATAACAATGAACCAATCATGGAACAGTAGTGAGATTGATCAATAGGTTTACCATTCAAGTCCGCCTTGATATGACATTGTCGCCATTGGAGTACTTCTTGTGCTACAATCTCCCATCTCAAATTTCTTCAAGAGGTCCTTGGTGTACTTCTCTTGGTAGATGAAGGTCCCCTCTTGAAGTTGCTTGATTTGAAAACCAAGGAAGAAGTTGAGCTCTCCAATCATTGACATCTCGAATTCCCTAGACATCATGGTGCCAAACTCATGGCTAAGATATTTGTTAGTTGAGCCAAAAATGATATCATCGACATAAATTTGACAAATAAATAAATCCCTGTCGATTTCCTTGGTGAAGAGTGTGGTGTCCACCCTCTCGATCTTGAATCCTTGCATGACCAAGAAATCCCTTAGACGTTCATACCACGCCCTAGGTGCTTGCTTGAGCCCGTAGAGCGCCTTGTGTAAGCTATACACATGGTTAGGATTCCTCGGATCTTCAAACCCGGGAGGTTGCTCAACATAAACAAGCTCGTTAATATAGCCATTAAGAAAGGCACTTTTAACATCCATTTGATAAAGCATTATATTGTGATGTGAAGCAAAAGCAAGGAGTATACGAATAGCTTCTAACCGAGCGACCGGAGCGAATGTTTCTCCAAAGTCTAGTCCTTCAACCTGTGAAAAACCCTTGGCCACAAGTCTTGCCTTGTTGCGGACCACAACACCATTCTCGTCTTGCTTGTTGCGGTACACCCACTTCGTTCCGATGACGTTCTTGTCCTTGGGTCGCTCCTACAATACCCAAACTTCATTGCGGGTGAAGTTGTTGAGTTCTTCTTGCATGGCCATCACCCAATTTGGATCTTGGAGTGCTTCCTCTATATGAGTGGGTTGTACACACGAAACAAAAGAGTAGTGCTCACACAATGAAGCGACATGGCGAGAACAAGTACTTACTCCCCGTGACGGACTTCCGATGATTTGATCAATCGGATGCGCCTTGGAGATGCGTCCATGCCTTATTAGTGATTGTGAAGCACTTGGCGGTGGTGATGCATCTTGCTCGTCTTGTGGTTGGACTTGATCTTGGACTTCTTCTTCTTGTTGTTGGTATTGTGTGGCTTGTGAATCTTGCATTGGCAATGGATCATCTTTCTCTTCTTCTTCATCAACTTGAGGCGCCATGGAGGTGTTGATGTTGGAACTTGATGCTCCCCCTTGATCATGGCTTTCCTCAACTTCGGGCTTGATGTCTCCAATGGTCATGTTTTTCATGGATTCTCGTAGAGGCTCATCATCTATATCATCATGACCAAAACTCTCCTCTTGGGAGCCATTAGTCTCATCAAACTCAACATCACAACTTTCTTCAACTAACCCGTAGGTTTGGTTGAATACTCGATATGCTTTTGAGTTTGACGCATAACCAAGAAAGATACCAACATCACACCTTCTTTCAAACTTACTGAGCCTTTTCTTGCGGTAGATGTAGCACTTGCACCCGAAGACTCGGAAGTAGGAGATGTTGGGCTTTCTCCCAATGAGGAGCTCATATGGGGTCTTTTGAAGTAGACGATGAAGATAGACCCTATTTGCGACATGGCACGCCGTGTTGATTGCTTCGGCCCAAAACTTCTCCGACGTGCCATAGTCATCAAGCATTGCTCTAGCAAGGGTGATGAGAGTCTTGTTCTTCCTTTCAACGACACCATTTTGTTGAGGGGTGTATGTGGCCGAAAACTCATGCTTCACGCCTTCACGATCACACCACTCCCCAATGTTGTAGTTTTTGAACTCGGTGCCGTTGTCACTCCGGACCTTGATGATGGGAAGTTGAAATTCCCTTTGAGCACGTTTAGCAAAGGTCTTGAAGACTTCCGGAGTTTCACCCTTGTCACCTAGAAACAAGGTCCAAGCATATCTAGAATAGTCATCAACAATAACAAGACAATAGAAATTACCACCAGGAATTTGATATGTGGACGGTCCGAAGAGGTCCATGTGGAGTAGTTCAAGCGGCTTGGAGGTTGACACCATTGTCTTCATTGGGTGGTGTGAAGCAACTTGCTTCCCGGCTTGACAAGCGCTACAAAGCTTGTTTTTCTCAAACGTGACATCCTTCACGCCGGTCACCATCCCAAGCTTGAATGACTTCTTAGGCTTGCTCATCCCAATGTGAGCAATGCGTCGATGCCATAGCCAACCCAAGCTTGTCTTAGTGAAAAGACAAGTGGTCAAGCTAGCATCCTTGTTGGAGAAGTCCACCAAGTAAAGATGTCCATGCCAAAAACCTTTGAAGATTAGTTCTTTGCTTGATTCACTAGTTACTACAACACCATTCTTGTTAAAGGTGCACGTTAGTCCAAGATCACATAGTTGTGCAATGGAAAGTAGATTGAAACTAAGTGACTTAACATATAGTACATTAGAAATGGACAAATCATGCGAAATAGCAATTTTACCTAAACCAATTACCTTCCCCTTTGAGTTGTCACCAAAGGTGACTTGTTCATGATTGTCGGGGTTCTCTATGGTGGTGAACATACCATCATTGCCGGTCATATGTTGAGTGCACCCGCTATCGAGTACCCAATGCTTTCCTCCGGCTTTGTAGTTCACCTTAGTGTTACCTTTTTCCATGAGGCACATAGGAGGTGGACGAAGAGGTGAGTTGTCCTTGTCAACGATGGCAAGGCCCGCCAAGTTTTCTTCATCTTCACTCTCTTCGTCGCTTGATTCTTCATCCGTGATCCACTCATTGGCCTCGCACATGAAGACTTTTTGAGGCCCTCTTCTCTTCTTTGGAAAGAGCTTGGTCTTCTTGCCTTTGTCAAATTTCTTCTTTCCAAAGGAGCACTTGGGCTTGACCTATTCTTCATCTTCATCACTTTCTTCTAGCTTTCGATGCTTTTCCTTGTGGTTGTCCTTCCTCTTGTCCGGTCTTGGACAATCATATGATATGTGGCCTTGATCACCACAATTATAGCATGTCTTGTTTTCATCTTTTCTTGGGAGGAAGGCTTTCTTCTTGGGATCAAAAGAGTATCCCTTCTTTGCGATCTTGGAGTTTAAACGTGAAAATTTCCTCATCATCAACGCAAGCTCGTGATCGTCCTCTTCGCTTGTTGCTTGCTCTTCTTCACTTGAGCTAGGCTCAACCACTCTCTTCTTCTTGGGAGTTGTCTTCTTGGTTGAAGCCTTGAGAGCAATGGTCTTTGACGATGACTCCTCCATCATTCCAAGTACGCTCATCTCATGAGCATGAATTTCTCCAATGAGCTCCGAAACTTCAATGTTGTCAAGTGATTCTTTTTGGAGCATTGAATTGATAATGTTGTACTTGGGCTTGGATAGAAGCATGAGGATCTTGCGGTTGATAAGTCCCTTACCAAGAGAAGCAATGTCAAGTGCGTTAATCTCCTCAATGAGCACATTTAAACGAGAAAACATTTGGTTAGCATTCTCATGAGGAAGAATTTTGAATTCATCATACTTGGATTTAAGCAAGTGATATTTGAGTTCTTTAACACGAGATGAGCCCTCATGTATTTCAATTAAACATGTCCAATTTTCACAAGCTTTCTCTTTACTAGCAATTCTAGCAAATACGTCTTGACTTATGCATTCATAGATAGCATTTCTAGCTTTAGCATCCCATTTTAGTTGGTCACCAACATAATTAAGATCTCCAAACCCCGCATGGGTCGCTTCCCAAACTTCGGGAGCAATAGCCTCTAGGTAGGCACGCATGCGTGCTTTCCAATAGGCAAAGTTCTTGCCCTCGAAGGTAGGAACCGAACCCCCATTCTTGGCCATTTTAGCTCTCTAGCGCTGAGGCTAGAATGATCCAAAGAGCAACAAGGCTCTGATACCAATTGTAAGGATCGAAATGCCCAAGAGGGGGGTGAATTGGGCTTTCTTTCAAATTTTAAGGTAATTAAAAGCTAACAACTTAAGGCCCAATTCCCTATGCGATTAATCTATGCAATCAATGTAAATTAAAGTTGCGGAATGAATATTGCATAAATGTAAAAGGGAGAGGGATGCAAACGCTCAAGGGACACGGAGTTTATCCCGTGGTTCGGCAAGATCACAAGGATCTTCCTACATCCACGTTGTGGCACCCACCGAAGGGTTTTGCCACTCCCAAGTCACCGAGACAAGGGGGTCTTCACTATTCTTCTCCGTTCGCCAACCTTGGCAAGGTGGAGCTCAAGCCTTGTACACTTTGAATCCTCCGGGCTTCCACAATCCTCTTGGCAAGCTCCAGAAGTCACACACACCAAGGGACACTCCCTTATGGCTCTCACTACACTAGAGACTCCAATCACCTAGAATGGAGGCACACAAGCACTATCTCTAGCTAGTTCTAGCCTATCTCTTGGTGTACAAATGATGAACAATGATGTGAAAGTGGTAGCTCTATGTCTTGAATGCTCTAGGATGTGTAGAGTATGTGTGGGCTTCAAGTCTTGTCGATTTGACAGGTTGAAGGGGTATAAATAGCCAGCTTCCACGAAATAGCCGTTGGAAAAGTAGGCTGACATCACTTCTCTGTGAACACCGGATGATCCGATGTCTCCCCTTCAGTTAACATCGGTCAAAGCCAAATTAGCTGATGTCACTGTGTCAGATATGACCGTTTTTAGACCGATGTTGACCTGTCTTCTCGTCGGATGATCCGGTGGCTCTTTCTCCAGAATTTTGCTTGATCTTGAAGCTTACTGGAGTGATCGACCGATGTATGTAATTCTGCACATCGGATGATCCGGTGCTTCACTTGGTCCAATGGTATTGCAAACTGTGATGATGGACCGATGTCACTGAGCCACTCACATCGGATGATCTGGTGAGTGCATTTGTCTGAGGTCTTCTTCTTCTGTTGACACAACTCGACCGATGCAGTCAACTCAACAAACATCGGATGATCCGGTGTGTTCAATCTGTTGACTTCGAGTTGTTTTGAGTTGTTCTTTTGGAAATTGAACTTGTGACCTCTTTGACACTTGATTGAAGTGTTGTTTTGATAGTCTTCAAGTTTCAAGTTAGAGCTTTCACTTCTTGTCTTCGTATGATTCGATTTGATCTCATTGGTTGATTTTATATGGGTCTCCAATGTAATATTGATTTCATTTGATTGAGTGTTATTGGGACCTTGCATTCACAAATTCATTAGTAATATCGAATGGTTGTCATTAATCACCGAAACCGTACCTCATGGGGCCTAGATGCTTTCAATCTCCCCCTTTTTGGTGATTGATGACAACACAATAATTTAAAGCGCAATAATAATGAATTTGATGGTACAATACTCAAGTAGATATGCAATGAATACAAGATAGGACACATTAAGCTTGTAGAAATCAAATGAAATTATGATAGGAGACTTTCAAGAAGGACATCACTCATAGGAGACTTCTTCGTCAGATTCCTCCTCCGGAGCCCATGGCACCAAGAAGAAAGAATGTTGATCCTCCTACCTCATCCTCTTATCCCGTGGCTTCTCCACCACCTCCTCCTCCATCACAATCCGGAAGTGGCTTTTTCAAGTGCTTCAAGGCAATTTTCGCCTCTTGCCGAAAGGTGGAAGTTCGGCAATGTCGCATGGAGCGTCGCCAAGAGAAGTATCTCAAGGCGATGTGCAACAAGCTTGAAGTTCCCATGTCTACCACCGCGGAGAGTGATGGAGAGATGACTCCATTCCCCGATTTCACCGCCGAAGAACTTGCTCAATTTGGTGATGTTGGCACCTCCACGGTGGCACCCTCCGAAGAAGGAGGCGATGATGTAAACGCTGAAGATCTGGAGGCAACAGAGAGTGACAGTGAGCGGCAACACGGAGACGGTGAAGACGACGATGATGAAGATTAGATCTTAGGGATCTCCTCCTCTCTTTTCCTTTTTGGTGTATTGATTCCAAAGGGGGAGAGATTGGAAGGGGTTACTTAGTGTTTATTCTCGTTGTCTCTTTTGATCCTACTATGGACATACATGTATTATGTTTTAAAAACTCTCGCATTTCAATTGGTGTAAGACTTGATCTATTATGGGTTGTATACACTTTACAAAGTTTGCTATGCTTAATTGTGATGTGATGCTTGAAATGAATTATTTATCACTCATATTCATTATCATACCACAAATTATGAACACATCACTTAGGCACCCCACCGTAACATGTATATGTATTATAACTCTCTCAAGTTCATGATTCTTAATGCATACATTGAGGGAGAGTTACTTATACACATACATGTTATTAAAACCAATTATTATCCTTTATGTTGAAGCTTAATGTGTTGTCATCAATCACCAAAAAGGGGGAGATCGAAAGTGCATCTAGGCATCCCTGTGTGTTTTGGATGATTGAAAACGACAATTAAGAGACTAATGATCTTAGTTGATCTAAAGCATAGGTGTGATGATTGAAATGAGACAAAATCCCTCAAAAAGGAAAAGGTTGAAATGGGTGTCGAAGACTCAAGCATAGAAATTAGGGTTTCTATTGTGTTGAGTTTAGACTACCTGTATCAACTGTGAGGGTGTGTGTATCATGTGCATTGAGATCATCAAAGAGGGCTCAAAGTGGTGGTTGAGAGAAATACCTAAGTGAGAAGCCTTAGAGAGAGAAAAATTCCAGGGACGGGACTTGTACGGGCCTCAGGCCGGACTAGTCCGAGTGGCAAGGTTAGTCCATTTTGGGACAGACTAAAGGTCTCTGTTGGAGTTCAGATTTGTCCGTATGGGTACAGACTAGTCCATTCAGCCTTGCTGAGCGTCTGTGGAGCTAAAGTCCTGGGAGACCGGACTTGTCCGCCCTAGTGGCCGGACTAGTCTGGACCCACAGAGTAGTCCATTTTGGGACTGTCGGTGGTTTTGATCCGGCAGATCTCCCGACACTACTAAAGTGTTAAAGGAGTTTGAGGTTCGGTGAGGGCGCGCGAAGATTCAAGAAGGTGAAGTGTTAAGTGACACAAGAGACACGAAGATTTACGTCGTTCAGGCCGCCTGAGCGTAATACCCTACTCCACGGGGTGTGTTGGTGTTGTATTGGATGTATGAGCTCAACGTAAGTTGAGAGTGTCGAGTGAGCGTCTCCAGCCCCTCCCCCCTATGTATCGTCGGGCTGTCCTTCTATAGTACAAGGGCAGGACATTACAAGTTAGCCTAGCCCGACATGTGGCCCCGATGGTTACTAGTATTGATACACATTTGATGCGCTTAATTACCTTTAATAACTGAGTTACGGGCTTTGACAACACTGTTACTGGTAATTAAGGTCATCCGATTGTGTGTCATTAATATAGTATTAATGACACTTAATTGGGTCTTGAAGTCCTTGATTCTCCTTTGAAGATCCGGTGCCGTTGTGGAGTCTTCCGGAGGTTAGAGGCTGAAGATCCGACGGTTGGACACGTGGCAGCTCTGGAGCATACTGTGGGGAACAGATAGGTCCGGAGACACCTGACACGTGTCAGTTCCGGAGCTTCCCTCGGTCTGGGGTTAGGTCCGGGGTTGCCATTTCGGTACATAGCCCGGAGCTTCCCCCTTGTGGGCGGTAGCTCCAGTTTGATAGTACAAGTGGCGACCCTGGGACTAACCATGTCGGGGAAGCGAGTCCAGTTGTGTCTGACATGTGGGCCTCCAAATATCTTCAAATCAAGTAGATGACATTCCCTTGAGATCTTTGCAATCTTAAGGGGTATACGGTTCCCAGGGTACCGACAGTGGCCCCCTGGGCCCACCTCTGGGGAAGATCCCTTGGGTGAGGTCATTCCGCCGAGGTGGGTCCATCATTCGACTTTCGAACTTCAAAGGTCATGGGATGTGCCATTGGCGATAGTTTGGAGTTAAATCCTCGCCGCGTGGCATATCCCGTGTGCGGCAAATGAGATCTTTGGTGTGTGGATCTCACACAATTGAAGGTCTCCGGTTCCCGATACGAAAATCGTATCGATTCCGCGCGCCTTGTCAGGCCGCCACCTTCGGGCTTCCCGCCTCATGATGACAACCGTTCGCCTGGGTAAGAACCTCGACTTGATCGTCAGGGTGGTCCCGAGCCCTCTTGTCATTGGCAGGGTAGAATTTTTGAGTAGTATCTTTGACTTCCTTACGGTTTCCATCCAAGCGTTGCGAGGGCTTACTTAAGAAGGAAAGCGCGCACCGTCTGGGGTTCTTTACGCCTCTCATCTGATCTTGCGCTCAAACTACCAACTTGTGCTCGCTTTTCCTCTCTTGCCTTGCTGTGCCGCGATGGAGTTGGGTCTCCGTGAAAGCCGTTTGAAGACCGAAGGTGATCTGAAGAAGGTCCGGGCCCTCATGGGATGGTCCCCGGACTTCTTCAACCGCCTGGTCCACGCCGGGGGAGAGCTCCCGTTCGAGAAGGAGCACGCCGGCGAGATGGTGTACTTCTCTTCGTACGCCATGGTGGGGTTGATCCCACCTTTTTCCTCATTTTTCTTGATGTTGCTAGACTTTTATGGTCTGCAGCTGTACCACCTTGGCCCCCACTCCATTCTTCTTGTGTCTATATTCGTCCACTTCTGTGAAATGTGGGTGGGCATCCCCCCTGCTTTGAACTTTTCCGGACCTTCTTCACCGTCCACACCACCGGTAGGAGTAATGAGTACCTTGGCTTCTACTATTTCGTGAAGCGCAAGAAGTGCCCATTCAAGTACCTCTGGTCATTTCCCTTTGGAAAGTGGGATGATTGGAAGAAGGACTGGATAGTCACCCGGGTGGAGGAGCACGAGAAGCTGGAGTAGCCCGAAGGCCTCCCCAACATTGACACTGTAGTCTGGAGTGAAGCTCCGATGCTGTCAGATGCCTTCAACCCTGCTCTGACCAGGATCCGCCATTGCGTGGAGGGAGGATTAACTCCTCAGGCAGTATTTTGCAATTTCCTGGTCAACAGGTGGGCACCGCTGAAGAGGAGAGAAAAACTCGCTTGGGCCCTCAACAGCGTGATGGACGACGACCGGGTCGAGACAGGACTGAAGTCCAACATGGCGGGGGCAACCTTGGAGTTACATCTCAAGAAGTTCCAGCTTGACATCGACGTCGCGGGAGATGACTTGACCCCGCCATCAGCCTTTCTCCCTCTGAACGTGGAAGTAGAGTTCAGCAGGGAGCTCCAACGGACGATGCCGATGCTTGATGACCTTGGTGTTGTCGAGAGAAGATCGACCTCCAGGGTGGTGATCCCTGGGGCTTCCGAAGGTAGCTCCGACCCTACCCCGAAGCCAAGGATCGAAGTCGTCGACAAGGGCAAGGAGCCGGCGGACGAACCCTTGAGCCAGAAGAGGAAGTTGCAGCATGCCGACGGAAGGTCCGTCAGGCCTGCAACCTCTGCATCAGCTCCTTCTCCCCGGAGGGGGAGGTCTTCTACAACTGCGGCGGCTGTACCCGCAACATCGTCTTCCCGGGGTGCTAGCTCCGGGCATGCAACTCCATCACCAGGGCCAATTGAGGCCTCTAGGTCCGGAGGTCCTTCCCGATCGAGAAGGACCTCGACTAAGGAAATACCCATGGCTGCAACGAGTTCCGGGGGGCCTTCCAGAGCGTCCACGCCGGCGGCGGCTATGGTTAGCCCAGAACGCCCGGGAAAGAGGTTGCGCACAAGCTGGTGCGGAAGCCTCCCGAGGTAATTTTTAATCTTTACCTCAGATAGTTGTTTTATTGTAGTAACTGTTTTTTTTTACGTTTCTTCATCCATCATCTGCAACATTCCCAAGAAGGGGAGTGAGGCTCCACCCTCAGCCACAACAGCTGAAGCTGTGAGGGCGGAAGCTCCTGCTCCTATCCCGGTGCCGCCCCAAGTGGTGGCTGAAGCTGCAGCAGCTCCGTCGCCAGCTGTCGTGGTCATGGACCTCGACTCGTCCCCCGAGACTCCCGTGGTAGCGCTGGACCACGGGAGAGCAGATGCATCAGCAGCACCTGCCCCGGAGGTTGAAGCCCCGGGTCTTGATGCTGAAATGATGGAAGCTCCGGCCGTTGAGACGGAGGAAGCAATAATTCCGGCCCCAGAGCTGGAAATTGTCAAAGCCCCGGCAGTTGAGCCGGAGGTTATTGAAGTCCCAGCAAGTGAGCCGGATGTGGAGGAAGTTCTAACGGTTGAGCCGGCTACCTCCGAAGCTCCGGCCTCAGTGCCTGTTGTAGTTGAAGACCTTCCGGCGCTTGAGCCGGTTGAGGTTGAAGCTCCAGCCTCAGGGCCGGTTGTTGCAGAGGCATCGGCACTCGAACCAATGATGGTCGAGGCGCCAACACCCGAGCCACCAACAGAGGAGGAGTCCAGGCCGGAGCCTAAAGTTGCCCTTGCTCCGGAAGTGATGATGGCGGAGGTGTCTGCTGCTGAGCCGGAGTACCCGGATGAAGTCGCTGGCCCCCTGCCTGAGGGGGCAAATGAAGACCTGGCGGCAGGGCCTTCGGAACCACTTCCGGAGGTCGGAACTTCTTCCGCAGGACCCTCCTCGGTGGCAACTGAGGCTATCCCGGAGGACGGCCCTAGTGCCGTGGAGGCTCAGGGTACCACTCTTGTGGAGTGGGACCCAATTTTTGTAAGTGAGAACCCGCTGGAACCAGCGGAGGAGGCCCCGGCAGGTCCGGAACCTATTCCCCTATTGTTGTCTATTGACAACGCTTGCTCCAGCCTGCGTCAAGTCCAGCTGGCGTTCTACCACGACAGCAAGGCTCTTGAAGAGGAGTGCCTGTAACACCCTCATTTTCATGCATCATGCCCTATATACACTCATATACATGTTTAACATTAATCCACATAAAGAGGAACGAGTTTAAAATTGATTTGGAGCAAAACCGCACTTAAAACGCAGGAAAGTGCGGACTAGTCCGTTTTTGCTGTGGACTAGTCCGATTTCTCTCTGACTAAAAACGGACTTGTCCGTTTTTGCTGCAGACTAGTCCGATTTTTGGCACTGGAAACTTTCGGATTTGTCCGATTTTGTGCGGACTAGTCCGATATCCCATGAATCCTCGAAAATTTGCTAAGTCCCTGGACTTTTCCGGACTAGTCCGGTGATCCAGCGGACTTGTCCGTTTTCCTTTCTGTTCAAATTCGGACTTGTCCGACGTTTGGCCAGACTTGTCCGATTTTCTCTCTGGACGACTTCGGACTAGTCCGTTCCTGTCCAGACTTGTCCGATATTTTGCGACTCTAAGTTGATCTTTTGTTTTACGACTTTTTTCTTGGGTTTCACGTTAAGTGGGCCTAGGGACGTTGTGCCCAACTCTTTTAGAGCCCATGTGGGACTCTAAACCGGCCTCTACTCATCCCAAACTCGAAATCCATCTAACCCTAGCCTCCACCTCTATATAAACAGGCCCACCCCTTGGATTAACATCTATTTGCCACTTTTCCACCCACCCAAACCCTAGTTCGTGGAGAGCCGCCATGAAGGAGGGAGGAGAAGATCCCAAGCAAGAAGAAGAAGAGGAGAAAACGAAAGAGGATCAAGATCTCCACCGAGTTTCGTCCTTCACCACCAATTCATCTCCAAGTTCATCACCAACCCTAGATCATCAAGATCCAAGTGTTATCTCCAAGTTTCTTGATTCATTGGATTTCTAAACACCTGGTATACCTTCTATTCTCTTTTCCTTACGTGAATTCAACCCCTAATCTCCGAATTTACGTCAATCTAGAGAACCCTAATCTTCTAATCTCGCAGAGTGCGGACTTGTCTGGTCCCTAGCGGACTAGTCCGATACTTCTGGTTAAATTGTATTGAATTAATTCTAAAATTTGATCTATTCGAATCCAAACCTGTATAAAATTGTTAAAAGCTATTAGAACTAGTTAATTATCATTAAAAGCAATCTAGTAACAAGTTCTACCTTGCATTTGCATCAATCATGCATGTCATGTCATATTGAGTAATATTTGTGCACTCTTTGATTGTGTTTCTTGTCTTGTATGTTTATTGTGTGGATTAGACGAATTTGCGCTAGAGAGTGCTACGGAGGATCTACAGCACCAAGAGTTTGAAGGCTTTGACCCTAATCAACAGCAAGAGCAAGGCAAGTGTCCTTGAAGCATATTGATCCTGTTTTTAAAATAAATGTTTTGTTTGCAAAACTGCATGCTTGTGTCAATTTGACGGGAATCCTATGGTAGGAAGTTGACTAGATTTGCTAAACCACCCTTGTCATCTGGAATATATGGTAGAGAGTCGGGAAGGGCTTTTACCTTTTTGCTTCGCTAAATCAACTGGGATGGAAAACAATTATACCACTCAATTTAGTTATGCATGGATGAGATTATGATTAACATGAACTGGTTAAATATGATATAGTAATGTATGATCTAAGCAAGTCTGGTATGTGGATGGGTTGGATGTTATGGTGGTTTGCTTGCTTTAGATCTAAGGACCGGTTCATACGAGAATAAGCCAGGATTACAGTGCCACCACGAGGCCAAGTATGGGTGCGGCGTAGCTGATTAATTAGGGCTTTGCTAGTGCTGTTTGGACCATTGTGGATGCTCGGGGAAGGGGTAGTCGGATTGGGTTTGTTGAGGATTGGTGGGACTACCCTGGGATCCGAATGGCTCAAGAGGGGGCCCTTGGTTGAAGATGTGCTCAGTTGGAGGCATCGCCACCGGTGAAACCTCAGTGGGGTCTAAATAGGCTAGTAGTCCCTTTGTAAAGGCTATTTTGTGATCTCTTGGCCATACACCAAAGGAAGTGTTATTGGCATGAGGGAGGTTCTTTAGTCGTTGACGGGTGATGAAATCACAAACACGTGGGTAAAGAGGTACAAACTCTGCAGAGTCTATTAAAACTATCATGATAGCCGTGCTCCCGGTTATGAGCACCTAGACAACTTCCATGATTAGAGGGAATTGGTATTGGGATGGTATTTTGGATGGTTATGGTTGGTATTATGGTTATGGATTAATTTCTGGTATTGAATATGGTTATTGGTAAATGGTGAAATCTTGAATTATGGATGAGGATGATGAATTATGGACTGGTATTATGATATTACTTATGATTATGATGGGTTTATTTCACATACATATGATATATTGCTTTTCAAATGTTTTACTGTACTTTTCAGCACTTTGCCATTATTATTGTCGTCATTTGAATCAGCCACGTGTCATACTTTCCACACTTGCTGAGTACGACATGTACTCACTCTTGCAATCCCCCCCAATAGTTGCAGGTCAGGATTGGGAGTTTAATGGTGATAATGCGGAGTTCTAGGCCGTGTCTACCGTCAGCTTTGCCTGTGGTGTTATTGGAGCTGCGCTATACCCTATCGCTGATGCTGCTTAGTTGCTTAGTTTGCTTAATTAGTTTATTTCCGCTGCATTAGTTGAACTTGTCGTTAATATTCATTAGAGCTTGTATTCGAGGATAATCTGGTTTGTGTAATAAAATTTGGTTAATAAATCTTGTTCTGTGGTAATTTTCTGTATATCATTTGTGATTGCACTCGTGTATGTGTGATGAACATCCTGGGCACACATATGCGTTAGCTTGGTTCATTTTTCGGGACCAGGCGTCACAGGTTGGTATCAGAGCCACAGGTTGACCGTAGGATGCAGCCTAGATAGAATGGACACTTTAGAGCACATAGGAGCACTCAGGAATTGATGTGTTTTTGTTGGTGTGTTGTTTGCTATATATATTGGTTGCTTGTGTGCTTAATAGAGGATTTTGGGGTGCTTTAGCATTGCCATGTCCACCTAGGCTAGTGTAGCTAGCTGTTTAGTTTCATATCCCTTGATGCATATAGTTGGGGACGTTCTCTAATTCTTACCTATTGCTTTTCTTCAGATGGTGAGGACTCGCACCCAGAGGGATGGCAATGACGAGGAGGAGAACAATGGAGTACCTCAGAACAACAATGGGCAAGGACCTGCTCATGGAGCTATCAACATTGAGCAGCTATTGGCTATGCAAAACCAGCTCATGCAGACCATGATACAAACAATGGGACAGCTGTAGGCTGGCAGTATCAACAATCAGCCCCACACGCCTCCACCGCCACCCCCGCCTCCTCATAACCGGTTGGGAGAGTTTACGAGGACTAGGCCGCCGACCTTTGCTCAAGCTGCTGACCCTATGGATCGGATGATTGGCTCAAGTCCGTGGAGAAGAAGCTAGCTATTGTCCAATGCAGTGACCGGGAGAAGGTGCTATTTGCTTCTCATCAACTCGTTGGAGCAGCTGCGGATTGGTAGGATGCTTATTGCAATGCCCATGAGAATCAAGAGAGGATCACTTGAGCTGAATTCAAGGAGAATTTTCGTTCTCATTATGTGCCCGAGGGTGTTATGATTTTGAAGAGGCAAGAATTTGAGAATTTAAGGCAAGGAAAATCAAGCGTGAGTGAATATCTCAACAAGTTCACTCAACTCTTGAGATATGCACCTGAGGATGTTAGTCGGGACAGACAGAAGCAATATTTGTTCATGAGAGGCCTCAACAATGAGATCCAAGTGCAACTACTCAACTGCGATTATGCCAATTTTTAGAAGCTTGTGGACAAAGGAATTGTGGTTGAGAACAAGATTCGTGAGATGGAGCAAGAAATCAAGAGGAAGGCGCCATATCAAGGACAACAACAAGGAAGTAATGTGCACCCTCGCTTTGCGCCGCCCAATGTGCCATACTACAACTCCTCTGCTCCTATACAGCGCCCTGGTTATGTACCACGCCCAACTCAGTTTGTGCAGCAGTGTGTAACACCCTAAATTTTCGCATCATGCATTGCATACATGGTCATGCATTAAACACTAGTAGAATAAAAGAAAAATAATAAAACATATGTGGATACAAGTACGTGTGGCAAAGGAAGAAAAGAAAACAATAATTATAGGCTAAAACTTGTAATAGGAAATAGATATAAAATAATAGTAAAAATATATATATATAAATATATAAATTATATATATAGCAATATATAAAAGTAGAAAAAGAAAATAATAAAAAAAATAATAATATTAATAATATATGTTATAAAAATAATAAATAATAAATAATAAATATATAATATGAATAATAATAATATATGTATATATAAAAGTAAATGAATAAAATAAATAACGTAAAAATAATAATAATAAAAAAAGTAATATGTAAAAAAAAAAGGGGAAACCCCCGCCGGCCAGCGGCCGAGCCGCAGCCGGCCACGCGCGCGCGCGCTCGCCCCGGGGGCCCCACCGTCGCCTGCCCGCTCTGACCGCGCCGGGCCCCGCCTCCCGCTCCGCACGGACCGGCCGCGCGCGACGCTCCGCGCGCCGAGTCGCGCGCCGCGACCGCCCGGGCCCCGCTCTGACGCGCGCCGTCCCATCCCCTGACGCGTGCCGTCCCGCCCCCCCCTTGACGCGACGCCGCCTGCCACCCCGGTTTCCCGCGCAAACACGCCTGCACGCGCGATTTCCGGCCCCGCTCCGCGGTCTCCCGCGCCGTAACGCCCCAAAATTTTTCCCGGATACGAGTCCATCCCTTAACCGCCTCCGTTTCTACCGGTGACATACCCTAGTGCCGCCCCTATAAATAGGACCCAGGCCTAGGCTTTTTTCCCCACGAACCAGCAGCCGCCAAAGCCGACGGAAGCAGCCGACGGGAACAGAGAAAACAGAGGCGCCCAGGGAAGAAAAAAGGAGGAAAAGAAGGGGAAGAAGAGGGAGAAAAAGAGGAGGACACCACCGTTCGCCGGAGATCGTCGCCGACATCGCGCCGCCGTCGTACCGCCGAAGGACTGCTGCACCGCCTATTTCGTCTACGCGTCGCATTTATTCCGCGACCGTCACGCCGTCAGATCTACGGTAGGACATGTTCCCGATGCGAATTTTTGCGACCGTATTGAATCTAGTAGGCGTAAATTAAATTTAGTTGCACCATAATTTTATTTTCAGCAGCATTAATCCACCCTAAAATCCCCGTAAACCCTTATGAACACGTATGGACTAGTCGCATCTAATTAATAAATGACCGTAGTAAATTAATTATTAAACTGTGCATGCATGCATGTCATTGCATGTTGATTATTTTGTGTGCATTATGTTGAATTGTATATGTTTTCTTGTATGTATGATCACGCGTAGAGGAACGTGCTCAAGAGGCCGCATACGAGGATTTCCAAAACCAAGACTTCGAAGCGCTTGAGCAACCCCATCCGCCGGAGCAAGGCAAGTGTCCTTGAAGCATATTGATCCTATTTTAAATTAAATGTTTTGTTTGCGAACTTGCATGCTTGTGTCAAATTGATGGGAACCCTATGGTAGGAAGTTTACTAGTTTGTTTGACCACCCTTGTCACCTGGAATTATGGTAGAGAGTCGGGAAGGGTTTTTACCTTATCGCTTCGCTTAATTAATTGGGATGGTAAACAACACTACACATTTAATTATGCATCAATGATATTCTGGTTAATGTGAACTGGTCAATACGATGGGTGATCTAAGCAAGCATGGTTATGTGGATGGGTTGGTCGTTATGGTGGTTTGCTTGCCTTAGATCTAAGGACCGGTTCATGCGAGAATATGCCAGGTCAACAGTGCCACCACAAGGCCAAGTATGGGTGCGGCGTAGCTGAATAATTAGGAGCGCTGCTAGTATTGTATGGACCGTTGGATGGCGCGGGGAATGGGAGTCGAGGAGGACTGCCCTGGGATCCGCATGGCACACGAGGGGACCCGTGGGTGGGAGAATAGAGGTTCAAGCCTGCCGGTGAAACCTTAGTGGGGCCGTACATACTAGTAGTCCCTTTTGAAAGGCTATTTTGTGATCTCTTGGCCACACACCTACGGAAGTGTGAGATGGCATAATGGAGGTTTCTTAGTCATCGAAAGGTGATAAAATCACAAACATGTGGGTAAAGTGGTACAACCTCTGCAGAGTGTTTAAAAACTATCATGATAGCCGTGCTCCCGGTTATGAGCGCCTGGATGACCTACATGATTAGAGTTGGAAATTGGGATTTGGGATGGTTATGGATGGTTATGGTTTGGTAATGGTTATGGTTTGTGCACTATGGACATGTATAATGGTAATGTTGGCAATAATTGGATATGGTTTATATTCTGTTAAATGATGGTTATGATGGGATTTGTTTCACATAGACATAGTATAATGCTTTTCAAATGTTTTACTGTACTTTTCAGCACTTAGCCATTATTATTGTCGTCATTTGAATTAGCCACATGTCATACTTTCCACACTTGCTGAGTACGACATGTACTCACCCTTGCAATCCCCCCCCAACAGCTACTGGAGACAATTGGGAGTACCCTGAGGATCACGTGGAGTACTAGGTTGCGTACCGCTGTCAATTGCCTGTGGATTGGAGTCGTGCTGTTTAGTTTATCTTCCGCTGCAATTTTTTAGAGTTATATTATTCGTGAACTATTGGATTATTGTAATAAAGTACTTATTTATTAGTTAAGACGTGGTTAAATTCTGTTTATCATTTGTGAATCATTCGTGTATGTGTGTTGAACATCCTGGGCACACATATGCGTTACGCTTGGTTCATATTCGGAACCGGGTGTCACAAATTGGTATCAGAGCCGCGTTGACCGTAGGACGCAAGCCTAGGTAGAATGGACACTCTAGAGCACTTAGGAACACTCTTCTAATATGCTATTTTCGAAAATTTTTGCTGCTGTTTTGTTTCCTTTATTTTCGGCCGCAAAAAGTACTGATCGCTGCTGCGTTTTGATAAAAATTTTCAGAAGTAAGCAATATTAAGTGCTGCTGTTTTGCTGTATAAATTTTCGCGAAAACGGTGTGTTTTGCTGCTATTATGTGTGGGTAAAATTATTGTGTTGGTTGCTGTAATTTTTCTCTTTATTTTTCGTTCTTTTGGAACCGCTGCACCGCTCTTTGTCCGCCGTTTAGCTGCTGAAATTTTTAGATTTGTTTTTCATTATTTTCCTAATGTATTCTTGTTTTCTGTAGATGGCCCGCACCAAGACAACCCCCCGTAAGTCGACCGGTGGACTCGTGCCCCCGCGTAGGTTGGCTAGTCGCTCCCCGGCCGTCGACCCCCGTCACCCCGTGGTGATCCGTTCTGACGGCAGAGCCGCAGGACAGTTGCGACACCGTCTCCGTGCCCTACTCCGTGAGGCTGGCTACCGTCACCACAGCCTCTCGCTCTCCTACCACACCACTGGAGTGCAGCGCCCCGGCAGGAAGGAGTGGAGCTGCAAAATTTATATCTACTACGGTGACGAGTTGGTGAAGACCCACAGCAGCCCTGCTTGGAGGAGCTCCCGCCGATCTGCAGAGCAGGATGCTAGCTGGGAAGCAGCCACTTTCTGGAGCCACGCCCGCCGTTTCCGTATGGAGGACACGGTTCACGCCTTCGTCCCGTAGCGTCCTAGTGGCACTGCGCGCTTCGTCTCCAGGCACGTGGAGGGACCCCTGGACCTCCCGCAGTCTCGTCAGACTGTCGACGACGTGACCCAGCTGAGTGCCTGACTTCAGAGGGCGCAGCAGGAGATCCAGGATGGACGCAACCTCGCCCAGCGTCACGAGGCGATAATCAGGAGGTATCGTCGGATCACCGACGAGGACCCAGACGACTACGCGTCCGACACCCCGATGTGGACCCCGGACTCTCCAGACCGTCGCAACGGTCCGCGTGAGTCATCCTCTGAGGAGTCCTCTGACGAGGAGCCTTCCAGTGTGGCGTCTACCGCACCACCGCCGCCTGCTGCCTCACCACCCCAGGACCCACAGGACCCCGAGGACCCCGACGACGACGACGACGACGACGAGGACCCGGATGAGTTCCCACTCGACGACGACTAGTCCTCGACCTATGCCACGACTCAAGGATAGGCACACCCCCATTAGTAAATAAGAGCGATGTAGATATACTTGTGTGGCCTTGAGTTGTATTACTTCTTTTAGGATCTTTGTAAATTCTGTTTGGTGCTTGTTTGAGTGCTTGTGTGCTTAGTAGAGAGTTGTGGGATGCTTCGGCAATTGTCCACATCCTCTTAATATAGGTCTATATTAATAAAGGATTATTTAGTGTCACATACCTTGATGCATATAGTTGGGACGTTCTTTCCAAATTCTAAATCCTTCTGTCCCTACCTTTCCTTCGCCAACAGATGGTGAGAACTCGTAACCAGAGGGATGCTAACGATGAGGAGGAGCGCAATGAAGTACCTCAGAACAACCAGGGACATGCTCATGGAGCTATCAACATTGAACAACTATTAGCTATGCAGAACCAGCTCATGCAGACCATGATACAGACCATGGGACAGCTGCAAGCTGGCAACAACAATCAGCCCCATATGCCTCCACCACCACCCCCGCCACATCACAACCGTTTGGGAGAGTTCATGAGGACCAGACCGCCTACCTTTGCACAAGCCACAAACCCAATGGAAGCTGATGATTGGCTGAAGTCTGTTGAGAAGAAACTTGCTATTGTCCAGTGCACTGACAGGGAGAAGGTTCTCTTTGCATCACATCAACTAGTTGGAGCAGCCGCTGACTGGTGGGAAGCTCTTTGCAACGCTCATGATAATCAGGAAACAATCACTTGGGCTGAGTTTAAACAGAGTTTCCGTTCCCACTATGTACCTGAAGGAGTTATGATACTGAGGAGACAAGACTTTGAAAATCTCAGGCAAGGAAGGATGAGTGTGAGTGAGTATCTCAATAAATTCACTCAATTATCAAGATACGCTCCAGAAGACATCAAAACTGATAGTAGGAAGCAGTATCTGTTTATGAGAGGTCTCAACAATGAAATTCAAGTCCAGTTGCTCAATACTGATTATCCAAACTTCCAAAAGTTGGTTGACAAGGCTATTGTGGTTGAGAACAAGATTCGTGAGATGGAGCAGGACAACAAGAGGAAGATGTCACATCATGGACCGCAGCAAGGAAGCAATGTTCGCCCCCGCTATGCACCACCTACTGCACCACAATACAACCCCTCTGCTCTTGCATACCGCACTGCCTATCCGCCCCGCCCAAATCAGCCACCGCAGCAACGCCCTGCCATGCAAGCGCCTCGCAATCCTGTGCCACCTGCACCGCGTCCTAACATGGAGGCAAATGCTCAAAATCAGATGCGCCCAAACTTCCCCAATGCTATGGGTGGTAAGACATGCTATGCGTGTGGAGAACCCGGACATTTTGCAAGTCAATGCCCCAAGAGAAACAATGGACCTATGAACAATGCACCAAGGCCAAATCACCCGCGACCAAATGGAGGAGCATCACAAGGCAACCGTGGACAGCAGAATTTTGCTCGTGGCAATGTGAATCATATCTCTACTGAGGAAGCCCAGCAAGCTGATGACGTCGTGATTGGTATGTTTCTCGCCAACTCCAACCCCGCGACTGTTTTATTTGATTCAGGAGCATCTCATTCATTCATCTCGTCAAAGTATGTTGCCAAGTACAATTTGCCTATATCTCATATGAAGCAAACTATGCTAGTAAGTTCTCCTGGCGGAGAGATGAGGACAAATATAGTATGTCCGAAAGTAAGCATTAAAATAAGGGGGGTAGACTTTCTCGCAAACCTCATAGTATTGGACTCCCAAGGAATAGACATAATACTTGGAATGGACTGGTTGAGCAAGTATAATGGAGTCATTCAATGCGCCGAGAGGATTGTGCAGTTGACAAGTGAACATGGTACACGCATTGAAGTTGAAGCAGCCCAACCTGCAAGAGGAAAAGCGATGCTGAATCATGTGGAAGAAGTGACATTGGAAAGCATTCCGATCATTCGCGAGTACCCGGACGTGTTCCCAGATGAGTTGCCAGGTATGCCACCTGATCGTGACATAGAATTCGCCATTGAGTTGATACCCGGAACTGCACCTATAGCTAAGAGGCCGTATAGGATGCCTCCTAAGGAATTAGCAGAGCTCAAGAAGCAAATTCAAGAGCAGCTAGAGAAGGGTTTTATACGCCCAAGTTCATCCCTGTGGGGAGCCCCAGTGCTCTTCGTAGATAAGAAGGATGGAACCCAGAGGATGTGTGTGGACTATAGGGCTCTCAACGAAGTGACAATTAAGAACAAGTACTCACTGCCCCGTATAGAGGATTTGTTCGACCAAATGAAGGGTGCATGTATCTTCTCCAAGATCGACTTGCGGTCAGGATACTTCCAAATGAAGATTAGACCATCAGACATACCCAAGACAGCATTTCGGACACGATATGGATCTTATGAGTACACCGTCATGTCATTTGGATTAACGAATGCGCCTGCGTACTTTATGTATCTTATGAATAAGGTCTTCATGGAATATCTGGATAAGTTCGTTGTAGTGTTCATCGACGATATTATGATCTACTCGAAGGACGAGAAGGAACATGAGGAACACTTGAGGCTTACGCTGCAGAAATTGAGGGAGCATCAATTGTATGCCAAGTTCAGTAAATGTCAATTTTGGTTACGGGAAGTTTCTTTCTTAGGCCATATTATCTCTGGAGGAGGAGTATCAGTTGACCCAGGGAAGGTGAGAGATGTGCTTAAGTGGGAACCGCCACAGAACGTCAAGGAAATTCGGAGTTTCCTTGGAATGGCTGGATATTACCGCCGATTCATTAAGGATTTCTCCAAAATAGCCAAGCCTATGACCGAATTACTCATGAAAGGGAAGGCATTCCGATGGACTCAAGCTTGTCAGGATAGCTTTGAAGAGTTAAAGAAAAGATTGACAACCGCCCCAGTGTTAGTATTACCGGACGTGAGCAAGAGTTTTGATATATACTGTGATGCATCAAGACAAGGATTAGGATGTGTGCTCATGCAAGAAGGCCAAGTGGTAGCTTATGCATCGAGGCAACTAAAGAAACATGAGTTGAATTATCCTACACACGACCTTGAACTCGCAGCCGTGGTACACGCCTTGAAGATATGGAGACACTATGTTTTTGGTCACCGATGTGAGATTTATACGGACCACAAGAGTCTCAAGTACATATTTACGCAAATGGATCTGAACCTGAGGCAACGCCGATGGTTGGAGCTCATCAAGGATTATGACGTGGGAATCAACTATCACCCAGGGAAGGCCAACGTAGTGGCCGATGCTTTGAGCCGAAAGGGAGTAAGTCATCAACTTACAGTTCAAAGAACTGCCATCCGAGTTATGCAAGGAGTTTGAACGGTTGAACCTCGGATTCATAAATGAGATGGGAACGATGGAAGTCAACCCAACATTGGAGCAGGAAATACGGGAAGGACAGACAAAGGACAAGGAAATACAAGAAATCAAGGAAAGGACCCAAGAAGGAAAGGAATTCAGATTTGATGAGGACGAACAAGGTACCTTATGGCTTGGAAAGAGGATTGTGGTACCTAATGTCAGGCATATTCGAGAAACAATATTGAAGGAGGCACATGACTCGCCTTACTCAATTCATCCTGGCTGTACGAAGATGTACAAGGACTTAAAGACATGCTACTGGTGGGCCAGCATGAAAAAGGACATAGCCGAATATGTTGCACTTTGTGATGTGTGCCAACGAGTTAAAGCTGAACATCAAAGGCCAGCCGGATTGTTACAACCATTGAAGATCCCGGAGTGGAAGTGGGAAGAGATTGGTATGGACTTTATAGTTGGATTACCGCGAACTCAGTCTGGCTATGATTCAATATGGGTTATTGTGGATCGATTGACAAAATCAGCTCATTTCATCCCCGTCAAGACCACCTATACCACCGCAAAGCTAGCAGAATTGTATATGGAGCATATTGTGTGCCGACATGGAGTTCCAAAGAAGATAGTCTCGGATAGAGGTTCTCAATTCACCTCCAGATTTTGGCAGAAATTGCATGAAGCAATGGGAACAAGGCTGAACTTTAGTTCGGCGTATCACCCTCAGACAGATGGACAAACCGAGAGGACCAACCAAATTTTGGAGGACATGCTGAGAGCATGTGCTTTAAAGCATAGGAAAAGTTGGGATAAAAGTTTGCCGTATGCTGAATTCTCGTACAACAATAGTTACCAAGCAAGTTTAAAAATGTCACCCTATGAAGCATTATACGGAAGGAAATGTAGGACTCCCTTGTTTTGGAATGAAACCGGAGAGAATCAAGTGTTTGGTCCCGACGTGTTACAAGAAGCTGAAAGGCAAGTCCAAATAATACGGGAAAACTTAAGGGCTGCCCAGTCTCGACAGAAAGGTTATGCTGATAATAGGCGAAGGAGTTTGACCTTTGAAGTTGGAGATTTTGTATACCTCAAAGTGTCACCTATCAGAGGTCAACGACGATTTAACGTCAAGGGAAAACTCGCACCACGTTACATCGGACCATTTAAGATTCTGGACAAGCGAGGAGAGGTAGCTTATCGACTTGAGCTGCCGACGTATCTCTCCGATGTACACGACGTGTTTCACGTCTCTCAACTCAAGAAGTGTCTCAGGGTACCGGAAGAACAAGTGCCGGTGGACGAGTTAGAACTTCAGGAGGATTTGTCCTATGTCGAACAACCTATCAAAATTTTGGATATGAAGGAAAGAGTCACAAGAAATAAGAGGATCCGTTGGTGCAAAGTGCAATGGAAACACCATACGGAAGCCGAAGCTACATGGGAACGTGAAGAAGACCTGAAGGCAGAATTCCCTCATCTTTTCCCCACGCTATCGAATCTCGAGGGCGAGATTCACTTTAAGGGGGGTAGGTTTGTAACACCCTAAATTTTCGCATCATGCATTGCATACATGGTCATGCATTAAACACTAGTAGAATAAAAGAAAAATAATAAAACATATGTGGATACAAATACGTGTGGCAAAGGAAGAAAAGAAAACAATAATTATAGGCTAAAACTTGTAATAGGAAATAGATATAAAATAATAGTAAAAATATATATATATAAATATATAAATTATATATATAGCAATATATAAAAGTAGAAAAAGAAAATAATAAAAAAAATAATAATATTAATAATATATGTTATAAAAATAATAAATAATAAATAATAAATATATAATATGAATAATAATAATATATGTATATATAAAAGTAAATGAATAAAATAAATAACGTAAAAATAATAATAAAAAAAAGTAATATGTAAAAAAAAAAGGGGAAACCCCCGCCGGCCAGCGGCCGAGCCGCAGCCGGCCACGCGCGCGCGCGCTCGCCCCGGGGGCCCCACCGCCGCCTGCCCGCTCTGACCGCGCCGGGCCCCGCCTCCCGCTCCGCACGGACCGGCCGCGCGCGATGCTCCGCGGCGCCGAGTCGCGCGCCGCGACCGCCCGGGCCCCGCTCTGACGCGCGCCGTCCCATCCCCTGACGCGCGCCGTCCCGCCCCCCCCCCCCCCCCCCCCCCCCCTTGACGCGACGCCGCCTGCCACCCCGGTTTCCCGCGCAAACACGCCTGCACGCGCGATTTCCGGCCCCGCTCCGCGGTCTCCCGCGCCGTAACGCCCCAAAATTTTTCCCGGATACGAGTCCATCCCTTAACCGCCTCCGTTTCTACCGGTGACATACCCTAGTGCTGCCCCTATAAATAGGACCCAGGCCTAGGCTTTTTTCCCCACGAACCAGCAGCCGCCAAAGCCGACGGAAGCAGCCGACGGGAACAGAGAAAACAGAGGCGCCCAGGGAAGAAAAAAGGAGGAAAAGAAGGGGAAGAAGAGGGAGAAAAAGAGGAGGACACCACCGTTCGCCGGAGATCGTCGCCGACATCGCGCCGCCGTCGTACCGCCGAAGGACTGCTGCACCGCCTATTTCGTCTACGCGTCGCATTTATTCCGCGACCGTCACGCCGTCAGATCTACGGTAGGACATGTTCCCGATGCGAATTTTTGCGACCGTATTGAATCTAGTAGGCGTAAATTAAATTTAGTTGCACCATAATTTTATTTTCAGCAGCATTAATCCACCCTAAAATCCCCGTAAACCCTTATGAACACGTATGGACTAGTCGCATCTAATTAATAAATGACCGTAGTAAATTAATTATTAAACTGTGCATGCATGCATGTCATTGCATGTTGATTATTTTGTGTGCATTATGTTGAATTGTATATGTTTTCTTGTATGTATGATCACGCGTAGAGGAACGTGCTCAAGAGGCCGCATACGAGGATTTCCAAAACCAAGACTTCGAAGCGCTTGAGCAACCCCATCCGCCGGAGCAAGGCAAGTGTCCTTGAAGCATATTGATCCTATTTTAAATTAAATGTTTTGTTTGCGAACTTGCATGCTTGTGTCAAATTGATGGGAACCCTATGGTAGGAAGTTTACTAGTTTGTTTGACCACCCTTGTCACCTGGAATTATGGTAGAGAGTCGGGAAGGGTTTTTACCTTATCGCTTCGCTTAATTAATTGGGATGGTAAACAACACTACACATTTAATTATGCATCAATGATATTCTGGTTAATGTGAACTGGTCAATACGATGGGTGATCTAAGCAAGCATGGTTATGTGGATGGGTTGGTCGTTATGGTGGTTTGCTTGCCTTAGATCTAAGGACCGGTTCATGCGAGAATATGCCAGGTCAACAGTGCCACCACAAGGCCAAGTATGGGTGCGGCGTAGCTGAATAATTAGGAGCGCTGCTAGTATTGTATGGACCATTGGATGGCGCGGGGAATGGGAGTCGAGGAGGACTGCCCTGGGATCCGCATGGCACACGAGGGGACCCGTGGGTGGGAGAATAGAGGTTCAAGCCTGCCGGTGAAACCTTAGTGGGGCCGTACATACTAGTAGTCCCTTTTGAAAGGCTATTTTGTGATCTCTTGGCCACACACCTACGGAAGTGTGAGATGGCATAATGGAGGTTTCTTAGTCATCGAAAGGTGATAAAATCACAAACATGTGGGTAAAGTGGTACAACCTCTGCAGAGTGTTTAAAAACTATCATGATAGCCGTGCTCCCGGTTATGAGCGCCTGGATGACCTACATGATTAGAGTTGGAAATTGGGATTTGGGATGGTTATGGATGGTTATGGTTTGGTAATGGTTATGGTTTGTGCACTATGGACATGTATAATGGTAATGTTGGCAATAATTGGATATGGTTTATATTCTGTTAAATGATGGTTATGATGGGATTTGTTTCACATAGACATAGTATAATGCTTTTCAAATGTTTTACTGTACTTTTCAGCACTTAGCCATTATTATTGTCGTCATTTGAATTAGCCACATGTCATACTTTCCACACTTGCTGAGTACGACATGTACTCACCCTTGCAATCCCCCCCCAACAGCTACTGGAGACAATTGGGAGTACCCTGAGGATCACGTGGAGTACTAGGTTGCGTACCGCCGTCAATTGCCTGTGGATTGGAGTCGTGCTGTTTAGTTTATCTTCCGCTGCAATTTTTTAGAGTTATATTATTCGTGAACTATTGGATTATTGTAATAAAGTACTTATTTATTAGTTAAGACGTGGTTAAATTCTGTTTATCATTTGTGAATCATTCGTGTATGTGTGTTGAACATCCTGGGCACACATATGCGTTACGCTTGGTTCATATTCGGAACCGGGTGTCACACAGTGCCCTGTTATGTAAGCACCAAGGCCTCTGATGCCTTATGCGCCTCATGCTGATTTTCCTGGAGCCAATGCTCAAACCAAGCTCGTCCCAACAATTCTGGTGGAGTTAAGAAGTGTTATACTTGTGGAGAAGCTGGACACTTTGCGCATCGATGTCCTAAGTCAGGCCTTGGTCAAGGAAGCAATGCACCGAGGCAAAACCCAAGACCCAATGGAGGACAACCACAAGGGAACCATGGACATCAGAATTTTGCTCGTGGCAACGTGAACCATGTCTCTACGGAGGATGCTCAACAAGCGGATGACGTGGTCATTGGTATGTTTCTCGCCAACTCCAACCCCGCGACTATGTTATTTGATTCTGGAGCATCACATTCATTCATTGCATCGAAGTATGTTGCCAAGTATAGTTTTCCTATCTCTCATATGAAGTTTACTCTATTGGTTAAGTCTCCTGGAGGAGAGATGATGACAAATATAGTATGTCCAAAAGTAAGCCTTAGAATAAGGGGGGTAGACTTCTCCGCCAACCTCATAGTTTTGGATTCTCAAGTATTGGACATTATACTTGGTATGGACTGGTTGAGGAAGCACAATGGAGTTATTGAGTGTGCCACAAAGACGGTGAAGTTTACCAATGAAGAAGGGATCACCGTAGAATTTGAAGCATCTCAAACCGCACCTAAGCAATTGGAGCTGAATCATGTGGACAGTGCCGCAATTGAGGAGATTCTAGTGGTGTGTGAATTTTTGGATGTTTTTCCAAACGAGTTGCCACGTATGCCACCTGATCGAGACATTGAGTTTGTTATTGATTTAATACCTGGAACTGCACCTATAGCTAAGAGGCCGTATAGGATGCCTCCTATGGAATTAGCGGAGCTCAAGAAGCAAATTCAAGAGCAATTAGAGAAGGGTTTTATTCGCCCTAGCTCTTCACCTTGGGGAGCGCCCGTGTTGTTCGTGGACAAGAAGGATGGATCCTAAAGGATGTGCGTAGATTACCGAGCTCTCAACGAGGTAACAATAAAAAACAAGTATACCTTGCCACGCATAGAAGACTTGTTTGATCAGATGAAGGGTGCTTGTGTCTTCTCTAAGATTAATTTGAGGTCGGGATACTTTCAAATGAAGATTAGACCATCGAACATACCCAAAACAGCTTTTAGAACACAGTATGGATCTTATGAGTACACCGTGATGTCTTTTGGATTGACAAATGTGCCTGCCTACTTTATGTACCTCATGAATAAATTCTTCATGGAGTACTTGGATAAGTTCGTTGTGGTGTTTATTGATGACATTATGGTCTACTCGAAGGATGAGAAGGAGCATGAGGAACACTTGAGGCTTACGTTGCAGAAATTGAGGGAGCATCGATTGTATGCCAAGTTCAACAAGTGTCAGTTTTGGTTGAGAGAGGTGTCGTTTTTGGGTCATATAATTTCAGGGGGAGGAGTATCGGTTGACCCCGGAAAAGTGAGAGACGTGTTGAAGTGGGAACCGCCACAAAATGTCAAGGAAATAAGGAGTTTTCTTGGGATGGCTCGATATTACCGTAGATTCATCAAGGACTTTTCTAAGATAGCCAATCCTATGACGGAGTTGCTAATGAAGGGAAAGGCTTTCCAATGGACTCAAGCTTGTGAGAACAGTTTTGAGGAGTTAAAAAGGAGGTTGACAACAACCCTAGTTCTGGTATTGCCGGATGTAAGCAAGAGTTTTGATATTTATTGCGACGCATCGAGACAAGTACTTTGATGTGTATTGATGCAAGAAGGTCAAGTGGTCACCTATGCATCAAGACAATTGAAGAAACATGAGCAGAATTACCCCATGCACGATTTGGAACTCGCAGCCGTGGTACACGCATTGAAGATTTGGAGACATTATATCCTTGGACATAGGTGTGAAATTTATAAGGATCATAAGAGTTTGAAGTATATTTTCACACAAACGGATCTGAACTTGAGGCAACGAAGATGGTTGGAGCTCATCAAAGACTATGATTTGAGGATAAACTATCATCTGGGAAAAGCCAATGTAGTGGCCGATGCTTTGAGTAGAAAGGGAGTAAGTCACCAACTCACAGTTCGAGAGTTACCATCTGAGTTATGCAAGGAGTTTGAACGGTTGAACCTTGGGTTTGTAAATGAGATGGAGATGATGGAATTAAAACCAACCTTGCAGCAAGAAATTCGAGAAGCACAAACCACAGATGAGGAGATCAAGGAAATCAAAGAAAGGACCGAAGAAGGGAGAGAATTCATATTTGATAAAGACGAACATGGTACCTTATGGCTTGGAAAGAGAATCGTTGTGCCTAATGTAAAGCATATTCGGGAGACAATATTAAAGGAGGCACATGACTCACCTTACTCAATTCACCCTGGTTGTACGAAGATGTACAAGGACTTGAAGACTTCTTATTGGTGGGATAGCATGAAAAAGGACATAGCCGAATATGTTGCATTGTGTGACGTGTGCCAACGAGTCAAGGCAGAACATCAAAGGCCAGCAGGATTATTGCAGCCACTAAAGATTCCGGAGTGGAAGTGGGAAGAGATTGGTATGGACTTCATAGTTGGTTTACCACGTACTCAGTCCGGGTATGACTCAATTTGGGTAATTGTGGATTGCTTAACCAAGTCAGCTCATTTTGTCCCTGTAAAGACCAAATATACAACTGCACAATTGGCCGAGATATACATGGAGCATATTGTGTGTCGACATGGAGTCCCTAAGAAGATAGTCTTGGATAGAGGTTCTCAATTTACCTCCAGATTTTGGCAAAAATTGCATGAAGCTTTGGGAACGAGGTTGAACTTTAGTTCAGCATATCATCCTCAAACGGATGGACAAACCGAGAGGACCAATCAGATTTTGGAGGACATGTTAAGAGCTTGCGCTTTGAAGCATGGGAAAAGTTGGGACAAAGCTTGCCATACGCGGAATTTTCATACAACAATAGTTACCAAGCAAGCTTGAAAATGTCACCATATGAAGCGTTTATGCGAGGAAGTGTAGGACACCTTTATTCTGGAATGAGGCAGGAGAAACTCAAGTATTTGGTCCGGATGTGTTGCAAGAAGCCGAAAAGCAAGTCCGAATAATTCGTGAAAACTTGAGGACTGCCCAATCAAGACAAAAAGGCTATGCGGACAATAGGAGAAGGAAACTAGCCTTTGAAATAGGAGATTTTGTTTACCTCAAGGTGTCACCAATGAGAGGTCATAAGAGGTTTAACATAAGGGGTAAGCTTGCACCTCGCTATATTGGACCGTTCAAGATTTTGGACAAAGAGGAGAAGTAGCATATAAGTTGGAGATGCCAGCTCATCTTTCGAACGTACATGATGTCTTTCATGTTTCCCAGCTCAAGAAGTGTTTGAGAGTACCGGAAGAACAAGTGCCAATGGAAGATTTGGAACTAGAGGAAGATTTGACTTTGCTGAACAACCGATCAAAATCTTGGAAACCAAGGAGAGAGTCACGAGGAGCAAGGTTATTAGATGGTGTAAAGTTCAATGGAAGCACCACACAGAAAAAGAAGCAACGTGGGAATTGGAGGATGATCTCAAGAAGGAATTTCCCTATCTTTTCTCTCGTCGAATCTCGAGGGCGAGATTCATTTTAAGGGGGTAGGTTTGTAACACCCTCATTTTCATATGTCATGCCTTGCATACATTCATATACATGTTTAACATTAACCCACATAAAGAGGAACAAGTTTAAAATTGATTTGGAACAAAACCACACTTAAAACGCAGGAAAGTGCGGACTAGTCCGATTTTGCTGCGGACTAATCCAATTTTTGGCACTGGAAACTTTCAGACTTGTCCGATTTTGTGCGGACTAGTCCGATGTTCCATGAGTCCTTGAAAATTTGCTAAGTCCTTGGACTTTTCCAGACTAGTCCGGTGTTCCAGCGGACTTGTCCATTTTCCTCTCTGTTCAAATTCGGACTTGTCCGATGTTTGGCCAGACTTGTCCGATTTTCTCTCGGGACGACTTCGGACTAGCCCGGTCCTGTCCGGACTTGTCCGATATTTCGCGACTCCGAGTTGATATTTTGTTTTACGACTTGTTTCTTGGGTTTCACGTTAAGTGGGCCTAGGGACGTCGTGCCCAACTCTTTTAGAGCCCATGTGGGACTCTAAACCGTCCTCTACTCATCCCAAAACTCGAAATCCATCTAACCCTAGCCTCCACCTCTATATAAACAACCCCACCCTTGGTTTGACATCTATTTGCCACTTTTCCACCCACCCAAACCCTAGTTCGTGGGGAGCCACCATCAAGGAGGGAGGAGAATATCCCAAGTAAGAAGAAGAAGAGGAGGAAACGAAGGAGGATCAAGATCTCCACCAAGTTTCGTCCTTCACCACCAATTCATCTCCAAGTTCATCACCAACCCTAGATCATCAAGATCCAAGTGTTACCTCCAAGTTTCTTGATTCATTGGAGTTCTAAACACCTGGTATACCTTCTATTCTCTTTTCCTTACGAGAATTCAACCCCTAATCTCCGAATTTACGTCGATCTAGAAAACCCTAATCTGCTGATCTCGTCAAGTGCGGACTTGCCCGGTCCCTAGCGGACTAGTCCGATCTTTCTGGTTAAATTATGTTGAATTAATTCTAAAATTTGATCTAATCGAATCCAAACCTTTATAAACTTGTTAAAAGCTATTAGAACTAGTTAGTGATCATTAAAAGCAATCTAGTAACAAGTTCTACCTTGCATTTGCATCAATCATGCATGTCATGTCATCTACAACACCAAGAGTTTGAAGGCTTTGATCCTGATCAACAGCAAGAGCAAGGCAAGTGTCCTTGAAGCATATTGATCCTGTTTTAAAATAAATGTTTTGTTTGCAAAACTGCATGCTTGTGTCAAATTGATGGGAATCCTATGGTAGGAAGTTTACTAGCGTTGTTTAAACCACCCTTGTCACCTGGGATATCTTGTAGAGAGTCGGGAAGGGCTTTTTACCTTTTGCTTCGCTTAATCAACTGGGATGGAAACAACTATACCACTCAATTTAATTATGTACTAATGATATTCTGGTTAATGTGAACTGGTTAAATCTGGTATGGTAATGGGTGATCTAAGCAAGCCTGGTATGTGGATGGGTTGGATGTTATGGTGGTTTGCTTGATTTAGAACTAAGGACTGGTTCATGCGAGAATAAGCCAGGATTACAGTGCCACAACGAGGCCAAGTATGGGTGCAGCGTAGCTGATTAATTAGGGCTTTGCCAATTCTGTTTGGACCATTGTGGATGCTCGGGGAAGGGGTAGTCGGATTGGGTTTGTTGATGATTGGTGGGACTACCCTGGGATCCGAATGGCTCAAGAGGGGGCCCTTGGTTGAAGATGTGCTCAGTTGGAGGCATCGCCACCGGTGAAACCTCAGTGGGGTCTAAATAGGCTAGTAATTCATTTGTAAAGGCTATTTTGTGATCTCTTGGTCATACACCAAAGGAAGTGTTATTGGCATGAGGGAGTTTCTTTAGTCGCCGACGGGTGATGAAATCACAAACACGTGGGTAAAGAGGTATAAACTCTGCAGAGTCTATTAAAACTATCATGATAGTCGTGCTCCCGGTTATGAGCACCTGGACAACTTCTATGATTAGAGGGAATTGGTATTGGGATGGTATTTTGGATGGTTATGGTTGGTATTATGGTTATGGATTAATTTCTGGTATTGAATATGGTTATTGGTAAATGGTGAAATCTTGAATTATGGATGAGGATGGTGAATTATGGACTGGTATTATGATATTACTTATGATTATGATGGGTTTATTTCACATACATATGATATATTGCTTTTCAAATGTTTTACTGTACTTTTCAGCACTTTGCCATTATTATTGTCGTCATTTGAATCAGCCACATGTCATACTTTCCACACTTGCTGAGTACGACATGTACTCACTCTTGCAATCCCCCCCCAACAGTTGCAGGTCAGGATTGGGAGTTTAATGGTGATAATGCGGAGTTCTAGGCCATGTCTACCGTCAGCTTTGCCTGTGGTGTTATTGGAGCTGCGCTATACCCTATCGCTTATGCTGCTTAGTTGCTTAGTTTGCTTAATTAGTTTATTTCCGCTGCATTAGTTGAACTTGTCGTTAATATTCATTAGAGCTTGTATTCGAGGATAATCTGGTTTGTGTAATAAAATTTGGTTAATAAATCTTGTTCTGTGGTAATTTTCTGTATATCGTTTGTGATTGCACTCGTGTATGTGTGATGAACATCCTGGGCACACATATGCGTTAGCTTGGTTCATTTTTTGGGACCGGGCGTCACACTTCCCCAATTTTGTAATCCCTTGTCTCCAGATGAATGAAATCCTTAAATTTTTTAGAATTTTGAGAATTTCATTTTTTGTCTTCAACACTTTTGTCTTCACTTGGCCCCCTGGTAGATGTACACAATTTAATTGTGAACATGTACCAAGAGGATATTATGTTTTGTTGAAGATTCATTTGCTTCGAACTTGTAGAGTGTAGGTCTGAAGTCTTCGATAGTGAAGGCCCCTTGAGGTTGTCGAAGTTTAGAAGCTCCGGCATTGGCTATCGTCGGAGCTTAGTAGCTCCGGCATAGTCCTTATCAACGCGTAGAACATCGATAGTTAGCCCTCCGGGGTGTCGGAGCTTGGTAGTTCCGGTAGTGACCTTTACCAACGCGTAGTTTGTCGGCAGCAGACTCCGCTTGTGGGGTCTTCTCACCATCTTTTATTTTGCGTCGACGGCTAGCCCCCCCTAACTTTATCGGAGCTTGGTTGCTCCGGTAATGCTCGTTTTCAATGTTTAACATCGATTACAAGCCACCTAGGGGGAGTCGGAGCTTTGTTAGCTCCGGCTTTTCTCCATCAACGTGGGTTTTTTATTTTTCCTGCACACTGAATCCAAGAAAAATAGTAAATTCGTTCATTGCCTATAACTTCGTCGCGGCTTACGATTCCCAAGAAATTTTTAGGTCAAGCGCGATTCTGAATACAACCGAATGCGTTGTCTTTTCTTCCAGATCCAATTGTACTTGGACCTGCCTTACTTCGGCCTGCCGGGGTGTAGGTAGAGTAGCGTACTTAGGGTGCTTGACCAGGCTAAGCCAATAGCACACTCCGGCCCTAGATTGGCTTGGCGGCATTCAGGCGAGTGATCCATGAACAATATTTGAATCCAAAAGAATTGACAATACAGCTCGAATTGTACATGAACTGGTCGGACTAAAATTTCTTAAGAATTGCACAACTTTATTATAGACAAGAAAGAGAAAAATAAAAAATGTTGAGCCTGTACAAAATAAATGCACGTGGAGTCTGTTTCACATGAAGATGTCTTTCATTATAGGTCCGGGGTACAGGGGAAACAAGTACACTCTTAGGGTATGGAACCAGGCTAAGTGTGT